>OX456523.1:204655661-205313132 GCA_949748255.1 Eustalomyia histrio | reverse complement strand
CTACTTAAGCGGTAACACCTACGTAAAAAGCCTATATATAAAAACTTCCTTTTTTTATTTTCCGCCTGCTAGCGGAATTAGAAACAAATTAGCTGGATGGTATTAGGTAAAAATAAAGATTTTTTTTTTTAAATAGTCTTACATTAAAGTAGCATTAAGTCGCTTGAAAATTCTATATGTATTTTTTTTTTTATTTTTTTTGTTGAGTTTTAACACTGTTCTATTAAGACTCAATGATTTATTTTTTTCAAGTTTTGGGACTACCCTAATGTGTAGTAATTATAACTATTTTTATTTTTTTTTTTTTTTTGAAGGGAGAGTAAGAATTGTTTAGTTTTCCAGTTCTGTTATTCTTTATTTGCTTAAAATAATTATGGAATATTTAGCAGGTGTAAATGCTATGTACATTTTATAATTTACGCAAAACATTTATAGAATTAAATGTATAATTGTTTTTCACATAAAGAATTTGAAAAATTTACAATTAAATATTATTGTTAATATATATTATTAAATATAATACTTTACAGCCATTTTGTCATATCAAAAATAATGATTTTCAAGTTTAAAAATTAATTAGATCGCATGGAAATATTATCTGTCATATAGTTTTCCACACTTTAAAATTCTTCAAAGTCATTGTCATTACATTTGCAAATGGTGTGAAATTTTGCAGCGAATGCAACTAATTTGAAAAAGAAAAAAAAACAAACTTTTCCAAATATTTCTAACTTAATAGTATATAAAACTATTTTAAACAAATAATGTTTAGCAAAAATGACAATGCTAAACAAAGGGCACTGAAAAATATTTTAATACAAAAAATTTTAAGAATTTTATAGAAAAAGTTGCAACTCAATATCAATTGAAATGTTGTCATATTAACAATTATATTAATTGCATTGAGTTTTCAAAAGAAAAAAATTTGTAAGTATAACTTGTTTTTTAACACAACAAAATTTTTATTAAAAATGAACCAACAATTTTGCGTACATTTGTAACTTAAAACTTTACTAGCTTTTAAGTATTTATCTCTAAATACGTGGAAAAGTCAATAAATCTTACAAATTATTTAGAAAATCTTACAAATCAGAAAGATTTTCTTTAAGTTTAAAACTCTTAAACACTGCTGACAAACTTTTAACTAAATCCATCAAGAGTGAATAAGAACATGAGTTGTATCAATTAAAAATATTTTGCGTGAGTTCTTCGATTTGAAGCAGATAATTTAAAAAAAATCTCAAATTTTTGAACATAGTGGAAAAAAAATTGTTGCAACCATCACCACATATGTTATGGTGGGGTTTATATATCAGTTTGTCATTCCGTTATGAAATTTTAAGCCGATCTAGCGATGTTTGTCTGTTGAAATAACGATCACGGATCGAAAACGCAGGCGGGGGTACTAAATTTCACCTAGATTAATGTACATCCTCCCGAGTAGTTTGGTATTGAAAATGAGCAAAATCGGTCCAGCGGTTAAAAAGTTATAAGTGAAAATGTAAAGGAACCTCTAAATTTTCCAGCAGCGATTGGCAAGAAAAATATTTTTCCTTGTTTTTTTAACCAGTCCCTTGGAATTGTATAATTACAGAAAGTGGAGGGGGCCAAGTAACAATTGCGTCGTGGAGGGGGGGTGCGCAACAACAACTGTTCCGGAAACCAACACGTTTCAGTTTTAGCAACTCAAGGAAATTTTATAATCAACTGATTTTTTTAAGATGTTTATTACAGAAATATTTTATATTCTTCTCAAATATTTTCACCTCAAATAATTTTTTCACCACTATAATTTTTTTTCGCTTCTAAAATATATTTTAACTCAAAAAATTTGTTTACCCTCAAAATTTTTTTCACTCCAAAAAAATTTGTTTTCACATCCAAAAAAAAAAAAAGTTTTTCACCTCAAAAATTTTTTTCACCTCCATAATTTTTCTTTTAAAATTTTTACATAATTTGGATCAAAAACTGTGAGAACATTTTTAAGGACATTGGTGAAGGGTATTCAAAGATTTGGCACAGCCCAATTTAATATTTTTTTATTGTTTAATTTTCTCTGTAAATATCAAGAAAAACCTGGAACTTTTGGTTGGATAAAATTTGCAGTCTCCACAACGTATTTTCCAAAAAAAATAGTAAATTTGTACCACTTTGTGTGTTGGTAGGTAAATCTTAAATTAGCTACGGAGACTGCAAATTGTTTAGGATTAAAATTTCCATAGTTTTTCTCGTTAAAAAAAAAGAAAAATATTTCATGAAAAATATCGATTTCCGTAAACTTTTTTTCACTTTGTTGGAAAATTTTAAATTTTCAATGAAAAAAGCTAGTTAAAGATCTTTCCGATTTGGTTAAAACATTTAACAAATATTTTTTTGTCTTTACACATTTTTACATCTATTCCTGCTCTAAGCGAAACTCCTTCAAAGGTCGAATTCGACCGAATTCGATCTCAAAAACCGTGTACTCCTTAAGGACTCATAATTCAGAAGTTACAATTTTATTAATTTAATTTTTTTTTATATAAAAAATAAAATGGATGCCGCATTAACGACTTTCAAATAAGGAGAAGGGGATTATGTTAAAACTTTGAAGAATACTTAATTTATTAAAGATTTCCTTAAAACGTTTTTCGTGTACGTACAAAGCCCAGGATCTGCTTTTAGGTCCACTCCTAAATATGGCATTGATTACAGATTTATTTTTGTACCAAATTTCATATAAACATTTACGACCTGTGGTTTAAATAACACAGTTGACATGGATACACGAACAATCAGGTCAGCCTAGGTCCGACATTTTTGGTAGCACGTGATCACGTGGTGTAGGGTATAAAAAGTACCAATTGGAAATTAAATTAAAGGTATTTAAGAGACTAACGTAATGTGAAACACAAAAATGTAAAATTTTATAACTTTCACACAAGGGTTCATATATTTTTCCATAGTACCCCATTATAAGATCAGAGTGTTTACTCGAAAGGGTCCTTACTTTTTTATTTTCGTTTACATTTATATTTCATTATCTTTTTTGTAGTTTTATCGTAAATCAGAATGGAAGCTCTATGTCACAATAATATTTCAAATTACATAAAATTGTTTAAGTTAAATTTTTTTTTTAATAATTTTGTATCAGTGTATTTTAGAATCAATGAAGCATACAGTTTCGAGAGCAATTGTTTTTTTTCAAAAGAAGGTGGGGGCCAACCGACCGGTGACGTTAACTGGAGACAGACAGAAAAAAATGCAATAAATCACTTTGAAACAATTGTATATCTTCTTTTATATATAAAAGAATAAGGTGACTGACTTACTCAACATCATGCAGCCTATAACGAAGAGATCTTCCAATTTGGCATGGGGATTCCTCTGCCGTTGTAGTCGTCCGCTAAGAAAGGATTTTTTTATATAACAAGTCAATTGAAAAGTCCCCGGCCTACCATACTAAAACACATTTTTTTGCAAAATTAGTTTTTTTTATTCAACATAGTTCCCTTCAAGGGTAATACACTGATTATAGCGGCCCTCCAACTTTTCGATACCATTTTTGTAGTACGATTTGTCCTTTGCTTCAAAATAGGCCTTAGTTTCGGCGATCACCCCTTCATTCGACGAAAATTTCTTCCCAGCTAGCATTTTTTTGAGATCTGAGAACAGGAAATAGTCGCTGGGAGACAGATCTGGAGATTACGGTGGATGCGGCAGCAATTCGAAGCCCAATTTATGGATTTTCGCCTTCGTTTTCACTGACTTGGTTTTGGTCAAAAGTAAGCTCGTGCGGCACCCACTTTGCACAGAGCTTTCTCATACCCAAATATTCTTGAATTATATGATGTACACGTTCAATTGATTTCTTCAGAGTGCCTGCTATTTTATTAAATTTCAGTTTATGGTCATTCGAAATCATTTTGTGGATTTTTTTTGATGTTTTCGTCCGTAACAACCTCTTTTGGGCGTCCACTTAGCATACCAATCTTTGATGATTGATTTTCCTGGGGCAGTGTCCGGAAACTCGTTATCAAGCCAAGTTTTTGCTTCAACTGTATTTTTCGAAAAGCAATATTTTATCAACACGCGAAATTCCTTTTTATCCATTTTTTCCACAATAACAAAAGTTGCTTACAAATTAATGATCCGACTGCTGTCAAATTTATACACGTGCTTTTGAAGGTTAGGGCTAACTAAAAATCATATCGATTTAAGTCTAGTAGCACCATCCATGTGTCAGGCCGGGGACTGAACAGTGAATTTTTTTTAAATTTAGTGTCATTTTTTTTGTGCAAGTGGCAACTCTGAAATTTGGCAGCTGACAGATATATTTATTCCGATTATTAAAAATGGAGCACCTTACAAAAGAACTTCCCAAACTTCAAAGAATTTGCAGTCTAGAAAATGCACCTAATGTGGCAACCATTCGAAGAGAGAGTAGTCAAAAAATTTGAAGAAACTCGGTCGGTTATGGACAGTTAGACTGGCTCTTATGCTTCAACGTACCGGTCGATCTCTTGAAAACATTGCTGCTGTAAACGAGAGTATCGCCGAAAACCCGAAAACATTAATGCGGCATCGTTCTCAACAACTTCAAATTTCACGAAGCGAACTTTGACAAAGACCTCCGCAAAGAGTAATCGCCGTGGGGTCCATTTGACTGATAATTTATTCCATAATTAATCCGAACATGTCTGTGGAACATGGGTATAAACGGAACGGATCGGGTGTTAATTTTATTTAAAAGTGTAACGCATATTTTAGTGGACGGAGGCAATTGGAGATTGTTTTATCATTACCAGACAAATACAGATAGACGTGAGCAAAGGACAACAGAAATACATTTATTATTTTTGAAGAGTTCTGTTGCAGCAGCCGCAGATTAAAGTTGAAAGCGGAAAGTTGTATTTATTAAAGTTAAAAAAAGTTGCAAAAGTGAATTACTATGGATTATTTTATTATTATTATTATTATTCAAATACTTAATGATACCCTAGACAATAAGAAATTGAAGTTAAATAAATAAGTGTTAAATATAAAAACTAAATTTAACAAAAAGTGTTTTAATTAATGAAATAAGCAGAAGTTATTAAACATCGGGATAAAATTCCATAATCCACGAATACGTGGTTTTATTTTAAAATGAAGAAGTGCATTTTTACTGTGATTTCCGTTATTTTTATGGAAAGAAACAAAAGGCGAAATTTTTCCTTTTAATGTTTTGCCCCATCTCGTTTGGCTACAAATCTGTATGTTCACCTGAGTAAGGAACATTAAAGGGTAGACCCGCAATAGCGGGTTAAAAACCAAAAATTTAGAAATATGTGTTCCCTGTAGTTTGAGCCAATTACGGTACTTTTTACGGTACTTTTTTAAATTTTCGTCAGTAACGTAATAAAAATGGGAATTTAAAATTTTCAAACAGGGTTCTAAATGGGAAAAGGGTCCTTATTATTTACCGAGCTCCAACCGCTGAAACTAGGTACTTGAAATTTCGTATAGGACGGAATTGTTTATTTTTAATTTTTACGGTGAGGGGAAACATCCAATTAACGACCTACCCAAACCTATTTGGCTAGATATCTGAAATTATTAATATGTAACATCTGGAATATGGACTGAGATTAAAAAGGAAAGGTTTCTCAGGCGGCATAGAATGCCACTAACAAGAAGAGTATCACACTGACTTCGATGAAATTTTAATATGTGATAAATGGGATACAAATTAGCGTCACAACCTTAAATCAAAAAATATGAAATACAAAAACTATCGAAACTTTTTGTTTCTTGGTTTTTAAGCAATTTTATGTATTTTAAGGTTGATCTCTAAAAAAAACTTTCGTTTGATACCCAATTTACCTATAATTAGTTTGGGAAAGTAAAAAATACCAAAAACAAACCATTGTTATACTCCCTTTATCAGAGGCCAAAAATAACAGTTATTTTGAAATAAAAATCAAAAATAACTGTTATTGCACTGTACAACAGTATTTTTGGGCGTCGACGGATCTTATGCCAGATGGAATGTATTATGTTAGTATAGTATAGGGACCAGGGATGGAAAATACGTTTTCTGTTATTGTACCAACCAGACAAACAAATTGTACATTTTCGATCCAAAATTTTCGGTACCAAATTTTTTCCGCCTTTTTTAACAATTTTATCGTATTGTCAAATTTTTTACTATAGTAGCTGAATAAATGAAAACAGGTTTTTAATTTAAAGTTGCTTTTAAAAAAAGTCGACTTTATGTTATGTTGTTTTATCAAGTTATAAGTTGAAAATTTTAAAAAATTTTAAATTGTACTTAATGAGCCGCGGTAGTACCACGGTACCAACCAAGGTAAAAATGTACCAGAAAAAGTACAATTGTACCATGTTTTCCATCCCTGATAGGGACTGTGTGGGTACAGTCAAGTTTTATGACCGTTTAAAGTTTTGATTTTTTTGGCCACCACTGTACAATATAAGACGCAAAAACTAGCATACGCGTTCTTCTGGGGATTTTTTTTTTTTTGTAGAACATATTAACCCTATGTTGGCCCATATTATGGGTCATTTAACACCTATTTTTGAATATGTTCAGATGAAAATTTCACTATGGGTTACTGAAGACGAAAAATTCTTTCAACGATGTTTAATCGTGAAAATGGTTGATTCCAAATAATTATTGCTCGAAAAAATAAAAATCAAAAAATAAGTTTTATCATCTGATTTTATACTTTTATGAAAAAAGGAATAAACGAATTTTTAAGTAATTATTGTGATTATAAATTAATAAATTACTAACAAAACTGTATTTTTTCAGTAAACATTTAATTATTTGCAGTTATTTCAAAAATAAAAAACTTCATTAAGTTTAAAAAAAAACAGTAGTTTTTTCCATGTTTTTTTAGTCGTTTAAAATTTTTCTAATAAAAATTTTTCAGTTGATTTTAAGATATTGTTCGTTTTCTTTACTGCATTTGTCAGTTGTTTTTTGACAGTTAACTACATTTTTCCTTATTTAAAAGTGGAAATTCCTTTGTCACATATACCTTATTTTTTTTAACTAGAATTTTTAGTAGATTCTATTTACACCTTTTTGAGCGCAATATTTAAAATTACAGTTAACGAAGTATCAGGCTTTAAAGCTTGTATTACATATAAATATATAAAAACGCATATAATAATATAAAAAACAATTATATGCATAGTATACAGTACGCCCAAAATGTAAACAGAACTTTTTTAATGGTATTAATATTATATTTTTTATAAAAAAAATTTAAAATCTTATGGATTGTAGTACAATTTTAAATATTTTTGAAAAAACAATCGTTTACCCATGTTAAAATTGAAATATATATGAACATACATGACCATACCCGGGCTTGTATATAATCATACATGACCATATATAATTAGATTCGACGGTATATGGCCTCATATATGCTCATGTATGATTTATATATGAATAGAAATGACCATGTGCGGCCATATACCCTCAAATTTGGGAGCCGAAGATACATTGAGCGTCATCAGGTTAGCGCCCCTCCTTTCACTTATCAATAATGTCAAATATTATCTGAACCAATTGAGATATAGTCTTACAGTTTTTATTTCGTAGATTCCAATCAATTCTCTTTAAAATAAAACAACAATGACGGCTTTAACGTTCAAGTCAATATTTTAATATATTTATTAGAAAATCTATGTATAAAAACCGTAGTGAAAATTGGTCAACAGGATAGCGCCATGTACGATAATTTCAATTTAATTAGTATTTTGAGCAACTATATAGCTTTTTAATACTAATAGACTATATATTAAACAGTTTTAAGGATAATTAGTAATGCGTGGTGCCGCTTTTGTTTGAAATTACTTCGAAAATTCTATTGGGAATCGAATGGTAAAGTTGTTCAATATAGTTCAACGAAATGATGGACCAAGCGTGTTTGATGCCTTCGATTAATACGGCTTTTGTGTTGTATTGTTTTCCAGACTCGTACACTTTCCCAGCCAACCATCCCCAGACGTTCTCGATGATATTTACGTCGGGCGAGTATGGGGGCCATTCAAGGACGTCAACTTTTTGGCTCTGAATCCACGATTTCACCGATCGGGCAGTGTGAATTGTAGCATTATCGTGCTGGAAATACCACTTCAGATTTTCAAATTAGTTTTGAAAGTGGGGAAAAGACGTTTTCAAAACGCTGTTGTAGTTTTCCGCATTCATACGCGATGCTAAAAACTGCAACTCGAAGGTGCCATAGTAGGATATTGCTCCCCACACCATCACACCCCCCACCCGGCTGTGGAGGAGGTCCAAATAATGCTCCTCCTTACGTAGGTCATGAAAATAATAATTATGTATACCCATCCGGCACTTCTAAATTAAACTTCTTTTCATCTGAAAAGACAACATAATGCCACTGAGTAGACCACGTCATGTGCGTTCGAGCAAAATTTAAGCGCATTTCCTTTCTGAGAGTATTAAGTGGTGTTTTTTTTTTTAATTTTTGCCTCTGTAGGTATGTAGCTTTCCTAATCACTCTTTGAACCGTTGACAAGCTCGCCTTAGCACCAGGTTTTTCTTTGATTTTGGTAGACGAGTCGTGCGAATTCGATGCTTGCCTCAGTATGGCTCGCTTGTCTGATTGGGAAACCACTCGATTATTGCCGTCCTTGAAGTTTTTTCCATAGTTTTCCTTATTTTAAATAAAACTCGCAATCGTTTTTCTGTGTTTTCCAGTTTTTTCCGCAATTTTATGGAAGGATAGTCCGGTATTATAGTAGGCTTCAATCTTTGCTCTTTCTTCCAAAGATAATACTGTCCCCTCTTCCCATTTCATGCGTTTATTTAAAGACAATTACTAGTTTAATCTGAACAAAAAAATTGGTAACCGTGATTGCAAAAACAAGCGAGATAACTAAAAATGCATTTTGGGGCGCTAATCTGATGATGCAAAATAAGTACAAGCTTTTTCGTCAAAAATAAAACAAAATAGCAAATAATACATAACGGTTCTTCTATCGACCTTTAATTTTTGGAGAGAGAGAGAGAGAGAGAGAGAGAGAGATTGCAAAACCAAAACAAAAATAACAAATTTATACGTAAATAAGTAAATAGGTAAAATATAAAAAGCAAAAACATATGATCGAAAGGGAGGCGCGCAGTGTATATGAAAATATATGAGCTCATGTATGGTAATATATTTAACTATGCATCGACGTATATGATCATGATCATCATATACAAGACCATGTATGATAATATATGTTCATATATATTTCGATTTTCAAATGGGTAGTTAAAATTTAAATTATTTCAGAACTCCACTTATGATGATCAATATTATTGACAGTATATTTATAAATAAAATATTGTTAACAATTGATTTATAAAAATATTGTCAGTTAGTCAGATCTAGTAGAATTAGTGTATTAAGTTCACAGTTTATTGCTGAAATTTGAAATAACATTTTAAGGTAGAACCCTGATTATTCCTATCAAAACCTATTATTCAAAAAAAAGTAATTTTTTTATTTTGTTTCCTTAACTTTTTGCCCTCACTGTAGGCAATTTAGTTTTTATTTTTTTATAATTGATACGAGAAAAATAATGTTAATAATCATTTATTTTTCAAGTTCTCAGATTGAATTTTTCCCTTTGCATATATGTATGTTAGATAGACTTATTTGATATAAAGGAAAATGTTTAAAACGTTTTGTTTTTGACTGCAAAAATTCGCACGTATTACCAGTAAAACGATGAATGTACAAAACAAAAAATAAAATATTGTTACTTATTTTAGTTGTAACAAGTGATTCAAACAAAACGGTTGAAAATTAAGAATTAAAAAAATATATCAAAAGAAGAAAAAAAAAATCAGATTATTGAGAAAAAAAAAAACAATTTTAATCATACAAATTGGCTTTAATTACCAATTATTATATATTTCGTTACCTTTTTCGTTTCTATAAATATTTAAAAAATTCCCGGTTTCCAAAAACGCCAAACTTCACCACAATGCATATTAATCGCAATAAATTGTTAATAACATCCGGGGCGGTTTTCATTTTTGCCATTATGAATGGTTGGGTAATATTTCCGAAAATTTTGAAATTTATATTGAAAAAACAAGTAAATCTTAAACCCGGTTCGGATATACGTGAATTATGGGCAGATACACCGTTTCCTTTGCATTTTTACATTTATGTATTTAATATAACAAATCCCGATGAATTTTTAAATGGTGCCAAACCAAATTTGCAAGAGATAGGACCATTTGTTTTTGAGTAGGTTAAGTTTAGAGATTTGGAAAATTTATTTGTTTTAATAAATTTTTTTTTATTCCATGGAAATTATTTTCCAGTGAGTGGAAATCGAAATATGATTTGGAAGATGATCCGGTGGCAGATACTGTCACATATCATATGCGTAATGTTTTTATATTTAATAAAAAAGCTTCTGCTCCTTTGACTGGAGAAGAAGTTGTAACAATTATACATCCATTAATAGTGGTAAGTTACAGTGATGATATTGTATTAATCTAAAATTGAAGACTCATTTAATTTTTTAAGTAAGTTTAAAGGCAAATTTTAAATACAACTAAAATTTACTTTACATTGAGCTAAATTTAAAATTTTCCTTTGGAAATTCTACTCCGCTTTACTTTTCCTTTTTTTAAGAAAAAAAGCTTACAAAAACACTGTATTATTATTTTTTGAAGCACCTTTTACAGCACAATCAAGAGTTGAACCAGTTGAATGTTTTGGTAGACCTCTTTTAATGGTTAATGTGTGAAATATTCTAACACTTGTATTAAAATGAGGAAATTTTAAATATGGGCCCAATGTTCGGCGCAAATAACTGAGTTTGATAAATTAATCAATCATTGGCGAGTGAGCAACAGTCATTTGTTCCGATCCCCCTTCTGTGAGGAAAACGTTTGTAAAAACTGCTAATTTTGAAAAAGCGTCGATCCGCTAAACTTTAAATAAACTCTAAATTTGAAGTGCTCAGAATAAGACAATTGCCAGCACAGGGTTTTAAAATAAATACTGAAACTAATTTCAGTGCTGGCAATCAGTTTCGGTATTTATTTTATGAAAACAGTCGCATTAAAGCCACTTTTAGAACAGACAAAGTTAAGAAAACTATTCCAACAAAAATTTAAATCTTGAACATAGAAATATATTTTCGGTATTTCCCTTCTCTATCTTTTTAATTGTTTCAATTGAAAAATTTCAATTGAGAATTATGTGTAAGTCTTACGATCCTAGGAGGATGGGTCTTCTATTATACTTAAGCAGACACGATTGTAGAATTCTGGTGGGGCTACTGGCGGGTCACTGCTGGACTGCAGTTCTTGCCAAGAGAGCGTGAAAGTTAGCAAGTTATAATTGTAGGTTTTGTGGGGCACCGGGGAAAAGAGAAACGTTGGAACATATTATGTGCCATTGCCCGGCTTTTGTGGAAATCTCTACATGTAATCAGAATTCTAACACCCCTGAAATTTGCTATGTAGGAGGGTGTGGGGCACCCTGTGTCCCACTACCTCGGACTGATCTTTTATGCGAATTATGGTTTTTTATCTGGTAACACTAGGGACACAATTGGTTTGTGCGAGGTCTTTAACAAGACACCTCAACATAATCTTCATTAAAAACTTTATAACAAGACACCTCAACATAATCTTCATTAAAAACTTTATAAATTTAAGAAATTTTTCTTTCACTTTGTGAAATGATTTCATTACTGAAAAATTTTATCAAAACTCGTCCACAAAAATTGTTTCTGTGTATGTATTTTTAAAATATTTTGCAAAGTTATTCACAATTTCTGGGTTTAAAATAAAAAAATTTAAAATCAAACTCCTAATAGTTATAGTGAATTTACACCATACCGAAATCTCCTTAAAATTGTGTTAAATCCAGTTTCAAATTACTCCCGTTTACACTATTGAATTGGACAGCTAAACTGGATTTCGATTTGATAACAAAAAGATTTTGTAAACAAAATAACCGTAATCCTAGTCAAGCACTAAAGTCGGCTTTTTTTAAAAACGACTTTAAATTAACAACCTGTTATTATCTATTATGCTATTATAGTCGGAATTAAAGCCAGTTTTAAGTTAAACCGGCTTTAAATGGGTATCACATCAAATGTGCCAAATACCCGCTTACATTTTGTACTTAAAAAAAAAACAAGTGGCAACACTGATCAGCTGATTTTATATTAGCCGAAAAAAAAGAAAAGTGTGTAAATAAAGAATTTGCAATGCCAAAATATGAAAAGGAAAAACTTTTTAAATAAAGGATAAAGTGTATTTTTATTAATAAAAATGTATTAACTTAATCCCTTATTATTGATATAATTTTCTATTCAATATTTTACAATTCAAACATTTTTTTTTTCACAAAAATTTTCTTTGCGGAAAACAGCTGTTGTAAATTGTATAAAACTAACTTAAGGTATTTTTTTTAATGCAGACTTTAAGACCTAAAGTACACTTTTAAGAAAAGTAGACTTTAGAACTCCTAATTTATTAACATGGTGAAAGAAATGATGTTGAAACAGCTTCTAAAATAATTTTTAACAAGGCATGACTATTGAGAAGCAAGATATTTCAGTTTGTTCTAGTGTAATAGTGTCTTTCCTTCACCATTTCAATGTTGCTATCAAAGATTTTCTTCTGGTTGCTGCATTTAACTTTACGTTCGGAGAACGCAATTTTATTGAATCTACCACTCATATTGTAACATTTTCTTGAATAATTAAGATGTATTATTTGTTTACTTTTTTTTTGCAAAAGGTGATGCCAGATTTTCACAATATTTTCATATATATATATCATTGCTGAATGCTGTGCGAACATAACTATTAAACTAGAATTCTCGAAAATCTAATTATGAAACTGGATTTCTTTATATGGGAATTTTGGTTTTAAACCCAGTTATAAACTAGATATTCGCCAAAATCTGGTTTCAACGAGATTTCGTGCATATTGTAAATACAGTATTAGAGATATGGAAATTTGTGACGATATTATTAGTTATGACAAATTTTTCTCTTCTAAAAAAATTTTTAATTTTCCACAATTAAAGATGAATTTTTATTATAAAAAAAGGAATTCAATTTCAAAAAGAATTCCAAATTATTTTTTATATTTGATGTAAGATAATACCTTTATGTATAGCCAGCCAATCATAAGTAATTGCTACAAATTACTTTGTTATTATTTTTATTGCAGTGAGAGTTTAACAATATGTTATAAAAAAAAAAGAAATAAAAATCGTCCACCATCATTTATTTTTTTTTCTATTCCAGCCAATTTCTATAATGGTATTACGTGAGAGAGCGGCTATGATGGATTTAGTAGTAAAAGCTATAAATATAGTATTTCATGGTCAAAAAGGTGTAATGACGGCACCATTTTTGGATATCTTCTTTCGTGGCTTATATGTTGATTGCTCCTCCGAGGAATTTGCCTCAAAGGCCTTGTGTACGGCCTTCTATACGGGAGAGGTGAAGCAGGCGAAACAAGTAAATGATACACATTTTCTATTTTCATTTATGCAAGCAGTAAGTGGGAGAGGTGAAACGGGAAAATGAAATTAAATATAATAATTTTTATTCCACTCTCAAGGCAAATAATTCAGATGCCGGCAAATTTACAGCATATCGTGGTGTCAAGAATGTTCATGAATTGGGTAAAGTTGTATTGTTTAATGATGAGCCCGAGATGGATGTATGGCCGGGGGATGCCTGCAATCAATATAAGGGTACTGATTCGACAATATTTCCACCATTTTTACATAAAGATGAAGGTTTATGGGCCTTTACACCGGATCTTTGTCGTTCTCTGGGTGCTTACTATGTGCGCAAGACTTCTTATGCTGGTTTGCCAGCCAGCTATTATACTTTAGATTTGGGTGATATAAAGGTAAGAGTGAAAGTGAAATTGAAATTAGGGTTGTGAGAAATTCAATTTATTGGCTGGCAAACGGTAATTTTCTGCACAAATATTCAAAGCAGCTTATGCAATGCTATGTGGGACTTTCCACCAGTTACAAAATTATTATTTAACTGGAATTGACTTATTTTGTAGCCGCTGCAGTTTTGAGATACATTAATTTTTGTCCAATTATTAGATGATCTTCGCTAGCTTTAAGATGACAATTTTTCAAAATTAAAAATTCAAATATTTGTTATTATATAGAATCTACTGAAAAACTTAGTAGACACTAACCGAAGCGAATGCATTTTCAGGTATGGTCTTCAATAACACACTTCGCATTGTAAATATCTCTTATTTAACTTTAGAGGAAAAAGCTAATGAAAGCCAACCCTAAGTTGATTTATTGCGTTAAGATGAAATTTACTTATAAACTATACATCGACTAAGAAATTTCGTAGGTGGAGCAACTTATTAAAAATCCATATGATATAGTGTGAAAGTTAAGAGGTTTTAAGTGGAGCCAGAACCGAGGGACGGATCGGGTAATACTTAGATCGGGGAACCTGATTTCTCTACCGATTCCTGCCTCCCTACAAGAGAACTGTTTTTTATTCTCATTATTAGCTAGCCGTATTATTTGAACCCGAGAACTTCTGTTTATTCTCGTTTGTAGTTTGTCGTATTATTCAAGTACAGGAACCATTGTTTTTCCCCGTTGGATGCTAATCAATCCAACTAGCCGAGCCGAAACTCTTATCCCCGTTGGATGCTAATCAATCCAACAAGCCGAGCCGAAACTCTTTCTAGAGTTCGGTAAATATTACCTTCGGGTAGTGCCGATCATACACGATCAAAATTCGCACAATGTTCTATAGTAAATTTCGCTATTCGAACACCAAGAAGTGGTTTCCTCTAAATCCGTGTCGTATTGTCGGCCATCGTTGTAAAGGGTTGGGTTATCGTGTATTATTTTATAATTACCTCCAAGGAAGCAGACAGCTGAGCTATACCCCAGCTGGAAAATAAACAAGATGACACCTGTCAAAATTTAATGAAAATTCGTTCATTAGAAAACAAGTTACAGCTGTTTTGAGTGATGCTACTTTTGCGATTTTGAAAACAATGGATTCAAAGCAATTTCGTGTGTTGATTTATCATTGTTTTTAATGGGGAAAAAGTAGCGTTTCAGTCAAATCTTGGCTGGATTAGTGTTATTTTTACTCTGCTACAAATGATAGAAAAGTGGTTTTTTAACTTTAAACGTGGTCGTACAAACTCTGGTCAACCATAAGAAGTGGTGATACCGGAAAACTTCAAAAAGTTCACAAATTCGTTTTGGCAGAACGTCAAGCGAAGTTTCAGAAGATAGCTAGTATCTTAAAGATATCGAAAGAACGCTTTGGCTTTATTTTGCATGAATATATGTCCAAGAGGAAGCTGTTCTCAAAATGGATGCCGCGTTTGCTCTTCACCAAGGCAATGCGCCGTGTCACAACTCGTTGGCTACCATGGCTAAATAGCATGAATTACATTTTCAATTGCTTCCGTACCCACCGTATTCACTTGATTTTGCACCCAGCGATTTTTAACAGTTTTCCAACCTCAAAAAAAGCTGGCTGGAAAGAGAAGAGGTGGTTGCCGAAACAGAGGCCTTTTTTGAGGCCAAAGATAAATCATTCTATAAATAGGTATCGAAATGTTAGAAAGTAGTTGGAGTAATTGTATCTCTCTTGAAAGAGACTATTTTGACTATGACGGACTTTTCAGCCGATTTTTTATGTTCAATCAACTGATATTGAAGGACATATGTTTGTTTTTCCTGTTTCTCTTTGCTGTAAATTCAAGTGTAAACATTACTGCAAGAAATTTAAAACTTTTTGTAAATATGATAAAATAATTTTGGAGTTATAGAAGCTAACCTTTTTTTTTGAGTGATTTCAATAGATTAAAAATTGTGTTGCCATATTTTTTTAAAACCATATTCTATAATTTACAGAATGATCCAGAGTTGCATTGTTTTTGTGATGATCCTGATGATCCTGAAACTTGTCCACCCAAGGGTACCATGAGTTTACAGCCTTGCACTGGAGCTCCCATACTCGCTTCGTTGCCTCACTTTTATAAAGGTGATTCAAAATTAATTGAGGGCGTTAATGGTTTAAATCCCAATGAACATGATCATGGCATCTATATAGATTTTGAATTGGTAAAATACTCGTATAAATAATTTACTTTTTAGAGGAAAAAAAAAAAAAAAACTAAACTAAATATCTTTTAGATGTCTGGTACTCCCTTGCGTGCCGCCAAACGTTTACAATTTAATATGGATATAGAGCCAGTAGAACAAGTTGAGCAAGTAGCTAAATTGCCTAAAGTTGTTTTGCCCCTGTTTTGGGTGGAAGAGGGTGCTGCTTTAAATAAAACTTATACCAATATGCTAAAATATACTCTGTTTCTGTAAGTTATTTTGTTTTTGATTTTAAATTCTAAGAATTATCTTGTTTTATTTTTCCTACAATAGGGGTCTACGTTTTAATGCCGGTTTACGCTGGACCTTAATAACTCTCTCTTTGGTGGGCATGATGGGTGGTGGCTATATGTATATGAAAAAATCGGATAGTTTGGATATAACTATACCACCAAAGGATAATAAAGTTTCCAATGTTAAGCCTGTCTCAAATGAATCAGCTGCAGCAACACATAATAAACCAACTTTAGCACCACAAATATCGCAAGCTGATTTATCAAATCAAAAAGTGGAAAAATTTTGAATGAACATAAAAAGTGGTCATGTTGTTAATTTGTTTTTTTAAATTTTAAAAAGATTTATAAAATATTGTAGTATTTACAAAAAAAAAAAAATATATGCACAATTCTTAAGATTGTTAATTTAAATTAATATAAACATAAATTTTTAAATTTAAACTAGAGCAAAATTTAAAGAAAATATATGTGTTAAACAAATTTCAAATCAGGTTTAAATTTACACCATCATAAAAGAAGGTAATATGTACCAGCAGATTTTGTTATATAAAATTTGATGTATTCTTGCTTGAGTGGGGAAAATGGTGCCCCATCATAACACCGAAAATATTTTGACAAAGCCTCAAAGAGAAGCGATCTTTTAAATTATAGGGTCCGCCAAATAACTTATTTTTTTTTGAAAATGCTATAAAAAAAAACTACTGAATATTTTCTAAAATTATTTGAAAGTACAATCCTTCCGGTTAATAATGGAAAATAATTTCATTCAAATGGCTGCCTCGGCTGGCCATGCAGTAGCCTACACGATCGGTCCAATTTTTAAGCACATTATCGATTGTGTGCAGCTGTATTTCACCAATGGCTTCACGAATATTGTCCTTTAAAGCGTCAATTGTCTCTGGCTTGTCGGCGTAACACTTATCTTTGACAGCACCCCATAAATAATAGTCCAACGGTGTCAAATCGCAGTTTCGAGGTGGCCAAACGACATCAGCTCTGCGGCTGATAATGCGATCTTCAAAAACAGGGCGCAAAACATCGAGTGTAGCTTCGGCTGTAGCGCCGTCCTGTTGAAACCAAATGTTGCCAATATCCTCCCTTTTTCAATTTTTGTGAACAAAAATTCGTTCAACATGGCCCGATAACGATCGCCATTGACTGTAACGGCCACTCCTTGCTCATTTTCGAAGAAAAATAACGCAATTATGCCTCTGGACCAAAATCCGCACCAAACAGTGACTCGTTTTGGGTGCATAGGCTTTTCAATGTATGCGTGCGGGTTTTCTGTGCCCCAAATGCGACAATTTTGCTTGTTTACATACCCGCCAAGATCAAAATGAGCTTCATCTGAAAAGATGACATTCTGCAACATTACCATGATTTTCAAAGTAATGTCGCAATATTTCCCAGCGTTGTTCAAGCTTATACACAACCATATTCGTTCAACGGAAGGATAAAACTAATTATCTGTCAAATCAGACATGAGCTAAGTGTAACCATTCACGAAATAAGCACTAGTTGAAAAAAACGTTAGATGGCGGACCCTATACAAAATATAGTCATTTCGCATTTACAAAATAGTCACAATCTCCATTGGGACTAAAACCGATTTACAGTGAGTATGCAGGGCTGCCAGATGTGATTTGAAATTCAACATACCGGCTGTACCATACACCAAGTATATTTCGGAAAGTAATCCAAATTCCGGAAGGGGTGCTGATCCTTATTTTATGAACGGGACAGAAAATATGAAAATATATCGAATTAAATTGTTGAAAAAGTTCATTTAAGGGGTTTAGTAGGTTTCGAAGGAGCACCTTATTTGTATCAAATTTTATTATATGTGGCAGAGATAAAGTTATAACACATCGGCTGAAGAGTCTGTAGAATACCCAATAAAACAAACATTTTTATTTTGAAAAATTTTACTTAGGTTAGGTCAAAAAGAGGAAGGGCCATTCGCCCTTCATGATCGCCCAAAAATGGGTGACATACATCTATGCCAGAGATTCGGCATGTTGTGCGCTCTCCAAAACCGCGTGAAAAAACATTTCCGTCTACCTGAAAAATTCAGCATCCCTCAGGTATACCTTCAGTTTTCCAAAATCAACCCCCTGCAAGCACTCCATAGACGGTATAACGTCTCCGCACCAGTGCCTTACCCTACTCCTCGCAAGAGCTGGGTAAAAACAAAGGAAGTACTCCATTGATCTCCCCACAGGCCCTACACATTACATTCCATTTTCGAAAGATGTGATCGTAGTGAAGAGTGGCATATAAGAATTCCCATCATATTGGCCAGTTCCCGTTTCCCTAGCCTTAAAATAATCCTTCTCATGTTCACGTCCGGGTCACCCTACAGAATTTTCTTCATCGCACCAACATTATGCACATTCGCTTTCGTCATCCGAAAAGGTCTTTAATTTTGAGGGTTAACAGAGACCTGGTTTCATCCATTCCTGGCCAGGTTGTCAGCCCTTTCATTGCCCTTTACTCCACAGAGTCCGGGTACGCATGTTAACCTTAGACGACCCCTGCCTCAGTAAGCGTTCGTCATACTCTTGCATTCCAAAACCGTCTTCGATTTGACACTCCTCTGACAGAGCCCTTACCGCAGCCTGACAATCAGTGAATATGACTGCACCCCGAGAACAATCAGTCGCAGTTAAAAACTTAATGCATTCCGTAATAGCCACAACCTACGTCTAAAAACGGTTTTGTGGTCCGGAAGTCATTCGCAGATCTCCACAAAGAAAACCTAAACCAGTTCTTGCGTCTAGTTTGGTTTGGCTTTGACCTATATTTTGCTTGCAAACCGAGCACTGTGCCAAAAAAAATTTAGTAAATTAAGTTTTGAATTAAAATATTTCAATTTCTGATTATCACAATTATGTCAAATCTATATATTTTTTCATCTTAATTATGAAGTTTTTCACAAATATGATGAAACTTTTTAATGAGTGTATGTGTACGATTGTTTTGACTTAAAAACTGATAAGAAACGCTAAATGTGTTTTTTTTTTATTTGCAACAAAAATCAAATTTTTATTCGACTAAAAAAGAAAAAAATAAAAGCAAGTTAAAAAATATATATGTTAGTCGGTCAAGTCCGACCATGAGGTACCCTATTACACGGGTGAAAAAATTAACTGTGTTATAAATGCTCGTACAGTAAAAAATATCAATGAAAAATCAATAAATCAAATACCAGAAAGGTGGGGTTTACATGGTCCAAATATGTTCCCATTTTATTCAAAATTTGGAAACATGATTTAAGGTTCATAACCGAAATAATCAGATATAAATGGTTTTGTGGGTGTGTGTGTGTAAAGAGCATTTAAATCGAGTTTGTAAAATGAGAGGCATGTCGGGATATACGCGAATTCACCTGATTATATCTAAATATTATTTATATTTGGAACCTGTAGTATAATTACAAAGAGACTAACGGACATCGCTAAATCAGCATAGAAAGTTATTCAGAGTCCATTGATAGACTTTTTTTTAATAGTTACCAACATCAGCACAAGCCCATATACCCTCTCCATGTAGTGGTGTAGGGTATTATTGTTGTTCCAAAAAAACAACTTATCATAATTATACCGGTCTATTGCGTGTATTCCATATAACAGGAATATTAGGTTGACACTTAATTCAGTTCAAAAACATACTCGAACAGAAATTTTGGTACAAGTTTTAGGGTGCCACGATCAGATTCCAAAGCTATTTCAACCTTAGAATATGAGAAATTTTTGAAAATACATCGAGTTTTTAATTCACGTTTAAAACTTCAAATAGAAACCTCTTATTGCAGCTAAAACTTTATCATCAGAAGCCGAAGTTTTAGAAACTACCAAAGCCTTCAGAATATTCAGGGCGTAAACAAAAAAAAAAAAAAAACTTTTAAAAAGTATAATTTGCTCCTTATCAATCAAACACTTGGTTAGGTATTTTTCTAACAAGCACTATGACGTTACTTGTGTTTTAAAATAAAAATAATAATATTTCTATTTTAATACAATATTTTTTTTTTTCGTTTAAAATTATATATATAAAATAATTAAAATTTAAAAACATGGAATATTGTTACTTATTTGAGTTAAGTTGATTTATCAAAAAATTTTGAAAAATTTCAAGATCTCAAGTAGAAAAAAGTTATTTCGTCAATAAATATTTAAGAATTCGATTAGTTAAATCATTAATTGCAAAACCACAGAATAAATCGCTTCCTAGGTGAGGAGGTTCCTTCTCAGAAATATGAGTGTTCAAAAGTTTTATCGACTACAAAAATCTGAAGTCGACTTTTGGAAAGCAGCTCTTGGTTGTTTAAAAAATTTTCCTAAAAACCCGCAAAATTCTAAGGCATGATTCTTTAAAAAGTCTCAGCATAGCTTTATAGCGGTCGCCATTCACCGCTATAGCATAAGCCTCGGCTCCTTCGAAAAAAATAAGGTACCATCAACTTTTTCGATGGAACTGCACAGCAGACGTTGACTTTGAGAGGATGTAATGGCGCTTCTTGAATTTGCGTGAATTTTCCTTCCCTCAGAACTAAAATATTAATATGCTGAAATATTAATTTAAATATGGAAAAATTTATTTTAACCATAATCATATTTACTTTAATAAGATTTGTAGTTAATGTAAACATTTTGGTAAAAATATTAAATGTTAATTCAAATATGATATCATAATTGTTTTTACTACGATTTTTTTCTCTGTGTAGCAATTCTTTAATATTCGCTATAAATTTCGAACTTGTCTATTTCATGAATTTCAAAACCAAACTGTCATCAAAGACATTCGCAAAATGGCAGCCCCACTTTGAATTAAAATAAAGAACTTTTTGGGTATCATTTCATTTTTGGAGTTTACTTTATACCCTACACTGAAAAATTATTGCCAAAAAATTTAAATTAATTTTTTTTTCGATTTTTTGTTCATTTCCAATTATATGTTTATTCATATTAATTACATTTTTAATTGATTATGAACTTGGTGTAAAAAATATTTTAGTTTACAATAAAAATAAACACTATTGACAACATAAAAAAGTAAAAAAGAAAATGCTATTAAAAAAAAACTACTGAATCTTTTCTCAAATTTCTTTTTTTATTTGAAAGTACAATTCTTCCGGTTAATAATGGAAACAATTCATTCAAATGGCTGCCTCGGCTGGCCATGCAGTAGCCTACACGATCGGTCCAATTTTTGAGCACATTATCGATTGTGTGCAGCTGTATTTCACCAATGGCTTCACGAATATTGTCCCTTAAAGCGTCAATTGTCTCTGGCTTGTCGGCGTAACACTTATCTTTGACGGCACCCCACAAATAATAGTCCAACGGTGTCAAATCGCAGCTCCGAGGTGACCAAACGACATCAGCTCTGCGGCTAATAATGCGATCTTCAAAAACAGGGCGCAAAACATCGAGCGTAGCTTCGGTTGTGCGCCGTCCTGTTGAAACTAAATTGTTGCCAATATCCTCCTCTTCAAATTTTGTGAACAAAAATTCGTTCAACATGGCCCGATAACGATCGCCATTGACTGTAATGGCCAGCCTGGGCAGCCATTTGAATGAAATTATTTTCCATTATTAACCGGAAGGATTGTACTTTCAAATAAAAAAAAAATTTTGAGAAAATATTCAGTAGTTTTTTTTTATAGCATTTTCAAAAAAAAAAGTTATTTGGCGGACCCTATATTTATATCTTAATTTTTATTACAGTTATTAAAATTGCAAAATTGCAGCTCAAAAAAAAGTTTTTTTTAAAAATATTTATAATATTACGAGTATTAATAAAAGCGTCATAACTTAATTTTTTTTTTAAGAAAGAGAACCGCACTTATTATTTAAATTTACAAAAACAACATATTCTATGTAGTGTTTGTATGCGTCAGAGTGTATACACATCAGTGTAGCCAGGTAAGAAGATTTGGCTTCAGACTTGAAAATTTATTGATACAAAAAATTAAATTTGGATAGATTCTTCAGATCGATATTCGAAAGCTATTTCTGTTAATTAATTAATATTATGCAGATCTTGAAAATTCATTTTATTTCATTTATTATTAATTTTATGAATCTATGAATAAATTATAATCACTTCATATCAATGATTAAATTTTGACTCGATTGAAAAATTTGTTTTGTGATTCTGTTCGCGAACGATTTTTGTTTATTTGATTTGTTAAAATTGAATCAATTTGGTTAATTCTACGAAAAGAATCAACAAAAAATTGATTCTCTGAATTTGATATTAATTAAATAAAGTAGAAAATTATTCAAAAAATCAACAGAATTTTGCAAATCGATTCGTTGAAAATTGAGATTTAAAAATTAAATTAAAAAAAAGTTTTTTAAAGGTCTATTTTAAAATTTAAAAAATTGTTAAAATTTGAATATGTAAAAATTTAAATTCTTTTATGAGGCCACCTTTTTTTCTAGAATATTTATTTTCAATTTTTAGCAAAATCTGCGAAAAATTATTTTAGAAAAAAAAAATTGAGTAATTTGTTAAGTATTTTTGGGTACTTCAACTTTGAAAATGAGAACAAACTCTTTGCGGATACGCATTCTTCAGTTATGATAAAATTGGTATTTTTGATGGTTATATTGGAACCTCAAAAGTACTATGGTACTCCTATGAACTATTTGGTACAAAGTATTTAGAAATTTTCATTTTCACGGACAAACATATGTACGAGGACGGAGCAATAAGTCCGTGAAATGCAACACTGCTCCCATCAATTACCACCTGTTAATATACTACTATCAAATTTTGAGCAAGTTCCGTCATTTACTTTGCGTTTAAAAGTTGTTTAGAACATACAACCTCGTGGATTTTTTTAAAAATGTAAAAAAGTGAATTTCGAGTGCTCATTAAACATTATTTTTTGCAAAAAAAAAAAAAACGTCAATCAAATCAATGAAAAGCTTGATAAATACTATGGGGACTCTGCACCATCGATTTCAATGGTAAAAAACTGGTTTACTGACTTTCGTTATGGCCGCACAAGTACAAATGACGCTGAACGTTCTGGACGGCCAATTGAGGTCAATACACCCGAAAATATCAAAAAAATTCACCGATATGGTGTTGGCCGATCGAAGAGTAAAAGTGCGTGAGACTGTTGATGCCATAGGCATTTCATATGACAGTGTGGTTTTAATTTTAAATGATCAGTTGAATTTAAGAAAACTGTCTGCAAGATGAGTGCCGCGTTTGCTATCAATTGACCATAAACGCAATCGTGTAACAACTTATTTTCCATGGCAAAATTCCATAAATTGGGCTACGAATTTGTACCTCATCCGCCATATACTCCGGATTTAACCCCCAGTGACTATTTCCTATTTCCAAACCTAAAGAAATGGCTCGGTGGAAAGAGATTTAGCTCCAACGATGAAATTATTGATCAAACAAATGCCTATTTTATGGACCTCGAAAAATCCTATTTTTTTGGAAGGGATACAGAAATTGGATAAATGTTGGACTAATTGTATTGAGCTAAAAGGAGATTATGTTAAAAAATATTTTTTTTTTTTTTTGCAAAAAAAACTGTGTTTCGGTCAAAAAATCACGGACTTATTGTATTGTATTGTTATAAAAAAAATGAAATATTGAAAATTTGATTAAAATTTTTATTAATTTGAATCTGCCATTTCAATCACAAATTTTACTAAAATTTCAATTTATTTGATGCTAGAATTTCAATTCAAAATTTTTGTTAAAATTTTAATTGATTTTTGGTTAGAACATTAATTAAAGTTTAAATTGATATAATTAAAACTTTAAATGAAAATGTTAAAGATTTTTAATTAAAAATTTAATTTATATGATTAAATATGATTTCTATTTTTTTCCATGTTTATTCAAGTTATACAATCAAGTGAAGAAATCGTTTAAAAAAAAGACACTTTAAGGCAAACATTGAAAACTTTTTGAAATAAATTTTATAGATTCATTTACGCATTTTAGAACTTAATAAAAAAATTTCCCTTTACAAATAAATATATCCCTTGTATTAGAATAAACACATAAAACCCAGATTAGATTATGTACTTTGTATTTTTTTTTTGTTTTAGTCATTTGATTAAATAAAATATAGTAGTAGTTAAAAAATAACAAATGAAAATATTTATAATAGACATTTAGACGTCGTCAATTTTAATATTTTAATAAGTATTTAATGTTACCGATAAATATAAATATTTTTTTATGAAGTATTTTTTTTTTTCTCTATATTTTGTAATAATAATTTACCAGAAGTACCTTCATTTCTAAACGGCAAAGTGTATAAAAAAAGTTATTTGAAAATAATATTTTTATAGAATAAGCGTTAATTATATAGATAAAGAAAATATTGCATATAATATTTAAAAAAAAAAATACGTCAATTGATAGGGTTTAAATTCTTTAGAGTAATTTTAAGCTTAATTTGCATTTATATGTATATTTTTCTTTGCTTTTTGCTTTTTTTTTTTGCTCAATGATTACATATTTATATTATAATTGATTTTCAATTGAATATGCATGACTTCGTTTAGGCATATAATTTAACTTTTATTTTGTATTAAATATTTCAAGAGATTTTTTTGTTTTTCGCTTTTTTTTTTTTTGTATGGACACAATCTTATTAAATTGTAAACAAATAAGCAGAATAATTTAAAGGGCAAATATACAAAAAAGAAACTTTAAAAGTAGATTTTAAAGATAAAAATGTTTATAGAAATATTTATGTGAGTGAAAAAATCCCCAGATAAATATCTTTGAGACAAATATAAACAGAATTTTTTTGTCTTTTTTTTAAGAAAGGAATTCTTAGAAAACACAGTTTTAAAAATATTTATTTAAAAATATTTCATCATCAGAAAAACACCTTGTTTTTTATAAACTTTTTTAAATTAACCCTTAAGACCGGCAAAAAGCGATTGTTAGATATTAACTAGTATGTGGCTAAATAATATTTTTTTTATTAAATCATTTACTTGATTGATAATTTACTCTTTTTTTCAACCTTTAAACTTTTTTTGTTTAACTACCGATCTTCAAGCGAGAAGAATGTAAAGTAAAAATTTTGTAAATTTGAAAAAAAAAATACTTTTTAAAACAGAAATAAATGAATAAAAAATCGCTTAAAAATATTTTTATTTTATGGCATACATTTTCTTAAGATTTTTTAACTTAAAATTGTTTTTTTTTTTGTTGCCTCGAAATTCTTTTTTTTTTAAATAAAAAAGTAGTTTTTTCAGCTAGTTTTGTTTTTTTTTTTTTTAAAAAAAGTGTTTTTCCCCAACTTTTTAGTTTTGCTTGTTTTTTGCATTTTTGTAAATATTTTTTTGCTTTAAATAAAGGGTGTCCCAAGAAGAACGCAATTTTTAAATCTGGCAACATTCGAAGTGTCATTGTTTGACATTTGAACAATTGTTATTGTTTGCTAGTAGAAGGTACGAGGTTAGTAAAAATGGAGCGCTACACGAATGAACAACGCATTCTCATTGTGAAATTGTTTTACCAAAATGGTGAAAGTTTTGCGGCTACAGTTCGCAAATTCCGATCAATTTGGGGTCACAATAATGCTCCAAAAGAGTCAACTGTAAAGAGATTAATGGATAAATTTGCCGAAACTGGGTCTGTTAGTGATGTAAAGACAACAACGCGCCATCGACCAGGTCGATCGACCGAAAATGTCGCAGCTGTACGTGATGATGTCGCTCAAACTCCATCCACCTCAATTCGACACCGAGCTCAGCAAATTGGTGTCTCCAAATCCACTTTGCAGCGAATTTTGACGAAAGATTTGCATCTTCATGCATACAAAGTTCAATTGACTCAGGAACTGAAGCCAGCTGACCATGGACAGCGAAGGGAGTTCGTTAATTGGGTATTGGAGATACAACATGAAAATGCTGATTTTGCCGATAAAATCATCTTCAGTGACGAGGCCCATTTTCATCTTGATGGCTTCATCAATAGGCAGAATTGTCGCATTTGGGGTGAGGAAAATCCTCGAGTGATTCACGAGAAGCAAATGCATCCTCAACGTGTTACTGTGTGGTGTGGTTTTTGGGCTGGAGGAATCATTGGACCTTTTTTTATGAAAATGAGGCAGGTCAAGCGCAAACAGTCAATGGTGTTCGGTATCGTGAAATGATAACCAGTTTTTTCTTGCCTAGAATTGAAGAAATGAATGTGGAGGGCATGTGGTTCCGACAAGACGGCGCCACATGTCATACAGCCAGAGAAACAATTCAATTGCTGCATCAGTCATTTCCCGGTCGTGTTATTTCGCGTTTTGGAGATCAGAATTGGCCGCCTAGATCGTGCGATTTAACACCATTAGATTTTTTTCTTTGGGGTTTTTTGAAGTCGATGGTTTACACGAATAAGCCGACGACGACTCAAGCCTTAAAAGAGGAAATTGGATGCTGCATTAATGAAATACCGCAGCATTCATGCAAAACGGTCATTGAAAATTTCATTAAAAGATCGCGTGCATGCCAGCAAAGCCGCGGCGGCCATCTGCACGATATATTGTTCCATACATAACCTCATTCTGTCTACTTTACGATATAATAAAGTTTCACGATTTTTTTTTAAATATCTGTGTTTTATTTAAAATTTAAAAATTGCGTTCTTCTTGGGACACCCTTTACTTTGAATTTTGCTTGTTTTGTCTTCTCTGATAATAACAAAGAATATATCTCTACTTGCTAAATTAGTAACTACTTTTGCTCCAGGACACCGTCAGTATACGTTTTAACTCAAAAACCAGTTGAAAGATTTTTTGAAAATTAGACACAGCTGGTTTAGTCAGACTTTGTTATAGCTTTGTCTGAATCAATTTCCTAAAAATTTAATAATGTTTCCTAACAATTTCACTAAATTTCGCAATTTTCAAAAAGCGAAAATCCCTGTAACTTCAAAAATAATAACACTAGACAAACAATTTTCACTTTCAATCTTTACAGGTTGGTTGAAAAGTTCCTGCGCTCGTATGAAAGAATACTGTTTTTGTTACGAAATATATTTTTTTATTCAATATTATCTCCTAGAAGCCCAATACACTTGTTCCAATGATCTTCCAATAATTTTATCACATCCTTATAATGGTTTTCCGGCTGCTATGGCCTCTTCATTCGACGAAAAATGCTTTCCACGAAGGAATCGTTTGAGATTTCTGAAGAGATAGTAGTCACTGGGAGCCAAATCTGGTGAATACGGTGGGTGTTCAAGCAGTTCGTACTTTAATTCTTTGAATTTAGCCATCGTCAAAACACTTTTGTGAGCAGGTGCATTGTCTTGATGAAAAATGATTTTTTTCTTCTTTAAACCAGGCTGCAATAATATTCAGAGTTTATTGTTTTACCTTTCTGAAGATAATCAATCAACAAAATTCCTTTTGCATCCCAAAAAACTGATGACATAACCTTCTATGCTGATCGTTGTGACTTCACCTGCTTTGGAGCTGAACCACCAGCGTCAGTCCACTGTAAATGTTCTTGTTTAAATTTAGGATCATGGTGGTAGATCCAGGTCTCATCCATAGTTATAAAACGACGCAAGAAGTCGGTTTCATTTGGCTTAAAACGCTTCAAATTACGCTGAGAAATTTGTTTTCGATACAGTTTTTTTCATACGTAATTCTTCATGTAAAATATGGAGTACTCGTTCGTCTTAGATGCCTATGGCATTAGCAATTTCACGTTTAGTAAAACTTGGATCTTCACTAACCATATTATGTACCTGGTCAATGATTTCTGTTGTGGTTGCAGTTTTTGGTCGTCCTTCGCGTAGATCGTCTTAAAGGGTGGTACGACCACGTTTAAATTCACCAGCCCAAAATTCAACGGTGCGTTTTGAAGGTGAGGACACCTGATACACTTCTAACTATTGTTCATAAATTTCCTTTGCTTTTAAACCCTTCAAAACAAAGAATCTTATGACTGTACGATATTCAATTTTTTCTATATTAAAAAAATCAATGACACGTCAACTTAAAATGGCTTTTAAACAAAGAAAGAATTGACAGAATGGCTTGCAACTTTGCATGTGTTCTCAGGACAGTTATACCAACTTGAGAAAAAAAAAGTTTGGAGATAGCAGTGCGATCTCTTGGTGAGCGCAGGAACTTTTCAACCAACCTGTATTGTGCTACATAAAGCGATAAAACAAATTTTTAATATTTTTGTTGTAGTAAGTTGTCAATGCCACATATATAGTAAAAATATCGATATCTAGAGGTGGGGCAATAATTATCACCCTACTGGAAAATTTTGCAAATTGCTTTGTATGTCAGTTTGGTTTTGACATTTGTGAAGTGGACACATTCGAAATTTATAGTGAATAATAAAAAGTAGCTATACGCCTCAAGAACACGCGATTTTAGAACTTAACGACAAAGTGGATAATTTTCCATCAAAATTTATCATGGTCTCAGAGTATACGTCAATACGCAAAATTCTCAATTCTGGGAGAAGGAAAATTCACGCATAATTCATAAACAATCATTACACCTTTTCGAAGTAACCCATATTTTGAAGGAAGCCTTTCCAGCGCGTTTAATTTTGCGATTCGATAATTTGGCTGGGCCAGCCAGATATACCGCTTTGACTGTTCAAAAATTTTTGCTCTGGCGACATTTGAAGTCCTTGGTATACGAAAACAACCCCAGCACCTTGGAGAAATTAAAGTACAATACTCAAGCCGAAATTGGCAAGGTGGCACCACAAATGATGCCTACAGTTATGCAAAATGTAATCAAAAGGGACACAATTTGCATCAATAATTTTCCATTACACTGTAAAACAATTTCTAACTTTTTGCAAAATTACGGGGTTCCGACGATTGATTCTTGTTAAGGAGACCAACAAAAATATACGTGTGTCGGCGTTTTGATAGTTTACAGCGGAATTTCGTTTTAGAGGCGGTCAAAGTTTCTCAGCTCTGGCCTGTTCTAGCAGCATATCGGTATATAAAAGTATAGCCCAAAAAATATTTATAGTTCCTATTAGCTATGTTATTTTACAACTTTTGTTTTTTAACAAATTTATTATTTTTATTGCAAAACTAAAGTATTATTGAACAAGTTTATTTTAATTGCTACCATCCATTAAGTATGAAAATCATGAAATAGTATTTAATCGTCTTTGACTAATTGTTCGATAATTGCTTGAATATTTTTTCCAATTTAAATTTGAAAATAATAATTATAATAAATTATTGTCAGAATAACAACTAATGATCTCATTTGTTGAGATTTAATTTAAATAAATTACTTTTTAAACCATTAAAACTGTAATGTAATAAGATGTTCATAGTACTATTTTTAAACATGTTAATGTAAAACCTAGTGTTTCCAACTCGGTTAATCGATTAACCGATTCCTCAATTAATCACCTTTATTTCGGTTAATGTCGAAACAAATAATTTAAAACTCAAATTATTATTCGACCCGATCGGTCGATTAACCGCTTGATTTTTTAATATAGATTTTTTTCCTTATATGTATGAAAATTAATTTATAGTCTTGTTTGAGCCATAGAAAATTTTTTTTTTTTTTCAAATGAAAAATATTTCTTATTTTTATTTAGTAATCATGGAGAATACTCTAAAAAAGTTATTAGACACAAGCTGAATGAAATGTATTTTCTGGTCCCCTACGACCTTCATCAATATTCTTCGTGCCCTTGAAAGTGCCAATTATAAATATCTCTATTTAACTCACAAATTAAAGGAAAACGCTATTTATCCCAGCAAAAGTTTGGTAATGGGTGCGATATTCTCATGCGTTACCTTGTAATTATAGCTCGTTACCTTTTTCATTATTTGCAAGCATAAAGTAATAAGTTACTCAGTATTGATTACGTAGTATATGATTTATAAATGTAAAGTAATAATTGAAATATTTTTGAAAATCTATTTTTAGATACATTACTTTGTGTTTTTCTGTAAGCAAAAGGGTAATGTATGTTTGTTTTGATAACACTAGCGAAAAAACGAAGCGCAACAATTCATTTAAGTTTAAAGCAATCAAATACTACATGCGTCGATAGCTCAGTGGGTAGAGTTCTTGGCTGGCAACCAGAGTTCCCTGGTTCGATTCCCATCATGACCACATTATTTTTAATTACAAATATTTTAAATGGTAACGAAATGGTACAAGGTAACGCATGAGAATATCGCACCCATTACCAAAGTTTTGCTGGGTTTCTTTTTAAAGAGTTCTTAGATTCCTAAAAACCACCAAGATTCTAGGGCATAATTCGAATATCATAAACAAACTGTTTATGAACCAAAGCAGTAGGTTTGACTTGATATTTCACCTGCAAAAAAGCAGCTCATCGTTTTGTTATTTAGAAAAGAAATACATTTAGTTTGCATAAAATTGCCAATTTTTCCAATTAATCGACACGAATAACCGATTAATCATTTTTTGAATAATGCTCTAACCAGCAGGGTCGAATAATTGAAAACACTAGTAAAAACTAATCGTACCAGATCACACACACAAATGTTTAATATTCGCTCAACTGTTTCATAACAATTTTAAATAAAACACTAAAAATTTCCACAAAGCCATTGTTTTTCTTTTACCGGCTACATCTGGCATTATCTTTAGCCAGAAGAAAAATTTAATTAGCTATTGGTGCGTCCAATACTCCATTTACATAAATTTAGTTAGCTTCTTTTTCAGACTTGTCATTCACACAAATTGATAGCATTAAACATATCTGCGTTTAGGCACAAATGAAAAAGGTACAGAGCTGTCAAATATTGTTATTTAGAAAATATGCATAAGGTCGGTTTAGAGTTGCCAATTTAGCTGTCGTTTGGTATAAGCAATCCCATCTGTTAAATTGTTTTCCAATTTTGTCTTGAGTTTAAGGAAAGTTAATCTAGTAAAAAGTGGTAGCATTTAATACATATTTTACTAGCATTTAATACATATTTTACTAATTTATATCTGATGTTTAAATTATAAATTTATATAAATACATATATTTTTAAAATAAATTAACATTTTACTTTCTTTTCAATTAGAAGTGCTTATAATTTTATTTGCCTCTGCATTGCCAAAATAAGAATATGTGATAAATTTACACAAATGTTGTCAGGCTTTGTTATTGTTGTTGTTTTTTGGCAATAAATCAAATTTATATTATATGAATTTTCTAATTTACATATTAAAATAACCACATAATTTCACTTTCTTTGATATTTTTTTTTGTTAAGTAAAACACCTGCAATATATTTGAATTTTCTCAGAATTTATAAAAAAAAATAAATTAAATTTGTTTAAACAAATTTTGCTAAAAATTAATTATAAAATTTTTTGAATATTATAAAAAAAAAATAAAAATTTCCCATTAGTTAAATTATAAATTTTGTTAAATTATTTAAGAGAGTCGGAACTTAAGTATAAATCTTTTTAAAAATTAACCCTCTAGCTGGTTATTGTAATTTTTACCACAAATGCGTTAATTACTCGATGGAAAACTTAATTAACAAAATTTGTTGTTACTGATCACAGTTTAGAAAAGAGATAGTGTCAAAATTAGAATTACATAAATTACAAGCAGAGAAAAAACATGTTTGGGGCAATCATATTTTAGGAGCATCAATATTATATTCAAACGAATGGTAATACTAAGGGCATCAAATAAAACAACTTTTCGCTGCGAAATTCCTCTTAGTTCCTGAGAAAATGATGATTATGGAGGATCGATTATGGAAATTTTAATGCATTTCAATGCAAAATCCATACTAAATCTCAAAATTTCCCAGAGATTTATGTACTGCTAAATAGCTCTTTAAATTCCCTTTCATTTGAGTATAATAATGTATAATATTGAGTGAAAAAAATTTTTTCGATTTTTTTTGCAAAAAAGGATGATGTATACACTGTGTTTTTTGCCAAAAAATGGAAAAATATTTGGGATAATGATTTTATGATAATAAAATAACCATAATTTTACCATAATATAGTCCCTACAATTATATTCTGATTCGAAACTATGAAAAAGTTCTTTTAATTAAAGAACATTTCTTTAAGAAAGGTTTTTCCTAAAAAAAATTATACGAGGGCGGATCAATAAGCCCGTGACTTTTCGAAATTCCCTCGTAGTTATATGAAATGCAACACTGCTCCCTCCCATCAAGTACCACCTTTTTTTGAGCAAGTTCTGTCATTTACTTTGAGTTTAACAGCTGTTCAAAACGTACAACCTCGTGGTGAATTTCGAGTGCTCATTAAACATCATTTTTTGCGAAAAAAAAAAAACCGTCAATCAAACCAAAAAAAAGCTTGATAAATGGTAAAAAAGTGATCTACGGACTTTCGTTGTGGTCGCACAAGTACAAATGACGCTGAACGTTCTGGACAGCCAATTGAGATCAATACACCCGAAAATATCGAAAAATTCCACGATATAGTTTTGGACGATCGAAGAGTAAAAGTGCGTGAGATTGTTGATGCCATAGACATTTCATATGGCAGTGTGGTTTCGATTTTAAATGATCTGTTGGATTTAAGAATGCTGTCTGCAAGATGAGTGCCGCATTTGCTCACAATCGACCAACAACTTAACAACTTAGTTTTCCATGGCAAAATTCCATGAATTGGGCTGCGAATTCGTACTATTTCCTATTTTCAAACCTAAAGAAATGGCTCAGTGGAAAGAGATTTAGCTCCAACGATGAAATTATTGATCAAACAAATGCCTATTTTATGGACCTCGAAAAATCCTATTTTTTTGGAAGGGATACAGAAATTGGATAAATGTTGGACTAATTGTATTGAGCTAAAAGGAGATTATGCTGAAAAATAATTTTTTATTTTTGTAAAAAAAACTATGTTTCATTCAAAAAGTCACGGACTTATTGATCCGCTCTCGTATTTATTAAGGAGTTTTTCTAGAAAACTTATTTGGAGTTATTCTTAAATACATTTTTATTTGTTTTTAACTACATTTGTACTTATTTTTAACTGCATTTTTAGTTGTTTTTAACAGCATTTTTAGTTGTTTTTAACTGTATATGTAGTTATTTTTAACTGCATTAAAAGTTGAGATTAACTGCATTTTTTATTTTTTATAGAAAATTTTTACCGATTTTCACTACAAACTTTACTACATTTGTATATTGTTTTTATATCACTTGTGTATTGTTTTTAATACATTTTGATGTTGCATTTGTAAGTTGATTTTTAACTGTTACAAATAACTAAATTTTACAGTTGATTTAAATGCAAATGTGGTGTACCCTTATTCAACTGCAAATGCAATTATTTGATCTGTTATTTGCAGTTCATGGATTTAGGTTTCGAAATTTTAGCAAAAACTTTTAATATTCTGTGGGGGCAAAGTAACTAAAGAATCGGTAAATTTTACACAATTAAAAAGACAGACGTTACACTCAGAAAAAAAAGTTAGTAGAAAAATTTGTAAACTGTTTTCAATCCCACTTTACTATTTTTGTACTGTTTTTTAGTAAAAAATTTATTATTTAGCAAATCTTTTTGCTATTTACATTTTACAAATTACAGAATTTTTACATAATATTAACAAATTTTTGTTGCTAGTTTCAGAAATCATTTTACAAATTTTTGAAAACCGATTTGCTAAAATTAGCAAAAAAAAAAAAAATACTAAAAAGTGAATATTGAAGGAAATGTTATTTTTAATTAAAACTTATACCTATAAACTTAAATTGCCTTAAAATGTTACATAAATTAAAAAAAGTATCGGAAGTGAATATACCGTCATCCATTTAAAATAGCACTAAAAAGTTTTTTTAGTTCTAAAAATCAGCGCTAAAAACAATTAAAATTTGATCTTAAAAGTAAAAAAAAAAAATAAACTCGTTTATGTTTAACTAATTTTAAGATTTTTAAGCCTTTGATTTTTATTTAATTTTGTCTAAAATATTTTTTGAAAAAAATAAATAAAATAAAAAAATTTTTATGCTCGATAAAAAAATAAATTAGAAATTTTGAACTAATATTAATAATATTTAGTAAATTTTTTTGCTGATTTTAGCAAACAGATTTTAAATTCCACTTTACAAAAAGTTTACTAAAATTTAGTAGCTGCTACTAATTTTTCTACTAATTTCATTGAACTACACGTCAGCAGACATGTGTTTCTAAGATTAGCAAAAAATACCGCTGGGCTCAAATTAGCAGAATTTTCCGTAATAACAGCAAAATTTTCAGTTGCCATTACAGACTTTTTTTGGTGAGTGTAAGGTCTCTATTGTTTGTAAAATATTTTTTACAAGGAATTTTTTTCCAAAACATTTAATCTCAAGTATTTTAAGGGTATTAATTACAAAGTTGTTACATCTCAACTGATATTATTTTTCAAGCCAATAACTTATAAAAGTAAAATACAAAATTTTTCCTATACACAAAGCAAAGTTTTAATAATTTCATCTAGCAGGGGTTTCCAAACACAAATGGTACACAAGAGTTTTCCAAGGGTAATTTGCAATTTACCACTGGATAGGCACAATTTGACTTCATTTCTTTCAAATAAAATACAAACAAAAAACGCACTTTCATCCGCAAAATATGGTGGTTCAAAAAATATTTTTTCTTCTTTTTTTTATTAATAACTAATTTATTCTTCGAGTTTAAGGTTCGTTTTTCGCTACTCCATTGCATCTTAAGGAAATAATAATTATAAATAAAATCAGTTTTGAAAAAAAAATTTTAAAAATGTCTGTCAAATAAATATTTCCTAGGTAAATCCTCCATCAAATATCCAAATTTCTTACTTACTGAAAAGTGTTACAAAGAAGACTTTAGGGGTCGCTGATAACGACCTTTTACTTATATAGAGTTACATTTTTTTTTATTTTGGCTCAAAGCAAACAGATTAATCACAAAGATAAACCAAAGTCGCTAAAGTAGGGGAATGATGCCAACTAAAAGTGTCATATCCCTTGTTAGTTTACATATAAAATACATTAAAAAAAAGTAACGATTAACGTTTTCCCTTAAACCCAAATTAATTTTAAAAGGCCTTAACTCCTCACGTGAATACCCTTAAAGATTAAACGAAAATTTTAAATTCGCACAAAATCCGTTCTAGCTATTATGGATGATAGAGTTTTTTTAAGGTTTGATAATTAAAGTTTGGCCAAAAAATTTTTTATTTCCAAAACTATTTTAGAAAAATACTGAAAATTATATAGAAATGGGGTCGAATTACGGCATTCGTGATCGTAATTTTTCGATAAAAATTAGTTTTTTATTTCTAAAAATCAAACATTAGAACGGAATATTTTCCATCAGGGAAAGATTGGAAATAAAAGTTAAAGTTGGTGTTATCATTATTAGTATTATTGTGGTAACTTTTTTAAAAAACAGTTTTCGAACAATTTCGTTCGATCACGAATGCCGTAATTCGGCACCTGTAGTTTTTGTAAAAAAAACATTGTTTATTTAGGACAACATTTATTTAAATATTTTTAGTGATGCCAAATTTAGTAGAACACTACAATAAAAATAAAGAAATGAACTAAAAATTAATCCCAAATTTCCATTAAAATTGTTTAAAAATTTTCCTCAATTTAAGTCAAATTTTATTAAAACTTTGAAAAATTTTCTTAAAATTAATAAAAATACCTATGTTTGGTAAAAAAGAAATAGTTCATATCATTCCTAGATAATTCCTAATTTTAGGGAAAAAAAAATAATTATATTAAATAAAAATTTATCAATTTTTAAGAAAAACATCCCTGTTTTAAGAAATTCACATACTAAAATATAATAAAACTATGTTTAGTTCAAAAAAAAAAAAAATATTTAGAACAGAATTTACTCGCATTTAGTTCAAAAAATGCAAAGTACTTGAACTTAATATGTGTTAATTTTTTCGCGAGTAGTAAAATTAACTAAATTTTAAAAAGCCATTTCCAAATTCAGTTTTTAAGTCTACCACTTTCTAATTTTTAAGAATTGTTTGCTAAAAATTAGTTTTAGGCAATTGAAAACAAAAAGTAATAAACTTTTTCCTATGTAAAAATAAAAATTTATTTGATTTTAGAAACTGATGAACTATTTCTAGGAAAAGTTTTCATTCAACCTAGTTCAGTTAAATTCTAAAAATCTTAATAAAATATTATTTTTTTCAAGTAAATGTTTTCTAATTTTTGAGAAATAATAACCTTAGGTATAGGATTTTTTGTTGGAAAACGTTTAACTTTTTTTCAATATATTTTCCAAAAAAAAAACAATATCTTAAAAACAAACTAGTTAGTTTTCCTAATTTTAATAAAATATAATATTAAAGAAAAGAAATTAAAGTAACTATTAAAAAAATATCGTGCATGATTGTAATTTTTGGTTCGTTCGTGAGCGTAAGTCAAAAAACGCTCATGCGTCCATCTCTTATCTTAACAGTCTTTAAATATTGAACTTAAAATAGCTTAAAATATATTTTAAAATTTTTTTAGCAAAAAGTAAAAAAATTTCGAATTTTCCCTTTTATGTAATTTTGCTGCAATTTAGAAATTGTTTACCAAATTTTAAGTAAAATTTATTTCTTAATTTCAAGGTACATATATTTTATTAAATATTGGTAAAAAGTGTCTTTGGCGCCGTTTTCATTTCAATTTTTCTAAATTCTGAATTAATTTTATTTTCTTGGCGTATGCAAAAAGTTTGGAAACCCCTGAAGTAAACACTTAACGAGTTAACAAGTTATAAGACAAACGGAACGCAGAACAGTGAGCTCCACCCATAAACTAAGGGAATTAAATGACAATTAAATTCAATCAAATATTATCGTATGAACATGGAATGTTTACAGTATTTTGAAATTAATATACAATAACATAAAAATAATTAATGTAATTACTAGGGTTAGAAAGTTTTTATAAATGCCTGTTTTGGCGTGAGATTGAAAATAATAGAAGTTATAAATATATAACTTTACGATTTTACAAATTTCCTAGAAAAAAAATGTCAAACGCATATTTTACCACATATGCATATTTTTATGCAAATTTTTAAAAAATTTATGTTTTTAATTATGTATTATTTAACAGTTTCCCAAAAAAATGTTTTTCAGATTTTTTTTTATCTTTTAAGAATGGTTCTCTTGAAACCGTTATAAATAATTTAATTTTTTGTAATTTTTAATGCATAATTTTTTATTTTTAAACAGTATGACAACCGAAACAAATATCGTTTACGGTTTTTATACCGGTTATTTATTTCGGTTCATTTAACTGTAGCGGTATTTCAATGGATTACGTTTATCACTTTGCATTGATATTTTAGCAGACACGGTGTCAATGCAGGGATGACAACCAAAACGAATGTCGGCTACGGTTTTCGTTCTAGTATAATTTCATTCTTCATTTCGGTTCCGGTTAAAAACCTTAACGGTTTTAGTATTTCAGTCGATTACGGTTTTAAATTTTAATTGATATTTAAGCGGTTGTAGTTTTTTAAGTCAGGAATGTCAAGCAAAACGAATATCGGTTACGGTTTTCAAACCGTTATTATTTTATTCTATATTTCGGTTACACTTAAGGTTTTTAAAAAATAATTGATTACGATTTTCACTTTGAATCATTTTTAAAAAATCATCGATTTTTACTTCTAAGATCATAAAACACGATTTATAAGCATTAACTTCCTAACCCTAGTAATGACAATGTATTGCGTACGTTTACAAAAACTAACAGTACACTCAAAATATTATTACAGTAATTGACTGTAGTTTATTTCAAAAGTGTTCCCCACATTTGTTTTAAAATGATTAAATAATTAAAACAAAAAAAAGATATACATTTTTAACACTTTTTTACATTTAGTTAAAGAATAAATATGGATTTTCTGTTACAGTTAATATTTTTTTAAAATTATAGTATTTAAATTTTTAATTTTCTGATAGTTAAAATGAACAAAATTAATGAAAAGTCGTTTATTTTAATCGATTTTTAGTAATTTTGTTGACAGTTAAAAGAAATAAATAAAGCAAATATCATTCGTTTTTACGGATTTGTGGTTAGTTTATTAACAGTAAAAATATATAAAAAATTATTTATTATTAACGGATTTTGTTAATTTATTTATTAAAATTTTAAAATAAATGAAGAAGTACTTTTGATTTAAATGAAAAATTCGTTTGATTTAAATGAAAAGTTACCGATTTTTAAGTGATTTTGCATTTATTTGAAATTACATTTCCGTTAATTTAAACTAAAAACTATTTTGAGTGTAGTTAATATATTTAAACAAATTAAAAGCTTTATAATATTTACAACACACATACAAGCAATGTTTTTTTTGTGTAAAATGCACAAATGTGTTTGTTGTTAACATTCAGAGACAATTTGGCACCATAATTATTTGAAAAAATATTTCACAGAACAAAAAAAAAATCATTAAATATATTTATACAAATTCTTTTTTAAAAATAATTCGCGATAAAGTGTAACAATTTGCTAATGACTGACATTTATGTTTTAAAGAAAGACATCAAATCAAAATAATTAAGTTTGTGATTTCGTTTTTAATGAATTTTTTTTATAGAAAAATGTCAGGTAAAATAAAAACAGAAAATTAATTTAAAAAGTAAATAAATGAACAAAGAACATTTAATAAGAATGACTAAAGAGAAAAATAGCCAGCAACAACGTAAATTTATTTTTCATTAGAAAACCAGCGGCAAAGTAAATAAGGAAACAAAAAAAAAAAAAGCTAATTACTATCATCTTAAAATGAATGCTAAAAATGCATTAAATTCAGAAGGATTTTTCATTTAAATATTAATCTCTCATAAATAATATATTTAAAATATTATGAAAAAAATACAAAGTAATATTATTGAAATTGTCTGGTAGACAGGAAATATAAACAATTTTATCAAGTTGGCAAGACGGAAACATAAAAATAAAATGTGTTAATATATACAATATGGCAACTCTTTGTTTGCCCAAATACATTCAAACCCAGCAAAATAAAATGGATGTTATTCTTTACGAATCTCTTTTTCAGAACATCCAAAGAAGTTAATAGTGCAAATTTTTCGATTTGTAAGAAGTCATTTTAAACAACTTCCAAAATGTTGATATCAACCCCTGCTTGTAAAAAAAACAATTATTTAGGTGGTCCATAAATTGTTAATTCCTGCAGCCATTAAATGCCTTATTGAAAACATATTTTGCATACCAGTGATATTCACTTTGTCCTGGTCGGAATAATAATTCTTGGCGTGTTCAAAATCAAATTTATAACAACTTCCGTAAACTAATGAAAAAGTCCATCTACTAATCCTCCCAATGACACGCCAATGCTAAAATCATTAATGATTCACCGAAATTTTCACAATTTCGTATTCAGTAGATGTAGTGTTAAACTACTTCTTCCTCAGCTCTTATTTTGCTGGGAATCCAAAGTGGTTAAAGTGGTGATGTGATGCTAACTTAAAGTGTAATGCCTTTCGCTAGTTTACATATAAATAACATTGGGAAAAAGTAACGGGTACTAAAACATTTCCCCTTAAAACGAAATTGGTTTCACTTGTTGTTGCTCTCTCTTTGAATTTGTCCAAGGCATTAATCTCCAAGAAAAACCAAAGTCGCTAAAGTGGGGGTTGTGTTGCCAAACAAAAGTGACATCTCACTCGTTAATTCACATATAAAATACAAAAATTAACGAGTAGTAACACATGTCCCCTCAAAAAAACTGATTTCTCTTATTGTTACAGTCTTTTGAGATATTTTCGTTTAATATAAACCAGTCTCTACAGTGGGGTGCAAAGGGGGTGTTCCAATCCCACTTTACTATTTTTGTACTGATTTTTAGTAAAAATATTATTTATCTTTTTATTATTTACATTTTACAAATAACAGAATTTTTACAGAATATTTACAGATTTTTGTTTCTAATTTGATAAATCATTTTACAAATTTTTGAAAACCGATTTGCTAAAATTAGCAAAAAAATTTACTAATTTCAAAAAAGTGAATACTGAAGAAAATGTTATTTCTAATTAAAACTTACACCTACAAATTTAAATTGGCTTAAAATGTTACATAGATTAAAAAAGGGATCGTACTCATGTCTAAAAATAGGACATCCACTTAAAATAGCACTAAAAGGGTTTTTTAGTTCTAAAAATCAGCCCTAAAAACAATTAAAATTTGACCTTAAAATTAAAAAAAAATGTACTAAAATATTTTTTTAAAACAGAAATTACCAAATTAAAATAAAATGATAAATTCGTTTGTGTTTTAACAATTTTAAAGCCTTTGAATTTTTTCTTTTTAATTTTGTGCAAAATATTTTTTGAAAAAAATAAACAAATTTTGATAAAAAAATAAATTTGAAATTTTGTACTAATATAAAAAATGTTTAGTAAATTTGTCTGCTGATTTTAGCAAACCGATTTTAAATTCCACTTAACAAAAAGTTGACTAACATTTAAAGGCGGCAGCTAATTTTTTCTACTACACGTCAGCAGACATGTGTTGCTAAGATTAGCAAAAAAAAAAAAATACCGCTGGGCTCAGATTAGCAAAATTTCCCGTAATAACAGCAAAATTTTTAGTTGCCATTACGGACTTTTTTTGGTGAGTGTACTTTCAGAGTTGTATTTTCTACAGAGAAAATAAACAAAAAAATGGACTGTCTTAAAATACAACTCTGCTACGAGGAAAAATCAAAAGTGAAATATTTATGAAAAAACGTTAAACATTTTAAACAACATTTATGATTATGACAAAGATTAACCAAAATCGCTAAAGTAAGGGGTATTGTCAACTAAAAGTGGCATCTCACTCATTATTTCTGGCTTTAAAAAATATTCCTTTTTTTGATTTTTTTACCAATCACAGGTGTGAATCTAGGCCGTTTTTATACAATTTTTAAAAATTTATATTACAAGCTGGAAAATAAAGTATACTTTAGAAGTTCTAAAGTTGACTTTTCTTAAAGTATACTTTAGGCCTACTATAGACATGTAAAAGTATACTTTAATCGTTAAAGTCTGCTTTAAAACTACCTAAAGTTGATTTTATCCAATTTAACAACACTTACAACAGCTGTTTTCCGCTAAGAAGCTTTTTGTGAAAAAAAAATATTTGAATTGCAAAATATTGAAAGGAAAATGATATCAATAAATATATCATTATATTTATTAATTTAATAAATTAATAAAAATATAGTTTTTTTTCTTTATTTATACCCAATAAACATTAAAAAGTTAAAATTGCTTGTATTGTGCTTTATTTTAAGTAATTTTTCTCTGTCAAAATCAAGTGCATATAAAAAAAAAATAAATTTATTGCATGTTTTTCGTTTATTGTCAATATTTTAAAATAAAATTAAAACAAATTTACAATTTTCCTGTGAAGAGTTTTATAAAATCTTTCATGGATTTTTATGAATTTTAACAAAAAGGTAAGTCACATTTATTTGGAGCTAAACTCTGTCCTTACATTATCTTTTTTCTTATTTCAGGAAGATTCTACAAATTTCTAAGCTTCTAAATAAAAAAGGATTAGTGAAAAAACATTAAAAGTCAAAAAATCAAGATTAAATATACAGAACTAAAATTATAAAAAAACTAAAATTATAAAAGTACAAACCAAGGCTTGAAGTTGGAAAACATGATTTGAATAACACATGATTTTAGCTTCAATTCCAGCAATAATGCTTATTGGGTATAGTTTTCCTTTTCATATTTTGCCATTACAAATTTTTTATTTAAAATCAGCTGATAAATGTTGCCACTTGTATATTTTTTAGTACAAAATTTATGCGAACATTTGGTATATTTGATGGGATACCCATTTAAAACCGCTTCAACTTAAAACTGGCTTTAGTTCTAACTATAGTAGGAAAATATATAATAACAAGTTTTTAATTTAAAGTCGTTTTCAAAAACAGCCGACTTTAGTGCTGGACTATGATTAGGGACCAATAGTTTTAGGAAAATATATTTAAAATTGTAAACTATTTGATACTTTTTAGATACTTACGATCCTGTAGATCATATTTGTGTGATGAATTTAAAAAATTTTAGCTTAAAATGTGTATTTAGGTATATTATTAACAATTCCATCAAAACAATAATAGAATTCGATTCGTTTGGACCCAATAGTACCCCACACTGTTTTACTTTCATATGACTTTTTAAATATTTTTCATATAACTGCTACCCAATTTGAATTTATGTATTTTTACAAAAAGTAACAAATTTTAGAAGAAAATCTGACAAAATTTATTAGAAATATAATATATATAAAAATAAAATAATTTTATCAGATTTTATTCTGTCATTACTTTTTTGTAAAATTTCTGCAAATTGCAAATTTTTGTTATTTGTACATATTTATTTTTATCAGTGTATAAGTTAATATATTAAAAAAAAAACTAATGCACAGTATTGCATTTTCTTATGTTTACAATTAAAAAGTGTTGCCAACTTATATTAGTTTTTCTACAAATTATATTCTTCCATTCAATAAAATTGTTTATTCACCTTTCTTTCACTTTTAATATCTTATTGTTGTTGCTGTTTTTGTTAATACCTGTATTTACATTGTTTATATACTTTTTTTTTAAATAATAATAAAAACACAACTGAATACGAAATCAGATGTTTTGACGGTTTGCCAAGTTTTGTTTCATCATAGAAAAAACATTTATTGAAAAAATACTTTTTGTATTGCAAATAATATGTTTTTTTATTGATTAATATATCCGCCATGATTTTTGTTTTTGTCTCATTCTCTTCTTAAATTTTTGTGGAATTTATTTGTTTGTTTATATTTTTTGTTGTTGCTACAGTAAGGCAATTATATGATTGAAAATATTGATTTGCTTTAATATTAAATAACCTCGATCAATTATTTTGCCCTTTGGCAATATGATCAAATAACTTGATGATATTACGATCGAAAAGAAAAATCATATTTTATTTTATACGTTTTTTTCTTAAAACCAACTTGGCAACAAAGTGGTTAAGGGACTTTTAATGGCAAAAAAGAGAGAATGAAAAATTTTCTACATAAGTACCCGTATTTTCAACATAAGTACCCGTATTAATAATGACGATTTAGCATAGCGTTAACATGTGTTTTATTCATAACTCTGTTGTTTAATTCATTTCAGTATTGTTGCTAAATTACTTTTAAAACCAAACAAACAAAATTATAATTATAATTAAATTGTGTTTAACTAATTGTTTTTTACAATTGATATATAAAAATAATGAGAAAAAATTGTAGCTTTATGTGTGTTTAATTTTGCATTCATTCGATTTATTTTAATTTTCCCATTAATAAATAAATATTTTTTTTTATTTTATCAGTATGGCAAACTTTGCATTTTTGTAAAATGATTTATGCTGCATTTACATTTGGCTTTAAATGTCGAGATTTCATTGAAAATCTCGCACAGAAATCTTAACCGTTTACATTTGCGCTTACCGAGATTTCAATTTGACCATATTTTTTTTTTTTGTAAACAAACCAACATAAAAATAACCTCAAGTTAAAAATACTTCCGAAAAGCACTTTATTATTTGGGGGGTGTAGCAAAAAAAAAGTAGCAAAAGAAGAGAAAAAGATGCTGTGATTTTGATTCCGATGTTGTGAAAATTATGATCCTTTTTTATTGCATCTAAAGCAGTTCCTATGGCTTAGTAAAAATAAGATCGTTTGATGCTCCCAAAAAAATTTTAAATTTTTAGTGAACATTTAACGGAACATTAATCGGTCCTGAACCTTTTTGTGGGGTGTCCATGGGCAACATTGGGAAAAAGAGAGAGTCGGAATTTTCTGGCTATAGAAGAAATTCTCGTGGGCAAGGCCAGGCCAAGAGATTTATTTCTCTTTCCAGTGGAGGATCGAAGCGACTACTGGACCTTGGTAGAATGGACCTTAACGGGGTACTTTACTGGGCACTGCGACCTCCGGTACTAACGATACAAGAAGGGTCAATCGAACACTGATATTTGTAGATTTTGCGTGTTGGAATCGGAGACGTCGGAGCATGTTATTATTGGGTTTAAATTTATATTTATTATGTTTTTTAATGATTATTTTATTTTTTTTTTGTCAGCCGCCAACAGCTGTTGCCACTTTTCAAATTATTTGCGACATTTTCCCGAGATCTTGTGAATTCGCGACATTTTATTTGTAGAGGAAATCTTGAGATTTTACACGAAACTTTCACTGAAATCTCAATTTTTAACGAGAGGCATGAGACGATTCTTCAATTTTTTTATTTTAATTAAAGTTAAAAAAAAATTGTTAAATTATTTATTAATAATACAAAAAACTTTACAAATTAATTAATTACTATCAAAACAAAATCAGCAAGAAAGTTCATTAAAGAGTCCATCACAGACACTTTGCCATCCTTTACTTTGCGAATAAAAAAATATGAAATGATTTTTATAAAAAGCGAAACAAAAATCGAATTTTCTAAAAAGCGGTGAAAACTTTTATCATTTCATATCTTCGCCATATGGGAATTGCTTCCCAGTTCACAAAAAGGTTTAATTTTTATTTTAGAATTTTCCACGGGTTTAAGGTAATAATTACGAAAATATGGAAAAATTTTGAGTGTCAGCGCTAGATAGACCTGAGTAAATTATGTTATTTAATCAATATGATTAAAGCTTTGATTGATATTTTTGATTAGGATTTTAATTTAATTTTTAATTGATATAATTAAAAGTATAATTAAAAAAAAATTATTAAATTTTGGCATAAAAGTCTTATTGATATAACAAAAAATTTCTTAATTGGTCCAAGTTCAATTATATATTTAATTGAATAAACAAATATTTTACCGGAATACACAAAATATCTCTTTGAAATGCACAGAAAATAAAATAAAATTTCAGTCAAAATAGTTGTTCATGTAAGTAAAAATTTAATTGAATTTGGACCAATAAAGAAATTTGTTATATCAATATAACTTTATTAATTAAATAATTTAATTACAATTTTAAAAGTGGAAAGTGGGGTTTACTAATCTCTAAATTTTTAAATTATTTAAATTTTTATTAAATTTTTAAGTGATACAGTTTAACATTTAATTAAAGTTTTTTTTTTTCTTAAATATCAAATTAAAATTAAATTAAACATTTACTTGAAACCAAATTTGATTTAAAACAAGTCTGTAATTCAAAATCTTGGAGCAATAATATTTTAAGTGAAACTTTTATTTGATACCGCATTTTCTTGTTAATTTTAATAAAATATAGTAGGTAAATTATTTAAAAAACTTGTAAATAAGTCATTGATCATTGCTCTACTCCAGTCATTATCAATCGTTTTTGAAAATGTAAGGACCAATAATTCCACCAGCCCATAAAGTACACCAAAAAGCCAATATTCTGGATGTAACAGCGTCTCACCAATAGCTTGCGGCATTTTTCCCTATAAAAATGAGCGATGAACGCTGAACAAAATTTTCTTGTGAAAATCGGGATCAACAGCAACCTGATTTTTAGCCCATTCACCGAATGTACGTTTGTGAGGATTTTGTAAGGTCGAAAACCAAGATCATCCTCCATAAAAAGGATACAGATTCAATTGTTCTGTACGATGACGGATGAACTCATTCGGGTCTTCCTCGATGCTACGTTTTACTGCAGAAATAGTTTATTCAGTACCCACTGTACGATGTCTCATTTTTAAAGTAAATGTGGTGAGAATCAGAGAACTGCAAAATCAACTTTTTTCTTGATTTAATCATACACAAAAATTCTTGTTACTGAACGCGTAATTGGAATCAGTGTGAATCATCTGTCGTTTATGTTTTATGCAAATGTAATCACTTAACAAAAAGTCAGCGTTGAATAAATCAAAAAAACAACAAACAAAGCGTATGAGTTTATTCATAATTAAAACAAAATAGAAACACATTTTAAAAGGGGGTGGTTTTGTAGAAAAACATTTTATAAATGTTTTATGTATATTAGGGTGGGTCTAAAATCCGCTTTTTTAGAATTTTTATTAGTAATAAAAATATTCTTATTTGTGAAATATAAATATTTTTTTGGAAAAAAAATTTAGGTCGATATCTCAGGCTTGCCTAATCCGGAAAAATTTAAATATTGTCTAAATTTTTTTTCATCTATTTTGATTGGAAAATTAGGCAATATTTAACTTTAACCGGATTGGGCGAGCCTGAGATGTCGACCTAAATTCAGAAGAAAAAAATTTTTCACAAAGAACAATATTTTTGGTATTCCTAATAAAAATTATAAAAAACATATTTTAAACCCACCCTAATATACATATAACGTTTATGAAATATGTTTTTTTACAAAACCACCCCCTTTTTATAGATAAGAAACTATTTTGTTTTAATTATGATTACACTCATACACGTTGTTTGTTGTTTTTTCTGATTTGTTCTACATCAAAATAATTATTGTTGGCTCGAACGAACAGAATAAAATCAATGGTTTAACAACGACCGATGATTATAAAACAGTGACAAAACAATTTGCACATCGTTTGATTGATTTAAAATCATCAACAAATATGTGTGTTGGAGTATATTCAGCGTTTGAACACAAACACATATTTATTCTTGTGTTGATTGCGTATGAACGTTTTGCAATCAGCAAATGCAGTTCTCTGGTGAGAATGCGGTTAATCGTTTAACGAATTATTTGCTCTGGTGACCGATTCCGAATGTGTGAAGCTGTTAAGTGATAAAAGTTTTTACTACTTCGCAAGGAATCCGATTTCAATTTTATCCTGCGAGTTTTTTCCTTCTCCAAAAAAAAAGTTCATCATAAAATTTGAGTGTTGCACTATTTTACAAACATTCAGAAAAAAAAGTTAGTAGAAAAGTTTGTAAACTGTTTTTAATACCACTTTATTATATTTGTTCTGACTTTTAGTAAAAAAAAATATTATTTAGTAATTTTTTTTTGCTATTTACATTTTACAAATTACACAAATTTTACAGAATATTTACAAATTTTTGTTGCTAACTTCAGAAATGATTTAACAAATTTTTGAAAACCGATTTGCTAAAATTACCAAATAATATTTTCTACTAATTTCATTCTACTACCCGTCAGCAGACATGTGTTGCTATGATTAGCCAAAAAACAGTGCTGGGCTCAAATTAGCAACATTTCCCGTAATAACAGCAAAATTTTCAGTTGCCATTACAGACTTTTTTTGGTGATTGTAGCGACTTTTTTTAAATTCAATATTTTTTAACATTTTTAATTTTTTCAAATACAGTTAAGTTCAAAATAATTACGAATTTTTTAATTTTCAAAAGAATTAGATAATTTATAAAATAAAAACAATAATTAAAAAAAAAAAAAACGCTTAAGTCGCATTTGAAAAATCCATGTTTTGCTCTTCTTCCAAATGCATTTCTTTATATTTACAGTGGTATTCATAAAAATTTTAAACAGTGTTTCAAACCAATTTTAAGCAACATTTGCTAAAATTGTATTCATAAACGAATATTAGCTTAAAATACCTTTTTTAAACCTTCTTCAAATAAACGAATTTTAAAATTGGTTCGACCCTATTTTAAACCTATTTTAAGATGACATTATTGCTTTGTGTTTGTTTTCATTTTGAACATTTTTGCAAAAAATTGTCATTTAAACAAAAGAAGTTATTTGTTTTTGTTTAATAAATAATGGACCCTCTATATCACTAGGCAACAGCCATTTTGTTATTTGGTTCTAGCATACTTTTTCTCATGGATTTGGACCTACTGAACACGAAAATGAATTTTAAAAATTTTTCTGTCGATTGGTTTGCGAGATACAAATTTTTTATTTTTTTTTTTTTAATTTTTGGAGGTACACTTACTATTTTGAGCATATCTTTAGTCTTCTTTGACCTATTTTATCCTACTAATACTCAAATTAAAGACAATTGAGCCGTCTACAACTTATTCTCAGAAAATTTTCAAATCGGGTTAGTAGTTTTGATGTTGGCGGCTTAAAAAGGTTAAAAAACTGCGTTTTTTTAGTAAAAATGTGGCTGAAAAATTCATATAAAAATTCATATAAAATGTAAAACGCGATGTTAACAGCGATTTTAATTTTTTTACGTATAGCTGACACTTTTCCAAAGAAAATAAGCCCTTACTTAACAAAATCTGATGACAAATGGCCGACTTATTATTTTTTTGGTAAACGACCGAAATTCCGCTATTTCACGATTTTTTGATTTTCATTATTTGCACAGCTTACCTACCCAACGCAAACGAATAAATACATTTGAACTTAATTTAAAATAAAGTAGTCTTCGTATATTTTTTTTTAATTTATTTACAGCACTACATGCTCAATGTATCGCACAATTAGCTAAACTAACGAAATTAAACTAACTAATTAAATTAAGCAAATCAACGCACAAAAAAATGAGTAAAAACAAAGATATAAGTGTACATTTTATGCCATGTGGAAAAACTGCTGACTTCTTCTTTGTTTTTTGTATTCGCTGCAATCGGTCTCACGTATTAGGGTCCAAATATAGTCACCCATCATAGCCGTGTCATAGTTGCCCTGATAGCGTCGTTCCATAGCCTTCAATTCCTGATGAAAGCGCTCGCCGTGTTCGTCGCTCACGTCTCCTAAATTCTCAGGGAAAAAATCCAAATGAGAATCCAGAAAGTGTATTTTAAGTGACATGTGCACTCCCATGGCTTCATAGTTCTTTACCAGATCCTCAACTATGTCCTTATAATTCGGGCTTTTGTTGTTTCCTAAAAAGTTTTCCACAACAAGCCTGAAGGAATTCCATGCTGCGGCTTCGATGGGTGATAACAGCTTTGGGAATTTTTCATCTTTCAACATTTTTTTTATCTCGGGTCCTGCGAAGACTCCTTCTTTAATTTTTGCCAGCGAAAGGTAAGGGAAAATTGACCGTAAATAGGCAAAAGCTTCACCTTCTTTGTCTAATTTTTTGGCAAAATTTTTAATCAAACCCAATTTTATGTGCAGCGGCGGAAGTATTATATTTTCACGGTTCTCTATTAGTGGTTTGCGCTGAACATTCGCTTCTCCAACTACAGGTTTCGTTCGTACCGGCCATTTTTTTTTTATATAATGCTGATCATCAGCGCGGCTATTCCAAAGGCACAGAAAACAGCAATGTCGCGTATAGCCTCCTTGGAGTCCACACAGAATGGCCACAACTTTAAGGTCGGCGCATATTTTCCAATTGTATTTCCTATACTCTATGCATTTCAGCAAAATGTCCATAGTTTCATAGTTCTCCTTTGAATGAACCGCATGAGCAATAGGAACAGATGGCTTTTCATTCCCATTATGTAAGAGAACTGCCTTCAAGCTCTCTTTGTTGCTGTCAATAAACAACCTCCATTCGTTGGGGTTGTGAATTTGGTGAAGCTCTTGGAACAAGCCTGAAATGTCGCTGCAAAAACATATTTGGTCTTTCTTTGTATAAAATTTTGCATACTCCTTGTGACGGTTTCTGTACGCTGATACTTTCACTTCTGAAGCCGCAAATCCACACTGTATCATCCGAGACGCAAAAAGTTCGGATTTCTCCTTAGTGAGACCAAAATCGCGCACCCAATCGTTTAGTTCGGCCTGTGACAGTAATTTTCGCTTTGCACCCGGCTCAAATTCGCTTGCATTTGACTCAGACTCTTCTTCTGACGATTCTGCTTTTTGAAGAGATGCACCAGGGCACACTGGATATGGCACATCATGCGAATGTGGTACTGGAAGCGCAAACGATCCCACTTGAGCGTAGTTCCATTTAAAAAATCTTCCTACCCCACTGTTTGTGGTGAGGCAAAAATAACAGTCTGTGGAATGGCATAGCGGCTTTTTCCACATCATTGGTGTATCGAATTTCATATGGCGGCTAAAATTAAAATAAATTACTATATTCGCTATGTATAATGTGTTTAAATAAAAATTCTTACCTTCCGCCAGCTGCCCAGTTGGTTAAGATTATATAGCAAAGATCACACAGCGACTTAGGTGTCCATGGTTCTGTGATATTTGGTGAAATACCAAAATAATTCAAATAGTGCAATTGTACTGCTGGAGTAAACTTGTGTGCGTGATTTTTTTTTATAAACTGGCCACAAACATTGCAGAAATTGTCTGGATCGTTCAAACACTCGAACACACGTAGTCTTTTACTCATTGTCTTCCTTGCGTTTTCTAAATATTAACTTCTTTACACCTTCACAAACAGTTTTGAAATGCAATTGATAACCGTGTCTCCTTATGTTTAAATATGTATGAGCATGTAGTGCTGTAAATAAATTAAAAAAAAATATACGAAGACTACTTTGTTTATTTTAAATTAAGTTCAAATGTATTTATTCGTTTGCGTTGGGTAGGTAAGCTGTGCAAATAATGAAAATCAAAAAATCGTGAAATAGCGGAATTTCGGTCGTTTACCAAAAAAATAATAAGTCGGCCATTTGTCATCAGATTTTGTTAAGTAAGGGCTTATTTTCTTTGGAAAAGTGTCAGCTATACGTAAAAAAATTAAAATCGCTGTTAACATCGCGTTTTACATTTTATATGAATTTTTATATGAATTTTTCAGCCACATTTTTACTAAAAAAACGCAGTTTTTTAACCTTTTTAAGCCGCCAACATCAAAACTACTAACCCGATTTGAAAATTTTCTGAGAATAAGTTGTAGACGGCTCAATTGTCTTTAATTTGAGTAGTAGTAGGATAAAATAGGTCAAAGAAGACTAAAGATATGCTCAAAATAGTAAGTGTACCTCCAAAAATTAAAAAAAAAAAATTAAAAAATTTGTATCTCGCAAACCAATCGACAGAAAAATTTTTAAAATTCATTTTCGTGTTCAGTAGGTCCAAATCCATGAGAAAAAGTATGCTAGAAACAAATAACAGACAAAAGTTTGTTATTTGTGACCTAGTGTATTTGATGAAAAGAATTAGTAAGAACCATTTTTATATGGAAATTGTGATATTTTTAGTTGTATTTTGTTTATAATAGAAACTATTGCCCAAATTTCAAACAATCGTCAGACGAAAATTTACAAAAAGAGGAGCGACCCGTTTTCAATGTTGGATAAAAATTTTTAGCAAAAATAATAATAATATTTTTGGATATTATTCATTGTGTTTTATAGTGGTGTGTTGTTTAATCAAAACAAAGAAAATAAAACCGGTTATTTGAATACTTTTTTTTCTACAATAAAATCATTATCTATGTAACACTTTTATTGGGCATTTTATTTTGACAAACAAGTTTTCATAAATTTTTTGTTTTATAAAAACAATATTTTTCTGAAAAACGACAAAAAAAAATACATAGAAACGAGTACCGTATGGTTTAGTAGTCATTGATTTGCATCATTACGATTAATATGACAAATAAAAAAATACAGTGTTGCCATCTTCAAGTTAAAAACTCATTAAATCGTTTATTAGTTAAAATACTGATTATGAATACGAATTTTTAATAAACCTTTTTTAGGCTTAAAATGTTTTTTAACTAAAATGCATTTGAAACTTGAATTAAGATTTTTTTATGAATACCGCTGTTAATGTTTATTTTTTTATGGAAAAAAATAATTGAAGTTTTTTAATAAAATTTAGTTTTTCGAAAATTAAAACATTTTAAGCTGGTGCTAAAACTCACGGAACGAGTGGTATGAAATAAAATTGACAACAACTAAATCTAAATCACATGACAGCTATTAAAATGGCTGACAATGGAAACAGTGTTGCCAACTTAAAGTTTTATATACCTCTTAAAACACAATTTAGAATGTATTTTCATAAGAAATAAAATATTTTGCAGCTCATCTCCGCAATATTGAGTGAAGGGATTACAAAAAAATAAAAACCATAACTCGGAAAAGCAATCTGTTGGATTTGTTTTTTAAAGTCCAGCATTCATTTAAAAATTCTTTGATGATAGTGTCCGAGATAAAAAGTTTTTTGCAATGCAGTATAAAAAAAATCCTTTTTTTAAGTACTAAAATTCCATTTATTTAAAAAATATTATTACTAACAATTAATTTTGAAACAAAAATTAAAAATTACATCTTTGGTACAATTTATACAATAAGTTTTTTTATAAAGTTTTTTTTTTAAATTTCCAAAAGTCCATCGCATAAGAAACCATATTCACATGTTGCCAAACCCCTACACTGTAGTATTCCTTGATATTCTCCAGTGTGGGTGATACGAATTGTTAAATTTTCTTTTTAAATTGGACAGAGATGATTTAATATTTATACAACTATGGAAACTTGTTGCCACATAGTTTGATTAAATTGTTCAAATTGTTTTACACGTAAATCCAAATCATTGATTTTATTTAAAACAAGTGCAAATTTCTGTTCATAAATACCAATAACAGCCTTAAATTCACGTCTCAATTTTTCAACTTCTTTGGCATTATCGAATTTCAATTGATTATATTGTTGGATATTAAAATTATCAATATCATCTTGTGCATTTGATGCCATATATTTATCATGTTGTGAGGAAGCAGAGGAGAAGAAGGAGGAGGAGGAGGAGGAAGAATCATCATATTGTTCCGAGTTTTCAATTTGTTGAGAATTATCTGCATTATCTGCATCCGATTGTTCCAAACGATACATACACTTAATACCTTGTATATATTCACCCGGATATGATTCATCATATACATCACGGGTATAGGTGATTTTCAAAGGTTTTATAACCATATCCATTAACATTTGTAAATTATAACAATTCCAATAGTTATTGTGTATATAAAATTGTGTTAGCTTTTCAAAATATTTAAAATTTAAAGGATTAATTTCTTCCAATTGATTTGAGGAAACATTCAAAGATCTTAATAGATGGGGCGAAGCTAAGGCGGTAATGGGTAAATCTTTAAGTGTGGTATTACTAAGATCCAATCTTTCTAAAGAATTTATTTGCCATAGATCTGGTAAAGTTTTAAGTAGAGGATTGTTGGATATATCCAAAGTTCTTAGATTTTTTGTGCGTGCTAATGATGAAATTTGCTCTAAAGAATTATCTTTTAAACATAAAGTTTCCAAATATTCCGGTTGACTGAAGTACAATTCAGTCAGGTGATTTTGCTGCAAGTCCACATGTACCGCTTCACCATAAATATTTACCCGATTTAAAGAACAATTTTTAACCCATAAATGTTCAACCTTTATATTGCCACCCACTAATACTTCCAATTCCGGATTATTAGAAATATCTAAATATCTTATATGATTTTGATTTTGAAAAGCATATTCCTGTATTTCATTTAAAGCGTTACGCTGTAAATTAATACTAAATAAATTGGGATTATCCGAAAATATTACATGTTGTATGACTGTCAAGCGATTATCGGCTAAATTGATTTGTTGCAGAGACTTTAAGTAGGAGAATATGTCGGAGGGTAAGATTTCAATAAAATTATCATGTAAATCCAAATAGTTTAATTTTTCTAAACCCTTAAAACTGTCATTGTACAAAGTATCAATACGATTGGAATCTAAGAAGAGAAATGATAAATTTTCCACATAACTGAAAAGCATAGGTTTAATTTCGGTTATAAGATTTTCAGATAACAGTAATATGGTCAGTGTTTCACCCTTTAAGAAATTATCCCATTTTATTTGTTCAATAGAACAATTTCTCATATCCAATTCTTGTACCTTAAAGGCATAGAATAGATTTAAAGGAAAATTGTTAAATTTGGAATTAATAAAAGTTAAAGTCGAATAATGTTTGGCATCTTTAACTTTATAGGTATTATCGGAGGTAAAAAGTATTTGGGGTTTTTGTTGAAATGTTACCACCTCGCCCTTATTGCCGTAATCAAATCCCGAGCAAACACCTATTACAGAGCAGCGTTCATCGTTGGTATACAATACAATCTCCTTTAACAGTCTACCCTTTTCAGCAGCATCATCATCATCATCATCATCTTCAGCATCCGTTTTATTATTATCTGGAGAAACAATTTCTGGTATACCACCTACATAGTCATATTCACCATCCAATTCATCATTGTCATTCTCTTTATCCATTTCCAGTGACATTTCCATTTTTATAGCTTTTATAGCCGTTATAATTATTATAATACACAGTTGCAATCCTTTCATTATTTTTGGGATTTTATATTTTGATTTTATAATATTTTCAAGTTTTTATTTTTCAATTTTCAATACCGTACTGTGCTCGTTTCAACGTTTGATTTTTAACTGAATATTTCGTTTTTCATTATATCGTTGTACGTTTGACTGCACAATTTTTGTTTTTATTATATTATTTTATTTGTTATTATTGTAGATCTAAAGCTATTTGGTGGTGATTATTTAGAATAAAAAAAGTAATAATTATATATGGAATATATAGTATTAACTATATATGCATACAGTGCGTGACAAGAAAAATTAATTTTGCACACAAAGTAATTTGAATAAATGACAATTGATATTAAAGGAATGAGGAGTAAAGCGGAATATTCAGATATTTTATTTATCTGAAATCAAAAGATGTCCGCTCTGCCTATATTGACTGCATTGTGGAAAGAATATCTTCGAAGTTTCGTACTGACAACCGAATTTGTTGGTTGTGGTATATGAATTTTTTAGTTGTGATAATCAATCAATTGAGACAATGATTGTGCCAACACAATTTAGGTTGCGTTAACAATAATTCGCTAGTTGCAACTTAAAAAGTTTGTTACAACAACCGCACCATTTGTTTGTCTGCACAAATTTGCTTTCTGCACCCAGAGAAAGGATTGGTTGCAATTTGATGAAAATCATTAACATTTATTTGTAAGTATGTAATTTTTTTTTTCTTGGATTAACCTCTAATCCATTAATTAAGCAAAAATATTGCATAGAGAAAAGAAAATAAAAAAAGAATCCTGATATCCAATTATTGGCAGTACCAACCGATTTGAAAAATAAAATTTGTTTGGAAATTGTGTACAGTAGAAGCAAAATTTATTTAGTGAATATTATTGAAAATTGTTGATATTCAGAAGTGGTAACTACAAATATGGTTATCCTGATCAAATATATAATTTAATTTGGAATTTAGTATAACCAACCGAATTGTGGATTGTATTGATTATATACGACACTAATGATTGGTATTAATAAAATAATTTTATATTGTATTTTTCCCCCAACAAAATATTTAAATTCAAAATTAACAATCACAATTTATAAGTGTTTGTGGTGTAGTGGGTAGAGAGGTTGCCTAGTACTCCGAAATTCCGAGTTCAAATCCCGTAAAAGGCAAAAATTAAAAAAAATTAATTTTATTTATATTTATATTATTTATATAATTACAAATTATATATTAATACCCTAACCGATAAACAAAGGCTATCGGCTCGTTGTAGCGAAAACCTACCGGGGCGCTCGTACTTTTAAATAAAATGAAGTACTCAAACGTTTATTAGTAAACAATATATCAAAGAAAATTAAAATTTGTTGTGAACTATGAATCTGAATGCCCAGGTTCGATACCGGAAAAATCTAAATATAAAATTTTTCTTAAAATAAAATTTTGTGGAACGCAATAATATTTCTGTGGAATATAACTATTGAGTGAGGCAATTGAATATTGTGTTTCACAACTATGTGAAATGAAGATGCCAATATAATGGGATTTATTTTAGTAACGGATACTTTAGACAATCCCTATTGATGTTGCATACTCTAAGCGGTATTTTTTTAGAGGTATAAAACTTTAAGTTAGCAGCACTGTTTTCAGTGCCAGCCAAAGGCCTTCGCGTTATATATGTTTACTTTGGTTTAACATTTCATAAAGAATGAACTGATGCCGGAACAACACTTGCATTTCATGGTCGACAATTAATTGTTTTAATCTAAATTATACAGGGTGGGTCATTTAAAATTTTAAATTTGAATAAGTGATTACTTTGACTTTGAAAGGTAGAATAACATTAATTTTTATTTTTATTTTTAGGTCTCGAACAATATTGGGAAATATTAAAAACTTACTTCCAAAGTAGTGAGTCTTTAACGCAAACTGTAAGAAATTTACGTGGAAAATTTTCGAGAAGAGATCACCCTTCAGTTTAGTTTGTGCGTCAATTTGTAAAGCGAGTTCATGAAAATGGATCGTTATTGAACAAAACAAACCGTGTACGTTCTCGTCCAGTGTGTTCAACATTGCTGCTGTGGCTGAGAATGTCCAAGAACATGCATCAACATCAACACGTCATCGTTCTCAGAAACTGAACATTTCTCGCACTTCTTTGAAAAGAATTTTGCATAAAGACCTCGGTATGAAGGCTTACAAAGTTCAATTGGTCCAACAACGGAATGCTCATGACCATCCGATGCGTTTTCGCTTCGATCAATGGGCTGAAGATTGTTTGGCAGGAGATGAAGAATTTTATCGAAAAATCGTGTTTTTAGATGAAGCTCATTTTCATCTCGGTGGCTATGTCAATAAGCAAAATTGCCGCAAATTGGGTTAAGAGAACCCACACGTGACTATTGAGAAGCCAATGTATCCACAACAAGTCTCTGTTTGGTGTGGATTTTGGACTGGCTGCATCATTGTGTCATTTTTCTTCAAAAATGATCAAGGAGCCACCGTTACTGTCAACGGTGAGCATTACCTTGCCATGCTCAACGAATTTTTGTTTCCAAAAATTCAAGAGAATGACATGGACGACATTTAGTTTCAACAAGAGGGGGCCACATGTCATGTCAGCCGTAATTGTGATGTCAATTGGCCGCATCGGAGCTGTGTTTTGAGCACTTTGGATTATTTTATGTATGGAGCCATTAAGGATAAATGTTACACAAACCATCCAGAGACAATTGAAGCATTGAATCCTTAAATCGAAGTTGCCATTGAAGAGATTCGAGCCGAAACAATCGAAAATGTACTGAAAAATTGGGTTGATCGGATGAGTTACTGCCGAGCCAGTCGTGATAGTCATATGAATGATATTGTGTTCCATTCTTAAATGACAAAGTTCAACCTTTCCAATAAAACCAGAAATTTGAAAAAACAATCAGTACCCTGTATCCTTCAAGATGGTGTAAAGTGAATACTGGCTGGTGGTCCTTCCTACTTTAAAAATAATGCCGGTCAAAATGTTGCAGTTAATTGTGACCGCTATATATGTAATTTTGCATCTTCAATCGACCATCGATTGGAAGACATTCTCCATATTATTACCAATATACGGCCCCAAATGCTGCAAAATATGATTAATATTTGGCCGGCTATCAAGTGATCAGATGAAGAGAAGTACATCTATTATTACATCAAGAAGTCACATCATAAAAGTCCCTAAAATTCCTCCAAATAAATAATTTGTTGAATGCTATTTTTAATTCTGTAATTGATTTAATTTAAAAAAAATTATCAATAATAATAAAGTATTAATACACTCAAAAAATAAGTTATTATAAATATTAGTAAAAGGGGTTGTAAATGAAGTATATTAGTTTTCAGCAATTTTTTGTTTTGAACTAATTTTTGTGTTGTTCAACACATTTATAGTCAGGACAACAGTCAGATTGACAAGAGGTAGATGTCGCAACTTATCTACACAGAAAAAACAAATTCGTTGTGACAACCGAATTCATAGTAAGTCGAATGATTCGGTTGTGCTAATAGAATTTTTCGTTTGTAACAATAGAGAATCAGCTGAGACAACAGTTATTTGAGTGTGACAACGAAGATTCGGCTGCATTAACAAAAATTTGGTTGGATCAAATGAAGCATTGGATTGGCAACAAATTCGACTGTCAGCATGAGAATCTGTTTTCTGACTTTTAAAAAAGCAATAACAATTTATCTACTTCCTAATTGTGAACAGCTCCTCGAACGCCAAAAAAAAGAAGAGTTTTTGCAACGGATTGTGACTGGCAATGAAAAATGGATCCATTACGAAAACCCCAAGTGTTTTGCTCGGACAGCCATCAACACCCTTCGCAAAGCCGAATGTTCATGGCATAAAGCTTATGCTCTGAATTTGGTGGGACCAGCGCGGCGTGATCTACTACGAGTACTTAAACGGAATGCAATAATCATGTGGGAATGCTATGGGACTCAACACAGGCATTCGAGTCGCGCACTGAATCAAGAACGTCCGTAATTCGAAGAAAGAGACGCTGAAAAGATTTTGCAGCAATACAACCCTGGGCCACATGTTACAAAACCGGTCAGGACTTACTTGTAAACCCTGAAATAAGATGATCTACCCCACCCATCGTATTCTCCAGACATCGCTCCTTCCGTTTACTACTTGTTTCGGCCTAAGATACATGACTTCATATGAAAAATACAAAAAATGATCCGATGATTGCATTGCCTCAAAAGACGAGTCGTTCTTCCGAGATGGTATCCGAAAATTGCCAGAAATATGGGAAAAAGTTGTGGCCAGCAATGCACAATACTTTAGATAATATATTTGTAACAATTTTTACACAATAAATTCGAAAAATTCAAAATAAAAATGATCATTATTGATCACTACGGGCTCGGCAGTACTTAATGAATAAGTTTTATTAAAAACCTAGTTTCATATAAAAGACTGAGGTTTTTTATTCACTCTGTGATGAGAAGTTTCATTATTTGATTGAAAAATTTCATAATTTTTCACCCAACAAAATTCTTCCTGTGTAAGCTCATAATGAAGCTTCCCTGCGGGAAAACGACCTATCCCAGGACACTTTACGTGACCGGTTCATTGTGATAGGGACAGGTAACGGGACCGGCTTTTTCATATGAAAAGAACCAGTCACTTAAACATGGGCTTGTCGTAGGAGGGGGTCAATTGCCCACAGTTACATATCACAGGCCGAGTCTAAAAGAACCTTGTCACAAACACATCACAGAACCAACGCAAAAGAACATGTCATGACTTTTAAACCGGTCACGTAGTAGTTAATTTAGGAGCTGGTGCTCCTTTTACCTACCCCGTAATATGTATTTTTGGAACCATTCCAGCTTTCCTATATCACGGGACAGGTCCCATTTCCCAACTGACCCCCTTTTTCCCGCAGGTATTAATATCATATTATGTTTAAAAGCCTGAGGTTGAAAGAATAAAATTTGTATGAAATTAATTACTTAAAAATTTAATTTAATATATTACAGTAATTCAAGGAATGAATTCATTACAGAGAAAAACCAGAATTTATTTTATGTGAATAAACTCCCTGACCAAAATATTAAGCAATGAAGTTAACTTTTCAGCTGCGTAAGACGTTTTTTTTTCAAAACGTTGGATTTTTTTTATTTTGCCGCAGCAAACGAAGGCTTTCGTAAAACTTGACTAAATGATAAATGAAAAATCACTTAAAAACCGGTCTACTAACTTTTCATTTAAATTTAATTTATATGTTAATAAATTAACTTAAAATATCCGTAAATAATAAATGATTTGTTCATTCATTTATTTTAACAAACTAACCACAATTTAGTAAAAACAAATGATATTTCCTTTATTTTTTTAACTGTCAACGAATTAACTACAAAATCCGTTAAAAGTAAAGATTTTACCTTAATTTTCTGTTTTTAACTGTTAAAAAATTAACTAAAAAATCCGTAAAACTAAATGAAACTTCGTTTATTTAATATTTTTTTTTATATGGTATAAAAATTAACTACAAAGTCCGTCATTTATTATGTTTATTTTAACAATTTTAAAAAATAAAAACTATTTTCTTTAACAATAATTTTTTTTCTGTTACCCACTGTATAATTCATCGAATTTAAAAAAATTTATTTTTTTTTTTGCAAACAAATTATTAATACTTTATTGTTATTGGGCGGATGATTCTGGCCGCTCTATTTTGTTTGTTCATGTGTATCTGCTTTAGACGCTTCTGTTTAATTGACCTCCACCTATGTCAATGTTATAATGGAAAAGTAATGTAGGAGAAGAGAGTCATGAACATTATCATCTGCCGCCAATTCAATTGCTATAATCATTATTATGTTTTATTATAGTTTGTTTTGTAGTTAAAAAAAATACAACAACAGTGTATAATTTAAAAAGACATGTAAATTTATTAATTTATTGTTACATTAATTCAAATTAATCGTTATAAAAAAATGGTCCCCCAACTGTGGAATGCATTTAACTATTACGGAACTAATAAGACAAAAGATCGCGTATTTAGGGAAATTTCAATGAGAGTTATTATTAATGGCGGGAAGGGAGGGGTTTGAAATTGTATTAAAATTTTAAATGAATACATAATTTGTTGTATTAATTTGAGTTTATTAACAAAAATACATACACTCAAAAAAAGTTTGTCAACAGAATCTACAGAAAATGACAGTTAAGGGAAAGGTAATAATATGCAGAGTAAGAAGGCGACAATAGTATTTACTTTCAAACCCAGCAAAACCATGGTATCAACTATATGGAGCAAGCAATCGAACTCCACAAACTATTTAAGTTCAAAGAAGGTGACCATAAACGCCATCTGAAGATCCTTAACGAGGCCAGTTCCATAAAGAACATGACACTATGTAGTGATCAAATAAATCCAGTGATTGAACTAGGAAGAGAATACCAAGTTCAAATCCCAACAAGAGAAAAATGGGAACTTGATCCGCCATGGTTGAAGGAAGATGCACAGAAGTGGTATAATGACGGATCCAAAACTTCTAGCGAAGTTGGAGCCGGTGTATACGGACCTAGGTGCAGAATTCACATAGCTCTGGGCAAAGATTCAACTAAATTTACTGCAGAATTATATGCTATCTATACAGCAACGACCTAACTTCTGGAAAGAAATCTTGTGAGAACAAGGATAAACTTAATGTCAAACAGCCAGGCTGTAAAAAGGCCCTGAAAAACCCCATCTATCACCATAGATCAGTGCTAGAGTGCCACAAAGCCCTCAACCAACTGGCGACCAATAAAGAGGTAACACTTATTTTGGTACCCGGTCGCGGGCTTGAAGGCAATGAAAAAGCTAATGAACAAGCGAGACTAGGTGCGGAACTGCCATTTATAGGCCCGTGTCCTCAATTTGGTTTCACGAAAAAGGACATTACATATATGATATCGGATCTGATCAAGACGAAATCCATTGAATATTGGAACAAACAGAAACCACTGAAACATTCAAAGAAATTCTTATCATACAATGTAAAGAGGGGCAGAGAAGCCCATCAGATGAACAGACCAAATCTAAGACTCCTATGCGGAGCACTCACAGGACACTATCCATGTAAATACATCCTAAATAAAATAGGACATGATCGAGCAAAAAGTATATAATTTTCTATAGAGTATGTTTCTCTCTCACGAACTTTTTAGTACTCTCTTAGAACACGAACATAGTTTGCCGGCAACAAAGGTGAGCTTTGGTCGGCAACTTTTAGTAGTGTTTAGCGGTGCTGCCATATAACCTATTTTAACTATTTTTTTGCCGTTTTTTGGGATGCTACAGATTTTTCAGATTATTTCAAAAAAAAATGTTTTTTTATTTTATTCATGTATTTTTCAGATTTTTCATAAAAAAATATAATATTTGTTCAATATACTATTTATTTTTACTAAAATTAGACATGTCTAATAAAGTAAAAAAATACAACAAAAATTTGCAACTGTGTTAAAAAATAGTTACGAATTCAAACATAACAATGTGACATGAAAATATTAAAGTGTGTACACACATTGACCAACTATGTCTATTCATATCCATTATTTCCCATTTCTATGGTAAAAATATATAATAAAGAGAATAAATATGATATTAATTGTTGCAACATATAACTAAAAACCTTTAAAAAATGCAATAATTTGGAAAAAAAAATTGTTTTCATGAAAAAACTTGTACACAGATAAGAATCCCAAAAACTGGGATAAAAAATTACACTGTTTATGTGGCAGCACTGCATACACCAAATTTAATGTTTTTCAACACTTTAGCAACTTTGAAAATGTTGCCCTCTCATTTAAAAATGTTGCCGCTGAACTCTGTACCATGTTGAATTTCTGGTAGAGCGGGAAAAATACTCTATAGAAAATTTTATACTTTTTGGATCGAGATACGACATGCAGATATTGTATGGAAGATGAGGAGACCATGAAGCATGTAATGGCTATATGTCCTGCCTTTGCATACCTACGATTTATCACATTTGACAGACCTGACATCATGGAGGAACAATACATGAAGCTGGAAGTAAAGAACATTGTACTGCTACTCAAGGCTACACTGGAGAACAACTTTAGAAAATACTAGAGGGTGCACAATAGATCTACTTGGTCGCGGTGCTGGAAATACAGACTACTCAACCCAACTACATCGTAAATCATAATCGTAATGGTATCAACTACTTACCAGCCTATTTACGCGCTTAATTACTTTTGTTTGTTTTTTTATTTTTTGGCTGTTTGTCAGCGAAAGGGTAATGACCACCCCATTACTTTGTGTTTTTGTAAGTGAGAAGATAATGACCACTCATTACATTTGGGGTCATCGCGAACAATAGTAATTAAGCGAGTAAATAGGCTGTTAAGTAGTTGATACCACGGTTTTGCTGGGAAATAATCAAAAATGACTAACAATGTTGAAAAAATAATTAACAAATTTTTACTAGAAAAATTATTTTTTAAAATTAATATTTTTCTCGATATTTTAATAAAAGAAAACAAACATTTTTCCTTTCAATTTGTATTTTTTTTTATAGAAAAACTGTTAAAACAGTGTAAAACAACAACTACTAATTACTACACAAACAACTTTTTGAGTGTATAATATTAAGGTCCCGTTACGCTGAAATTGACTACAATATTATAAGGTATGTATTTTTATTTGCATACCACTAATTTTTTTATTAAATAAATTTTGGTTTACCTTTAAACAATTTATTTACTTAACCTTTTTAAACCGAAAAATAAAAATATATTTTGTATTTTTTTTTTTTTTTTTTTTTTTGTTTTAGCAAATAAATTATAACTTTTTTGTTTAATTGTTAAATACAAACTTAAAAAATGTTATCAGTTACTATATCAGCTGTTGTTCATTTTAACTATAATTACAGTTCTTTTTTTTTGGGGAAGAAAATTATTATGACAGTTTATAAAAGAAAAAACAATCAAAGAAAATTACTGTATTTAAAACAGTTATTTTTAACATTGTTTATATTAACTAGCAAAACAGTAATTTTACAGTAAATTAATAATTTTTGTTATTATAGTGATTTAAAAATAATAATAATAAAAATCTTTGATTTTATTTAATATTGTTTATTTTTATTGATTCTATTCTATGTTTGCAAATAAATTAGTTTTTACTTTTTTCCTTTACTTTTTATTTCTTAAATTTTTTAATCTTAAGGTTGGTTTTTTTTTTATAAATAAAAATATTATTTATTTTTCAATTTTTCTCTACTCCATTTACATAATGTTCAGGGAATATTATTATATATTATTATTTCCTGAAGATGTTACACAATTTATAAAAAAATCCAACCTTAAGATTAAAAAATTTAAGAAATAAAATAATTTGCAAATAAATATTAAAAAATGTATTCTAATACATAACAACGTAATAACTGCACAGAAAAACTTATTGCGAAAAAGAAATTCAATAAATTATTTTTTATTATAATTTTCTGTTCATTTTCAATTAAAATTTTAATCATATTAATTAAATTTTTAATTGAAAAACATTTCAATTTACAATAAATACTATTGACAACATATTAAACATACAGTTATTTAAATTGCAAATTTGCATCTCAAATCCCTAAACAAAAAACAAAAAATGTTTATCAAAAATATGTTTTATAATACGCATATTATTAAAAGCGTCACAACTTAATTTTTTTTAAGAGAGAGAACCGCAAAAACAACATTTTCTATGTAGTATTTGTATGCATCAGAGTGTAGGTATACACAACAGTGTTGCCAGATAAGGGGATTTGGCTTCAGATTTGAAAATTTATTTATAAAAAAAATTAAGTTTTGATATATTATTCAGATCAATAATCGAAAGCTATTTCTGTTAAATTAATGACGTATTGGTTTTAATGCTGAGCTTGATAATTCATTTTATTTCATATTATTTATTTTTATGAATCTATGAATAAATTGTACTATCACCAAAAAAGTCTGTAATGGTAACAGAAAATTTTGCTGTTATTACGGGAATTTTTGCTAATTTGAGCCCAGCGGTATTTTTTGCTAATCTTAGCAATACATGTCTGCTGACTTGTGTACAGTGAAGTTTGTAGAAAAAATTAGCTGCCGCTACTAAATTTTAGTAAATCTGTTTGCTAAAAAAAGCAAAAAAAAATTTACTAAATATTTTAAAATTTAAAATTTATTTTTTTTATCGAGCATCAAAATATTTTTATTTTATTTAATTTTTTCAAAAAATATTTTAGACAAAATAAAAAAAAAAAAAAAATCAGAGACTAAAAAATTTTAAAAACATAAACAAATTTATCATTTCGTTTTAATTTGGTAATTTCTGTTTTGAAAAATATTTTCGTCAATTTTTTTCTAACTTTTTAAATCAAAAATGTTCTATGGAAGATGTTTAAAATTGCAAACAGAATTTTGTAATTTTATTCTGTGAAGGAAGAAAACAAGAATTATAAAGCAAATGCAAAAAAAAAATAAATAAATAAAGAATTAATCAAAAATGTTCAAATAACTATATACGAGGGCGGATCAATAAGTCCGTCAATTTATTATTTTCACCACATTCGTTAGCTTTTTTTAACAGTTAAAAATAACTATGAGTGCAGATATTAAATAAATATATATAAATAACAGTAATATCAATAATAATTGCAATAATTATTATTGCAATATATTTATTTATTTTGTTTTCATCTATTAAAGTAATACATATGTTGAAAATTTTAAATTCTGTTTACTTTTTATGTTGCTAAATATTAAAACAAAGATAAATTTATTTACAAAATATATTTTAAAACAATTTTTATATGTTATATTTAATAAGTAATGAAAACATAGCATAACACATACATATATAACATATAGAAAAAATATAATTTTCAAAACAAAATTTTGAAATTAAAGAATATTAAAAAAAGAAATCAGGAAGAAGGCAACAATTCCCAGCAAAAAAATAATTCGTTTGTTAATACTAATATTTGACCTAAAAAAAAATGTTAAAAATTTGTAAATCCTAGAAAACTTTAACCCAAAAAAAAATCAATAAAATGGTCCATACAATTTTTATTTTTTTTTTCTTTATTAAAATGTTCACATTTTTTAGTAAAAACTTAAGTTCTAAAAAAATAGTTTATAATCAAAATTAAATTTCACTGGGTTGCCCCTCTGATTTTTATGTCCACAGATTAGTGGAGCAAATAATTGCGTAAAAGCAAAAGATAAACAAAGTTCACCAGCAAATAATAAATATTTTTTGTTTTGTTTTGTTTAACCACTGAATGTTTAATCATCATTAGTAAATACTATTTTGAAAAATAACATCATCACCAACCTCAGACCGAAGCTAAAGTAAAAGTACCCCAGAAATCGCCACCAATAGCCAAAAAAAACAAATAGTCTATACAATTTAGTCATTATGTTTTCTTTATGCGTTTGCTGTTAGTGATGTCAACTTTTTAAAAGCAAAATGCGCAGTTGTACCACCTAAGCAACGTTAATGTACAATTTAAATTTTCCACTAAAACATCAGCCGAAACACTTAAAATTCGCTAAAGAGATTCCAGAGTTAAAATAGAGCCTTTTTGCATTTTATATATTTCTACAGCTTAGTTAAAAAAATTTGCAATTTAATACAAAACAATTTTACGAACATTTTTAAATCAGGTACGAATCTTATTAAAGTTAATATGATTCTATAAATTTATAATAAACTTTTTCATACTTAAATGAGCATTTTAGCTTTTGTTTTTGCAAATGTAAGTAAAAACATTTTTAAATTTTTTTCGAATCAATTTAGATCCTTCTAAATCCCCAAATATATTCCTGGATCAAATTTGATCTGCTATTTATCATTGGATATGAGTAAATGTTGCGGCAAATCAACATATATGATATAAAATATATGATTATATATGACCATAAGAGGTTTCCAATTAAATTAAAATGCGATTTTAAAGAGTGTCAGGGTCCAATTTTATTCCCTTCTATATAAAGGAAAAGTCGAGGCGAAAATCGATTGAAAATTTCAAGTGTGTTTATATGGGAAATATATGACTTTTTGAGTTTTTAGAAAAATTTCACTTGAAGGCGCTTTTTTAAACTTTCAGAAATTCAGATATGAAATACTATTTTATTACCTGTCTGTAAACCTGTCGCGCAGTAAGGTAAAAAAATGCATACATTTTTTGGCATAATTTTCTAAACTCCATTTTCAATGTTAAAAAAAATTTTTTAAGCAAATTTTAAAAAAATGGATGTTGCACATCAAGGACTTGTTAAATACATTCTAGAGATAAAGTATGCCTATTTTGAGGTAAATCCCTCCGGTGACAAGCCCTTATTTTTTGTGGATTTTGAGAAAAGTGTGATTTTTATAAAAAAAAATATGTAAATCTACTCTTTTTAAGTACTTTGAATCAAAAATTAATCAATTTTGTACTTTTAAATGTTATATCTTAATAGCTTAGCGGTTTGGAAAAAAAACAATAATATGACCTCATTAACCCTTTTGTACATGGAGTCATAAATGACCCCGAGCTAATAAAGAACCATAATTTCAAAAAAACGTAAATATTTTGTAACTACTATTGAATTTTTAGAAGTGATGCTTTAAATTTAATAGCCAAATGTGCAGATCTTCCATGCTAAAAATTTGGAATAAATCGAACAACGTTAAGCCATTCCTTGCCAGGGCCAAACTTTGAATTTTTGCATACTAATACATATCAAAATGAAAGTGAAGCACAGAGTAGACATTTCTAATGATGTGTGTATAAAAAATATTTTAAATCTCCAGCTTTTTACTTGAAAACATTGACAATAGTTAAAATTGTTTGAAAAAACAACGTTTTATCGAAAAAGCACTAAAAACGCTAAACAAAAAGAGTATACAAGAGTCTTTTGCAAAAGAAAGTGCTAACAGAAAGTAGTCCTAGTTTTGGGTAGTCAAAAAGTGCTAAATTATCAGCACTGTTTGCCGTTATATTTTACAGTGTTGGCAATCGGAATATTTCATCCCTAGTAATACAACTTTTAATCCCAAACATTTTCATTACAAATATTCTTAGAATATGAAATAACTGAAAATTCAATTAAATTAACAGAAAATTTTACTGGAATGAAATGAACCAAAGGGCTCAATTTCAGTTAGAAAAAAAAATATTATTTCAACTAAAAAATTAGTTAAAAACAGAAATACTTATTTAAAAACTAAAGGCCTTGAAACACTCACGAAAATGTTTACCAATCATTAAGTAATTTAACTAAAAAACTTGATTTTATTTCATACATTTTTCTGAGTGAATTACAGAGTATACTTTTGAATAGTTCCTTAGAGGTTTAAAACCAAATCTGGCTTCTAATTCTGGCTGATTTGCGAAGCTTTAAAGCGATGAAAAATTATTCTTCACTTATTTAAAGATAATGATAACAAATGACAGGAATTTATTACTTCGCAGTAATAAAACCGTTCAGAACCGGTACACTTGAGCCAGAAACCTTACAAAATGCAAAAAAAAAACACTTTTTCCATCAAATTTAGGGGTTAAGGACTTAATGCGGCATCTAAAACAACTATTCTTCGACCTTTAAATTACTTTTTGAATTTATAAAAATTTCGATTGCTCAAAATTTGATATCTCCAAGGCAAATTTAAATTAAAAGTTTATTCGAAGTGATTAAAATTAACTTTTCGCTGAACAATTCGCTGTGGGGACCGTAAATTTTGTCCTATTAGAATTTCCGTTTTAGTATTATTGCTAATAACAGGAAATGAAGAATAATTTTCGCGAAAAAATTTAAATTTTGAAAAAAATTAAAAAATTTGTTTTTTTTTTTTTTTGCAAAAAAAAAAAGGAAAAAAAATCAAATATATTTATTCCTTTTTGATTGCTTTAAACGCGTACTTTTTTCACTTAGCCTATTTATTTTTTTAAAGGCTAACATTGCTCTTTTTGTTATCTTTTTTAGCCCTTTAAGCTCTTTTGAGTCATTTGGCAACGTTTGAATTTTTTTCCATAAATTTCTAGTGTAACTAGAAATGTACATATGTTTTATTAACCAAAAATATAGAAAAACTTGGGGAACTAATCCGACGACGCATTGAGGTTGTACAAAAAAATTGTATCGTTTGTGTGCATAACGCCCAATTCGATTACCAAGCGAGTTGTAACAACAGTTGTATGGCTTGCATTGAATACATCAAATTATTTAATCGATATAAAATATGGCTTAAAATGAAGCAATACCCGTAGCTCAAATTACAAAATACCGTTAAGTATTTCTGCAAAAATTAATTCAAACCAAACTTACATTTTTATGGCTCGAAGACGAAGAAGAAAATTTGATTTTGTTGAAAAACGAACATTTTAGCGATTTCTTTTAATTTACAAATTTCAATAATATTTTTTTTTTATAAATGTATTTTATACCTTAAAACTTAAGATCAATCTTTTAAAAGTACAAATTTTTAAATAAAATAAACTAAAAAACACAAAAATGGGTAAATTTTTGAATTTAGCTCTTTTTAGCCCTTTTTACCTGCTCGGCCAACGCTTTTTCTTTAAAAAGTTGGCATCACTGCTAATAAAACTATTGTATTTTTTTTTTTTTTTTTGTTAAACTTCAGCCATTTTCCACAAATCGCTTAAATTCATATCAAAACCACTAAATATACAACATTTATAAAATATTTCCCAACAAAAAAACAAAAATCGTATTGAAATTCATTTGAGATAAAATAAGAAGAAATAAAAGGAAAAAACCCAAATTGAAAATAAATTTTTTAAGTTCAATAAACTGAAAAAAATTTTAACATACTCGTATCAAAAAAAAAAAAATATTTAAATAAAACAAAATATGCAAAGGCAACAAAAATATTTAAAGAAAACAACTATTAATATTTTACATAAACAAATATTAACAAGACCACAAAAAATATGTATGTTTTCATAGTATTTTTGTTATTAAAAATAATCATAACAATTTATGATTTTCTTTTACGATACCATGTGATTAATATTAAAAAAATATATATGTTTAAGTGATTATCACTTAAAATTAAAGAAAGAAATTAAAAAATAAATAAAAAACAACTTCCTTATTACAATTGAAATTAACATTAAATAAAAATTATTATTAGGAAAATATATGTATTTTAAAAGCTTTTAACATTAAATTCTTTTTAAAAAAAATTACATTTATTTTTAGAATATGAAAAAGCAACTTCACACTGTGTTATTATCAGAAGAACAAAAATTTCCAATATTTGCCAAATTGTTACCTACTTATAACAATAAACAAAATATATTTATTTTTTTGTAAACGTCCCTCGTCTGTACGTACACATCTTTTTGTTTAGCAAATATGATTGTACGAGTATTGTAGAGTGTTGCCTCAATTGCTACTGATTGAAATGTTTACATACAATTTTATTATTAAATATAGTAGTATTTAAAAATTAAAGAGTATGTACAATAGGGTTATAACATTAAATTTAGTTACAGCCACCACGTGATGGAAAATATTCTATTAACCCACAAATGCACAGTGGTTTCAAATCAAATAAAAAAAGAATTTAAAAGATTATAGATCGTCCTTATTACTGTTTGTATGTATATTTTTAGTATTTTTACACGCGCACCACAAGTAAGTAGTACCCAAGTGTCACAGACAAAACTTAAATCGTGTCTTAATTAAAATATTTGCAAATACAATTAAAAATTTGATTAAAATTTGGACCAATTAAACTTTTAATCATATCAATTAAAATTTTTTATTAAAAATCTCCAAAATTCTCAATTAAATTTTTAATCATACCAATTAAAAATTTAATTGAACATTTTTTGTTAGAACAAATTAATTTTTAATTAAAAAATTTAATTGAACATTTTTTATTAAAACAAATTCATTTTCAATTAAAAAATTTTATTGATATGATTAAACTTTTAATTGAAAATAAATTCGGAATCAAACACAATTTTAATTGAACTATTATTGACAGTCATTTATTTCTGTATGTGCCGCGTGCTAATATAACAAAGACCATAAACTAACAAGGAAGGTCTGCTGTGTGGTTCCCAATAGAATATGTGATGGAGGGGAAAGAGACAAAAATAGTGTATACATTTTTAATGTTTGTAGGTTAAAAATAATTTTTTAAAGATTAATTTGTGAATAGTGTTTAGAAAATGAGAAATTTTTTTATAGAAAAAGCTCAAAGAATCCGACGCTTTTTTATAGCCAAGATCCGACGGTTTTTCTATAGGAAAAAATTTACAGAATCTGAGGGTTTTACTACAAGTGCCCTAAATATCTGCGAAAAAAAAACCTAAACACTTCGTTTTTGATGGAGTTTGTATATGTAATAGAAAAAATAAATCTACCAACAACCTGTCTCATTTTTTTCATCACCTCGGTGATCTAAACATAGAAGAAAGAAATTCAGACAATTTTAGTACTTTTTTGTCCGGTAGCATGTCGGAAACGTTCGGAATTCTATGTAAGAACTGCAAATAAGTAGCTTGATGCACAAAATGTCTACGTTTTAGTTGTAAAGTTGTTCCAAAAACTAGCAAAATAAAAAAAAGGTTTCGCGAAAAAGCTGATAAAAATTCAAAATAGCACGCATATCAAAAAAAAAAGAGAAAGTACGAGTTTGCTGAAATTAAGTACGGTATGATATAACATATGTGAATTCGACAGCCATAGAAGTATATTTCTCCTTATAAAATACACGAAGTTTTTTAAAAAAATTACAGCAGACAATTCGAGGGGCCTAAGGACGCAGGGGCTGGCATAACCGTGTATGCAGATGACTTAGCCGTTGTCGGCTCTAAAAAAATCCTGGAAACCATTAGTTCTGTGATGGAGGACACATTGGGAATGGGTGTTAATCCTGAGAAGACAGACATGATTCTATTTACCAACAGGACCAAAATACATCCTTGGACCACACATAGGCTGGGTGGTGTTTCGAAACACCATACAAGGTACCTGGGGGTTATTTTGGATAGCAAGTTGTCATGAAAACTCAACATTGAGGAGAGGGTCAGGAAGACCACAAATTCGCTCTATACATGTAGAAAGTTACTAGACCAATTTTACTTCATGGAGTACTCGTTTGATGGATTGCATTTAAGAGGAGAGTCTACTGCAGGCGCTTGGAGAGCGCCCAGATACTTGTTGAACTATGTATCAACGGCGCGCTACGTAGTATGCCAACTGTGGCACTGGATGTTATCTTGAATCTACAACTGCTAATCTGGTGGCGGAAGGGGCTGCGCTGAAGTCTGCAACACGCTTGGGGACTACGGAGCAGTTTGTGTATACGTCTTATGGTCACGGAAATGTCATTGGCAATGTAATTTTTAGCAATTACTTCGTTCTTCCTAGGTTGAGCTTCAGTGAGGGACAAGCCACTATAGGGGAGTACTGTTGATTGGCAGGTCTGCGCCCTGATCATAGAACCTTTAATTTTGTCACGAATGGTTCTTAGATGGGAGAGGGAGTTGGGGCTGCGGTATCAGCCGGGTATCGAGGAGTCGTACAAACTCCCTGATTACTGCAGCATTTTTTAGACGAAAGTTCTGGCAGCCAAAATGGCCTTTCTGACCATGCTTTTGTCTGTGAGACAATTGGTTCCTAAGTTAATTTCTATATTAATAGACAAGCAGCTATTAGGGCGATCTCCGCCGATTTGACATATTCATCGACTGTCCAAGGGTGCAAGGACTCTTTAGGTAGACTTTGTGCCAGCAGGAGAGTGCACCTTTATTGGGTTTGTGGGCACGGGGGCATTAAGGGTAACGAGATTTCGAACAAGCTGGCGAGGCGCTGGAGTCCAGCTGCCTGACGAAAGGGCAATGGAAATTTGTGTACCACTCCAGTTCCTGAAACGCTCCTATATTCCACTATAATGGGCAAATCTAAGGCGATTTGCTGGAATACCGGAACGTGCAGGGTGTCGCCATCATATGTCTAAATTTCAACAAATTTAGAACGCTAATTTTGGGGTACGTTCACTATTAGAAACTAATGGGCTTTTTATAGAAACAAAATGCTAAAAAAAGCAATTTTCTAATATTTAACTTATCATCAGCAAAAACATTAGAGCATATTTGGGAGGAAATAGTAAACAATTAAAAAAAAATAAAACTGATTCCAATAGTGAAGTTTATATTTTATAGTTGATCCTTTTAATACTTATATGTATGAAAATGTAATTTTAGTCTGCCCATCCAAAAATCGAATTATATATGATCATACATGGGCATGCATGGTCATATACGTTCATACATTGTTCAATATATGACAATACATGATCTCATATATGATCATATATCTTCGGATCCAAAATTTGAGGGTATATGGACGTATATGATCATATACGAGCATACATGAATAATATATGAGCATGTATAATAATATATGTATATCACCATATACCCTCAAATTTCGGATCCGAAGATATATGTTCATATATGAGATCATGTATGGACGTAAATGACCATGTATGCCCATGTATGATCATATACAAGCCCATGTATGATCATGTATGTTCTTATATATTTCGATTTTTACATAGATATCATAGAAATTTTTTTTTTCTTTTTTTACTTTGAAAAAAATTGTCTATGATTTTGAACCAGACTAAAAATAAATTTTCATACATAAAACTGATTCCTTTATTAATTTTTAACTTTTATTTATAACTTCTTAATTCTTTGAGCTATTTATTATATCCTAAAAGTGCTACACAACTAAATTATATTTTTATATATAAAAACCAAACTCAAGCTCAAAGAATTAAGAAGTTATAAACTGATTTTTTTTTTAATAATATTCTAAATTTTTAATATTTGTTTTTTCTTGGTTTCACGTGTAATAGCAAAAAAATCTTCTCCTAAAAAAAGTCACATCAACTTGTTAAAACAGAGATTCCATTTTTTTTTAAATTCTTTAAAAGAAAATTAATATTAAAAATTAACACCCACCTGTTGAAATTAACTGCTTTTTGCCTGGCTCAAATTATCGTAAAAATCACACACTTTTTATTTAGTTTATTGGTAAAACACAAGTAGTTTTAATAAATCAAAACTTTTTTAATTTTGACACGAAAAACAATGATTAATTTTTATTTAAATCAATTTAATAAAACACTTAATAATTTGTTTGTAACATACACTTACGTAGGGTTGCAGATAATAAAAAGTTTTTATTTGTTGTATTTTTTTTTTTTTTATTTAAATTTTTGTTTTTTTATTATTTATTTAGTGATAATTAACAATGACGTTAGCTAAAAACACAAACAAAATATTTTTTACTTATAATGAATTTAAATTATAAATATTTTTTTTAATAGAAATTTAAGGGTAGACTACAAAGTATAAAAATAAACAATAAGGTCGCAAATGACAAATTAAAAATAAAAAATAAGTTAGAGGTGATCAACAAATTACAATAATTGGGGACTTTTTTTAAAGTAATGATAAATGAATAACAGATGCGGATAAAATTTTTGCGATTACAACACGTTTTTTTGGAAACAAACTCCAACCCAATAGTGCGAACAGTAGATATGTTTTAAATTTGCAAAAATTAAAATTTCTCAAAAAGACAAAAATTTAAAAAGTTTAAAATATGTATCGCAATATTATAGCTGTCAGATTAGATCTGAACAGGATTGATTGTAATTATATATGGTGTCAGATCTGTTCATATATAAATAGATTTGGAAAAATTTATAATTTTAAAAGCGAGATATGAGCAAATCTCGTCATATAGGATCATATCTGGTGCCAGATCAGTTCATATATGAAACGATAAACTAAATTTTGTAATCTCTTTGTCCAGATCTGGTGCCAGATTAGATTCAAAATTATACGTCCAGATCTAATTTGATTTGTTAATATATAATCTGCCTAGATTCTATCAGATCTAATTAAATAACATATTTGTCCCCAATTTTGAGATCTATTTAGATCTTGTATAACTAGATCTCATGAGAGCTGGTCCGATCTACAATTTTTCACACGGATTGTCAATATCAAAAATATTATATTTTTGGCATAAATCTTTGTAAAAGTCTTCAATAATGTATTTGAAAAAATCTTATAAATAAAATGTTTTTATAGGAAAAATTTTCAGACTCTGAAAAAAATAAACTCAAGTATTTTCTACGGAAAAAGTATTTAAAGTTTCATGTTTTTTTTTTAGAAAACGATATTATTCCGAAATTTTAAACTAGCGTTTTTCTACAGAAAGTCCCCAAAAGTATTTTACATATAAATGTTTATATTTTATGGAAATTTGTTGTCTCTATTGGAAGAAAGCTATCCCAATGGATTATCTTCGATAGAGTTGTAAAACGTCGATACTTTTGAATATTCAATACCACTTAATACTAAATACTTTTACAACTTTACTTTCCGATCTTAACGAAAATCGTATATGTGATGGAGGCGAAAAAAAAAACATATATTTTAGCAGCCTTATCTCAGGTTAAGAGGTTTAAAAAATGGACAGTTATTGTATGGAAATTTGCAAAATTTTTAACTTTTTGTGCACAATGTTATAACACTTAATAAAAATAAAATTTAATACCAGTCTTGCCAGACTTTGGGGATTTTAATTGGGTACAGAGAATGTTTTAATTAGGTTTTTTTTTTAATTTTTCCTCTAGTACCAACTGTTAATTGTTTCATATTGAATTTTATTTAAAATATAGATTATTTTTGAGTAGAACAGATGTATATCTAAACTCTCCATTAAAAAAAAACCTAAATATAAATAAATACACCTATGTACAAATTTTACTATAATAAAAATTGAATTGAAATTGAATTGAAAATTATAAATATTAAATATTATACAAAATTTGTTATTTTTTTGAAAAATTATTCACTTTTATACAAATAACTTTAAAAATAAGTGCAAATATAATTTTTCTTTATAAAATAATTCACACGGGGAAATACAGAGAAAAAAATTATAGTCTAATCATCATTATTGTTATTTGAAATAACAGAATTTTTATGAAAATTTTTAAATCAACACATTAAGAACACGTCATAGATCAAATGGACCTTTTTAGCCAAACTTTTCAGATATATGGAACAATGCTTGAATAGATTTTTTTTTCTTTGTGGGATTAAGGCGCCTCTAGTGCAGTGAAGGGCAACACATATACTATCCCATTTACGCTTGTGTGTGCAGAAATCGAAATTCAACTTGTTGTTTACTAGTTCAACGAAAGCTGTGTTTATGCGGCAAGCTATCAAAATTGGGTTATGTATTTCCCATAACAATTTGACATAAGCCAACGTTTAGTGTTAACGCTTAACGTTACTAATGTCAAATTTGTATGGAATGACGCATAAACACGGCTAAAGCAACAGCTGAACGTCAATTATTAGTTCGCAAGTGCGTGAACATCGAGCAAGCAGCATTTTGTAGCATTTTCACGCATGGATAGGCATTGAAAAATGATCTAGGGTGACTATTGGCACCCAAAATTTAAACTTTGATGGAATGTGAATAAAAATGTGTTCATTAGAAGTTAAGTATGATTCTTATTAAAGCAAATATGATTATATTCAAAATAAATATGCAGAAAAATTTTAAATAAATGCAAATTTAGTTTTAGTTTAAAGTCATTTTTACTTAATTTTATATTTTTTCTGCATGATTTAAAACATTTTTTTCTCTACACAGAAAATAGTATCACAACATTAAAAAATATTTGTTAAAATTTGAATTTGATTTCTAACAATTTTTTGTTTGAAGTGTTTGTAAATAGTTTTTTTTTTCATATAAAAATTCTTTGAAAATGAAAATAGGAGTTACAAAAAATAACAAAAAGTTTTTTGTATTAATAAATTCCAGTTGGTGCCTTTTTAAAAAAAAATTTATTTATATTCACAAAAATATTCTATGAAAGATGTTTAATATTATAAATAAAATTTTGTAATTTTTTTGTGTGTATGCAAAGGCTAGGATTTAGTTTAAGATAAATATCTGAAAGTTGTTTGGGAAAAATTGCAATTTTTTTAAAACCAAAAAAGGGTAAAAATTAAAAATTGTTAGAATTCAATAAATTTTTTGAGACATGTAAGTGTTCATCCCTTAAAGTTTTAAAAGTCTGAGGATTTTCTATACAATAAACCTTTTCCAGAATTAGAGGGTTTTATAAAATTTTGTTATTATTATTTGGAATAAAATTGCAGTGTTTTTGCCTGTAAAGTTAATTTGCGCAGATTAAATATATCATTTAACCATAGCATAACTAAAAGAATTTATTTTTGTAATATAGACATTTTTTTAATATTTTTAATTTCCATTAAAACCACGGTAACAACAATCTGGCAAGCCTGTTTGATGCCCATATAGCCAATGTTTTCCCCATAGGGTTGCCATGACATGTTTTATAAACGGGTGCGCTACTTAAGCCTTCATTTGATAACCAATTTGCCTACAGATTTTTTAAATTATTTTAAAATAGAAAACGAAAAAATGTACAATGTTTGAACCCATTTCTAAATATAAGATAGGGACCATAAAAAAATGTGTCTTAATTTTTTTCTCTTTTAGCACATATCCGAATTTTATTAAGATCGGAGCAAACCCATTTTGAATAGTTTCCTTGTTAATCTATATATTTTGCCTTTATTGCCACCACATTTTATATTTTTCTTAATAAATATATAACAAAAAAAAAGAAATTCTTAATTTTGTTGTTTATGTTCACGCAATTCTTTTAATTAATTTATATAAGTAAATTTTAATGGTACACGATAAACAAAAAAAAAAACAAAGAAATAATTTTTTATAATAATTACAGTTACTTGTAATTAAAGATTGTCTGGAGAGCAAGAGAGAGAAGTAAACTTGACAGATTAAATGTGAAAAAGAAACAATAGTTTTCACATTAAAATAAAACAACAAGGAAATTTTTTATTTAATAACAACAATGATTTGTAAAAAATAATTTAAATATTTTTCCTTAGTATATTTTTAAATAATGGAATTTTTTTTAGAGATTAATCAGAATTGATCCGCTTGTCGACTAACAACCACAAAAGTCGTTTCACGTGAAAAAACAAATATACGTGGGTGGAGCAATAAGTCCGTAACTTTTCAAACTTCCCTCGTGAAATGCAACACTGCTCCCATCAAGTACCACCTGTTAATGTCAAATTTGAGCAAGTTTCGTCATTGACTTTGCGTTAAACAGCTGTTCAATGCAAAAAAGTGATTTTTGAGTGCTTATTAAACATTTTTTTGCAAAAAAAAACGTCAATCAAACCAAGGAAAAGCTTGATAATGGTAAAAAAAAAATGGTTTACTGACTTTCGCTGTGGCCTTACAAGCACGGAAGATGCCAAACGTTCTGGACGCCCAGTTGAGGTTTCTACACCCAACCACCCAAATGTGGGGTTGTAAAAATAGAATATGTTTTATTATGACGACAAATCTCTGGAAGGCATGTACAAAATTTATGAAAAATTATTTGTTGCGGTTGCTGACGACCTAATTGTGCTTAATAGACTTCACTCTCTTTGACTTTACCGTAAACATAAAACAGCTGTCTTTTTGAAGAGTATGCGATGAGTTTTTTTTATTAAAACAAATTGTTGCACAGTTTTTCTTTTTTGTAAAGAAATAAAAAAAGCCATAAAAATTTTATAAAAGTTTAATAGGCTTATTCTTTTTCATTGTTTTTATAAAAGATATTAAGAACAATAAAACCTTTTTTATAAAATGAAAAAAATATAGAACAAAAAGAGAAGGGGATATGAGAAGTTGTGAAGAAGTTAACATCAAAATGGGGGAGTTATACAATTATCATAAAAATTTGGTCTCTTTAAGAATTTCTTTGTTTTTTATGTTTTATTTATTATAAAAATACGTATTAATAAAATTATGCAATGTAAAACATAAAAATAATAAGTTTATGTTAATATTTTTATTTTAATATTTTTATAATTTTTATTTAAGAACATTAACACTGTTTTTTTTTCATTTGTCATTTTTTTAGTAGTTTACAACAATTTGTCGTCGTTGAAAAAAATATATAAAATTAACAACTTCGTATTTTTATATACCAACACTTTTTTTCTCTCACATACACGAGGTTTTTTTATTCTTTTTTAGTAAATTATAATTAAGCTAAGCTTTCACAAATTTTTTATGCACTTCTTAGAAACAAATTTGCAAAAATTTTACAAAAATATTTTGTTACAAAATACTATTTCTTTCGTAACTTTTTTTAAGATCTTTAGGTGGATATTATTTGTTGAAATTTTTTTATTTTGTTTTAATTTTTTTCTCTAATCTTTGCACGTTTTGATATGATAACACAAATCACACAAATACACTTAGAAGAGTCTACTTTTTTTTAGTATCGAACGCAAAAAACTTTTTGAACTCTTTCTTTTTTCGTTGGGGTTTTGAAAACAATAAGAAAACACGTACATATGGTTCAACAGTTTACGAAACACTAACTGCAATTTACCAATTCCATAACGTTTTCTTTTGTGGCTTCTTTTTAGTATTGTTTGCTTTACACATATCGGTGTGTGTGTGTGTGTGTCTCATTATCATTTCAGTCCAGTAATATCGCCAGTTTTTTCGGTTTTCTTTATTACACACAATTATTTTGCTCAGAATTTATATTGTTTGTAAAACATCACGGTGTGTATGGGGAATTGTTAACTTTAAAAAAACTTTTGGTATAAATTCAAAGAGAGGGTGGTTGGAGAAGAGAATTAACAGTAATTAAGTTTAATGCTGCCAGATTTTTTAAAACTTATTACAAGTGATCGTGATAATGTCTAAAATTCCCTTTTTTGACGTCTACACGAGACGCAAGATAATTGATAAAACACAAAAAATACCTGTAAATCAATAGTTTATTTTTGTTGTTTTGTTTGCATGTATTTCTTGTGTTTTAACATTGATTTTATATCTCCTGTAGACCAGACCTTTTAAAACATAATTCCTTAAATCCATTTTCAAATCTGATTTAAATTTTGACCAATTAATTCGCGAATTAATTTTTCTGATTGAATTATTAACTACCATAATTTAATATTTATCTTATTAGAAGAATCAAACGAAATAATTAAATTTTAAATCAAAGAATCAAATCAATTTTGATTTGATTCGCGAATCAAAAAATTAATTAAAAAATAAATAATTAAAAAATATATAAGCAAACAATATTATTATTTTGATTTTCGAATATGATTTGATTCGTGAATTAAAATTATTGTTTTTAAATCTCGATGAATTTAGTTTCAAACCCAAAGTACTTCATGGAATTTTCATAAAACGGCCTCCTCGTAATGTCTTCCGAATCTGGCCCATTTTTATTATCGCAGTATATTAATACTCTACTAGAGCAATAATTTTGTCCGTTTTACCGACCATTTTAAAAAATTTTCATTTTATAAAATGGCGAATATCTCGAAAACTAAGCAAAACTTGCAACTCAATTTTAATGTTTTTTATTTTGTTTAAATTCTCAAATCAAATCAATCTATTTTTAATTCGCGAATTCAAAATATAATTATGTTTGAAATGATTTGATTTAATTGAATCAAAAAATATTTAAATTAAATTGATTAATCAACTATGATTTTAAATCTGATTTAATAAATTGATTTATAAAATATTGAATCAATTCGCTGATTTACAAAAAGAATTATTTTTTTCGCGAATTGAAAAAGGTCTGCTGTAGACGTCGTTATGAAATTTAATTATAAATTACCAAATAAACCATTTCCTGTCAGATAAGTTCGAGGTATGTCCACAAAGCAGACAATAAAAAATCATATTTATCACATTCCTTAGAACGTATCTCCCTCCGTATAGCAATTTAAATGAGTTAAATATGAATTTAAGATGTTTGTTGTATTTTGGGTTTCATTCTTATGCATTGGATATACACAAAACGTATACACACAATGAAAATCTATTCTGAATAGATTTTAAGCCAAAGACTGGATCATTTCGATGGGTTACCTCCGATCTAAATAAAATTTGGATATGTGATTGATGAGCAAAGAAATTAATGACACGTATTTTTTAGCGACCCAATCTTACATTAAGGAATTAAAAAGTGTGGTCAAAAACTATCTATTTTTTCCATATAAACCAAGATCAAACTATTTTGTCATTGAAAAAACACATTTTTTGAGTAGCACATTTGTATAGAAAAATGTCATTTTGAATTTAAATTTGCATATAATGCCTCCAGTTTATAGAGGGGACAAAATATAAATTTCCTAAGAAACATTGCCACCCAATGCGATATTTCGGGGGTAAAAATATAAGCTTCAAAGGTAATTCTTTTTAATTTTGTTAGCATCGATTTCATTTCTATATCAAAAAAAAAAAAAAAAAAAATTTAAATCTATTAAATTTTTACCCCACGTGAACGCTAAAAAGGTTATTTGATTTGTCCCACATTTTTAGGTTTAATTAGATCTTGCGCTCTTACACGGGTTATTTGTAGTCTTTGGAAGTCCAACAAAGTTACTGTGTAATTGTAAATTGGGAATCAAAAAAAGGTGTCCTAGACCCCCGCACATTATTCCAGTTTCCAATTTGGAGAATATGGGAGAATATTTTTCAGTCATAAACCCCAATCAAAAAAAATGTTACAGACCAAAATGAATTTGGTGATATTCCCAAGTTGAAAATAAAAATATACGACCGTTTTTCATAAGCACATAATACCGAATTGAAAAGTGTATTTTGGTTGCAACAGTATTGCGCGGAGACTGCCGGATCACTGTAGTGTTTTTCAGGCTGAAATTCTGGCCATTAGGGAGGTAGCGGAGTGGCTGAGGTATAATATCCTCATAAAAGTGAGGATTAATATATTCTCTGATAGTCAAACTGCCATTAGATCTTTGGATTCGACATCAGCCCTGGACTGTCGAAGATCTCTTAACGAGATGGCTCAGCAGTTCAGCATCCATGTTATTTGGGTACCGGGCCACAGGGACATACCAGGGAACAGTAGGGCAGACGAGCTTGCAGGACTGGGGACTACCTTACACATTCCACACGAATTGGAATCTGTTGGCATGCCTCTGGCTACTTGCAAGTTTCGGCTGCGCGAGTGTGCTTATGAGTTAGCAAGAGACAGGTGGGCTTCTGTCCGTGGTTGTATTCGTTCCAGACAGATGTGGCTCCGTCTGGATAGGAAGCGCACGCACAGGATGCTTTCACTGTCACGGCCCAATATATCCCTACTTGTGTCCGTCATTACGGGACACTGTATGATTGAAAGGCACGCAGTTAGGTTGAGGGTTGCGGTTAGTGACTTTTGCAAAAGCTGTGGTGACGAAGAGAAGGAGGAGTCTGTGGAGCACCTTCTCTGCACTTGTCCTGCCCTAGCTCGCAGGAGGGGACTGTATTTGGGCTCATGTTTCTTTGAGGACCTGGGTGATTTGGCTCATATCGATATCGGCTGACTTAGGGGCTTTTTGAGGCAATCGGGATTGTTCGACAGGGGAAGCTAGTGATATGATTTTACTAGCTTCCGTGGTATCACAAGGGACTTTATAGTCTAAGTGAGTCTGATTGGCAGGCTACCACATCTACCTAACCTAACCTATATGCTGTATTAATTATTTCTTATAATTGCACCTCTTATGGGCCAATATATGGGATGGGCCATTTAAAATTTTAATTGGCTATAAAAAAAGTACTGATTATTCAAAACCATCGATATTTTACGCACTGTTTTTGAAAATCGAATAATCAGCCGAAATTGTGATGTCAATTGGCCGCCCTTTGGATTATTGAGCCCTTTGGATTATTTTCTGTGGGGAGCCATTAAGGATAAATGTTACACAAACCATCCAGAGACAATAGAATCGTTGAAACATGAAATCGAAGTTGCCATTGTACTGAAAAGTGATAGTCATATGAATGATATTGTGTTTCATTCTTAAATGACAAAGTTCACCTTTTTAATAAAACCAGATATTTTACAAAATAATCAGTACTTTTTTATAGCCGATTCAAATTTAAAATATATAATGGCACACCCTGTATTTGGAAAGCCTACTTTAATCTGATTATCTAAGACTAACCATTAGAATATCCAAGAACTGTTACCATATTTAAAAAAACACATTTGTAAACTATTTTTGAAATTTTTACTTTCCTCTTTAACATCGTCCCTGCTTTTGTGATAAGCATAATATAATTCCTATTTTAAATTTCCCCATCAACTTCCCCATTCCCAGTTTTCAATGACGCCTAAACATCTGGCTTTACCATAACCGCAAAAATTCTCACTTAATTGTTCCATCATATAAACTTCATATCTCAAAACATTCCGATTAAAAAAAATGGGCGCGTGTTTTTAAACCACACATTCCCACAAGTAATTGTTTACATTTTGTGATTCCAGTCCAGAAACTAAATGAAAATGAAAACATGTCTAAATAAAACTTGTTTGCAAACAAACTGCAAATAGTAACAACTTACAATTAGTAAACTTAGCAAAACAATCAGCTGTTTAATAAATGCACAAATAGAATATAAAAAAGAAATAAAAAATTGTTTCATTTTTATGACAACAACGGGTTGGTTGTCTGTTGTGAATGGAAATGAGTCAGCAATTAAGAATAATGTATGTCAGATAAAATAAAATACACACAACGAGTAAAACTTGTGATAAAGGTAACGAATCATTTAACCCTTAAATACGTAGGGGGGGTTTGTTGGGTACTTTTATTTACTATTTTTATTTCTCTTAATTTAATTGTTGTTTAAAGTCGCCCTTCTCATATACATTTTATATTAAACGGTCAAATATGCACTAACCTGTTCTATATCAAAATCCCATTCTGGTGAAGGTGATCTCAGAGACCGTTCTGCTGGTGGTGTACCCTGTGCCGGTGAACCATGTGGTTCTTCTGGTATAACAGCAAAACGGCCTCTTTGTAGAATGGGTGATATAGTGCCATAATTTGCTGTAAAATAAATAAAAAAAAAAATAAATATCAATAAAAAAGTCATATGAACAGGGATTTATGATTTTTAATTTAAAAATAATCAGCAACGACATTCTTTTGGTAAATATGTTTTTAATCTGAACCTAGAGTATTTCTAACCATAACACACACACACAAAAATAATTTTTGTACACTAAGGAATTTTACTCCTAAACACATACATTCCACATGATATTTAGTAGAAAAATTTGTAAACGGTTTTTAATCACACTTTACTATTTTTGTACAGATTTTTAGTAAATATATTATTAATTAGTAAATCTCTTTGCTATTTTAATTACAGAATTTGTACAAATTTTTGTTGCTAATTTCAGAAATCATTTTACAAACTTTTGAAAACCAATTTGCTAAAATTATAAAAAGCAAAATTACTAATTTTAAAAAAGTAGATACTTAGGGAAATTTTATTTCTAATCATTAAAACTTATACTTGCAAACTTAAATTGCCTTAAAATGTTACATAGGTTAAAAAACGGATGGGAAGTGAAGATACTTTTCACAACTACGAGGGTGGATCAATAAGTCCGTGACTTTTTGATTGAAACACATTTTTTTTGCAAACAAAAAAATATTTTTCAACATAATCTCCTTTCAGCTCAATACATTTAGTCCAACGTTTCTCCAATTTCCATATCCCTTTCAAAAAATAGGATTTTTCGAGGTCCATAATATAGGCATTTGTTAGAGCAATAATTTAATCGTTGGAGCTTAATCTCTTTCCACCGAGCCATTTCTTTTGTTTTGGAAATAGGAAATAGTCAATGGGGGCTAAGTCCGGAAAATATGGCGGATGAGGTACCATCCGTAGCCCAATTCATGGAATTTTGCCATTGAGACTATACATGTGTGCACCCGTGCATTATCTTGATGAAAAAGAACTTTTTTCTTGGCCATATGGGGTCGTTTTTTTTAAATCCTCGTTAAATCGGTCCAATAAGTCGCCGCTTATTGTTTTTCCCTTTTGAAGGTTATCGATGTGAATTTTACCGCGTGCATCCCAAAAAAACTGTTGCCATCACCTTAATGAGCGACAAACTTACCTTGGCCTTCTTCGGAGCCGTTTCACCCAGAAAAACCCATTGTTTAGACTGCTGCTTGGTCTCCGGAGGGTTGTTATAGATCCATATTTCATCCACAGTTACATCCATCCATGTTTCATCCACAGTTACAAAACGCCGCAAAAACTCATTTGAATTTCGGTAAAACAACTCCAAACAATCATTTGAAGTTGTCACACGATTACGTTTATGGTCAATTGAGAATAACGCGGCATCCATCTTGCAGGCAGCATTCTTAAATCCAACTGATCATTTAAAATAGAAACCACACTGCCATATGAAATGCATATGGCATCAACAATCTCACGCATTTTTACTCTTTGATCGGCCAACACCATATCGTGGATTTTTTCGACATTTTCGGGTGTATTGACCTCAACAATTACAACCCCAAAAAAATTCCCTAAACATATTTTTCGAAACAAAAATAAGCCAATTAAAACAAAATTTGAATTTTTTTTAATTTTCTCTAAATATTTTTTGAAAAAAATAAATAAATAAAAAAATTTGTTTCTCGATAAAATAAAGAAATTTTGTAATTTTTTTTCGTAAGGCAATTTCAAGAGAAATTAGCAGCTTTTAAGTTAAGTGTATCTAAAAATAATTGAGTTCTTATGTGCATTCTTAATAATTTGTTAAAATGTTTCTATATTTTACAATTCATTGAGTTTATTTCACTAATATTTATCAAAAATTTTTGTTAATTAAAGCTAAAGAGTGAGATCATAAAAATGTTAACACACATAAAGTTAAATAAAAAACAAACCACTGAATTTTAAGACTTCAAACCAAATGAAATTTAATGTAAAATCAAACAAAAAAACAGCATGGAAATCTAACCACTACGAACAAACTTATCCACTTTTCCGCACCCTCCCATTAAGGCCTTTATGGTAGTTTCTGTCACGTTTTTAGAGCAGGTGGTCCATCTACGTTTGAAAGCTTGCATGTCCTGGGAGACCTTTTCTATGCCCTTCTTTCTTGCTGAAGTGACCAGATGCTAAATCGGGCCAAAAGTAAGTGGATACATTGTGTTGACTCAAAAATGAAAGAAGTCTATTCTGCAAACACTCCTTGATATAAATTTCGTTGCTTATAGAGCCAGATGTTACAAATGACTGGCTTCTTCGTTTGCTTCTTCGACCTAAATTTTTCCGCAACAATTCCTCGAACATCGGAAACATAAAATTATTGACCAGGGAGCTTTGAAAAATTAGCCAGGACATAAGTTTCGTCGTTCATTACACAACAGTTGTATTTTTGTATAAAATTTGATTAAAATTTTCGAGCTCTGGTTTCTATCGTGGCAAAAATGTGTGTTAACATTTTTATGATCTCACTCCTTTATTTATTTTGATAAACTTTGTGCAGAATTTTACCAATGTTTTAGTAAAATTTGTTGCTGATTTTAGCAAATCTATTTAAATTGCAGTTTACAACAATTTACTAAAATTTAGTAGTGCTTTCTAATTTTTTATTATAATTTTATTGTACTAATATAAATAATATTTAGTGAATTCTTTTGCTGATTTTAGCAAACCGATTTTTAATTCCACTTTACAAAATGTTTACTAAAATTTAGTAGCGGCTACTAATTTGTTCTACTAATTTCATTGTGCTGACATGTAGCAGCAGACATGTGTTGCTAAAAATTTTAAGGTTGTACTTCTTTTGGTGAGTGTAAAAATAATCTGTAATGGCAACTGCTGTTATTATGGAAAATTTTGCTAATTTGATCCCAGCTGTATGCTAATCTTAGCAACACTTGTCTGTTGACGTGTAGTACTAGGAAATTAGTAGACAAAATTAGTAGCCGCTACTAAATTTTAGTAAGCTTTTTGTAAAGTGGAATTTAAAATCAGTTTGTTAAAATTAGTAAAAACAATTTACTAAATACTATTAATATTAGTACAATCAAATAAGTTAACAAAATTAGTAAGCGCTACTAAATTTTAGTAAATTGCTGTAAACTCAATAAATTGTAAAATATAGAAAAATTTTAATTCCAAAAAATTTAAAAATGCACAAATTAACTTTTTGCTACACTTTAAAGCTGCTAATTTCTTTTGAAATTGCCTTAAAAATTCGAATACACAAATATATATTCTTTCTTTTATCGAACATTTTTATTTTATTTTTTTTTTTCAAAAAATATTTTAGAACAAATTAAAAAAAATTAAAGGCTTAAAAAATAGTAAAAACATAATTAATTTGGCAATTTTTCTTTTAAAAAACATTTTTAGTTTTTTTTTTTTTTTTTTTTTGATTTTAGGATTCAATTTAAACTGTTTTAAAGGCCGATTCTTGGAACAAAAAAAAATTTTTTGTGTTATTTTAATTGGATGTCTTATTTTTGGACATGAGTCGGTTGTGAAAATATCTTCACTTCCAATCACTTTTTTCAACCTATGTAACATTTTAGGCAATTTAAGTTTGTACGTATAAGTTTTAATTATTAGAAATAACATTTCCTTCCATCTCCACTTTTTTAAAATTACAATAGTAAATTTTTTTTTGCTAATTTTAACAAATCGTTTTTCAAAAATTTGTAAGATGATTCTGAAGTTAGCAAAAAAAAATTTGTAAATATTCTCTAAAAGTTCTGTAATTTTTAAAATAAATTTTTTACTAAAAATCAGTACGACAGAAGTAAAGTGGGATTGAAAACAGTTTACAAATTTTTCTACGAACTTTTTTTCTAAGTGTATAAATATTGTGTTGCCGATTACACGTTAGTAGTACAATTCAATCGTCCTATTTTTTTCAAGAAGTTTATACACCTGAAACATGATTTTTCTTGTCATACTTACAAGTTGGCATTAAACGAAATCTCCCCAATGTAGTTTCTGGTGGACCTTGAGGTTGTGTTGATGTAACACGAAAGCGACCACGTCTAGCGGCGGCTACTTCTTCGTAGCCTCCACCACCGGTATGTGGCATTTTGTGTAAGCGTTATTTTTACTGCAAAAAAAAAGAAACAAAATATAAAAATCCATATTAAATTTTGTAGGTTTTGGCTTTAAACCAATTATTTTTTGTAAACAATAATACCAAAGGTCAAAGCAACAACAGTACAATGGTATGTTAGAACATTTTAATATCCTTTTAACATGCAATAATACGTATCAGTCACAACAAACAAAATTAGAGTTTAGAAATAGAAAAAAGGAAAAAAAAATAGTAACGCAACTTATTCTTAAGTATACTAATCTCTATTTTAACGTCCTGTAGGCCAAATAGATAAATTGCGATCAAAAATTAAACATACGGAAAGTAATTTTCACTTTACGGTCTTTAACCACTCGTTAAACAAGGTATCTGTGTTTTATATAGGTTCAACGCAAAAGGTTTACAATATTAAAAATCCTTTTATTTACATTACCTATGAAGTCATAGCAGATATACGTAGGTTGTTTAGAAGCGTTTGATACTAACAATAAATGTACACGATTCTATTCAAAACTTCTTAGTGAAGGACGTGAGGTGAGAAGACCAAGTCTTCGAGTTGGTGCTGCAAGATCTATTGATGCTTGATGTATCTGATTATCGCCCGGTACATTAGTACATCAGATCTTAATTAAATGGAAAAATATTTGCACATTCATTATGAATAAAGAAATATATTGGACACTGTTGCCAAACAGGGGAAAAAGCCATAAAATTTTATTTGCTTCCATCCATCAATCCGAAAGACTATTCTGATCTAGATTACCCGTGTAAAAAATATCAGATCTTACCAGAACTCAGTAGGGTTAATTGTACCAGAACGTATTATATCTGATCTGTACCAGATCTAATAAGATACGAGTATGATCTAATCTTGGCAGATCTGGTGTATATAATCAGATCCAATTTAATTTATACATACAATATCTAATCAGATTAAATATGAAATTAAAAAAAATATTGATTTGTTTGAAAACGGCTCAAATAGCTAAGAGATGGTACTAGATCTGGTATCAGATATGAACAGATCTGGTATATGACCACATCTGCTTATAAATGGCCAAAGAAATTAACAAATTTTCCAGATCCTTTTAGATCTGGAACTGATCTGGCACTAGATCTGATCATGTCTGGCCTGAAGTAAATATATCACAGATATCATATCTTATTATATATGATCAAATCTAGGAACATATCTTAATATTGGGACTATGATTTAATAATGAGTGTTTTACACAAGAAGCCGCCCCTAGTATATGAACCACAATTCCAGTTTTCAATGTCTTGCCGCTGAAACTTATTGGGAATGAGCGTCTTTGGCAGCTTTTGTCAGATTGTTTGAAAAGTAAATAACGATACTAAATACTGCCTCAAAATGTCGAATTTCGTACCAGATAAAAGTGTTTTAGGGGACATTTCTTCTTTATTACCTTAATATGAACAAAAGTGCGACCGAGGGTCATTGAATCTTTGTGGAAGTTTACGGCGAGCATGCTCTATCTGAACAACTGTGTCGGAAGTGATTTTGAAATCAAAGACAGAGAACGGCTCTATGTGGACGAATGAAAAACGCTTCAGGAGTTGTTAGAATTATTGAAAGTGGATGGGTTGACAGTCAGCAAACGCGTAAAAGCCATGGGATTGATTCAAAAGCAAGGAAACTGGGTGCCATAAAAGTTGAAGCCGCGCGACATCGATAGGCGGTTTTTCGCTTGTGAACAGCTCCTTGTACGCCAAAAAAGGAAGTGGTTTTTACATTACATTATGACCGGCGATGAAAAGTAGATCCATTATAACAACCACAAGCGCAAATGACATGGGTTTGGCCCGGACAGCCAGCAAAATTCTTCGCAAAGCCGAATATTTATGGAATTAAGCTTATTCTCTGTAATTGTTGGGACCAGCGCTGCATGATCTACTACGAGCTGCGCGCTGTAGCAAAAACCACAGCAATACGAAGAAAGGGAAAGAAAGACAAAGTGACATATGGCATGTTGCAAGACCGGTCAAGACCTACTTGGAAACGTTTGAAATGTAAAATTCTACCCCACCCACCGTATTCTTCAGACATCGCTTCTTCCGACTACTACTTGTTCCGGACGCTGACACATGGCTAGTCCCAGCAGTAATTTCATTTCATATGAACAATGCAAAAAATGGGTCAATGATTGGATTGTCTTAAAATACGAGTCTTACTTTCGAGCTGGTATCCGAAAGTTGCCAAAAAAAAAAAAAAAAGATGGGGAAAAAGTTGTGACCAGCAAAGGACATTACTTTGCAATATATTTTTAAGCATTATTGCACAAAAAATCCATTATTAATTCAAGGTCTTTGCTGTGCTTAATTAAAAAAAATAAATAAAATCTGTTAAGTGTCCTGTGAGTCCTACAGCAAAAATAATAACTTATTTTGCAAGTAGATATTCCTAACTTCCTTTGGTATTATCAATAATGTATGACAGAGCGTAAATATTTTTTTTGGCGATTTTTAATATTTTTTTTTTAGTTTTAAAAATTAAATTTTCATCCTACTCGCATGAAAATCATTCGTTGAACAAAAAAAAATTTAAGGCAGGCATGTTCGTAAATTATGTTATCTATCTATTTTGCCCAAAACTTTTTAATATCTGACAACCGCTTTTTGTCGGTCTTGGGCATCAGAGGGTTAAGAGAGTTACAGAAATAATTAAATTAATCGCCAATTTTAATTTAGTTTACAAGTTGTTGCCATATTAATGATTTATTTTAAATTAAGAAGCTCATTTATGTGTCTATTAGAAATATCCAGAGCATGATGAAAGGTTCTGGTATTTGCTGCTATGTGGTAAGCTCATGTGGTAGCACATGATGTCGCCATCAAGGGGTATCTAGGGTTGTCTGGAAGGTTTCACTTGCTAGTGTAGTAAAGTTGCTTCCCTTTATTGATCTACGAAACGTTATGTTGGACGAAAATTTATGAAACATTTCATAGATATGATGAAGCTTTTCCTTTGAGTGTATCTGCTATTTTGCCCAGCAACATTTTCTGTTCTAAAGAATCTGATGTAGAAGAACTTGTTTTTCTCTATAACCTATTCACCGATGATTTTTATTTAAAATTCGACCCAACAGTAACCGCTTCCATATCTTTCAAGTAGAACCAGTTCGCCTTGAACAAGTTCTAAAACTTAAACAAGTTCAAAAACTACTTCTGGGTTAAGTACACATTACATTTTAGTTACTTGAAACGAGTTCCGGAAGTATTTTTATGAAATCAGTTCTAGTGAAACCACTTGTAGAATCAGTATGGTTGGGAATCGATGCGAAAAAATTGACTGATTCATCTTTGTTCTCATATCAATCTTGGTTCTCACATTCAAGTCTTTCAAGCCGGATTATCCTGCTGTTATGAAAGACTACTGGCATCCACGGCCTTGTTTTCTTGATTATTATAATCTCAATTATCTTGGATGAGGCAATAAGATTAAGTTCAATAATTCTCAAACATTCTACGTATATCCTAACAGACTTTTATATATATTTTTTTTATTTCTCTATTATTCTTTGTAGGTACTTGCTTTCTCTGTGATGTTTGTCATAAATGTCCGAATAATGGATTAATGTCTCATAAATGTTAATGTATATTTTTTTTACAACTGTTGATATGTTTGTAACCCAGTTGAATTTGTTTAGCATTTTCTTTTCATTATTTTCTGTTTCATTTTGTTGGATTGGTAATTTTTGTTTTGGCCAAACAAATTGGCAATTTTATTTTCTGTCACATTGCTTGATAGATTAATTTTTGATGAAGATATTCTTTGTCAGTTTCAAAGATTTAGATTATAAGAAATTGATATGAACTAAATTTTATTTATTGATTGAAAAATTAAAATGCATTAAAAAGTTGAGGAAACTATTATATTAATTCGAATTATCCCAGCTAAAATATTTATTGCAAAGAACCGGTTGTAACACAACTTACATATTATCCTTGATATAGTATTCTGAAGTTGGTTTTATTTTTAACTGTCCCAAACGCAATCGAATCTATTGCTTCAAATTGAAACAGATTTTTCTAGAACCAGTTTCAGAGCTAGTGTTATAATTAGTTCTTTGCCAGTTGTACATTACATTTAAGGCCCATTTAACGTGTTCTAGAACTAGTTCCATGGAATCGATTCGTGGGCTATCACGAATCTGTTTTCTTTCTGTATCTAAAATACCTTTAATTTCCCAAAACAAAAATCTGTTAAAATTCAAAATATATTAACCAATTCCTTACAGCATGGAAAACCTTAAAATGATAGACTGAAATCGAATTCTAATATGCGCCAGGTGTTACTGGAAACGTCTGTTCCGTAATTAAGGGATGGTAAAATGTATGGATTCTGGTTGCTTTGGATATTTCTAAGAAGTTCCTTTATATTAAAGCTTATTGCATTTGGTGTGCGTAATAACTTTGCTCAATTTATATCGAGCATTTTTAGAAATCATTTCATACGTTCTATTATAGATCTCATCCATCGAGTTTCAGTTTAATTCCGGGGTACCATAAGGTTCTATTCTTTCTCCATCTCTTATTCTTATATTCCTTAATAGCCTTCTTGGTAAAATTTTCAATCCAATCTACATTTTCGCAAATGACAGCAACCTTTTTCATAAGCTTTCTTTCGATCGTATGCCAAGACGTGTGGAGTTTGAGGGCAAGCAGCAGATAATAAATGATACACTCAATCCGGATTGGGGTCGGTGTTGGATATGGACATATAAGGCCACTGACATTCCACTGACATCTCTAATGATCTTTCTTCTGTTAGCGATAATATTTATACTTTATTTAGCATTAAAAACTTACTATGCAAAAATATTAAAAATTTGATTTATCATTTTATTTAGACGATATAGCACAATAGCTGATGAAAACGAATCAAGAATTCCAATAATCAAATAATAATCGGGTTTTGCTATAAATATTACTATGTATCAGTAAAATAAAAAGTTTTGATTTTATGTTGTTATTTGAGAAATTATAGCGATTTTCACTGTTTGAAAATTGCGAAATTTGTCAAAGACTCATTTGTAGGTACTCTTTAGTAACTTCATACCTAAGATGGGCAAGGAGTCAGTTGCTGAAATCTTACAGACCGTTAAGTTTCCATTATTTGTTCCTAGAGGCAATATAAAAGATTTTTGAAACACTACATTAGGGATGTGTACCTCACGCGCAGACCGATTCACTAGAGGCGATTAAGCGAGCTATGATTGGGAGTGGCATTGCGCTTATTATCATAAAATAGACCATTACGATGTTAGCATTTAGCTTATTACATTGTTCTGTCAGATCTTCGGAATCTTCGGAGCTAATCGGGAACAAGCTAAAAAGAACAAGCAACAGGCTTTAAACCACACCTTCAAATGGTCAACAATGAACATATCCAAGACGATCCTTGTAACTTTCACTAGACTGGCTTGCGAAGATTCTTAGGGACTAATCTTAATAGATTCCTTTACCTGGGACCAACATCTAGTTTCCGTGATCGGGAAAGCTAACAGAGTATTATATGTCTGATTGGACTTGGAGTCCAAGGCCTCAAATGGTATACTGTTCTACCAATAACATCATGAGGTCAATTGTCACCTATGCTGCTCTGTCGTAATGGAGCCATACGGCTTCATATATCTGATTAAGGATGCTTGCATGGGTTCATGGCCAGGGTCATGAACTGAATACTACCAAGGCAAATTTTTGTGAGGAACTTCGAGTCCATTAATTATTAAAGAAGCATATGGACCACTCATGGTGTGGGCCCAATCTACCGATGGACAACTACCCAAAAGATTCCAGGTGGAGATCTTCGATCTATATGTGAGTTCGACGGAGTATCTGAGAAGGGATACATGAGAGGCAGTTATTTAAATACTTTCAGACATGTTCGTGGCACTTAGAGCGTTATTGTCCAACGATGTGTCGACCATATCTTAGACTCTGTTCCAGCTGATGTTTAGCCCACTGCGGCGACCGGAGTCTTCTCATTCGCCCTGAACCACTCTATGGTGTACCTGTGAAGTACGTTAGGGAGAAACTAAGGACGTTGATGGAATTCAAGGTCGCTAAGTGTTGGGAAGTCACCACTGGCCAGCGTCAGGCGAAGATATTTATCGCTCGCTCCATCCCGTGCAAACTCTATCAGATCATTTTCCCTGGTCAGGAATGACTTAATGACTGAGGTTTGCCTAATGCGAACACTTGTAAGTTTTCTGAATTGAGTGTTGAAACGGTGGAACATGTATTGTATTTTAACAAAGGACTTCCAATACCTTGCGTACTCGTTTTTCCCTTGGCAAAACGAGGCTGCACAAAACATATTCTTGACGGCTTTTTAAATTTTTTTCGTGTTGAGTTTTTTTTACAATTTTCAAAAGCTTAATTTCCTTCGTTGTATAAGTCACAGATCTATGTGAACAAGCCACAGACTCTGAAAGCTCTCTAAGAGAATGTCCAACAAGAGTCCGAGAACCTATCGCCCGAAATTCTACCCAGAACGATGCGGTAAAAAGAGTCCATATGATAATCCTCAATGGCAGCGGCCAGTTGACCGATATCAACTTAAAGGTCTGAATAAACATTTACTTGGGTAAATGTCTTTGGGTCACACAGCACTATTGCTTTAATAAAAAATTGACTTTTAGCCAAAAAGTACTTAAGATCACAATACTGCTTTTTATCGGCTTTGGGAATTAGAGGCTTGAAGCTTTGGATACTCTTGATATACTGGGCATAGTCGAAAGACGACACTTGAAAAACGGTGCAAGAAACACTTCACTCCATCCGATCTTCTCACAATTTCTAGCACCTATATCTGACCAAAGATAAAATACAACACTTGGCTGGCTTCAAGGGCAGTCTCCTGGACCGTGATCAGTTATACAGACATAAATTTATTAAGGCATTGTTAGCATGTTCTGTCGATACTCCTATTACCAAGCAAAATTTTTCATTCATACATTGCTTTACAGAAAAAATTCGTCGAATTAGCAGAGCAATTTACAAGACGAATGTCTACGGAAAATACAATCTCTTTTCTCTTTTCCATAATCTATATTCCTTATATAAACAAAATTCTCTGGAAACTGTTGCGGATCAAGCAACCCGAATTACGACTGTTTCGAAAGGAAGAACTTCGGAGTTCATCTATAATGTACCTTCTAACGTAGGGAAATCAAATGAATAAATGAAATAATTAAATAATTTACATCACATTTGGATTAGTATCTTATTTTTTACAAACATATACGAGAGGTACTGTTTGTATTTCGGGAACAGCAAATAATAACAAATATTTTTAAATGAAAATAGCTTTATTGTTTTCCGAAATATTCTCCTTGATGATCAATACACTTTTGCATTCGTTTAAACCACGCATTTTACCTTTGATATTCGGGAACAAGAAGAAGTCATTGGGTGCCAAATCAGGACTGTACGGAGGATGAGTGATCAATTCAATGTTTTGATTGCTCAAAAATTCACCTGTTTGACGAGATGTGTGAGAGCTCGCATTGTTATGATGGAGAATGATTCGTCTTTGGCGGTTGGTTTTACGAATTTCTCCGAACACTTCCGGCAAACAAATGGTCGTGTACCACTCAGAATTCACCGTCCTACGTTGTTCAAGCGGAACAGTGGCCACATAACCAATTCGGCCGAAGAAACAGGCGACCATTTGCTTCACTGTGATTCTTCCACGAACAACTTTTGTTGGATTTAGCTCGTCTTGGAATACCCACACGCTCGATTGCTGTTTTGTTTCCGGCTTATACGCATATATCCATGACTCGTCACTTGTCACGATTTTATACATGTCTTTTGAAGCTCCACAAAAGAACTTTTTAATAATTTCCTTACACCAATCGACGCGAGCTTTTTTTTGGACGATTGATAAATGATGGGTTATCCAACAAGACCAAATAGTTTTTACAACTTAGTTTTCAGGCAAAATTGAATGTATTGAAGTTTATCTAATGTGCAAGGATGCCTCTATCTCCCAATATGTCACATGACGATCTTGCATTATCAGTTCACGCACTGCTTCGATGTTTTGTGGCACAAAAACGCATTTTAAATGACCTTCATGAAATTCGTCGGCGATCGAACTACGACCACAATTGAATTCTCTACACCAGCGATATACTGTGGTTTTTGATGGAGCTTTATCGCCATACAAAGAGCTGAGTTCATCGACGCATTTTTGTTGAAATAATCCACATCAAAAGTTGTGAAAAATAATCCAACGAAAATCTTCTCTTGAAATTTCCAATTTTTGGCAAAATTTATTGTCTTAACGCACTTTAAACAAAACAAAGAGCAATTGTACATCAAAACGTTGTGAGTACGTTTATGCTAAAAAATGTCAAACTTTATTATGGTGTTGCCAGATTTTAGCAATTGCGTTAGTGTTGCCAGTTCTCAAAATATAAATAGAAACCTTCGTACGCCAACCGAAGCGATACGGTAACGCAGCTTGAAATCAATTCGGTAAAGACATTTTAAGCACCCAGAAATACGATTTTTTTGATCCAATCGAATTGGGTTCGGTTGCTGCAACTGAAATAACTAATGGTCCAAACCCTAAATTCGCTTCTCCCGACCCTATGTCGGTTGCAGCAATCTTATTTCATTTGGGATAGCAGAAATAAATTAGTGAGAACTGAATTTTCGAATGCAACCAAATTAGGTTGGGACGAAAAAATATTTGTCTAGGTAGAAATTATGGTTTTTCAGTTAATTGGATAAATATATTTTAAGAGTAACGATATTTAAATTATTCGATTACGGTACTTTAAGGGTAAGTATAGTCTAGTAAAAGCGTTTTGAAAAGGGTAACATTTTTTTGGTGGTTTTGCCCGCCATTCCTAATGGGAAATAATTAAATGTAATAAAAAAAGTACTTACCTCTCTACGTTTTATTTAAAGTAATAATAGTAGTTGCCGAAAAATAATGAGAAAAAAACACCACAACTTTTAATCACAAAAAAAATTGTTTATTTAATAAAACGGAAAACAAATTTACACGAAAACGGATATTAAGCCGCAGCCACAAAACAAACTCTCATAAAAGAAAAGGTAACCGAAAAAAAAAATTAATTAAAACGACATAAAAATTAACAAAATTCGATATTTCATTAGGAGCATCACTACCAGCAGTTTTTGCTATGTAACTTTATTTTCACTAGAAATTTTGATTAAATAATAACTGTAAAACTTTCCCTAACTTGTATATAGATTTTCACAATTTTATAATGAAATTTCTTGTATTTATTTAATAATAAAATTTTTTTACAAAATTTTTAAATATAAATAAACTTTTTTCACTTTTATTGTAGTTGATAATTTGGTTTAAAATTAATTAATTTTTATAAATATATTTTTTATTTGCATGTTGTACTATTGACTTTGTAAGGTTTTATGCAATCTTTAGCAAATGTAAAAATTTTTATTTTCTATATTTTTTTTTATTTTATTTTTTTTTTTGCAATGTGCTCACTTCACAACAAAACAGCAGTAAAAGAAATTTTCTTCTTTTTTTTTCCTTTAAATTTTCTATGCTATTTTTTCTTGTTAATATTTATTTTTGTGCTCTATTGGATGAATTTGTTGACTGTGTCGTTTGAGATGTTATGGTTATGACCAAATAATCTGTGTTTTGTGCAAAAGCAAAAAAAAAAAAACAACTGAAAATTCGTTAATAAATGAATCGAGAAATAAAGTGAACACTTTATATTCATAAATGAGAGAGACAGAGAAAAACTGGTTGAAATATGTGTGGTTCAATTTGTGTGCGCATGGTTTGGTTAAATAAGAAAATCAAAGAAGAAAACAGAAAATTTATTTTGTTTTTATTAGGAAATTTGTATGCAAGAGTGTAGAAAGTGATTAAGAGAATTAATAATGTATAGTAAGCTTTTTCGAGATGTTAAAAAACAGCTGACTTTAGCGTTAATTTTTTTATCAAAACACCTGCAAAATTTTGGTATAAAAATAATAGAAAATTTTTGTTATTGATCAAATATGTTACAACAAATAAGTTTTTATATGCAAAAGAAGAAAAATGTCGCATAATTTTTTTAAGGGGATGGGCAAAAAAAAGAACCCACAACTCGGCTCATAATTTCGCAAATTATGATGGAACTTCTTTGATTTTATAATGAAACATAGAAAACAGATTTATCGCGACAACCGAATTTCTTGCCAACTGAATAATTTGGTTGCAGCAATCGTATTACTTGGTTACCATAATCAAATATATTCCAAAAATATTTTTTAACGAAATCTTGTTGTATTAGCCGTTTTTCTGTTGCCATAATTAATCTGTTTTCTCTGTGCATTACCTGTTAAAAATTCGGAATTTACAACAGATGTCGTATCTTTTACATATGGTTCGTGTCTTTAATAACTTATATGTAATTTTGGATGGCAATCATCTATCATTTTGTCTCACTTATTCATTTTTTTTTGCTTCGAAAATGTGGAATTTTGTGCCTACAAAGCATAATTTGCGGGAAGTTTTACTTTACTTCTTTAATTTCAAAAAAATAATAATAACATTAAAAATGCAGCCGAATCTCATAGATTGCTCACCGAAGCCTATGCTGAATATGTTCCACCGATTTCAACGTGTGAGAGATGGTTAGTGCGGTTTAGAAGTGGTGATTTGGACACGGAAGATAAATATCGTCCAGGTCAGCCAAAAAAAGTTCGAAGATGATAAATTGGAGGCATTACTCTATGAAGATTGTTGTCAAAGTCAAGAAGAACTTGCAAAATCACTGGAAGTCGCTCAAGCAGCAATTTCAAAACGTTTTCAAGAAGCAGGATTCACTCAAAAGCAGGGAAATTGTGTACCACACGAATTGAAGCCGAGACGTGTTAAAAGATGATTTTGCATGTCCAAAATGTTGCTTAAACGCTATAAAATGAAGTAAGTTTTTCATCGAAAAATTACTGGCGATCCATTATGACAACCCAAAGCGAAAGAAATCGCATGTGAGGCCCGGCCAACCAGCCAACCAGTGGGACCAAAAGCTGCTGAAATCGCACCAGGGGACCTATACCGAACACGATTGATACATTTAAGTCGAGAATATGCAACCACACATAAAATCGTAATATTCCATCATGGCAATTCTCGGCGACATCTTGCAAGACCGATGTAAAACTATTTAGAAAATAGTGGGAAGTTTTGCCTCACCCGCCTTCTAGTCCAGACCTTGACACATCCGACTAACGTTTGTTACGATCGATGGGCAACGCTTTCATTGGAATACACTTAACTTGAGAACAGGGTACCCGAAATTGGCTGGATTCATTATTGGCTTAAAAAAAATTAACACTTTAAATAAGTTTATATTGTACCAATAAAGGACTAAAATTTTCCAAAAAAAAAAAAAAACAACCAAAATTTTTAAGTTATACACCCAATATTTGTGATCCAATATAACACTTTATAAATATGATGAGCTGTAAAAATGCCAGTTAAAATCTTTCCCAAATATGATTAAGAATTTTTAAAAAAATATTAACTAAGATTTATGAAATACGAGAACTTCTTCTGAATAAGTTTTTTCATATTTATAAAGAAGTTCTCTCATATTTATGAAGAAGCCTTATCAAAATTTATGAAAGGGTTTCATAATATTTTTAAAAAAAGTTTCCTTAATATGGTGATTTTAATTTTTTTTAATAATTCAAGTAAATAAAAATGCTAAACTTAATGAGAATTATAAACAGCAGCGTTTTGCAACCGAAATAAAGATTTTTTTTATGAAATGATTACGATTTTTGAAACATTTGTCATACATCTCTATGAAACATTACATCATATTTATGACTGAACTTCATAAATACGAAACAATTTCATTAATGTGTTGAAACTGTTTTCACTGAGTGTAAAAGAATTTGAAAATTATCAATCTATCTCAAATTATAGCATTTTCACTTGGATCACTTACGATTAATATTTCAATTTAGAAACCACTACACTCATTACATTAACGAAAATTCAAAAATAACGTTATTTTCTGTTTGTCTTCTCCATAAACTTGAAAGTTTAAATAAATTATAAAAGCTGTTATATTTACTGCAGTAAACTAATAATGGAAGCTCTTAGATAACACATTCAGTCTAATAAAAAAAGAGTAGGCTTTTTAAAAGAGCAAAAGAGAGATTTTTTATGAAATGCAAAATATAACGGTAAATATAAAAAATATGCCGCAAAATATACTACATACACAACCACCCCGTAAAATTGAATTCATATTTTCTGCATATTATACGAGTATGCAAGCAGATGATGTTACATTGTGGCCAGCGTTGCCGTTTTGTTTATTTTTAACCAAATTTGATTTTTTTCCCCCAATGTGAAGATGTGATTTTTTTTTTTCATTTTAGTAACTTTTTTTGACAATAAAATATATAAATTGTTTTTTTTTTCTGTGTTTTTAAACAGTAAACATTTTTATATACCAAAATATGCATGACTGCTCCATTTGGCGGCATTCTATCGATGAGAAATATGACTCTGAATTAAACAATTTATAATTAAACTTAAGTGTTGGTGGTACAAAAAAAAAATCAAAAAAACATTACATAAATACACAATGTAGCCAAATAATAAAACAAGGTTTATAAAGTAAGCCCTTAACAACATTTTCTAAAAAGGATATAAAAAATTCACAAATGATGTATAAACGAAAAAAATTGTATTTAAATTAAAATTTATTCGCAATATACATTTAAAATATCGAAAAACTAACTTAATCTAATTATACACACATTGAAATGATTCAGACGATGAAACTGTTTCTTTTTGGTTTGTTAACAGAGTCATAGAGTTTGACGGCATACACGAGGTCGAGAACAAATAAATCTACGCACATCTTTTTTGCGAGTTTGCTGACGCTTTTCTCAAAGCGTTTCCAATTGACGTTAGCACTGTGCTCTTCATAGGGTTTCGAACACGATTACTCCAGTCCAATCTATTCAAAAACGCTACACAAAATCGGCAGTCTGGCAATCTTGGCTTGATGCAGTTCCCTGTTGTGCTCCATTAAAAAAAAAGTGGAATAAAATCGGCACCAGTGAATATATCTGCTGGTGTCAAGCGCGATCAACTAATTCTGGAATATGGTGATTTTCAGCATTATGTGGCTACAACGAGGAGGAAAAGTAAACATGATACCAAAGCTTCAATAAAAAGGTGTGAGGTTTGGTTGTCTAAAAGTAAGAGCGTTATTTGCTTTTGTGTATTTTAAGAAGTACTTCATGAAAGACACAAACTGTTCCTCTTGCATCCAACCCGAACTATTGCAGAATCCAGTTGATCCTGTAACATGCATGGTCCATATAATGGGTTCGAATTATTTTACGAGGAAACACAAAAAAAGGCTAAAGACATTGCAACTAAAGTTCCACGCTCTAGAAACATCAACTTTCTTAAGTCCACGTAGGGCAAACACTGCCCAATTTGGAATAAACAGACGTATGCATTGACATTTAGTTGGTTCTTATTATTGTTGATGTTTTGCATTAGAGTTCGATTTATAAGTGTGTTATAAAAATCATATGCATACGGCTATAAAACTTTACAACTTATCAAATAATAAGAAATGACATCAGTGGGTCAACTTTCCAATCAGATGAGGTATCATCTGATGAAAATTCACATTTTGCAATTTTTTTCTTATTAACTACATTTTATTATGGAATATTTTTTTCTGAAATAAAACAGTGAATAAAATACTTACAATTTGCTAAAATCCAAGTCAGAAAACTCCTATAACTTTTAATTTAACGAAAATTTGCACTTTATGTAGCGTTTTTTGCAACCAAAAAATTTTAACACGAAAAAAGGTCTACACTCACATCGAAGCTTTTTTAAAATAGAGATAGAGAAAATTTAAATTGATGACAGTTGACAGTTTTGAAATTTTCATAAAACAATATGGCAAAAATCGAATGGATCACATCACCAGATGGCTTATTTTCCCGAACTTTCCCTTACTTTTTACATTGTAAATATTATTAGCTGATCAAAAATTTATTTGATTTTTTTTTTGTTAAATTTTTTATAAAGCCAAATATAAAGAAAATAATATTACTCAAAATTAATATAAAAAAATAGTATAAATTTAGGTAAATATTCAAGTCCAACGGTCCTTAAATGACTGGCTTTCAATGGACTCAACTCCGTTTTTTACACCACACCACAAACCTTCCGTCTTTGACAGACTTTCAACGGATTCGAATCAATTTCGATGTTCCTGAAAACAATACCAGAGTTGGATTCCTTTTATGATGTACTAAAAACAGTAAGTAAACGGAACATTTTTTGTTGTTTTAGGGTTTCATTGAAAATGACCTGCAGACAATGCAAAAAGTGAATCCGAAGATTTATCATCTGAAAGCGACAATGATTTTTCATAAATTTTTTTTATAAAATAATATTTCCACTACAAATTTAAATAGATTAGAAGTTTAATATATTTAAATAAAAACATAAAACTTTAAATTTTGGTTATTTTTTTTTTCATTTGGTAACTTTTTTTTTTAAAAATTTGGTTGCAAAAAATTTTTCCCCGTGGCAACACTGATTGTGGCACATGTTATACTCTCAATTAACAAAACAAATAGAACAGCAACAACAACAAAAACAGAAAATGGACACACACACACACATATACAATTGTACAATATGATGAATACAAAAAATAAATAAATGATGAAAAAGTCTAAGAACAAATTCATGACAGTTTAGTTAAATAAGAAAACACGTGAATTTTATTAAAGCATAATATTTTAGCAAATAATGTGCATGTGTTTAAGAGAATGGGTGTGTGTGAGTGATATCATTATATTAACCATAAAGAGAAAGTATTAGAAGGGAAGAGAAGAGAGGGCGGCTGCTTTTATACATTTAAAAGGGGTTGGAAATATTTGAAATCTACAAAAAAAAAACATTCCTTTGCACTTCGAAAATGATGATTCATCATTTCTATGGCAATACAAATTTTCATAATTTCAAAAAATTGTGTAAAAAACAATTTTCCATTTTTGTTTTTCTTTTTTTTCAATTTAAATGCAAAAAAGTTATTGAACTTTGAGGCGTATTAAAATGAAACAACCATACAATTCTTATCGCCAATTATTGAATAGATGCTCTAGAAAACAAAAACATTATTATGACGCTGATGATCATGAGTGTTGTCTACTTTGCTGTATACACATAGTTCATTCATACAGTGGTGCAATGTTTGTTTTATAAAGAGATTAATTTAAAACAATAAAAAAAAAGAAAAATATATCTATGATTTGTTTTGGTTTTTGTTGCAAAAATTTTACAATTGCAAAGTGAAATTAACAATAAAATTTTTATTTCAATTGATGATAAAATGGATACATATTGAAAAAAAAATCATTAAAACCAAGTTGATTGTAAACATTTGGTATCAATTTATATGAAAGACGAAATGGAAAACTAGTAAAGTAAACTTTGAAAGTCGGTCACGCTGACTATACAGGTTGGTTGAAAAGTTCCTGCGCTCGAATACTGTTTTTGTTACGAAATATATTTTTTTAATCAATATAATCTCCTAGAAGCTCAATACACTTGTTCCAATGATCTTCCAATAATTTTATCCTATCCTTATAATGGTTTTTCGGAAGCTCTACAAAATAACCATCTACGGCTGCTATGGCCTCTTCTTTCGACGAAAAATGCTTTCCACGAAGGAATTGTTTGAGATTTCTGAAGAGATAGTAGTCACTGGGAGCCAAATCTGGTGAATACGGTGGATGTTCAAGCAATTCGTACTTTAATTCTTTGAATTTAGCCATCGTCAAAACACTTCTGTGAGCAGGTGCATTGTCTTCTTTAAACCAGGGGTTTTCTCACGAATTTTTTCATCCAGCTGATCCAAAAGGCTGCAATAATATTCAGAGTTGATTGTTTTACCTTTCTGAAGATAATCAATCAACAAAATTCCTTTTGCATCCCAAAAAAACTGATGCCATAACCTTCTTTGCTGTCGTTGTGACTTCACCTGCTTTGGAGCTGAACAACCAGTTTCAGTCCACTGTAAACGTTCTTGTTTCAATTTAGGATCATGGTGGTAGATCCAAGTCTCATCCATAGTTATAAAACGACGCAAGAAGTCGGTTTTATTCGGCGTAAAACGCTCCAAATTACGCTGAGAGATTTGTTTTCGATACAGTTTTTGTTAAATTGTTAATGTGTGCGGCACTAACTTTCCAAACAGTTTTTTCATACGTAATTCTTTATGTAATATATGGAGTACTCGTTCGTCTGAGATGCCTATGGCATTAGCAATTTCACGCTTAGTCAAACTTGGATCTTCACTAACCATATTATGTACCTGCTCAATGATTTCTGCTGTGGTTGCAGTTTTTGGTCGTCCTTCGCGTGGATCGTCTTTAAGGCTGGTACGACCACGTTTAAATTTACCAAAATTCAACGGTGCGTTTTGAAGGTGAGGACTCTTTATACATTTCTAACAATTGTTCATAAATTTTCTTTGCTTTTCCAAAGATCAAAAAATAATATTTTTGTGATGCGTAATCTTTTTTTCCGATATTATTTCTGAAACAGATTCTAACACACAGAGAAAAAATATTTTAAAATCAAGTAGAATAAACATTTAATCAAATAGTAACAACTTTGAAATCATCTGAAATGGTATTTAGTATAATTGGGGTCGAGAATAGATTATTCACGCCTTTTCAAAAAAAATATAATTTTTTAACCGCTTTCGGTTTCGGTTTTTTCAAAAATCCGGTTTACGGGGATTTCCGGATTTTTATTGTACATCATTCGAAAAATGTTTTTTTTAACTGATTTCGGTTAAAGACGATTTTACAAAAAAAAGGTTTCTCTCCATTTTCTAGCGGTTTTAATTTGCCTCTACCCTTAAAAAAAAGACATGAACTAAAATGTAATCCAAAATTTCCTTTAAAATAGTTTAAAAATTTTTGCTCAATTTAAGTCAAATATTATTAAAACTTAAAAAAAGGTTCTTAAAATGAATAAAAATTTCTATTTTTGAGTAAAAAGAAAATATTTAGTTTATATACTTAGAAATAGTTCATATCTTTCCTAAGTAATATTTCTCGATTTTAGGAAATAAAAAAAAAACAATTGTATTAAACAAAAATTTATTAATTTTTAAGAAAAACATCTTAGTATTATGAAAATTGTATACTAAAACATAATAAAACTAAGTTTAGTTAAAAAAAATTAGAACATAATTTACTGCCATTTAGTTCAAAAGATGTGTCTGACTTAAAATGAGAAAGTACTTGAACTTAATGTGTGTTCATTTTTTCCACGAGTATAAAAATTAACTAAATTTTAGAAAGCCATTCCTAAATTCAGTTTTTAAGTCTATCACTTTCTAATTTTTAAGAATTGTTTTCTAAAAATTAGTTCAGGCAATTAAAACCAAAAAGTAATACATTTTTTTGCCTATGTAATAATAAAAATTTATTTAATTTTAGAAGCTAATGAACTGTTTCTAGGGAAAATTTCCATGCAATTTAGTTCAGATAAATTTTAATAAAACATTATTTTTTTTTCAAGTAAAAGTTTTCTAATTTTTGAGAAATAATAATCTTTGGTATAGATTTTTTTTGTTGGAAAACGTTTAACTTATTTTCAATATTTATTTTACAAAAAAAAAACCAATTAATAAAAATTAAACTAGTTAGTTTAAATAATTTTAAATAAAAATTATTATTTAAGGAAACAAATTAAAGTAACCATTAAAAAATTATCGTGCATGATTGTAATTTTTTGTTCGTTAGTCAAAATCGCGCACGTGTCTAATCTTAACACTCTATTGAATTTTGAATTTTGTTAGCAAAAAGTAAAAAATTTCGAATTTGTGCTTGTAATAATTATAATTTTGTTTGCCGTCTACAATAAAAAATATCGCAAGCACATTTTATACATTACGTCATAATGGCTTTCTTATAATTGACGTTGTGCCTATTAAACTTTATATAATTATCAAAGGCACTAAAAAAAATTTAAAATTTGTTTATGTCATTTTTATGACATTTTTCCATTTTCCAATAATAACAAGCTTCTTTGTGATATTTTGTATTTTTGCAGCAATTTTTTTGCAATTAATTTAAAAAGAAAAAGGACCCCGAGTCTTCCTTAGCCATATATGCTGTGTGTCACTTAGGGCGTCCTTATTTGTAGTTTTCTTAAGGAGAACCATTAATTAACTTCGAAAAGGATCTGGCTTTGTCACAATTTATTACGTTTCAGGATATCATGCAGTACATTTTTTTTTAATTTGTTTACCTTTTTGCTAATGAAATTTAATTTATATTTTAAATAAATAAGTTTAGTATAATTCAAATTAATTTAAAGCAAAAAGCTTGTTAAGAGCAGTGTCCTCACAAAGCGAAGGTCCTCCAAAAGTAGAAAAATACTTACATAAGGAGTGTAAAGTACTTTAATATATATGACAAAAATATGTATACTACCTTTACCATAGAAACAGTTTCATATTTATTACAAAATTTTTATCAAATTTAAAGATAATTTTTACTTAAAAGAAGTGCTATTTAACTTGATGTTAGAAAATATTTTCTTATTTTTAAGGAGTTTGGTCCTAGTGTTTAGTAGAAAAAAAATTATCTAATGAACTGAAATAAAATAAAATTTTTCTTTAAACTAAGGAAACATTTCCTAACAGTAAAATTTTAGATGATATATGAACTAATTGGGAGGAAATTTTACTATTTACTCCTAAAAATTTAGTTCTAAATAGTAAAATTTTTCTATAATTTAGAAATTTTGACCAAATTTTAAGTAAAATTTGTTTCTTAATTTCATGAAAAATTGTATTAAATATTGACAAAAGTGTATTTGTCTTTCAATTTTTCCTCTAATTTTGTTAATTTTTCTAAATTTTAGTTCATATTTTTTTTTGGTGCAGTCAGTTTTTTTTTGTAAATTAAAAAACCAGTTAGTCGTTTTTCGGTTTGGAAGACTGTAGTTGTCAATGTTATTTGAGACAATAAATTATGCCTCTAAATTTAAAGTAATTCGGACCTTCCCGGAATTTCCATAAATATCAATTCATTTAGAGTTTTCTCTATAGTTTGTGATCTGACCATAAAATAAGAATCAATCCCATACCCGGAAATTTAAACAAATTATACAAGGTGGCCCAAATCAGAAGATGCTATAACTTTTGCAAATGACGGCTACTATCAGTTTTATTTCAATAATATTTGCGTCAAGAACCCTTGGAAGGCCATACTCTTCAAGAGCACAGTGTATTTGCGATATTTTTGCAATAGACGATTTTCTGTGCAATTTAATCTTGAGCGACGAGGCTCATTTTTATCTGAACGAATACATAAACATATAAAATGTGTGCTTCTGGTACACTAAGAATCGACGTATCATTCACGACGAAGCACTACATCCACTCAAAGTCACTGCATGGTGTGCTCTTGACGTCGGAGGTGTCATCGACCCTAATTTTTTCACGGGTGGTCTAATTTTTTCACGCTGATTGGAATTAGGTTTCAAATTGAAATCTGGTGGACATTTAAATAATGTAAAGTTTAATATTAACTCGTTTGAAATTTAAAATAATTCATTAAAAAACCTTAGTGTCAAAAATTTAAAAACACTAATTGTAAAAATTTCTTAGAATAACAGCAACAAAAAACTATTACGAGGGCGGAGCAATAAGTCTGTGACTTTTCGAATTTCCCTCGTAGTTATATGAAATGCAACACTGCTTCCATCAAGTACCACCTGTTAATAGACAACTGACAAAATTTTGAGCAAGTTTTGTCATTTATTTTGCGTTTAAGAGCAGGATTTTTCGAGGTCCATAAAATAGGCATTTGTTTGATCAATAATTTCATCGTTGAAGCTAAATCTCTTTCCACCGAGATATTTCTTTAGGTTTGAAATAGGAAACAGTCACTGGGGGCTAAATCCGGAGAATAAGTCGAATGAGGGGGCAAGTCGTAGTCTACTTCATGGATTTTTGTCATGGAAACTAACCTGTCACACGATTCCTTTGGTGGTCGATTGTGAACAAACGCGGCAGCCATCTTGCGGAAAGTTTTCTCATAACCAAGTGATCGTTCAAAATTTAAACCACTGAGCCATGTGATATGCCTATGTCTTCCACACTCTTTGGCACATTCAATCTTCGATCGGTCAACACCATATCGTGAATTTTTTCAATTGTTTAGAGACCTCAACTAGGCGTTCAGAACGTTCGGCATCTTCTGTGCTTGTAAGGCCACAACGAAATGAATGGTACAGATTACCCATAGAATTTATCAAGATGTTCCTTGGTTTGACTGACGGTTTAATGAGCACTCGAAATTCACTTTTTTCCATTTTTAAAAAAATCCACGAGGTTGTATGTTTTAAACAGCTGTTAACGCAAAGTAAATGACGAAACCGGTTCAAAATTTGACAGTAGTCTATTAACAGGTGGTACTTGTTGGGAGCAGTGTTGCACTTCATAAATATAACTACGGGGGAAGTTCGAAAAGTCACGGACTTATTGATTCGCCTCGTACAGTTAACTACGCAAATAACCTAAATGCAGTTACTGTAAAAATATTCCAAGTGTATATTCAACTCAATTAAATTTTCTATAAAATATGTTTTCAGTTATTTATGATGATTTATGAAAACCATTTAAAACAAAAAAAAATGTATTGATTTTTTGTTTGTTTTATATTGTTGTCATTATTTTCAATTTTTAACGGTCTGCAGAATGTATTTCAACAAAAGCAGATTATTTATAGAATTTTTCTTTATACTTGTATTCTTGGCCAAAACATGTGACAGATGACATCACTGGTTGAATGGTTGACGTTTAATGGTCTAAATTGGCGAGATAAGCATTAATAAAAAAAAGAGGGTGGATTATATTAAAAAACTACAATATATATTTTATTTGATTTGCAAATCCATTAAAATTTTTAGCAAAAAACATGTATGGTTTTTATGTAAAATATTGTAAACTAAAGTAGAGAAATAAAGAGCGAGAAATTATTTTTAAGAGCAAATTGCAATTTTGAAATAAAAAAAAAATATGTTTCTAGATAAAAATAGTTTATTTCTGCTTTTACTTTAAGCAAATTTTATTTTAATGTCAAATGCGTTTATTGGCCTTTTTTTAAAAAAAAGAATTTAAACAAAAATTCTGTTTAAAGAATTTTATTTCAAAATCATGTGAAAAAAAAATTATAATGACGTTAAAAAAATAAATATTTGCTTTCTTGTATATTTAAAGCAAATTTTTAAATAGTTGACAGTAACTTTTGTTCAAAATAACAATTATAAGGTTAATCTTAAATGTAGTATTAGATAGTTATTATCTCTTCTTTTAAAAATATCTTATCAAGATTTTGAAATTTTTGTAAAATATATTTAGTAGTTTAATTTCTCCATTATTTTTCCCTGCAATTTTTCATTGCTTAATTTTAAAGTTTTTAAAAAAATTTCATTGATACATAAATTAATTTGCTATTTTTTAAACAAGTATACAATTGATAAGGTTTGTAATACACTCAAAAGAAAAAGTTTGTTTTTTAAGTAAATTGATTACAATTGTTGACTCAAAAATTTTTAAGTTAAAATTTGGTTTATCAAATAAATTTTAAAATTATTTGAAAGCCAATAAAATTTTAGTTTAAACTGAGAAATATTTAAAAGTAACATTTAAAAATAAATGTCATGTAAACTATTTTATGTTTACTCAAAAAAAAAAAATTAACTAGAATTTAGAAAAATTAACTTATTTAGAGAAAAAATTTAAATGAAAACGGTGCCAAAGACACTTTGTACCAATATTTAATAAAATTTTCCTCAAAATTAAGAAACAAATTTTTACTTAAAATTTGGTCAAAATTTCTAAATTATAGAAAAATTTTACTACTAATGGGAACTAAATTTTTATTAGAAAACAATAAAATTTCTTCCCAATTAGTTCATACATCATCTTAAATTTTACTGTTAGTTAGGAAATGTTTTCTTGCTTTGAAGAAAAATTTTATTTTATTTAAGTTCTTTGAACAGTTTTTTTTACTAAAAACTAGAACATAATTCCCTAAAAATAAGAAAATATTTTCTAACTTCAAGTTAAAAAGCACTTCTTTTATGTAAAAAGTATCTTTAAATTTGATAAAAAATTTCTAATAAATATGAAACAGTTTCTATGTGTAAGTATTTTCCCACTTTCTGAGGACTTCTACTCTGTCAGGACACTTCTCTTAACAACCTTTTTGCTATATATTTTTATCTTTAAATTAAATTGAATAATACTTAAATCATGAATTTAAAATATTAATTAAATTTCATTGGCAAAAAGTTAAACAAATTTCAAAAAAATGTACTGCAGGATATGCTGAAACGTAATAAATTGTGACAAAGTTAGATCCTTTTGGTAGTAAATTAATGGTTCTCCTTAAAAGAACTACAAAAAAGAGTCACCCTAAGTGACACATAGCAGCTATGGCTAAGGAACGCTTGGGGTCCTTTGTCTTCTTAAATTAACTTATTTAAGGAAATCGTTGCAAAAATACAAAATATCCCAGTTACATATCTTGTTATTATTGGAAAATGAAGAAAGCCAAAAGTTTATTTTAAGACATTTTTAGCTTAAACATTAATTGACATATACAAATTTTAATTTTTTTTTATTATTAAGTGAAAAAAAATAGGATCAGTGACTTCGATAAATACAAAGTTTAATATGCGAAAAGTTAATTATAGGAAAGCCATTTAGCCGTAATGTATAAAATGTGCTTGTGATTTTTTGCATTTTAGTCGGCAAACAAATTAATTACATAAAAGCGCAAATTTTTACCTTTTGCTAACAAAGTTTTAAAATACATTTTAAACTTTTTTAAGTTCAATATTTTAGACTATCAAGATTAGAGGTGGTCACATAAACCATTTTTGACTCACGCACGATCACGAACAAAAAATTACAATCATGCATGATAATGTTTTTTAAATAGTCACCTTAATTCGTTTTCTTTAATAATATTGTTACGATTTTACCCTTTATGAAATCGTTGACCTTTTAAATAAATCGAGTTCTTTCTATATTGCAAACAATAAAAACAGTTTGAAACTATTTATAGCACTATTTATTTATAACAGTCACTAAAAATTACAGAAAAGCACTTTAATAGCACACTTTATTTACACGATGTAGATAGACTAAACGTTAGCCACACTTTAGTTCTTCACACTCTGTGTTTTACTTATCAACTGAACTACTGCGTCACCAAGTACCTGTATTTATATGAGTAGTCAGGTATGCTAGTTATTTCCAGTTTATTACGACACTAGATTTTTCCAGCTGTCAAAATTCGTGTGAAGAAATTTCTAGCGGTAGAAATTTCTTGTAACAATATTTTTTCTTTAAAATTAGGAAAACTAAATAGTTTGTTTTTAATTTATTGTTATTTTGGAAGAGAATATTGAAATAGTTTGTTTTTAATTTATTGTTATTTTGGAAAAGAATATTAAAAATAATTTAAACGTTTTCCAACAAAAAAATCCTATACCTAAGTTTATTATTTTTCAAAAATTAGAAAACTTTTACTTGGAAAAAAAAAATATTTTATTAAAATTTTTTAAAATTTATCTAAAATAAGTTGCATGAAAATTTTCCCTAGAAATATTTTATTACATTTTAAAATCAAATAAACTTTTATTATTACATAGGAACAAAATTTAGTACTTTTTGTTTTAAATTGTGTAAACTAATTTTTTAGAAAACAATTCTTAAAAATTTAAAAGTGGTGGACTTAAAAACTGAATTTAGAAATGGCTTTCTAAAATTTAGTTAATCTTACTACTCGCGAACAAAAAATGAACACACATTAAGTTCAAGTAGTTTCTCATTTTAAGGTAAACAAATTTTTTGAACTAAATGGGAGTAAATTATGTTCTAATTTTTTTTTTTTTTTGAACTAAACTTAATTTTATTACATTTTAGTATGCAAATTTTTTAATACTAAGATGTTTTTTTTTTTTTAAATTGATAAATTTTTATTTTATATTTTTTTTTTCCTAAAAGAAATATTACTTAAGAAAGGTATGAACTATTTCTGAGTATATAAACTATTTCGTTTTTACCCAAACATAGAAATTTTTATTTATTTAAAGAACATTTTTCTCAGTTTTAATAAAATATTACTTAAATTGAGGAACATTTTTAAACTATTTTAAAGGAAATTTTGGATTAATTTTTAGTTCATGTCTTTTTTTAGTGTGAAATGTTTTTCGTTCGGTCTAAGATTAGGAAAATGTTTCTAAATAAGAAATTTTAATTTTTGTAGCCATGGAAAATAAATATCCTTTAAATTCACTCATAACTTTAATGAGAAAAGCTATATTAGAACTAATCTAGGTTTATTTATAGAGTAAAAATGAAATTTACTTACGGATTCGAGCTGTGTTTAATAATCACCATTTTTTTTTTAATTCTATAGATTTAGTAATTTTAAGCTGATTTTTTTTTTTTTTTTGATTTATTGTAAGCCAAAAATATAAATCAATTCACATTAAATTAATATCTTAAGGCCCAGCTACAATTGTCTTAAATGACGTAGATATACAAATTTTATTTCTGCCTTATTTTTTCAGTGTATGTACTAGAATTTTATTAGACATTTTTGTGCATACAAGTTTTCTTTGTTAATTTAGTTCATGAAAATTTTCGTTATTTATAACCTAGATTTTAGTACAATATTATGACTGGCTTTCTATTTTAATTAAATTTATAATTAAAGTTATTAAATTGGAAATTGTATTAAAAAAAGCGTATTCATTGTTTTATATTAATATTGATAATGGTGAATTTGTGTTACTGAATTATATATATAATCTTATGTCAGATGCATATGAAAATAAAAATCTTGGGAAAGGTCAGTAAAGATTTATAGCCTATTTTCATTACGTGTCTACAATGTACCAGATTATGTTTATAATCTTGTTATGATATTTTTGAAGATTATAATTGCTTAGGTGAAATGCGTTATTACATTTAAATAATTTAATTTCGCTATATGCGATTGAAAAAACCTTAGAACAACAACAATAAAACAAAATATATATATTTTTTAATCTCATTTTGGGTATCGTACACTGTTCCGTTTTCAAGGCATAACTTTTAGACGGCTATATTTTATTTTTATTTTTTATTTATTTATTAACATCAATACAAAGAAAGCCTTCATGGCCAATTATTTATGTATTGTTAGATAATCAACTATGTACAGCTATGATACAACTTAAATTATTATAATTATATTTATAATACAAATATTTTACCATTCAAGCCTATAAATTGCTCCCCAGCCATATGAACATTGGAGAAAAAAAAGAATATTAAATTAAGTACTAAAATAAGTGCCTATAGCAAGGGATTATGAAGTATAAAAAAAAAGAAATACATAACAGATATATGCAACATTTTTTAAGGCGGAAATCCGTTAAAGTAATCGAGTAGTTTACGTTTATATGTTAAACAGGAATAAGAAAAAAGTTTAAGATTGTTTGGCAGATAGTTCCAAACTTGATAGACTCGTACCACAAAAGAGCGATCAAATATTGAAAGATGTCTTAAAGGCACATCAATCTGAATATTCCGTGTTGAATTTATAAAAGAAAATTCATTTACCAGAAGTTCCGGTTGTTGAAATTTCATAATTTTATAAAAATGAAGTAAAGTACGCAATTTTAAATAATCTTCAAAACTACATTTCAAAAACTCAGGTACAAGATCTCTAACACGATCATGCTCATGAACTCTCACATCAAAAACATAGCGAACAACCTTTCTAACAATTCCACCAAGAATATTCACATTATACAACCAAGATCCAGAGAATACCTCAAGGGCATAATTAAATTGACTCATAATTAGAGAGTGAGCTAACCGATATCTTACATATCTAGGTGTATAAGGTTTTAACGAGTATAATCTTCTTAAAGTAAGACAAATTTTATTTGAAATATAATTTATGTGATTGTCAAAATTCAGACTAGAATCCAAAATAACGCCCAGATATTTAAAGGAATCTACATAGTCAATGACTTGTCCATCAATATATATTATAGGACATAGAAAATTTCGGTTCTGCAAATGGAAAGTCATAACTTTAGTTTTAGCAGAATTAACCTCAAGACAATTTAAAGTCATCCAATTGAATATTGAACTTAGATGGTTGTTTAAACTGGTTTCAAAATAATTAATTCGAGGAGAATCTGCAGTATACAGTAGCAAAACATCATCAGCAAATACGTATGACTGACAAAAGTTAGTGTTCATAAGGGTAATACAATCATTTAAGTAAGTAAGAAATAAAATTGGACCCAGTACAGACCCCTGGGGCACACCCGAGGTTACTGGGCCAATAGTAGAATTTAAACCATTGATTGAAACAAACTGAGACCGCTCTAATAGGTAGGAATAGATTAACTTACATGCAGATCTCGAAAAATTGAAATTATCGTAAAGTTTCTTTACTAGAAAATGATAGTTGACTCGGTCAAATGCTTTTGTAAGATCCAGGGAAACCACAATACAGAGATCACGATTATCAAGTCGTTTTCTTACAGTATCAGTGAGAGAGAGTAACAATGATGTCGTATTGCGATTTCGCCTAAAAGCATACTGGTTTGGATGTATCAATGAAAAATCATCACAGTGAGATAAAATTTGCATTTTCATTATACTTTCAACAATTTTTGACATTGCTGGTAAAATGGTTATCGGTCTCAAATTATTTATATCAAAATGACCACCTTTTGAAATTGGCACAACACGACCCAGCTTCCATGCAGTCGGAAATTTTGATGTAGTAAACATAGAATTCACTAAATGAAGTAGCAGTCTAGATATAAGCGGAAAAATCAGTTTTATGAATTTTAAGGGAACCTTATCATAACCAGCCGCATTAGACTTGATAGAGTTTAAAGCGAGTAATAGATCATATTCTGTTATAGTATTAAAAGAAAAAGAATTCGAGTTTTCAACGAAATTATCAAAATTCAATTCACCTAGGTTATTTGAATTCAGATTATTTAAAAAATTTGTAGCTATAGATTCAACATTAGAAGCATCAATTTCAGAATCCTCATGACCAACACACCCTAGTCTACGAATCCTGTTCCACATTTCAGTATTGTTAACGTCAGTAAAAATATAATTTCCATACTCCTTACGAACCTTTCTAATGACAGATTTAGTTCTATTTCTTAGCCTGCAATAAACTCTCCAATTATTCTCAGAACGATCTCTAATGTAGGCCCTATAGGCCTGGTCCCTTGACAATCTTGCCTGAGCAATATCTCTAGATTTCATCCAATTAGAATTATAACAGTTCAATTTAACTCTAGATGTGGAAACTAAATTATGAAGGTCATCCACCAGATCATTTAATGCAGAAAGTTGCAAATCTACATCATTAGTTGAAAAAATAGGGGATACATCAAAAATATTTAAATGCTGATTAAATTCTTCATAATTTATCTGATTATAATTTTTGAATTCAATCCAATTATTGCGCATATGAGAAAAAAATTTAATAGAAATAACAATAAAGCTGTGGTACGAAGAAAAAAATGGGTATTGGAGTTGACTACTATAAGCAATAATAGAAGGTTGACTCAAGAGAAAATAGTCGATTAACGTGGTAGTATTTGTTCGCAAATTAAGGTGAGTTGGCAAACAGTTATGAGTACAAGTAAGACCACATCTTGAAATTAAAGAACGGAAGTTATTTGATTTAACAGTATCAAAAAGATTGTAATTGAAATCCCCCATAACAACAATATTAGTATAACGATCAAATAAATCACCATGAAGGCTTTCAAACGTGTCAACATCTCCATTCGGCAAATATACTACGCCAACTATAACCGAAACACCATCACCAAAGATTTCTACGAACAAGGACTCACAGATCCCATATCGATTTCCTGAAAAAATTTTCCTGTAACGGAGTTTGTCCGATATATACAGGCAGATACCACCGGCCCTTCCAGGGTGAAGATCTTCACTTAAATCATTGAGACTAGGACGGTCGTTTCTGATGATTTTGTATCCAGATACACTCAGAGATTGAGAGAGCATATGTGGTTTAAACCAAGTTTCAGATACCCCAATTATATCAAGACTAGACTCATTAAATGTTCTTCTGAACTCTTCAAGCTTGGTATTTAAATGAGAAGGAAATAAACTTTGGGCATTTATGTGACCAATGTTTAAGTTTTCAGAGAATGAAGAAAGAGAAGATCTTAAAGCAGAACCATCCCCAGCTATAGGTCCAAGATTACAATTATGGATCATCCAATTTAAACCAATATTCATATTTTTGGGGGAGCCAAATAATAACCAGAACAATAAATATGTAAAAACAAATGAATTTACACATATCCAATATGACTAAAAAAAATGCATTAAAAGTAAAAATCATCCTACTTGATTGAAAATTAGGACTAAAATTATTATCTGCATCTTAAATAGTAGAAAAATAAATTTATATATATATTAAACAATTTTTTTAAATTTACGTGTTAATGATTTAGAAATAATATGTATACAACAATATAATATTATTGGCACTGACATTACTAAATATTAACATTAAAAAGATCAATGAATTCTTGTAGGTTTACAAACTTGACTACATCGTTTGGCATAATGATTTTAGTTTTCAAAATTTCACGATTAACAATACTATAACTCTTAATCTTCGCTTCATTTTTTAATTTCCAACAACATCTTAAAAGTTTGTTGGCTAAAGATGAATAATTGTCATTTAGAAAAACTCGACCACCATTAGATCCACCAACAACGTCAAACACTTTTAGCGATTTAGATTTGTAATACTCTGACATTACCTTGTCACGCTTACTAATTAGGCCAAATTTAACAAGAATGGCAGAAGATTTTTTAATGTATATAACATTTAAGATATCACTTGGTACAATATCAACCTTTAAATGTGCCCATATATTATTAACCGTCTCATTAAGATTAAGTAAATCAGAAGCAAGGCCAGTGATAATAATATCCTGTCTATTCAAACGATGTTGTAGTACATGGTTCTGCAGCTCAAGCTCATAAAATTTATTTTTGTTGCAACGTCATTGGTATTTACAAGATTTTTACAATTTGCAACTTCATCTTTAATTTCCTTAACGCTGTTTTTTAGTTCCGTACGGATCTCACTAACGACAGACTGAAAAGTAGCTTTTATTACACCTTGTTCATTTTTCATTTCATTTGCAAGGTCACGCAAGGAATCCTTAAGATCGGCCCGTAGGGATTCTTTTAGATCAGCAAACTCTTTTCGCATTTCTCCTCTGAGGTTGTGACCAGTATTGTTTGGCGGATTTTCCATACAGCCATTGCATGTATATGCTAGGTTACGATTTTTATCAAGCATATTGAAGACAGACTTTACAACACCTTCACAATCAGCGTGGTACCAAATGTCACAGGATCTGCATAGTAAACACTTTGATCCTGTTGTTTCCAAATTGCAGACTCCACAGGGATAAGGCATTGTTGTTTTTAAAAGAATTTCCCAGCAATAAAAAAAAAACAAATTTTATTAAAATGGCAGCTATGAACAACTATATAGTTGATTTGTTATTGTTTCGTTTGTTATATTGTTTTGTAGGTTTGCAGTTTATAAAGATGGAATATAAGAAGAAAAAAACAAAAATAGCAGCAGCCGATGTTACACTATACAAAATTAAATTTTTATTTTGTTTACAAAAGAATGAATTTCAAAGAAATCCAAAAGATCTTAATATTTTCAAGGAAGATTAATGTCTTCTGCTATTTTAGAGTAAATTTAGTTTTTTTTGCACCAATTCAGATTAATTTTTAATTTTCAAACAAGAGGATTACTTTTTCACGTCTACCACAACATAGTGTTGTCAACTATTTTTTTTTACTGGCTAAAGATAAGTAAGTAATTTAGAACCCTGGCTGGAGACTTCGTAGATACTTACGCCACAGGTTTTCTTAAGAAATATTGTCCTGACTGGGGTCAGCCGGTCGCAAGTCCCAGAAAAATGGCGAGTGTTTAAGGTAAAGGCGTGGTTCGATTCCCAGAAAAATTCAAACATACATGAGAGCACACAACTAGTGGACTTTACAGCTTGTGAAGAGTATCTTTACATTCGATTTCTCTCTTTCAACCTAACCTAAATTCAATCGAGGGTGAAACAATTGTAGAAAGTTGTTGTTACCCATAGTTGGCAAATATTTATTTAAAAAAAATCAATTTTATCTCCTATTTTATGGGAAATTTTTGGCTTTGCCAACTATAATCTTTTACTTTTTGAAAATAAATTACAACCTACAGCCAATTTTATTAATTTTCTTGGATATAATTATGCCATGGTTATTTCATATATTTAGCGATGAAGAAAGGCGGGAAAAACATCACATTATTGCTAAGAATTACAGACCTTCCATGAGATCGCTAATAGTCTGTTTTTTTTTTTATTCCAAACGCTGGAAAGGCGAATAGATGGCGATGTCAGAAGCACCCTCTTGCGTGGTTGTGGCTACCGAAGTGTTATTGAGGCAACCGAAATACTGTTGTCACATGTTAAATTACTCAGTTGTCTGTGCACAATTGGGAATGCTCTTTACGACCGTAACCATGTGTTGGAATACTTTATGGACATGGAAGGACCGTTAACAAACGGTCATCTATCTTTGATGCCTCTTATAGACGGGACCATGCTCAAGGGAAATCCTATCAACTGGAATAAAGGGGATGGACTTCACATGTGAAGGTCATTCCACCACTTGACGCTATGTGGACAACGGGGACGAAAGTTGTAGTATAGGCTAACTAAGGAGATATTTTTTAAAACTTGTGTGCTTGTGCGATTTTCTGCATGAGCAAAGTATATCGGTCTGTAACTCAATACGAAAAATACCCAAATTGGTGTGCTCACACTCTAGATAAAGCCACTCTTCAACTTTTGAATGAGGCCTGGGTGTCATTCTGGACTCTAAACGTTTCTGGAAGAGGAATACCGAGGGGAGGATGAAAAAGGGGTTATGTGCTTTTTGTAGCTGTGTTTCATATGATTGTAGGTTTCCAGATTTCAATGATGGAGCTGTTCGGTGTGATGGAGGACATATGGGGTAGAAACAAGAGGGGAGGTGCAAGCAAGATATCTCGCACCCTATAGATGTTGTCTAATCCAGAATGAGGACTTTTCTATAAGCCGTGCGATAAACCGATAGACTGTGAGCTGGAGTCAATCCTGCAGGGGGTGTGGAAACGAGGTGGAGGAGGAGGAGACAGTGCAGCAGCTTCATTGCGAATGTCCGGAACTAAGAGAGTGGCGATTTAGATAACTGGAAATCAGATTTTTCGATGACCCGAACAGTTCGCTAGATGTGCCACTGTCCGGTCTCGACGACTTTTGGTTTTGAGGGTGTGAGGGTAGACAAAGGGGAATTCCAATAAGTCCTATGGTCTCCGAGAGAACTAGCTATTTGGCGGGATTTCACCCAAATATACGATATTGGGATTCCCTTCTGTATCTTTTCATAATTTATTTTCCACCGCTTATATTGCTGCGTTACCCAAGGATTTTGCTGAAATTTGGATATGAGATAGAGGATAACAACTTAATGGACCTTTTTTTAAGTGAGACATTTTTTTAAGTGGGGGACTTTCCAGTTTTTTAAGAAATTTTAGAATTTTTTTAAGAAAGTTACGCAAATTGAGTATGAAATGAAAGGTATTTAAAAGTTACATCTAGTGGAATAAAATATATGTCAAATTAAAATTATTTGTTTTTTTATTATTTTTGTTTTTTTTATTATTTTTGTTTATTTGTATGGCACAATGAACCAGACTTGAATCCCATTGAAAACCCCTTTTGAATATTGAGGAGGGGTGTTTCCGGTAACCAATTCCGAGTTATAAACAAACTTTTCGAAATTCTAGAATTTGACTAAAAACGTATTTCTGAATTTTGGTAATGGATCATAAAAATAATTGATCATAATCGAAATATTAAATTGTTGCTTTTGTTTTGCAAACATTTAGAAAAAACAATGTCCTGTATTGTTAAAGTCAATTTTTTTAATAAAACAATTATTTTAAGTAGGTTTTTATTTAACGTGTTATTTTATGCTATTTTTATGTGCTATTTTATGTTAAAATTATGAAAAAATTGTTTGTTGCAAATAAACTATATTGTGAAATAATTGACTTTATTTACTTTTATGAAGTTTGTTATATTTCTTTTGCATAATACGGCATATGTGTGCTTTTCTCAAATTAAACTCTCTATAACAGTGGTTCCCACTAACTTTTTCTTCACGGACCCTTTGAGGAATTTCTACTGGCTAACGGACCCCCTAATTTAAAAATTATTTAAATTTAAATAAAAACATTTTAATACGAAGATTAAAAAAGAAAATGGAATGAATACAAAGATAAAAAAACATTTTCATTAGAATTTACAGAATTTAAGATATTTACCAGATAAAATATTGGTAGAATCTTTCAATAAAGTTACAAGCTTTTCTATGAAAAACCTCTAAGTATCTGTGAATTTTTAATAGGAAAAATTGATTTTTAAACATACTTACTCTGCAGATTTTTTCTTAATTTTAAAAAATTTGTTTACTAAAATATAATAAGACTAAGATTAGTTAAAAAAAAATTTAGAACATAATTTACTCCAATTTAGTTGAAAAAAATGTGTAACTTAAAATGAGAAAGTACTTGAACTTAATGTGTGTTCATTTTTTCCGCGAGTAGTAAAATTAACTAAATTTTTGAAAGCCTTTTCTAAATTCAGTTTTTAAGTCCACCACTTTCTAATTTTTAAGAATTGTTTTCTAGAAATAAGTTCAGGCGATTAAAAACAAATATCAAAAATTTTTCATATGTTATAATAAAAATTTTTTTTGATTTTAGAATGTGATAAAATATTTCTAGGAAAAATTTTCAAGCGACTTAGTTCAGATAAATTTTAAAAATTTTAATAAAATATTATTTTTTATGTAAAAGTTTTCCAATTTTTGAGAAATAATAACCATAGGTATATGACTTTTTTTCAAAAAACGTTCTTAGATAAATAAAAAAAAACTTCTAGTAAATTTTTTTTAAATAGAGAAAAAATTTAATTTTTTAAAAAAAAAAAAATAATAAAAACAAACTATTCAATTTTCCTAATTTTAAAGAAAAAATATTATTAAAGGAAACATTTTGAATTTGAAATCACCGGAAGGAAATAAAGCAAAACCCTAAACTAACGACTGTTTAGTCGTAAGTATGTTACATATGTATGCAGGCAGGTACTAGAATACCCAACCCACACAAATAATACGCTAATCCCAACAAATACAAATAACAACAACCGCTACTTGTCACTAAAAACAATTCATACACTTGTTTAATTATTTGATTTGATCCACCTATCATAAATTAACGTTATACATATAGTTCAAGATAAAGTATTATTAAGATTATCGTGCATGATTGGAATTTTTTATTCGTTATGTTTTTGCAACAATTTCCTTAAATTAGTTAATTTAAGAAGACAAAAGACCCCTAGTGTTCCTTAGCCATAGATGCCGTGTGCCACTTAGGGCGTCCTTTTTTGTAGTTCTCTTAAGGACAACCATTAATTAACTACGAAAAGGATCTAACTTTGTCACAATTTATTACGTTTCAGGATATCCTGCAGTAAATTTTTTTGTTTATTGTGCTGTTTCACTTAATTTTATCTTATTTTAAGAAAGTAGTCTTATTTTTTAAAAGAAAAAAATTCTAATAAATTTAAATAAAATTACATTTTTTATGTCAATTTTTTTTCTTATTTTCACTGAAAATTTTATGAAATTCTGGTAAAAAGTAAATTTGGCGTCGTTTTCATTTCAATTTTTCCTCCAAAGATTCTTGAAGAATTTTTTCAGAACTCTTCGCGGACCCGTTGCTCTATAAGCTTTTCTTAATTTTTTTTACAGTGGTGAATATTAGATCTCGTGATTTTAATGCAAACTAGCTTACATATGTACGCATGTATATGTTTTGCATGTGTATTAAAATAAAATCATCGAAAATCGTATAATGTAATTTAGCTTCTAATAACATTTTGAATTTGAAATCACCGGAAGGAAATAAAGCAAAACCCTAAACTAACGACTGTTTAGTCGTAAATATGTTACATATGTATGCAGGCAGGTACTAGAATACCCAACCCACACAAATAATACGCTAATCCCAACAAATACAAATAACAACAACCGCTACTTGTCACTAAAAACAATTCATACACTTGTTTAATTATTTGATTTGATCCACCTATCATAAATTAACGTTATACATATAGTTCAAGATAACTGCATACATATGTTATCAATGTTTTAGATTGTTTAGTAAACAGCGGTCTTATTTATATATACATAATAGAAAAAATTGGAATTAAAATTTAGAAATGACAAAAAGAATTATTTTTTTAATTTTAGTTTTTTTTTTTTTTTTGATAAAAATCAATTTAATAAATAGCATTGCAGAATAAAAAAAAATACCGACAAAAACAAAAAACAGCTGAGTAAATTAATAACAAATTGAAGAAGAGATAAACAAGTAAATACAGAAACTAAAAGAGAAAGAGAGTTTAATGTGTTGTTTTTGCAAATTAAATAAAATGAAAAGGGACAAAGTGCAAGGGTAGTTGCAGTGTTGCCACTTTTTGAATAATTACTCAAAAATGAGACTAATTTACAAATTCGTTGGGTAATTTTTGAATAATGACACTTTTAATTTCGAGCTTATAATTGTTTATTAACACAACAATCATATAAATAATTCAAAGTTTGTTTTATATTATTTATTGCCACAAATTTCAAGTTTCATGTGAATTAAATTTCATTAACACTAAAATTAGTTTAGAAGAACTGTAAAACGTTATTTTATGCTTTTTAAGCCAGGTATTTTGTTAAATTTTTGCAAAGATATTTGTTAAACTCCATATAGAAAATGATTTTTCATGAAATGTGGTTCCAGAGATCATGTTAAATTTTTTAAATGAAAAATTTTCCATTATATTTTTTTTTAAATTGTTAAAACATATATATTTAAAAAAAATATTATAATTATTTATTTATTTATCCCAATATTTCGTCACCAAATTGGGTGACTTCTTCAGAATAAATAAATAATTATAATAAACTTTTTATAAAAAAAGATCTTAAGTTCATTTTAAACAAAAATATAAATCAAGAATTTTAAAGAGAACTTTACACTATTAAAAAAAATTGAAAAAGTTTACATAATATTGAACTAGACTAACTACATTTTATAGAAAATTTTAAAGATGGACAATAAAATAAAACTCCATCTTTAAAAAAGTAACACTTCAAATTTCAGCTTTTCTGATTTTTCCATCATTTTTTTATAATAACGCCAACGCTAAATTGTATCAGAATTGCCCTAACAAGAATGTTAAATATTTTTTTTTTATAACGACCCAGTTGTTATGCAAATTTTGTGAATTTTTGTGAATATTTAAATTTTTTTCTATTGTCAAATTTAAACGCTGGCAGGCAACTGAAGATCTCGTTCAAAAATTTGTATTTATTTTTCTTGTATTGTGCACATCGTGTAAGTACTATTACATTTTTTATCGGGACACCCCAAAGTTCATGTTTGAATTTTTTGTATAATTTTTGATCTAAGACTGTATAACTTTTTATTTTATTGGTGGCAACACTGGCTCAGTTGGTAAAACCAGCACCTTGTTTCTATATTTCTCGCATCGAGAATATGTAAAACACAACCTTATTTTGCTTTCTATTAATTATATAGAGTTTGCCCCCTATGAATGCAGTGCATTGTGTTGATGTCAGGAAAATAGGTTATGAGGAGGAGGAAAGGGGGAATATTAATCTCCAAAAAATATGGAGCTGTATTCTTGTTATTTCATTATCTAATTAGAAATTTTACAGCTTTAAAAGTTAGAAGCTCGAAAACGATTTCCATTAAAAATGCAATTAACTTTATTATCTATTAAGCCACCTTGTATAAAATAGGGTGACCATAAATTTCTCGATGCGAAAACTTCTGGCATCCTCTCGGGGTGCAGGCTTGTCAGACTTGGGGATTATTTAAAAGTTTAGGTATTATTGTTTAGGGATGGAGGGAATTTAACGGACACACATTTTAATTACATTTTAATTGAAAAAGCTAGTTCTGTTTCGTTTTTGATTAAGAAAATTCGTCAAAATGATTTGATGACTTAATTAGGAAAACAATAATTTCAACAATTTTGGAGGTTACTTTAAAACGATTTAGATCGTACTTAGATATTTTTTGCAAAAATTTTATAAAAAAATACATGCTGCCAGAAATTTTCATGGAATTCTTTTGTTCCACCAATAAAATTTAAATATATAAAATTTTTATGATTGCAAATAAAATATTGATTTTAATATGAGTCTTAAAGTTTGCAAATATTATGTAGAAGTAAACGAAGCACCTTAAATTTTATTAATAACACATTATTTTTGCGCAACTTGAAGCTTAAAAAATGCGTATTTCATTTTCTACATAGGGCAGATTTATTTTCTCCTTAGTAGCCATGAAAGAAACGCATTTCACCTGCTAAATAGAGAACTACCAAGTTTTACTTATAAAACTGCTTATTAATTTATATATTTACCATAATATCTATAATATCAGTGTATTTTAAAGTGCACATAAAAAAATAATAATTTTTTATTTGGGGATATTTTCTTGTTTTCTATGGGATAAAGAGAAAATGTATATGGCAAGACTGGATCAGGTGGTCAACAAAGGAACAGATTTTTTATTATCCCTTTGACGTTTTTATAAAACCTGAAATAAAATTTAATGATTTTTAGCCAAAAATTTACTTACTCTTAACTAAAAGTTAAAATTGGATGGATTATTTTATAATTTGGTATTAAAATTCTGTAAAACACACACTCTTTGCACTGTATATAACTTTTTTAATACGTTAACAATAAAATTGTGTTGATTTATTTTCTTTTTGGTTGATTTTTTTTTAAATATATTCTTTATAGCTTGTTAAACTGAATTAAAACAACCAGATTGCAATTTATACATATATATATTTATTTTAATACACTACAAACTAATTTACTGCACGTTATAGGGCCAATTTTTTGGGGTATTCCTTTTTTTCAATTTTTTGCTAACACTCTTTTACAAAATTTTTTCTTTGTATACTTTTCCCCAACACTTTTTCTTATTTGAATTTATATAATTTCTTATTGATATTTCTTGTTTTAAATACTTTTTCTTTTTGAAATTCTTATTGCAAGGATATTTTTTCCAATTTGTTTTATAACAATTTTAACACACCAACAAACGACCGTAGTAGACGACTTTAAATTCACGACTTTTTGTGTACAAAAATTCATTCATACAATACTCTTTGGTGACTGAAAGCTACTGTCGCCGCCAACTATTAATTTATGCGGCGCAGGTCTCTGTTGAAAGCTGTCAAATCCCTCAACCCTGTTTCGTATTCGAGTAACTAGTACATATTTAGTTGTGTTTGTGCGGCAAGCTATCAAAGTTGACTTTCATCATTTCCATATAAATTTGACATTAGCCAACGTTTAGTGTTAACGATTAACGTTACTTATGTTACTTTTATGATAACGACAGAAATCAACGTTGACAGCTTCCCCCATAAACACAGCTAGTATGGGTATACAGCAAATAAAGTAAATTTCAAAAGCAAAAATTGATATGCAACAGAAAACTATTTTTTTTTCGAAAAAGCTTAATAAATTATGAATTACGCCGATATCGATGGGGAAATTAAATAATATTTATCCTTTATAAATTTAATGGCTTTCCCGATAAAGGCTTTTTGATACATAATAAGCTGATGTTAGATCGTCGTTTGATAATGGTGTGACCTTAACACAATTTTTGGCAAAAATTATGCCTGTTTGTTTAGATGAAAGGTTTTCTGCTATTTTTTTTTTAGTTTTTTTTTTTATTAAATTCATTTATTGAAAGTAGTTTTGTGTTTTGATTAATTTAAATATAATTCTTTTTATTATTTTTAAAATGCGTAACAAATACTAATGCGTTGACAGTTAATTTTAACATGAATGATGTTTAATTTTAATCGATTCATACCCAATATAAAAATGTTCATAAATAATATAAAACTTTTCACCAGTTCAAAACCTAACCATTTTGTCTTTTTACGTGCTTTAAAAATATCAAGTTTTTGGTATTAAAATATTTTTTCTTTAACCTATTTGTATATATTTTTTATTAAAAATTCGCATTTAAATCCTGTTAGCTGCCAACTGGTACTTTAATTAACACATTTGTTGTTGTTTCCCATACCAAATTTGAATTTAACTGTTTGTTAAGCCTAGCCGAAAAAATTTCGGCGGCGAAAGTACTAGAAATAGATGGCGGCGACTTTCACCCGGCTTTTACCCATCTGTCTTTGTTGCTGCTATGTTTTGTTTTTTTTTTTTACTGCTCTCTTTTGTTGGTTACAGTGTTGCCAGAATGGTGGGTTTTCCAATAGATCTAGCGATTTTAAAATAAATTGTGTGTTTTGTTTGATAAATCCACGGATTTTCTATTCGATAGCGATTCCTAAACGCAAAAGAAAATGATGTTTCTTTAATACTGAGTTTACAGTACGCCCAAAATCTCGGTAAACCACATTTTGGCGAAAATCTTGCTAATAACTGGTTCTAAATCCAGCGCCCAGATTCTAAAGACGAGGGACGGTTATCGTTCACTTTCGAAGATAAAATTCTATCCTTTTAGAGATGTTACAAAGTGTAGAAACATATTAAATTTTGTATGTAATATGGTAGATATTAAACTTCGAAAGTGAAAGCTCTGCAATAATAAAAGTGGTATTTCTTAAGTTTTTATTTTATGCAGCAACAAATATAAAATAAACTGAAATTGATAAGCGAAATTATATTGTTTTTTGCACATGCATTTAAAACATTTATTATGATGTTTAATTGAAAATTGCCTCTAGGTATTTAATTTTAAGTGTATCTAAAATGTAATTTATTCAATATATGTATTGAAAATTTAAATAAAAATATTATTTTCAATAAAAAAACAATGATTTTTATATACGGCGAATTTGTTGCATGCAATTATTGCGTGCAATTTTTGTTTGTTGGCAAGCGAAGTAACAAAAAAGGCACGGTTTTCGTTTTTTGAGCATGTGTCTTCTATCTCTTTTTCCCACTCATAAGTATTCTTCTTTTGTTGCTTCATACACATTTAGTTTTCATGCAGTTAAAGTCACCGTATAAATAGACATAACTTTGAAAGCAACTTTGAAAAGGGAATCAAGAATATTGCACGCAATCAATTGGCTCTTAATTCAAATTAAAAAATGCAAATTTCTACAAAAAAATTTGGCAACACTGTCAAAGAGATGCATTTGTTGAGCTCTAAAAATTTTCCGTTATCTCTACCTATACAAAAACTTACTGCTATGAAAGAGTTACAAATAAGTAACATGTGGGCAACACTTTTCTTGATTTCCGCCAGTTTATTTTTCTTTTTTGTAAAAAAGCTTTGTGTTTTCTGTGAGAGATTATAAAATTTGTTTAATAAAAATTGTGTTTGTGTTAATTAAATGAAGCAAATAATAATTAAAGGCTTTAAAGTCATGGAAAATCATAAAATTTGTTGCCAAAATGTTAGTAGAAGTGTGTTTTCTGCAAAAGAAAAAAAAATAAACATAGAAATGTCAAATATGTGTAAAATGACACAATTTATTAAAGTTTTAAATATTTTATTTATGCCCCTGTACACTGACTCAGTGGTAAGTTTTCAAAGTTTTAATATATGTATAATTATTAAATTAAAATTTACTTATGACGGAATTTTATAAAATAATCTAAGCATTTCTTATACAAAATATTTCAAAGTTTTATCCTAAAATCTAAAAGGAATCTAGCAAGTGGTTCTCTCCAAGGATAGCTTAGTTTTCGCTTAGCTTTAGATAGGTTATATAGAAGACTCATGGACCCGAATATTTTTTCGATATTAATCTTTCGTTTAAGCTCCATATTTTGCACGTACTTTTGCGAAACTGTCAAACTCTATATAATAAAATGATTTTTCTTTTGCGTGGAATTGTTGCTAAATTGTAGCTTAGTAAAACGATTTGAATTTTTAGAATTTGTAAAAATATTTGCCAATTGATTATCTGTAAATAACTGGTTCGTTCCACTTTGATAATTCCATTTAGAATATTATCTTTATAAGAAAGTGATGTTTACTTTACAAGTTTTTTGCGAATCGTATGCATCCTCTAATGTCTTCTATTGCTACGCTGAGGGCCACTCTTATAGGTTTCCAATTTAAACTTATGCTGATTTTTCTTTTATATCTGTCAAGATAACCAAACTGGTAGCAAATAATTGGCCAAGAACATACAACAGTGTACATTAAACTTCCCAGAGGTTCACGATAAGGTTGATTTCGTTTGTATTTTTGTTTTGTCAGCTTCAAGCGGTAAAACCTTTTTCATTAACTTATTACATTCTGTAATTCCAAATTATTTCGTGCCAGGAACATATTTTAATGAACTACAATTCGAAATTTAAAACTTTCTAGCAAGATTAGTTTTTAATTTGCTGATACCTTCGAGTTTTCTTTCCACAATAAGTAAATCATTCACATACAAGATGAAATAGAGAACAAAATTTTTGTTTTTTTTTTGTTTTAACAAAAAGCAAATGGTGTTGTTTCGATCTTAAAAACCTAAGACAAATTGTAAAATTGTTAAATTTGTCGTTCCAATATTGCGGTTCTTTCTTCAGAATATAAATAATTTCACCAATTTGCAAACTATATAAGGATTTTCAGACAACCCTTCTGATAGAACCATGCAAATATTTTCTCTAAATTAACTTTGCAAAAGGTCAGTTTTTCAATAAAATTGTCTTCGCTTTAACCATCAGCCAAGACAATTATGCAACAGCAGCATAAATATTCTAGTAGTCAATGCCATGTTTTTGGAAGAAATCCCTTAACGACCATTCTCGCTTTATATTTGGGAGGCTTATCATTTAATTTCGATTTCAATAATTTTATGATTTTTCTTCACAGAATTCAATTCATCGACAACAGCTTGTTGCTATTGTGTAGTAACATCATGATTGAAAGTATTCACAAAACATGCTGGCATTGATTTTAAATTAGCCCAACATTTAAACCAGTTATGTATTATAAAGCTTGCTTGCTTCTAATTTAATTTTTAGAACGATATGCTTTATCAGAAATATCTTCTTCACTAGGTTTGTCACTTGGACTAGATGATACAAATTCACTTCTTATACATTCAGCCATTGAAATTGATTCAAATACTTCAGAGCATAACTTGGTCCTATAGATTTTGATAAGTCACTACATTTTACAAAGGGTAACTTAAAAAAAAACCAGAGCTTACGCTAACCATTGTTAACTCCATACAAAATTTGACAGTCACAACAGATTGCTAAGCTCTGCCTTTTTTTTTAGAGACAAGTAAGCAGGCGCAGACCTTTAAAAATATAATTCCTTTATTTTAAAATTTAGTTCAATTCTTAACATATCGTTTTGTAAAGTTCCCAATAAATAATTTCTAACAAATCAATGGGACCTAAATCCGGTTGGCATTATCGATTATACGTGTCGTTGTTATTAGAAATTCATTTTAAAAACAGTTTGAAAAAATTTTACAATCAAGTTCATATTCTGTATTTTTATTCGCACATTTCAAAATAAAAACATAATTTTGTAGGCAGGCGTATTTTGTCGAGCGGTTATAAAATTATAGGCCGGTTATAAAATTAAAATAATCAATCTGATTATTTTACTAGAATCAAACGAATTGATTCAATGAATATTTAATTTATACTTTGCAAATTAAATCATAAAACAATTACTTCAATCGTTTCAAATTTTAATTAAAATAAATTATATTGTTCTAAATCATTAACTCACTTTATTCAATTCAATAAATTATAATTTATTCACTGATTCATAAAATGAGTTAATTTTGAAAATTTAAAAAAAGAATTATATTTTTCTAGCTCTGAGCAGGCGGCATAAGTCTTATTTTATTCAATATAAATTGCAAAATTTTTATACAATTTGTTGTTGTTGATACATTCTGCTAAAAATTTAGATTTCAAATAATTTTGTACATAATTTTAATACATAAAGAAAGTTTACAATAGAGAGACTAAAAATATGAAAAAATTAATTCTATTAAAAAAAAAAAACAAAATTACAAAACTACACGGTAATCTTAAAGGAATTTTGTGAATTGAATAAATTCTAGGATATCAATTTCTTGTTAAGCTCCGAATCTTTATCTTTAGTAGCAACGGACTTCTTAGGAGACGGCGTCTTCTTGCCATAAAACATATCGGCGAAAAGACCAGCAAACACCAATACGGCACCAAACCATTGGCGATATATTAAAATATTACCAAAAATGACAACAGAACATAAAACAGTAAAGAATTTACGCGTGGTAGTGACAACGGAACATGCTAAAGGACCAAAACCAGCTACCATTAGGAAAATAAATAACTGACCCACGACACCACAGAAAGACAACATAGCTAGATGAGTCCATAGTTCAGGATGACGGGAAGCAAAGTGGATAAAGTCTTTTCCCTCACCTGAAAAGAAGAGTTTAGTTAAAATTTGAAAATGAGTTAAAAAATATAGAAAACTATGTAGATATTTTTATAATCAAAATTAATGGAGATAATTTTTAATGCCCTAAATTTAGGTGACCAATTATTTCATAATTGACTATATTTTTTTTACCAAAAATCTATATCTATTGGGCTTTAAACGTGCTTAATAGAAGTGATTAAACATTAAAAAACAAAAAATCCATTTGTAAGCATAAAAAAGCCGTTTACATCATGGGTTTTAGATAAAGTATTCTATGAAAAATTAAAATACTCTGGCAAAGGCCAGAGTAGTAAATGTAAAAAATTTTTCTTTTTTTAGTACCATCATTGTGCATGATAGGAAAAGAACTTAACCACATATTTGGTTAAAAATTCTAGCTCTAGCTTTTGGAAAGTTTAGGTTGTGAAGAGATATTTTACCAAAATGCATGTATCAGCCGAGCTAAAAATGGGAGATTTTGTAAATATACGTATTATTTTTTTATTTCAAATTGAGCTTGAGATCTTTTTATAAAAATAATGGTGGTTATTTGTTTTCCAATATTTCGTCAACACATTGGGTGACTTCTTCAGGGAAATATTTTAATTTTTTAACGAAAAAAAATTAAATTATTTCCCTGAAGAAGTCACTGATGTTGAATCAAATAAATGAAAGTAAATATAAGTAGGTTAAAAATCACTCATATTTTTTTTTTACTAAAAATCAATTTAGACATGAAATATTTAAAAAAAATACTTCTTAAAAAACTTACCAGTTAAAATCATTGCAAATCCTAACATTATGGTGCTCCAAAAGTTCATAGAAAACATCATTTGATGTCCCGATGGAGCACTGGAAGATCTCATACGCTCTTGTACGGCACCGGTTAGACCATCCATGGACAAACTTAAGATTAATAAAATTTCCCCCAAACCAGTTTTTTCATTTGCCAGCGCTGGATTTGCCTGGCCTTCTTTATACATAAATAAAATAACACCCAAAACAATTGTTACCACACAACTATAACGTATCCAAGAATAAGATTTGCGACCAATTAAAACTCCCAAAATCATAACGGGTATAGGTTTGGCAGATTTGCCCACAACCTGTGTGGGATAAGGTACCCATCTTAAAGCCATGTTGGATGAGACCATGCCCAAGAGATAAGTTAAAGCACTGACAGCATAGTAACCGGAATGAGTAGTATCTTCTTTTTGTGGCTTAACCATCAATAGACCTAGAAAATAAAACAATTACTTCTACTTTCAATTTTTATGGGAACAACCCACCCTCTCCCCTTCTAATATTCTCACCTTTAGCAAATACAAAATTACAAAAACACTGTACCCATACTAATGCCAAAGCATAGGTAAACCGTTCACCCACCGTTCCATCTTCATTGGTGTGTTGGCCATAACGTCCACGCGTTATTTTCTCTTGTACAATTCCATATAGAAAGTAACAAAAGAATATACCAATAGCATAAATGAAAAAGCGGCTTTTTTCCGGTATCATTTTATCAAACAACTTTAGCTTAAACTTAATGTATTAATGCAGATGTATTCAATTTTTACTATTTTGTTAAACAATTTTTTGCCAATTTCGCATTATTTTGTCAATAAATTTGTAATTTACTTTACTGCATGGAATTGCTGCTTTACAGATAATAGAATTTCTTTACACGTCAGTTAATTTTTTAGTTGTTGCTATTTTGTTAATGTTTAGAAGAGGGGGCTTTTGTTTAAAAGAGAGTTATTGAATGTCAGAAACAGCTGATTAAATTGAGAAGGCAAATGCTCATAAACTAATCACAACTAAATGATAACACACCGTTAACGTTATATTTTAAATTTCTAGCGTTTTTAATTTAATCAAGATTAAAAAATAAAATAAATTCACTTTTTCGGGCATTGCTCAAAAAAAAAAAAAAAAAAAAAATAATATGATCCCTCTGTAATAAAAAATAAATTTTTGTTTTATCTTCCATTTTTAAGGTCGCTGCTGCGTGGCACCCCAGGAATCAAAAACTGGTACGGGTAGTAAAATATAAGTAAATGAAAGGAAATTTCCCCAGAATCTTAAATATGGATTTTGTTTCACGACCCTTGGTATGTGGCTCCTTCTAGATCCATTTAGGACCCCTTTTGGGACGATTTCACCAAAAATTAAAAATTTTTGCCCGCGGTGCCTTTGTATCAAAAAATTATTTTTTATGATATTTGATTAAATCAAAAATTAATTTTGTTTCATAATAGATACCATGTGGCTCCCTACCCCTTTTGGGCCGATTTCAAAAAAAAAAAAATTAGAAAAAATCGCTCGATTTTTGAGCAACGGCCGACAAAGTGCATTTTTTGCCATTTGAATTTCTAGTTTTTCAAGAGTTTTTTAAAAAAAATAATTTCTTAAGAGCCCACCTAACGGAAAACTTTTTTATTCAACATTTTATAATTTGAAAGCCTAGAGGCCAATTAAAGTCCAGAAAGAATTATAAACTATTGGGTGTATAAATTACAAATGCTGGAATTCGGGAGTTTATTGTGAAAAATTGGTGCAATATAAAATTGTTCACAGTATTGGCCATTGTTGGCTATGACCTCTTCCCATCTTTCTGGCAACATATGGATTCGGCGCCATTTTTTGAGGCCAAGAACGAAGCAACCCAATTTCGGATACCCTGTGCAGTGGGGCGTTCTGCATAGATCGAAACAAATTGTATCGGACGGGGTAAGGTGTGTACTATAAAATGGGTGAGGCAAATCTTCCTAATCACTATTTTCCAAATAGTTTTTAAACGGGCTTGCAACATGTGGCCAAGCGTTTTCATGATGCAGTACTACGTGTTTGATAAAGGTCCTGTATGAGACTTTTTATCTTTTTAACCTTTTCTGTAGGAATTTCCAAAAATCTCACCAGGCTGGATGTCACGCCGGAGGAGGAACCTATGTAGCAAATTTCACCTTTCCAGCTTCATAGGTTTTGCCAGGACGTCAAGGGGGAATTTTTTTTCCTTTTTTCCCCCTTGGCGTTGAATTTTCGAAAAAATCCCGTCTTAGCTGTTTTCTACACTTAAGAAGGAACCTGCATACCTAATTTCAACTTCCTAGGAGTTGTGGTTTTATCAGGTCGTTAAGGGGGAACTTTTCGCCCTTAGAAAATCCAGTTTTTCCATGTCCCTGGCCAAAATTCTAAAGTGTACATACTCTAAAAAGGGAGGTAGTCCGTTCAAGGGGAGACTTTTCCTCCTCACAGTATGGTTCTCCAAAAATTTCGTCTTAGATAATGTCTACACCGGAGGAGGAACCTATGTACCAAATTTTTTCTTTCCAGCTTTAGTGGTTTTGGCAAACCTTCAAGGGGCAGAAATTCCTTACTTTGCCCCTACCCCTTGTATTTTCCAAAATTGACATCTTAGCTGTTTTATACACTGGAGATGGAGCCTGCATACCAAATTTTAACTGGTTTAGCGGTTTGAGCAGACCGTCAAGGGGGAACTTTTCGCCCTTTGGAGGAGTCATTTCATCCTTTTTAAACCCAATTTTGCCACGTCTCTTGCTAAAATTCTAAAATGTAGCACACCAGTGAGTTACATATTTCAGGCAGTACATATTCAGGTTTCCAGCTATTTCTGAGTGGGCCCTTAAGGGGGAGATTTCTCCCTTTGTGCCCCTACTGTAGGAATTTACGAAAACCCTTGTGTGGATGTCTACACATAATTTGGAAACAATATACCCAATTTTAACTGCCCAGCTCTAGCGGTTTTGGCAGATCATAAAGAGGGAGACTTTTAACCCCCCATTTATACCACGTCACTGGCCAAATTTCTAAAATGTACCTTATCAAGGAGTTGAAACATACTCCCAGGAAGGCATATTTCAAATTTAAGATTTCTGGCTAAACGGGTTTGGGCAGACCGGGAAAGGGGAATTTCCCTCCTTTTGCTCTTCCCCTAAGGAATTTCCAAAAACTCCGTCTTAGCGGATGTCTACGCCGGAGGAGGAACCTATATTAAAAATTTCAGTTTCCTACCTCCTGCAGTTTGGGATGAGCAATGTTGAATGAGTGAGTCGGTCGGTCAGTAACGTTATTCCTTTATTTAAAAAGATATATGAATAAAAAAAACAAGTAAAAAAGGCTTAAACTCGGCTAAGCCGAATCTTTGAATACCCTCGACCAATGTCTAAAAAAGAATGTGCTCACTGTTTTTGATACAAGTAATGTAAAAAACTTTAGAAGTGAAATTATGGAGGTGAAAAAAATTTTTTGTGGTGAGAAACTTTTTTGAATGTGAAAACAAATTTTGTGGATGAACAAAACTTTTTTCGGTCAAAATGTTTGAGGTGAATAGAAAATTTTATTCAATTCTAAGGGACTGGTTAAAAAAAGTGAAAATATTTTATTTGCCAGTCGCTACTATGAAATTGTATTGTACTTAAATACACCCATTTGTATGGGTGGAACGATTTTGCTCATTTTCAATAACAAAATGGTAAAAGTGAGCATCCCCGCTTGCGTCTTCGCGCCATGATCGCCTTTTCAACAGACAGACGGACGGACATCGCTAGATCGTCTTAAAATTTCTTAAGTATCACGAGTATTTATACTTTATGGAGTCTTAAACCGATATTTCACTATATACAAGGTGGCGCAAAAGTAATCCTCCTATCAGAAAATGCTATAAATTTTGCGATTGGCCCCTAATGTCAGTTCTGTTTTGACATTTGTGTAGTAAACACATGCGAAATACACGTTAATAAACAATGTTACGCTACACTGCTCCAGAACGCGGAATATTGGTGACTATTTATTTGAGCAATAATGAAGATGATTTTTATCAAAAATAATCATGAGTGATGAGGCCCATTTCCATCTTAGCGGGTACGTAAATAAGCAAAATTTACGCTTCTGGGGCACTGAAAATCCGCGTGTAACCCACGAAGAGCCATTACACCCGCTCAAAGTCACTGTATGGTGTGCTGTTTTCGCTGGAGGAGTCATCGGACCTTTTTTCTTCGAAGACGTCGCGGGTTAAACGGTTACTGTGAATGGTGAGCGCAACAGAGCAATGATCAACGAGTTCTTTTTGCCGCAACTTGATGAATTGGGATTGGAAAACATGTGGTTCCAACAGGACGGTGCAACGCCACACACTGCACGTGCCACAACCGATATGCTGAAGGATGCATTTCCCGGGCGCCTAATCTCCCGTTTTGGCGATTTGCACTGGCCAGCAAGATCGCCTGATTTGACCGCTCCAGACTTCTTTTTGTGGGGCTTTTTGAAGTCGCGGGTTTATGTCAACAAGCCTCAGACTCTTGCAGCTCTTAAAGACAATATCCGCCAAGAATGTGAGGACCTATCGCCGGAAGTTTTGGCCAAAGTGATGGAAAATACCATAAAAAGGGCTCAAATGACAATCAACTGTGGCGACGGCCATTTACATGACATCATATTCTCGACTTGATGTAAAAAAAATTAAAAGACCAAATAAAAATAATCCACAAGAAGAATCAAAGTTTTTCATTTTTTTTAAATTACAGCCAAAAAACATCGGAAGGTTATTTTTGCGCCACCCTGTATGGCGGAGGGTATAATAAATAGTCGATTTTGGGACTTTAATCAATAACGCTGTTTTATATTTTAAGTGTTGATGTGATCTAATCGATCGTAGGCATTGCTTCTAATTTGATTTCGAAGGAAATTAAAACGCAGCTTTAACCTCAACTTATGACAGCTGTCCTTAAAGATTTCAAAATTGTGATAAGAATATTAAACTGATTATAACCACACACAAAATATATATTGTTTGTTTAATTAAAGCGCTACCTTAACCACCCTACAAGGTTAATTACATTATTAAAAAAATACAAATAATTTACAAACAAAATGTCATTCAAACAGCTCTATCAAGATGGAAAAAACAAAATGTATAGAAAATCAATGCATTGACAGTAAAAAGAAAATCAAAATGTAAGGACTAACTAAATAAACTCTATACAAAGATGATAATCTTGTTTTTGTTTTTTTAGATAATCATCTTAGATAATCATCTTCAAAAACTTTACACTATTTTTTGGTTGATATTAATTTTTTCTTTTTTAGCTCAAAAATACGTTAAAAATTGTGTTAATTGTTTTTTAACACCATTGAGAGGATTCTAAAAACTAGTTTGCTGTTTCAAAAATATTTAACGCTTGACTGATTTTACTACAGTACTAAATTGGACTAATATATCATCGAGGATGATTTAAAAGGTCCTTTAAAAAAATAACCTAAATTTAACACAAAATATATAAAAACAATTAAAAACAAAAAGCGGAAATAATTTTATACTTGTCTGATACGATAGATTTTATTTGTACTATTTTAATGTTCATGTTAGTTTTCCATTTGTTGTTTCGATACAAGAGGGTCAATTTGTTTCATATTTTACACCCACCCACACTCACCCCCTTTTGCTTTAAGTTAAGAACAAAATTATTATATTGTGGTCTTTATATCTTGTTTTTTACACATTCGCGTTTTGTCAGAGGGGTTTTTTGTTTTTGTTTGGTTTGTTCATAAATCCAGGTGTTCAATAAATTGTCTATTTTTTCTAAATATTCGATATAATAATTGATAAGAATTTGATATACAATTACTACACTCAAAAAAAAAAGTTAATAAAGCCAGCAAAAAATATTGCTGAGCAGCAAAATTTTAGTCAGGAGGGTGCTTGCAAAAAAATTGCTAATGTCAGCAAAAACGTGTTGGTGAAAATCAGCAAAAGTTTTACCAACACTTATAGCCGTATTCATAAAAAAAATCTTAATTCAAGTTTTAAATACAATGTAGTTAAACAACATTTTAAGCCTAAAAAAGCTTTGTTAAAAATTCGTATTCATAATTCGTATTTAACGTTTTTTAATCTCGTGGATGGCAACACTAAATTTTTTATTTGTCACTTTAATGGTAATGATGCAAAACAATGATTATTAATTCATACGGTACTCGTTTCTAGAATATTTTTTGTAGTGTTTGGGAAAAATATTACTTTTATAAAACATAAAATGTATGATAACTTGTTTATTAATTAAAAAAAGAAGGGAAGCAAAATGCCCGGTAAATGTGTAATTAAGATGATGATTTTATTGCAGATAAAAACGGTATTCCAATAACCAGTTTTAAATTAATTTGTATTTTGATTGTTTACACATCACAAGTTCAGTTTGTACAATTAACATATTACAGGTTGGTTGAAAAGTTCCTGCGCTCGAAATGAAAGAATACTGTTTTTGTTACGAAATATATTTTTTTATTCAATATAATCTCCTAGAAGCTCAATTCACTTGTTCCAATGATCTTCCAATAATTTATTCCATCCTTATAATGGTTTTCCGGAAGCTCTGCAAAATAACCGTTTACGGCTGCTATGGCCTCTTCATTCGTCGAAAAATGCTTTCTACGAAGGAATTTTTTGATATTTCTGAAACGATAGTAGTCACCGGGAGCCAAATCTGGTGAATACGGTGGATGTTCAAGCAATTCGTACTTTAATTCTTTGAATTAAGCAAACACTTCTGTGAGCAGGTGCATTCAGGGCCGGATTTAAACTTTTGCCGCCCTTGGGCACTGAAAAAAATGCCGCCTCATTATTTTTAAAAATTCAAATATCTAATGTATTGCAAATAATTTATTATATATTATATACTTTGATATGACATAAAAAATATTTGTTTTTGTTCTTAGAGCTATACATTTTGCACTCAGCTTGACTCATGTGTGCTGTTTTTATAAGACGTTTGCCAAACGTCACTCAATCATCTGCATGTTGTTGTTGCCGTTACAACAACAAAAACAACATACAGACGATTGAGTGACGTTTGGCAAACGTCTTATAAAAACAGCACAATAATTATAATATAATAATTTTATCACAGGCAAATACGCCTGACTTTTTGAGTTGCGAATTGGTCGATTAAATCCTCACAATCTAAACGTTGAAGCACTTCCGATTCGATGCATAGAATAGCTAAGCTATTGAGTCTATTTGCACTCATTGTAGAACGAAAGTAGTTTTTAACCCTTTTTAAACAAGAAAACGATCGTTCTGCGCCACAGTTTGTTATAGCTAAAGTAATAAATATTCGATATGCGATTTCTACGTTCGGAAATTCAGTGTAAAGGTCGTTTGCTCGCAAAAGTTTCAGAAGATCGGAAGGTGAATTATTTTCCATCGTTTTTTCAGTGCAATAAGCATGGAAGTGCACGAATTCGTCATCCAATGAGAACTCAAGATCTGAAGAATAAATCTTTCTTAAACGTTCAGCTCGTTTACGAATCTCTCTATTATCCAAATTGCCAAATTCAATTATAACTGAGAACTTTTCCTGTATCTTTTCATACGCAACACATCTTTTTCGTAATTCGAAATCCAGATTGTCAAGAATGACATTAAACGTATTGACTCTAAAGTAGTCTCGACCTGACAGTTGCACATCTCCATCCCGTGATTCATCAGCATGTAATTTTCTCTTCCTTTGTCTAGAAACTGTTGTTTTATATTCTTTAATCTCTGAAATATTTAAAGCATTTTTTTCATAGATTTCGAATTCATTTCGCGTATCAGCAACAACTTTAATCAAACCATGATAATCGTCGATCACGTCAGCAATGCTGCAATCAACTTTTTGCAATCTTTGACTAACAGCATTGAATCGCGAGAGTAAAAAATGCCAAAGTATTTGCATAAATGCTGTTTTAAGTCGCTCCATTTGAATACGAATACCTTTTGCTTGTTGTCTTGTAATTGCATTTTCGTCAATATCTTCTTCAATAATAATCAATGTCTCGATTATTTCGTCGAAATATTGATTAAGTACATGAACAGCTTCATAACGAGCTGACCATCTGGTTGCAGATAAAGATTTTAACGCGATTCTTTTTCCGGTATGAGATTGTAAAATTTCCCAGCGCTGCGTCGATGCAGTAAAGAAGTTATATAAAGTTTGTACTGTATTAAAGAATGAAGCAGCTTCTGGTGCGCATTCTACTGCGTGAACTCCAACTAAATTCAAAGAATGAGCAGCACAAGGAGCATGTTCTGCTAGATCATTAATTTCATGAATTCTTGCCTGTAAACCTGAATACATTCCTGATACATTGTTAGCATTATCATATGACTGACTTCGACAGTCTGCGAGGTCAAGATCAAAAAACTCAAGAATAGACAATACAGCAACTAGCAAATCTTCAGCTTTATGTCCAGAATTTTCAATAAATATCAGAAAGCGTTCAACAGGCGTTCCATCTTTTTGCACATATCTAATAACAAAAGAAAGTTGGTCAACGTGAGATATATCAGGTGTGGAATCTACAATAATAGCATAATATTTGGCTGATTTAACTTCTTGAATTATGATAGAAGATACTTTTACTGACAAAAGCTGTATAAATTCTTCGTATATAGTTTTCGATAAGTAACTTGTACTGCCAGATCCTTTATTTCCAAATTTTCGAATATGCTCTTCTAGGAATGGGTCAAAAGAAGCAAGAAATTCAATCAGCATTAAAAAATTGCCATTATTTGGTGAGCCAAACTTTTCATCACTTCCTCGGAATGGAAGCCCTCGAGAAGCAGCGACTACTCTTCTTAAAACATTTCTCCAATAAGAGATTTCTGTCTCTGTTTGTATGACTAAGTCATGGTCTATTCTATTCTTAGTATCCGATCTTTGCTTAAGGGTTAACATACATTTTTTATGATGTTTGGAGTTTTCATGCTCACCAACACGAACGCCTGCATGTTTCCAATCATCAAATCCGTTTTTGCCATTAAATGAACACTCTCTGTCAAAAAGAAGACAAGCTGCACAAAATACAGAACCTTTACTAACTGAGTAAATGAGCCATGGGCGTGGAACTTTTTCACCGTTGATAAGTTTTCTTAAAAATAGTGATTCTGACAGCCATCTTGAAGTTCCATCGCTGTAATCACGTTTTGTACCGGAGAAATCCAAATTTTTATTTTATTTACATCCATGGTTAGCTACGTAATCTCTGGTGAAATCGTTTATAACCCATTCTCCTGGATCATCGCTTATCACAATATCCCCATGCTCATTATCTTCTATATTTATTGTTGGAATTGTAGCTTGAAGTTCACTTTCGTGATGGATATTCTGTGGCAGCGAAGAAGTCGTGGTACTATCAGTATCATTACTCGTAGACGGAGTTCGTTTTGAAGTTGACGTAGAACATGCATCATCACCTGCAAAAATTTACTATTATTCTATTAACCTAATTATGACAGTAAATAATGAATATACATTTTATACACATCGACAAATGAATCATTATTATACTTGGAAAAATATGAATACTTGAAAAAATATGATACAAACCTTCATAATCTAAATTCGTACAATCTCTATTGTTAGTTTCTAATTTTTGTGTAACACATACTTTTTTCGTAAAAAAATCATCTAGTTTGGGAGTTTTACTCAAAACCTCTTGTTCCTTTTTACTTTTGTCCAAAGCGCGCTTTCGATACTCAGATCCACTCAATTTTTTGCGTCCATCAGCCATGTTTGACAATTGATCGTATATTTATGCTCAACATTAATGCAATTTTTTGATATCGATAAATTATTTTAACACCTTACTCAATCAACACTTACTCTTTAATGATGAGCACGTTTAAAAAAGATAAAATAAAACTATGCAACACATAATCAATGATATGAAAAAGGGGATTCCCACAATTTAATATGTACAATGTACATATAGTGTTGCTGTGGCTTATTATTTTGTATTTTTGTATTTTTCTCAAAACACAACGAAAGCTATGCAACGAACTGTCAATGAAAGAAAAAGGGGAATGACACAATTTAATTTTGTAACGCTCTTGTGGATTATTGTTGTATACCTACATAAATGGAGGTTTTTTACACAAAAATGGTGTCCGCGTCAGGCCATGGGAGTGTCCGTCTAGCAGAGTGTAATTTGTTTTAAAAACACTTGCAAAACAAAGGGACCAAGAAAAATGCATGTTTAGCAGAGGTGATCGCCTGCGGGAGGTGTCCGTTAGTAGAGGTTTCACTGTATTACCATTTTAAATCGTTAAAGAAATGAATTAATTAAATAATTTCGAATATAAATTTTCACTTAAGGTGCCAAAATTATGATTTACAAAATTTCAATTTGACAAATATTATACGAGTCGCATTTCTTGAATTATCTATTAAATAATATATGATTAATTAAAATATAAAATTTCTATTGAGAAATTTTGATGACAGTAAAAAATTTTTTTCACTTTCCAAATTTTGCCGCCCTAGAAAATTTGCCGCCCTGGGCTCTAGCCCCGACTGCCCCTAGTGTAAATCCACCACTGGGTGCATTGTCTTGATGAAAAATGATTTTTTTCTTCTTTAAACCAGGTCTGTTCTCACGAATTTTTTCATCCAGGTGATCCAAAGGGCTGCAATAATATTCAGAGTTGATTGTTTTACCTTTCTGAAGATAATCAATCAACAAAATTCCTTTTGCATCCCAAAAAACTGATGCCATAACCTTCTTTGCTGATCGTTGTGACTTCACCTGCTTTGGAGCTGAACAACCAGCTTCAGTCCACTGTAAACGTTCTTGTCTTAATTTAGGATTTTATTTATTTATTTTATTAAACATATAATTACAAATTATATTTTAATACCCTAACCGAGCACTAGCAACGAAGGCCTTCAGCTCGTTGTAGAGAAAACAGACCAGAGCCTCTAGTGGGAATCGAACCCACGACCCCCGCACTGATAAGCTAGCACGCTACCAACTAGCCTACCGGGGCGCTCAAAGGATCATGGTGGTAGATCCAAGTCTCATCCATAGTTATAAAACGACGCAAGAAGTCGGTTTTATTAGGCTTGAAACGCTCCAAATTACGCTGAGAAATTTGTTTTCGATCCAGGTTTTGTTGGATTGTTAATGTGTGCGGCACTAACTTTCACAACAGTTTTTTCATACGTAATTCTTCATGTAAAATATGGAGTACTCGTTCGTCTGAGATGCCTATGGCATTAGCAATTTCACGCTTAGTCAAACTTGGATCTTCACTAACCATATTATGTACCTGCTCAATGATTTCTGCTGTGGTTGCAGTTTTTGGTCGTCCTTCGCGTGGATCGTCTTCAAGGCTGGTACGACCACGTTTAAATTTACCAGCCCAAAATTCAACGGTGCGTTTTGAAGGTGAGGACTCCTTATACACTTCTTACAATTGTTCATAAATATCCTTTGCTTTTAAACTCTTCAAAACAAAGAATCTAATTACTGCACGATATTCAATTTTTTCCAGATTAAAAAAAATCAATGGCACGTCAAATTCAAATGGCTTGTAAACAAAGAAAGAATTGACAGAAAGACTTGCAACTTTGCATGTGTTCTCAGGACAGTTATACCAACTTGAGAAAAAGATAGTTTGGAGCTTGCAGTGCCATCTATTGGTGAGCGCAGGAACTTTTCAACCAACCTGTACTTTGAATTGAAAACATCAAATTTTTTTAAATACCACATTAAAAATAATATGTAGAAAAGCGGCCTGGACGCGTCGCTCCTCTCTTTGTAAATTTTCGTCTGACGATCATTTGAAATTTGGGCAATAATATCTAAGTATTATAAACAATATACAATTAAAAATGTGTTTTGTATGTTATTTTGTCATTAAAAAGAATTATATTATTTTGTCATTAAAAAGAATTATATTTCTTTATTTTATTATTCGAATTTTCGTATCTTAACCCTTAACTTACACTTAACTTTCAAACAGCAAGAAACATATTTATCGTTTTGCATTGCAAGCAAAAATGCAATCACTTTGTGGGAAATAAAAAATAGGTTTTGTATTACAATTTAAGTCCCAAAACAAATTCATAACACACATAATATTGGTGCGTGTAAGTGAAAGTATTATGGGATATTAATAATCCGAATAAATTTATATGTATGAAAGACAGATACAACAATCTTCCACGGTTGAATTTTTATATCTTGGCACAGTTGTATATTTACTGTATATTTTATATCTGTACAAGCTGCGACATCTACCTCTTGTCTATCTGATTGTTGTCCTCACTATAAATGTGTTGATCAGCACTATTTTAAAAGCAAAATAAATTAGTAAAAAATTAGTTCAAAGTTAGTTTATTGCTGAAAAAATATAACTAAAGTTTTTGCTGAAAAACTAGTATAATAGATTTACAACCCCTTTTTACTAATTTTCCTACTAACTTATTTTTTTTGAGTGTATATACGTTGTATGTAGATAACTTTAGTAGAAAAAAAAACAACAAAACGATTATGATTTAACCCTTATTGACATTTAACATGTGTAAAAAATAAATGATTTCATAATTTACTTGTAAAGCTAAGCTACAAGTGTAATAAAAAGCTTTGTATATTTACTATATGCAGTTTATTGTGTTGTGTCTTGAAAACAATTAAAAATCGAACTGTTACTCTGGCAAACGGTGAATTTGGCAAGAGAATTAGTTGATCTTGGCTTAAACGTATAAAATCATTAGCTGTGTTTATGCGGCAATAAGTCCGTGACATTTCGAACTTTCCTCGTAATTATATGAAATGCAACACTGATCCCATCAAGTATCACCTTTTAATAGACTACTGTCAAATTTTGAGCAAGTTCCGTCATTTACTTTGCGTTTAACAGCTTTTCAAAACATACAACCTCGTGCATTTTTAAAAAAAATGGAAAAAAGTGAATTTTGAGTGCTCATTAAATATTTTTTTTTGCGAAAAAAACCGTCCATCAAACCAAGGAAAAGCTTGATAAATACTATGGGGACTCTGCACCATCGATTTCAATGGGAAAAAAGTGGTTTACCGACTTTCGTTGTGGTCGCACAAGTATAAATGACGCTGAACGTTCTGGACGGCCAATTGAGGTCAATACACCCGGAAATGTCGAAAAATTCCACGATATGGTGTTGGCCGATCGAAGAGTAAAAGTGCGTGAAATTTTTGATGCCATAAGCATTTCATATGACAGTGTGGTTTCGATATTAAATGATCAGTTTGATTTAAGAAAGCTGTCTGTGCGCGTTTGCCCTCAATGGACCATAAACGTAATCTCGTGACAACTTCAAAGGATTGTTTGGAGTTCTTTAACCGAAATTCGAATGAGTTTTTGCGGCGTTTTGTAACTGAGGATGAAACATGAATCCATTACAACACTCCGGAGACCAATCAGCAGTCTAAACAATGGGTTTTTCCGGGTGAACCGGCTCCGAAGAAGGCCAAGGTAAGTTTGTCGGCCAATAAGGTTATGGCAACAGTTTTTTGGGATGCACGCGGGATAATCCACATCGATTACCTTCAAAACGGAAAAACAATAAACGGCGAATATTATGCCAACTTATTGGATCCTTATGGCCAAGAAAAAAGTTCTTTTCATAAAGATAATGCACGGGTGCACACGTGTGTAGTCTCAATGGCAAAATTCCATGAATTGGGCTACGAATTGGTACCTCATCCGCCATATTATCCGGATTTAGCCCGCAGTGACTATTTCCTATATCCAAACCTAAAGAAATGGCTCGGTGGAGAGATGAAACGATGAAATTATTGATCAAACAAATGCCTATTTTATGGGCGTCGGAAAATCCTACTTTTTGGAAGGGATTTAAAAATTGGAGAAACGTTGGACTAATGGCGTTTTCTTTTCTAAAAGAAAAGTGTTGCCTTTTTATAAGTTAACATTATTAAAATGTTGAACACACCCTCTCAAAATGTTGTTTTTTTTTGATCACAATAGAACAAAAAATATGCCCTTTTTAGCACCTGTTCATAAATCAGCTGTTTTTTATAAACAAAAATTAAAAAAGAATTGGCGCAATTAAAGAAAGGTTTATAAAAATTAAAAAGACATGGCAAGTGAATGCGGTGAATGGTGAAAGCCCATCATACAAGAGAATTCAAAGTAAGTACAAAAATTAAAATTATTGTTGTAAAAATAATGTATAAACTAATTTTGTTACATTATGGTCAGATGGCGAAACTAGACAGCTTTTAGATCTGTATGCTAACTTCATGTCTTAAATTGGACCAATCAAAAAATTTAAATCAAAGAAAGACATGTGGGTCAAAGAAAGACGCCACAAAGAAAGAATGGATACTGCGGCTAAAATGCAATCCACACTTGAAAAAATATTAGAAGACAAAGGGGCAACCCATTGATTTCCCCCCAGATAGTACTTTTTGAGGTGACTTAACACAAATTTTTTATTTTAAAGACTCGTTGCAAAGTTTGGAAATGGGCTTGGCTGTATAATTATTATTTATGTTCGATTGGGAACAATTTCTACACCATTGGAAAGGTAACTAAAATATCTTTTTTTTGTTAACTCATTCCTACTCCACGAAGGAATTTTAATTTTTTTTAACTTTAAAGTCTTGAGAATATTTTAATAACCTAACATTTTATTCTCATAAAACTTTTTTAAGAAATAAAAATTGTTTTTAAAAACCACAACGAAAATTCCTTCAGATGGTCGAAATCGGTTAAAAAGATATTTTAATTACCTTTTCAATAGTGTATATATTGTTCCAATCCGACTATAAATTACAAAAATACAGCCACGTCCATTTCCAAACCTCGTACCCTCAAAAAAAAAATAAATAAATATAAAATTTGGAATTAATCGGTAGTGTGCAAAAACAAAATTTCACTTGTTAAATGTTCCTTTTATTTTGTTAATGAAATTGAAATTAGTAATAACAGATTAATTTTTAAGTTGTTCAATTACATAAAAGAGTTTTTATTTCATTTCTTTTTATTTGTCCTAATTGTATTAACAAATTGTCTCGTCTATCGTGCTCGAAAGGTTCGGAATTAATGTGGGATTCATTTATTTCTCCGCTTATTTCTTCATCACAAAAATCGTTCCTATCAATACAAATATTGTGAAGAACACAAGTTGCAATGATGAATTGCGCCATGGTTTCAACATTATGGAAATCTTGTTGTAATAACTGACGAAAACGACCTTTTAGTGCACCAAACGCATTCTCTATCTTGACACGGGTCCGACAAAATTTTAAATTGTAATTCTTTTCCGAATCAGTCAAATTTCCATAATCTCGAAACGGTGTTAGAAGATATTCCCTTAATGGGTAAGCCGAATCTCCCAGCAAATGGTATTTTGGTGCACAAATATTTGGCAAATCTTTCCCAATAAACGACAGCTTCAATATCCTTGAGTCATGGATTTTACTGGGAACACCTGTGTATACATCCAGAAACCGCAACTTTGAATCACAGATACCTTGTAATGTTATTGATATGGTATCGTGTCTATTAGCATAGGTGGAACGTATTTTGTGTTTTGGAGTTCTTACAGGAATATAACTGCCATCCACACACCCCAAAACATTTGGAAATCCCGATATCTAAAAAAATTAAAATAAGATATTTTTATGGAATAAAAAATGTTGTCATACTTTTTCAAACTCCTTAGCAACAGCTTCTTTTTCAGCATTTGATTCTGGAAACTTTATGCGTTCTGAAGCGAATTCTTCCAATAGAAATTTTTAAACCTTTTTGAAGGAAGCATGAAGGTTTGACAACGACATATCAAAAACGTTAGAAACTTCTCTAAATGTGGTTTTGTTGCCGCTAAACCTAAATATAAAATTAATACTTTTTACATTTTCGTTGTTTTAAATAGCTTACCACAAAAAGGAGAAGATCTGTGTTTCTACAGTTGAGTGTTTTCTTCCTCCTTGATACGTCCTAGTCAAATTTGATATGGAGTATCTGTTAATAAGATATATAGCACTTTCTCGACTAAGCCGAAAATTCTTCTTAAACTGGAAAGAAACAAAAAAGTGGTTACAATTGAGAAAGTCGATATCCTAAAGACATTTACTTACATCGCTTTCAGAGTATTGATGAACAACATTTTCAATAAAGTTTTTAACACGCGGTAAATGGTTTCGTTTCACAAGCACTGCATACATTTCATCATCATCAGATGAAGAAGATGGCTCCAACAAGTCTCCAATAACTTTATTTGCACATAAAACTGCAGTTTTTTTTCCATTTCAATTAATTTTTTTATTAATAAATATATTAAACATGAAAAACACTGAAAATTTTATTTTAATGTCAAAATCACTGATTGGAAAAAAACAAATTCTTCTTCTTTTTACAAATAAAATGGTAGAGTCAGCTGTAACAAAAAAGGCAAAATTCTCGCCCTGTCATAAAATAGAGGGCAAAAAATGCAAAATTTTTTCCCTTTTTTATGGCAACATTTTTAGAAAAGAACATGATGCCATGTCACAGTGTTGACTTTTTTTCAGAAAAGAACACAAAAATGTAATTTAAGGGCAAAAGAGGCAACATTTTTGCCAGAAAAGAAAACGCCATAAGTGTATTGAGCTAAAAGGAGATTATGTTGAAAAATTAATTTTTATTTTTTTTGCAAAAAAAAACTATGTTTCATTCAAAAAGTGACGCACTTTTTGATCCGCCCTCGTAGAAGTATACCCACCCACCGTATTTTTTACAAAAAAAAAGAGAAGCAACACTCAGGAAATTCTTCCTATTAATTAATATGTTGCTTTCTTTGGAAAGGGGATAGAAGAGAGCTGAAAGGTGGTGAAAATATGAAGGCCTTCAAATATGGCAAAACAGTAATTGCGCGAAATGATAAATCTTAAAACATTTGTTGTTCGCCATCTAATGGAGAGCTAGCGAAATTGTTGAAGTTTTTCAGTTCATAGACCTGTTAAGTTATTCTACTTCGATGGAATTTAGTGCTATGGGAACACCGAAGGTGGGCGTTGCGATATTATAAGCGAAAGAAAACTCATACATATTATATTTCTAAATTAATGTTGCCGCCACTGGGATCGTACGTACAACCTTAAGTGTAACAGTCCGACGGACTAGCCATTACACCACAACGATAAACCAATTATTTGATCATATTATTTTAATTAATAATGAATCTTCCCAAAAAAAAAACATTTTTACGGACTCTGCGACACGTACGAATTCATAAATACGTAAATACGTAAATACGTAAGTGTTACAGTCCGACGGACTAGCCATTACACCACAACGATAAACCAATTATTTGACCATATTTTTTAAATTAATAATGAATCTTTCCAAAAAAAAAACATTTTTACGGACTCTGCGACACGTACGAATTCATAAATCCTGCTTTTAATGTACGTTTACGGTCCGTAAATACGTAACATTAACGGACCGTATAATTGAATTTTCGAAAACAATACGTTTAACTCCGTTTTCTTTAATACTTAAAAAATGTGTAATCATTATACTGATCGCTCGCTAAGGTTAAGAAAAATAGATGTTCACACAGCGAAAATAACTTTAAGTGATATCCATTAGGGTGGCCCAAAATACAAAAGCATCGAATATTCGCGCTCCACAACGCTGATCCTATTCGAATTGTGTTTAAAAATGTTCAGTCGAAATTTGAGCACAATCGGTCAATATTTAGAGGTTGCGATAGTTTAATGATTTTTCGGGGTTAGATAGAAATATAACATACAATGATTTTTTATGGTGATATTCATTGTTTATTTAAAAATAAAAATATTTAATAAAACAAATAAATAAAGAATTAATAAAACTAAACTAAATTAAGTACAAATTATCATATATTTTATAATTTTTTTAAATTATCGATAGCCATTTTTGCAATATTAGCTTTAGAAACCCCGGGAAATTTTTTTCTATGGTGATCAACTAATCTGAGCAAATATTGCTTTTGCTCCTCATTTTTCGTAATTGAGCTGTTAAATTGGGTCACCAAAGCAACACCTCGTTCTGCACAGTCATTTACAACTTTTAAAAGTCTAGCATTTTCTTTCATCGAAATAAAAATGGCGTCGTCTTTCCACTCTGTAGGATCCTTTGAAAGAAATGACTGTGCCTTTTCTTGTCCATCATCGCATAGTAAATTAAAAAACATTGTTGACCTTTGGGTAACATAGGACTCTGGAATCGAAAAAGGCAAGCCCTATTAAATATTCAGAAAAGTACCATAAATGTCGATGAAATGCTTTTACAGCAGCTTTAACAATTTTTTCATTGGGATAGTTTTCGAGTTGTTTAAGGAGGTTTTGGTCATTAAGAGGAGCATTTATTGCTAAAGGAGCTTCATTCCAGTATCGGCCATATATAAGACTTACAAACAAACTTATTTCGGTAACTGCTTTCTTTTCCTCGTCTGTGAGATCAAATTGATTTTGAAACATATATATTTTTATGCAATAGATCGCCTTCGTCATCCAACGAGCAAGATGGCACGCGCCTGGTGCATAAAATTTAGCTTTCATTGCTCCTTCTTTATGTGCACCAGCAAGAAAATAAAGACAAAGCGTAAGGAGTTCACGATAATCGTCCCTTGGCTGTTGAGTTTTGATGGCATCGGTATAATATTCATACATTTGCTGCTGGAGTTGAAGCAAGTCACTTGTATGGAATAGTGTATCATCTCCGACTTTGAAGTTTTCTTTATCAATATTTGGCCATTGATTTTTAAATCTTTTAAATAGTTGCACTTCGGGTCCTCCGCTGGGGCCAAAATACTCTTTAAAAACATTAGAAAGCATGACCTCAAACATATGATGGCGACAAGCAATCCATATTAGGTCTTTATTTAAACCTTTTTCAATTAAAGTACATGCACCTCGCTTTAAACCAGTATTGGAGGCGGTAGTGTCAAAGCATAGTCCTTGAATTTGGTTTTTTATTGACCAATCGGTACAAACGCCCAAACAAGCGTTAGCATGTTCTACACCGGTTCCTTTTGTGATCTTTGGAACTGCTAAAAGTTTTTCTTTTCCATTGCCACTGATGAGTATAGCAACTCTATCGACTTTTTTGTTTTCATCAGAAATATCGGGCAATAATTTGCTGTCCCAGTGCAATACGACTGGATATTGTAAAGAGAATGAGTCCTTATCAGCTTCTGATATCTTTTTTCGGATATCGTTTCTTTTCTTTGTATTGTGGTACGTGATAAGGCAATTTCGGATACAGGTATACCTAAGGCTTGAACTGCAGCTCCAACAACATACATGGTATTCCGATCAGAAAGATTTACACGGTTAATAGATCCAATAAAGTCGTTTGTAAAAACAGATTTCATTTTTATTTGTTTAGTTGTATTTTTTTTTTTCACGAAACTTAACTTCTTCGTGCGATGAATATGACTCACTGTCGGAAATTTCAATATAATCCTTCAGCGTAGATAATCCAGCCACTTCTTCAATAGCTCTTTGACTTTCAATGTTACGCAATTTCCTTGCCTCTAATTCCACTTCTCTCTTTCGCTTGCGATCTTCTTTCTCCTTTGACTTTTTGTCTATTCCCGCCATGCTGCAACTCATATTATTTTCCCTCTGCATTATAAGAAAACATTTGTCCTCCTCATTCTTGATTGTCTTTAATGCATCTTTTGTGGCTACGTCTAATATTTTATTTAAATCTGCTTTGAACATGACTTCCTTTGCCCGACTGCTTTTGAGATTGTTTTTCCGACTCTTCTTCAAAATGTTATATTTACCTAAAAGCTTACGAATAATTCTAACGATCGAATCAATTCTTTGAGTGGGAAGTCTTGCTCGTTCCCAAATCTCGGTCACTGCATTTGCCGTTTCTCGAATACTAATCGTTTCAGTTCTCTTTTTTTCCAAGTGATAAAAATTGAACAGTTTAAGCACATCGCTTTTTGATGGAAGTCTTGCCGGACAAAAACGTTCAATTTGTTTCCCAATTTGCCAAGCTCCTGATGAGCTTCTCATTAATCTCGAGGATTTAGTGGCATACATTTCTTATGTTAGCTAAACCAATATAGCACAAAAATAAATAGACGATTTAAAAAATTATTATTGTTTTGCACTACTTACATTATTAGAAATCACTGAAATTTTACAAAATTTACATTCAAAATGGCTTGTACTTTGTAAAAAATCGCGCACAACCAACAACCAGGCACAGCCTTCGCACACAACTTTCTCGTTTAATGTATTAATTATCAATGAACTTCGCACTTTTTTTTTACTTTTGAAACAACAATCAGGGCATGCCCGTTATTAATACAGTATTTTGTTTTGATACGAGGAAAGTAAGTGCATGAAAGAAAAATAAAAAATTCTGAAATTACGTTTGAAACAACAATCAGGGGATGCCCCTTATTAATACAGTATTTTGTTTTGATGCGAGGAAAGTAAGCGCATGAAAGAAAAAAAAAAATGAAATTTGCTAACATAAACTCGTTTCTTGTAATTCCGCATTCAAAATAAGTTAAATAATTATATAAAGGGATCAATATATTTGAATTTTAACGAACTTAAATCTAGTAAAGATCAAAGAAAAGTGTGAAAAAGTATCTCCAATACATAAACAAGTACAATAATGATAAATGCATGTAATAAAAGATGTGAAACATAAAAGTCGCCATTCATCGCGACCCCTAAATATTGTCCCATTGAGCCAATTTTTGGTATACACATATATTTTAGTAAAAGAAACAAAATCAAGCTTGTGGAGAAAGTATTGGACTATACTTTTACTTTTCCATACAAGCGTGGGCCACCCTAATATCCATGTTGTCAAATTTATGCAGTTTTGCAAAAAAAAAAAAAATTGTCTGACAGTTTTAAGTAGATTTAAAAAAAATGTGCAAATTTGCATTGTGTGCTTCATCATATCCTAAATACCACAAATGAAACCTTAATTAAAACTTTGTTTTATTTATCATGATTTTCAATGTGCCATTGTGCTGGAGATGAATGTAACATTTAATTAAGTTTGTAAACGTTTTTTTATTTTATATTTATTTCAATATCTTTACAAATAAATTTAAATAAAAAATGATGAAATTTGTTATTTAAAATTAAAAAATTTAGGCATTTACACAAATCCGTTTTTGTTGCAAGAACGTTACGAATACGGACCGAATACGGATCCGTAAACGGTCTGTCATTGAAGGACCTTCAACGAACAACTACGATATTCACACAACATATCGGTCCGTAATTGACGGTCTGTTGAAAGATTCGAATCAGTTTCAATGTTCCTTAAAATCCGGTTTCTTAAACGGAGTTGGATTCCATTTATGTCAGACCGAAAATGGCACGTATTGTTTGTTGGGTTATTTAATTAAATATGATTCTAGATTATCTTTTTACATTTTAAAAATAATTATGAACATATTTAAATTAAAAATGAAGCAAACTTTATTTTATTTCAAAGTTGTTTATAGTTAATATAATGTTGTTTCTTCTTAAATTAGTTTTTAGGATTTAGTATACCAATCAACTCACAATTAAATTCTGAGACAATTTAGCGAGATCCTCCCTTCTGTCCATGTAAAATAAACCACACTTGTAATAATGGTTCTATTAACCTGATCAAATAAAGTAAGATAAATTATATTTTATAATTTTATTTATTTTTATTATTATATTTAAATAAATCAATAAACTCTTAATACTAGAAAAATAATATAATAATTTTCATTTAAAAAAAATTAAAAACTTAACTTAAAATACCACAGAATAGTTTTCGTATATAATTTTTAAAATATATTATTTAGAATCTTTCGATATTATTCATTAAAAATGCCTAACAAATTTGAGATTTTTTAAAAAAAGAATGACTAGAATTGTTATTGTTTAAAATATAAAACTGTACAATAAATTTTAGGTCATTACGGTCAATGGTTCCAACACAAAATGAAAGTAAATCATTTCGCAAACAAATCTTTCAAAGTTGGCTCGGGCTCATATTTCTTTTTTTGCCTCTTGAAATATTGGTATGTTTTAAAGACGATCCCGGCGCTAAAAATTCCATAAGCAGCTTTGTGTTTAATATTATGAAAATAAGTCCAGCAGCTGAAAAGTTGCCCCTGATAACTTGAGCACACCTTAAAATCTTAGATAGATAGACATTTCGAGAAGGCATAGCCGAGCCAGCCAGGTCTTATGCATTTTTTTCTCGAAATTTGGGGATATTTCGATAGTTTTAGGGACCCTGGTGATATTAAAAATCTTTGATAGATTTTTAAAATAACACAAAATAAATAAACATAGTTGAAAAATCCTCGAGGCCCTATGCTTCTTATAGGAACGACGGGAACATTTATATATAAAAAATCTTTCAAATTGTACAAATATTTGAAAATTGTTAGAGCATCAAAAATGGCTCACAATTTATTATAAATGTTTTAAGAGTGGGAAAATTTACAAAATTTATTAAAGTTGGGTAAGTAACAAAAAATAGAAAAAATAAAAGGCTTTGGAGATTTTTCTAAAGATTTGTTTTGAAAGAATTTTAGATATTGAAGGGTTCTCAAAATTAGTCCTATTTTTTGAATAATTTTAAATTAATATGTCAACATTTCAGATTGTATTTTTCTATTTAAAAAATAAGTAGAAACAAATTTAAGTTTTTTTTTTTTAAAGAAGAAACAGGAAATTCTCCCTACACCCAGAAGACAGTATCAGTTGTGGCCACCGAATTTGTTGCCAATCGAATTCTGGCGGTTACGACAACTATTTTCATATTAAATTATATTTTTAGTTGTGAAAGCCAATATTCAGTTGTCTAATTTAATATTTATATTCCACATAAATATTATAACGTTCCACAAAATATTATTTAAAAAAAAAATATTTTTTGATTTTTCCGGTATCGAACCTGGGCATTCAGACTAATAGTTCACGCTCTTGCTTACTGCACCATAACTAACTTTAATTTTCTTTGATATATTTGCCATTTCAACTTTTGAATATTTTATTTTAATTAAAAAAAAAAATAATTTTTTAAATGTTTGCCTTTTTCGGGATGTGAACTCGAAAATTAGGAGTACTAGGTTAGCTCTCTACCCACTAGCCCACAAACATTTATAAATTTAAATGACTAATTTTGGATTTAAATAATTTTTTAGGAAAATAAATACCAATCTTTAGTGGCTTTTATAATCAATACAATCCACAATTGGGTTGGTTCAACTGAAACCCTAATTTAATGATATATTTGATCAGAACAACCGTATTTGTAGTTATCACTTTCGAATATTGATAATTTTTTTTATAAATTTGATAGATTGTACTAATTTTCCAGTACATTCACTAAATAAATGGTTAGTTCTACTGTACGAAATTTCTAAACGAATTTTATTCGTAAAGTTGATTGGAAATACCAATAATTAAATAATAGTATTTTTTTTTTTTTGATTCCTTTTCCATATTTTTAATTCACAATGCCATATTTTTGGTATAATAATGAATTATAGGTTATTCCAAATAAAATAAAATCCTTACAAATAAATGTTATTAGTTTTGATCGTATTGCAACCAATCTTGTCTCTGGGTGTACTAATTAAAGTGTTGCTTTCTTTGGAAAGTGAATAGAGAAGAGATGAAAAGTGGTAAAAATTAAGGGCTTAAAATATGGCAACACCATTATTGCTTGAGATAATAATTCTTAGAACAGTAGGTGGCCGCCATCTGATGAAGAGCTGGCCGGATTATTAAAGGTTTTTAGTTCATAACCCTCTTATATAATTTTACTTCGGTGGGGATAAGTGCTATTGGAACACCGATGGAGGACGTTGCAATATGTATCAGAAAAAAATTATTTTCTTAATTGATGTTCTCGTTGCTGGGAATTGAACCTGCAATCACGCGCTTACCATTTCACCACAATGTCAACAGATAAAAAGAAAACAAACTTAGTTTGATATCTCGGCTTTTTCTTATTTTAATGATGTTTCTATTTGATTATAAAATATTTGTAACAGGTCAATTGAGAAGTCCCCGGTCAGACACATAGATGGCGCTACTAGACTTAAATCGATATGATTTTTAGTTAGCCCTAACCTTCAAAAGGCACGACAGCTATCGGATCATTAGCATTTTGAGTAAAGCAACTTTTGTTATTGTGAAAAAAATGGAAAAAAGGAATTTCGCGTGTTGATAAAATATTGCTTTTCGAAGGGAAAAAATACAGTTGAAGCAAAAACTTGACTTGATGACGAGTTTCCGGACACTTCCCCAGGAAAATCAACCATCAAGGATTGGTATACTAAGTTTAGACGTGGTGAAATAAGCACCGAAGACGGTGAACTCAGTGGACGCTCAAAAGAGGTTGTTACGGACGAAAACATCAAAAAAATCCACAAAATGATTTCGAATGACCGTAAATTGAAATTGAATGTACATCATATAATTCATGAATATTTGGGTATGAGAAAGCTCTGGGCAAAGTGGTTGCCGCGCGAGCTCACTTTTGACCAAAAACAAGTTAGTGAAAATGAAGGCGAAAATCCATGAATTGGGCTTCGAATTGGGCCCCCAGCGACTATTTCCTGTTTCCAGATCTCAAAAGAATGCACGATGGAGAAATTTTCGTCGAATGAAGAGGTGATCGCCAAAACAGAGACCATTTTTGAAGCAAAGGACAAATCGTACTAAAAAAATGGTATCGACAAGTTGGAGGGTCGCTATAATCAGTGTATCACTCTTGAAGGAAACTATGTTGAATAAAAAAAAACAAATTTTGCCAAAAAAAAAAATGTGTTTTAGTATGGTAGGCCGAGGACTTTTCAATTGACCTGTGTGGGAAACCTTCGGGGATATTTTTTATTTTATTTAGTGGTAACAAAAAAAATATTCGGCCGATAATTATTTTCAAAATTGGTGCGCAGGTCCGAGCAAAGACCGTTTAGAACAAAGATAAAACCAAAGTCGCTAAAGTAAGGGGTGTTGCCAACCAAAAGTAGCATCCCACTCGTTCGTTTATATTTAAAATACATTGGACAAAATGTAACGAGTAAGTAACACACATTTGCTGCTTAAAAGCAAATTTATTTTTTTTTTAGTGCGATATAAATTTGAAAAATCCTTTGGAGGATTTGTTTGTGTATTGGTTTACTTTAATTTCGCGTTGGAATCATTGAGACTAAAATTTCTAATTGCACTGTGTGTAATAAGGGAGGCTCAAAAACGTTACAAAACTATCATTCCGATCATATGATATTATTGTTTTGATGAGTTTTTTTTAAGTTTTGACTTCATTTAGATATTTTGTGAGCCTCCTTAATATGTTGGATTTTTCCAATAATTGCACAAAGTTTTTTTGTTTTAAGTTTTACAAAACAACTTTCAACATAACAATATTTTTAATTTATAAACCATTTTGTTGATGCATTTCATTAAAAAGATCATGACAATTTTGTGTAGTTAACGCTGCACTAGTGGACGTATCATTTACGGACGTATTACCTATAGCGGAATCAGAAGAATTGTTGGAATTATTTGAATTATAAGAACGATTAGGGGGTAATTGTTGATGTGTCTGCTGTTGCTGTTGTTGTTGAAGATGATGCGCGGTTATGTGAGATCTAGGATCTTCTGGAGTCCAAGTACGAGCATATAATTTACTACCCGGATAACGATCACCACGACGATACCAGGATAAAGAATGTGACATACCACCAGCTGTACTCGTAGAAAGAAATAAAAAGAAAAAAAAAGGGTCTTGTTAGTGATGAAATTAATTTTAAAATTAAAAAAATAAAATATTAATCTGTTTATTAAAAAATCCTTATAAAATCCTTTTTTGTGTCAATTGTAGTTTTTGAAAAAAAAAAATTTCAAAAATCCCTTTCTATCAATTGCTTTTTTATATAATGTGCGTTTGTGAAAATTTAAAAAAAAATCTGCCCTTTTCTTTGTTTTCTAATATTTGATTAAATAACACTTGAAAAAACATTAGTGTCTACATTACAATGCCATTAGTGGTAACCTTAAAAATGACGTTTGAAGTGTCAAAGATTTGCCGTAGCAAATAGGGGCGGTTTTTATTTGGGCTGAAAAATCTTTCTTAAATATAAATATTATTGCAGCTGCCTGCTGAGGATTTAATTGTCTGTTAACACAACAACATACAAACATATTGGGCCATGCAAGCAGCTTCCAATCAGAATTTAGTACGGATAAAATTTTATCCGTTTCAAGAAGGAAAAAAAAGGGGTGGTAAAAATAACCCCCTTTTAAGCATAATTTAAATAAACACTTGCTTGTTTTTAACAAAAAAAAAATAAAATAGTTAAAGATGACATTAAAAATCAACACAAACACACACAAAATGCGGGTGTGAAATACTTGTGGTATCTAACTGTTCCTGTGTGTTCTTTATTCAAGTGGTCCATAAAGTGTTGCTAATTTTTATAGACCCTCCTTTACAATTACAAATAAAGTTGCTAATGTAGAAAAGATGCAGCTCTACTAGTTTTTTCTCATGTCTAGTTAGTTCTACTATTATCATCATCATCATCATTTTCTACATTTCTATAATTTTAGTTGCAAATTATTTGTTTCCATTTTATTTTTGGTGTGAACAATCGCAAGGCGTGTTTCCAGGATTATATTGTCCTTTATGCAGTTTTTTGGGGAGCTTTAGATTGCGTGTTTTAAGTTTAAAAAACGAAACCCCTCCAGTTTTTTTTTCCTTTTTGTTAAATGTATTAGTTCATATTTGTAACATGTTATTTTTGTATTTTTTGTTCTACTTGGTGTTTATTTTTTTTTTGTTCGTAATTTCAGCTGTTGAAGCTTTGTTTATTTCTCACAATAGTAATTATTTGGATGTCATAAAAATCATCTATGAAGGTTTTATGTTATCAAGGTAAATTTCCAGTATACTTATTTTTATCTCAATGTATAATCGTTATTCATGTTCTTACCGTTCTAGTGAATGGGGATTTTTGTTAATAAATCACAAAAGAAAAGGTAAATTGTTGAAAGGAAGTTTTCATTTTCAGTAAAAATTATTACAATCTACTTTTTGTGCAACCACAAAGTGTCAGTTAAAGGCCCAAATAGTAGCTAACGAGAGATCGTAATAATGGGGCTTGGTAACTACACTCAATAACAAAATGACATGAACTAAAAATTAATCCAAAAATTTCTTTTAAAATAGTTTAAAAATTTTTCTCAATTTAAATCAAATTTTTTAAAATGAATAAAAATTCCTATGTTTTGGGTAAAAACGTAATAGTTTATATACTTAGAAATAGTTCATATCTTTCCTAAGTAATATTTACTGATTTTAGGAAAAAAAAAACAATTATATTAAATAAAAATTTATTAATTTTTAAGCAAAACATCTTAATATTAAGAAAATTGCATACAAAAATGTAATAAAACTAAGTTTAGTCCAAAGAAAAAGAATTAGAACATTATTTACTCCTATTTAGTTCAAAAATGTTTCTAACTTAAAATTAAAAAGTACTTGAACTTAATGTGTGTTCATTCTTTGTTCGCAAATAGTACAATTAACTTAATTTTAGTACGCCATTTCTAAATTCAGTTTTTAAGTCAACCACTTTCTAATTTTTAAGAATTAATTTAATTAGTTCAGGCGATTAAAACAAAAAGTAATAAATTGTTTCTTAGGTAATAATAAAATTTTATTAGATTTTAGAAACTGATGAACTATTTCTAGGGAAAATTTTCATACAACTTAGTTCAGATACATTTTAATAAATATTTTTTTTTTCAAGTAAAAATTTTTTAATTTTTGAGAAATAAAACTTTAGGTATAAGATTTGTTTCCTAAAAATTTCTTCAGATATATTAAAGAAAAAAAGAATTTTGTAAATTTTTTTTAAGTCGGGGAAAATTTATTTGTTGTTGGAAAAAAATAAAAATTAATTAAAAAGAAATTTGTTAGTTTTTTTAATTTTAAAGAAAACATATTATTAAAGGAAACGAATTAAAGTATCCATTAAAAAGAATTATCATGCATGATGGAAAGTTTTGATTTGCGAGTCAGAAATTGCTCACGTGCCCATTTCTAATTTTAACAATCTTAAATATTGAACTAAAAGTAGCATAAAATATATTTTAAAATTTTTTTTAGCAAAAGGTAAAAATATTCGAATTTGCGCTTTTATATAATAATTTTGTTTGCCGACTACAATAAAAATATCGCAAGCACATTTTTTATATAACGTCATAATGGCTTGACGTTGCGCCTACTAAACTTTATATTTATCGAAGGCACTAAAACTATTAAATTAAAGTTTAAGCTAAAAAAGCCGTAAAATAAATATATGACATTTTTCCATTTCCAATAATAACAATAAATGTAACTGTAACTGTTCTTTAAATTAGTTAATTTAAGAAGACAAAGGACCCCCAGTGATCCTTAGCCATAGATGCCGGGTGTCACTTAGGGCGTCCCTTTTTATAACTCTCTCAAGAAGAACCATTAATTATGAAAAAGATCTAACTTTTTTACAATTTATTACGTTTCAGCATATCCTGCAGTACATTTTTTTTAATTTGTTTACCTTTTTTCTAATAGAATTTAATTTATATTTTAAATACATGAATTTAGTATAATTCAATTTAAAGATAAAAATGTATAGCAAAAAGCAGTATCCTTACAAAGCGGAAGTCCTCCGAAAGTGGGAAAATACGTACACAATGGGTGTGTTCCACGTACGTTACCGCGGGTGCTGCGGGTACCCAATCTTACCAGAAACCGTTTCTTGTAACAAAAACTTTGGCCATTTTTATGGTTTTGTAAGAGAATTTTTTGCTTACTCTCATTTTACCACAATTTACCCAAAATTACCTCGTACAGACCTAATCAGTGTAAGTTACCTTTTTTTTTATCAAATTTAAGGATTATTTTCACTTAAAAGAAGTGCTATTTAATTTGATGCTAGAAAATATTTTCTTATTAAATAAAACAAAATTTTCCTTAAAACCAGGGAAACATTTCCTAATTAACAGTAAAATTAGGAGGAAATTTTACTGTTTTCTAAAAAAAATTTAGTTCTTAATAGTAAAATTTTTCTATAATTTTTTTTACAAAATTTTAAATAAAATCTTTTTTTTAATTTCAAGAAAAATTTTTTTAAATTTTGGTAAAAAGTGTCTGGCGCCGTTTTCATTTAAATTTTTCCTCCAATTAAGTTAATTTTTCTAAATTCTAGTTCATTTTTTTTTTTTTTTGGTGTAAGCATAGTAAATTGTTCTTCCCGTTATAAAATTTCACTAGAACTTTAATGACCTGAGGGTCAATTCTCGTTCTGTGAAACGGTGAAATGAAAAGTTTTTTCACGTTTTCATAGTACTTTTGATTCGCGTTCTGTGAAAAAATGTAAAGAAATATCAAAACGTTTTCATATGAAAAAAAAGTGGAACGAAACAAGATTTTTTTCACGATTGCACAGCACTGGCGATTCTTGTTTTGTGTAACAGTGCAAACAACTGTCAAAATATTTTCATATGAAAAAATTGTTTACACAGACTATTTATAAGTGAAATAAACATGTAGAAGATTGTAAGAGGAAAGCGTGCCAGCGAAAGCCAAAAGGAGTATTTAATTAATTATTAAGAAAAGCATGTGGACATTGCAAACGATAAGTAAGTAGCTTAATAACCATAATCACACTATTATTAATCCCATATTTACAGATTTGTAACTGCAGATGGTGCCAAATTTAGAGACGAAAAGTGTAACAAATTGGTGGCGAGCCTTAACAGTTTTAGTGGGATCCGAAAGGACAGTGAAAAATGGCAAGAGTATGGCATATTTATTTATAGTTTATTTATATTCTTTATGAAATTTTTTTTAAGCAATATTAGACTTCATACGCGCACCAAATATAGTTCACTTGAAGTAAGCCGATATAAATCCATGAAGTACTTGTCGGTTGTCATCTCGAATGGATTGTGGTCAGCACGAAATATGCGTCTCAGCACTCTCAAAAAATTCCTATAAATTATTAAATTATTTACTGCAATGAAATGCTTGTAACATCATTGTCTTACCTTTGTTCATCCGGAATTCTTTGAGTAATATCCAATAATACAATTTATCCAGATATTTTTATATAATTATTCAAAATAAATTTTACAAACTTAATTCACTTTTGTTTACGTTTTTCTCTGTTTTGACATTTGCTTTAAATTTTGGATAACACAGTTACAAAAGTTTCATGGGTACAGTGCGAATGAAACATTTTTTTCATAATACATATGAGAATCGCAATTTATGTATTTGTGAAAAGTTCGAGTGAAAAGTGCTTATGAAAACGAAAATGAAAAGTTTTTTTTTCACTTCACATTATCACAGAACGAGAATTGACCCTCTGTAATCGTAATTCAAATTGTGAAAATAAATATTTTTTTATTTAATAAGAAAGACACTGTCACAGTCAAAAGAAATTAAAATATTTGGAAATATATTGCAAATGTTTTTAATTTTTTTTTTTAATAATTTAGATTATTTAAATAAGCAGGCAAAAATAAAAATTAAATCAACACATTTTACGTCATGAGAAAGCTTTTGATTGTTAAATTGTTGCGAACTTAAGCTGAAAGTCCAGACGTTTTGGCGTCAATGCCTTGTACGCATATACGCTTTACTGAAATTCAAGTTACATGCGACGCTTTTTACGCTTTTGTTTTGATCAGCTGTAGTTTAAATTGGCTATAGAATTCCAAGCAACAGCTCGCTTAAATTTACTTCTATAAAAACTGGAGCTTTTTTTATAAAGAACTTCAGGTTTTTTACAGCTTCAATTAGTTTTTCCTCCATTATGTAGTTTTTAAAATAAAAAAAATAACTATCAAAATCAGCTGATCTGTTCGTACGCTGCTTATGACGCTTTTACAAAAGTAGAAAGTAGACCTACTTTTCGCGTCATACGCGTCAAGGCATCTTACGCTTTGGTACTCTGTAACTTGCAGCATATGTACAATTACACTGATTCTACTTTTTTGACAACCGCATAAGACGCAAAGAAGCGCAGCATGCGTGGTATGGACTTTCAGCTTTAGAGATTTTGGCAGTATTTAAGTGCTGTTGGATTAATTAAAACGTCAACTGTTTCACATACAGTAGAATCGCATTAATTCGTAAACGCAAGGGACCAGCAGTTTTTTATGAGCTAGAGGGGTTTACAATTTGTTGAGATTACGATTTATAGTGGTGAATTAAAAAAAATACGAATTAAAGGGTTTTTTATTTCAACATGAAAAATGTCCTTGACCTTCCGATTTTTAAAACGGTCGAGCCAATCACTGCTTGCTTTGAATTTTTTGGCAAAAAAAACTGCTCTTTTTATATTAACATTGCCTAAACTATAATAGGAGAGACTTCTGGGTATTCAGGCCATTGATGGAAAATATGTTTTCTGTTATTGTACCAACCAGACAAACAAATTGTACTTTTTCGATCCTCACGGTACCAAAATTTTTTCCGCTTTTTTTTTAACAATTTTATGGTATTGAGTCAGATTCGCTTAGACACTAAAAAGACTTAAAAAAATTTATATTGACCGGGTGAAACAAAATTTATCGTTAATTCCTACAAAACTTTGTAAAATTTTACTCTAACTTTTATGTCACACCTTTTTTTTATGGTTAACTTTTTCAGGATTTGCTATTAAAAAATTTAAAGGCATTTATTAGCTTTTTAACAATAATACACTTTTTTCTTATTTTTTTTTTTTTTGTTTTGAGAGGTAATTTAATATCAGCTGTTCAATGTTGCCACTTCCGAATATTTTAGTACAATGTGTATGGAAACATTTGGTATAGTATTTGATGTGACACCAATTTAGAACCGGTTCAACTTAAAACTGACTTTATTTTTTACTATAGTAGCTGAATAAATAAAAACATGTTTTTAATTTAAAGTTGCTTTTAAAAAAAGTCGACTTTATGTTATGTTGTTTTATCAAGTTATAAGTTGAATATTTTAAAAAAAATTTAAATGGTACTAAATGAGCCGCGGTAGTACCACGGTACCAACCAAGGTAAAAATGTACCAGAAAAAGTACAATTGTACCATGTTTTCCATCCCTGATTCAGGCCGTTTTTGACGCTTTATTTTTCTTTTTTTTAATCCATTAGCTGAAATAGTTTGTTGCTTTTGTTGAATACCTACAAAAAGTATATAATTTTCTATAGAGTATTTTTCCCGCTCTACCAGAAATTCAACATGGTACAGAGTTCAGCGGCAACATTTTTAAATGAGAGGGCAACATTTTCAAAGTTGCTAAAGTGTTGAAAAACATTAAATTTGGTGTATGCAGTGCTGCCACATAAACAGTGTAATTTTTTATCCCAGTTTTTGGGATTCTTAACTGTTTACCAGTTTTTTCATGAAAACATTTTTTTTCAAATTATTGCATTTTTTATATGTTTTTAGTTATATGTTGCAACAATTAATAGCATATTTATTTTCTTTATTATATATTTTTACCATAAAAATGGGAAATAATGGATATGATTAGACATAGTAGGTCAATGTGTGTGTACACACTTTAATACTTTTCATGTCTAATTTTAGTAAAAATAAATAGTATATTGAACAAATATTATATTTTTATATGAAAAATCAGAAAAAATCATGAATAAAATAAAAAGACCTTTTTTTTATGAAATAATCTGAAAAATCTCTAGCATCCCAAAAAACGACAAAAAAATAGTTAAAATTGGTTATTTGGCAGCACCGCTAAACACTACTAAAAGTTGCCGACCAAAACTCACCTTTTTTGCCGCCAAACTATGTTCGTGTTCTAAGAGAGTACTAAACAGTTCGTGAGAGAGAAACATACTCTATAGAAAATTATATACTTTTTGATACCTACGGTTGTTTGACATTTGTACGCGACTGAAAAAAACTGATCTGTTAATCACAAAGACTTTCATTCTTTAAACTTTCGGTAATAATATGCAGCTAATGATTTTTTTAACCATTTTTCTAAAGAATTTTTCTTGTGCATTACGAATTGTACACTCACAAAAAAAAATCTTAAATGGCAACTGCAAATTTTGCCCAACGGTATTTCTTGCTAATCTTAGCAACACATGTCTGCTGACGTGTAGTACAATGAAATTAGAAATTTAGTAGCCGCTACTAAATTTTTGTAACCTTATTGTAAAGTGGTTTGCTAAAATCAGCAAATAAAATTACTAAATATATTTAAAAGTAGTATAATCAAATTAGTATAAAAAATAGTAAACACTACTAAATTTTAGTAAATAGCTGTTAACTCAATGAATTGTAAAATATAGCAAACTTTTATTAAAATTAACTCAATTATTTTTAGATACACTTGTTACACTTAAAAGCTGCTAATTGCTTTTGAAATTGCCTTGAATTCGAATATACAAATTAAATTTTTTTTTAATCGAACATTTTTTTATTTTTTTTTAAATATTTGACAAAATTGAAAAAAAAAATCAAAAGTTTTAAAAATAGTTAAAACATAAACGAATTTATCATTTTGTTTTCATTTCCTAATTTTTTGTTTTGAAAATTATTTTTAGTAAGTTTTTTGGATTTAGCGGTCAAATTTTAATTGGGCAGATTTTTAGAACTAAAAAAGTTTTTAATACTATTTGAAGTAGATGTCCTATTTTTGGACATGAGTCCGTTATTTTCGCTTCCTATCCCTTTTTTTAGGCTATGTAGCAATTTAAGGCAATTTAAATCATTAGAAACAAAATTTCCTTCAATATCCACTTTTTAAATTTTTTTTGTAATTTTAGCAAATCAGTTTTCAAAAATTTTTAAAATGATTTCTGAGGTTATCAACAAAAACTTGTAAATATTCTGTAAAAATTCTGTAATTTGTAAAATGTAAATAGCAAAAAAGTTTACTAAGTATTAATTTTTTTTGTCAAAAATCAGTACAAAAATAGTAAAGTGATTTTAAAAAATCAATTACGATTTATAAGACGTTTTGTATTGATAATTTTTCAAAAAAAAAAAAAAAAATACGAATTATCGAGAGGACCAAAATCTATGTAAGTATTACGAATTTTTGGAGTTTTCTCAAGGGATTCAAATTATCGAATTACAGCTAGTCTACTGTAATATTAAATTAAAAATCAAACAACAAAAGAAGTGGAAGGAAAACTGCTGAAAATCGGGGAAGTCCATGTTTGACGGTACAGAAACGGATACACCAACACGGAGGCAAAACCTATTGTTTTCGAAAATTCAACTACACGATCCGTTAATATTTCGTTTACGTACAAATTTTGACTAATACATACGATATTTGCGGACCGTAAACGTACAAGAGAAGCCGGACTCGTGAATCCGTACGTAAAAAAAGGTTTAAATTCGGTTGTGCCCTCCGCCAATATCCTAAAAAAATGTTTTCTACTGTTTTTGATGCAAATAATGTAAACAAAATTTGAAGTAATATTATGAAGGTAAAAAAAATTTTAAGGTGAACAACTTTTTTAGATGTGAAAAGAAATTTTTTGGTAGAAAAAAAAATTTTTGAGGTGAAAAAATTTGTTGAGGTGAAAACAATTTTTTGTGGTTAAAAAAAATTTTAGTGGTAAAAAAAATTTTTTTAAGGTGAATACAAAATATTATTCCCTTCTAAGCAACTGGTGAAAAAATATGAAAAAATCTATTATATCGCAACTATGAAATTGTACTAAAATACAACAATTTGTATGAAAAATTTAGCGGTACCTTAACATTTTCACTCATTACTTATTAACCGCTGGACCAATTTTGCTCATTCTTCTCGGAAGGGTTTCCATTAATCTGGGTAAAAATGAGCACCAACACTTACGTCTTCGAGACATGATCGCCATATAAACAGACAGACGGACATCGCTAAATCGACTTAAAATTGCATAAGGATGAGTAATATGGGGTCTTAGACCTATATTTCGACATATTACAAACGGAATGACAAACTGATATATACCCTCACCATTTATGGTGGAGGGTATAAAAATGAGACAATGATAAAACTTTCTCACATTCATAACATATCACCGATCAAGCATACATTTGAACTTTTAATTCACCCAAACTAACGTTCATTTGATAAAACACTTGCATGTCCAAGAACGCCCACATACAGCTGTGTAATTAATTACGCTGAACAAGTAAAATATACCCCTTAATATATAGTTTTTTTTTTTCATTTTATTTTCTACAGCACAATATTCTAATCAAATCGTAGCCAAAACCGATAAACGATCTTGAAAATATTTAAATTGATTACGAAAATATTTAAACAAAAAAAAATATTTGCAAAATACCACGTAATCATAGATATTCCATCAACGTCAAAACTAATAATAATGTTAATTTATTTATGCTGTTAATGGAAAGAAGCAAAAAACAAAGACCATATGCGGCTCTATTTCAACAAATTCTAAAAGATCCTTATCTTAAATGTTTTGTTTTTTTTTTTGGTTTTGTTTGAAAATCCCTATTACAATCTAAGGGTGGCAGTAAAGGTACTAGCATTGAGATGATGCCCCCAGAACGCAATTCGTATATCGTGATCAAACACATAGTTGTGGTATATTCACAACCCAACAATATTGATGTCTAATGATTTCATATGGAGTTCATAATGATGATACACGTCTGTCTGTAACTAATTAAATTTTTCACACTTTTTTTTTCATGTTTCATTTTTCGTGATATCCTGCCTGACAGGAGCCGTAGCAGGAAGAAAACATTTAATACAATTTGTTTTATATGGTAGTTATGCTTTAATTTGTTGCAGTTGAGCATTTTCCTATTGAAGTTTGCTAATAAAATTTATTTTATTTCCTTTTTTTTTTGTCGAAAATTTTGTTACGGTTTTTTGGTTAATAATTTTTCTATTCAAAATGTATGATGTTAAGAATTAAGGAAAATCCATTATTTTGTCTATTAATAGTAAAATGTATTTAATAAATTTGTGAAGGTTTTGAGGTTGGTTTGAGGGAAAAGGGTAAAATGTAAATTTTTTTAGGGTAATTGTTTACAAAAACCCATCGGGAATTGGTTTTTTGTATGATATTTTCAGTAACTTTTTTTTAAATAATTTTAATTTAAAAAGTCAAAACAACTATAAATTTTATAAAACAAGAGGTAAACTTTAACTTAAGTGGTTAATGAATTGTAGAACCAGTTTTGGGTGAAAATTGTTGTAATTTTTGGAATGCTTACACTAAAAAAATAAGTTAGTAGTAAAATTAGTAAAAGGGGTGGACTAGTTTTCAGTAATTATTTTTTTTTCCTAAAATTGTGTTTTCAGCAAAAACTTTGAGCTAACTTTAAACTAATTTTTTACTTATTTATTTTGCTAACAAAATTGTGTTGATCAACACAAGAGGTAAATGTCGCAGCTTTTCCTAATGAACTAGAATTTAAACAATTTTTCTTATTTGGTAGAAAAATTGAAATGAAAACGGCGCCAAAGACACTTTTTACCAATATTTAATAAAATTTTCCTTAAAATTAATAAACAAATTTAATTAAAATTTGTTCAAAATTTCTAAATTATAGAAAAATTTTACTACTGAGAACTAAATTTTTATTAGAAAACAGTAAATTTTCCTCCTAATTAGTTCATACAGCATCTACAGGTTGGTTGAAAAGTTCCTGCGCTCGAAATGAAAGAATACTGTTTTTGTTACGAAATATATTTTTTTATTCAATATAATCTCCTAGAAGCTCAATACACTTGTTCCAATGATCTTCCAATAATTTTATCCCATCCTTATAATGGTTTTCCGGAAGCTCTGCAAAATAACCGTCTACGTTGGCCTATTCATTCGACGAAAAATGTTTTCTACGAAGAAATTTTTTGAGATTTCTGATAAGATAGTAGTGACTGGGAGCCAAATCTGGAGAATACGGTGGATGTTCAAGCAATTCGTACTTTAATTCTTTGAATTTAGCCATCGTCAAAACACTTTTGTAAGCAGGTGCATTGTGTTGATGAAAAATTATTTTTTCTTCTTTAAACCATATCTTTTCTCACGAATTTTGTCACCCAGCTGATCCAAAAGGCTGCAATAATATTCAGAGTTGATTGTTTTACCCTTCTGAAGATAATCAATCAACAAAATTCCTTTTGCATCCCAAAAAACTGATACCATTTCACCATTGACTTCACCTGCTTTGGAGCTGAACAACCAGCTTCAGTCCACTGTAAACGTTCTTGTTTCAATTTAGGATCATGGTGGTAGATCCAAGTCTCATCCATAGTTATAAAACGACGCAAGAAGTCGGTTTTATTCGGCTTAAAACGCTCTAAATTACGCTGAGAAATTTGTTTTTGATCCAGTTTTTGTTGAATTGTTAATGTGTGCGGCACTAACTTCCCAAACAGTTTTTCATACGTAATTTTTCATGTAAAATATGGAGTACTCGTTCGTCTGAGATGCCTATGGCATTAGCAATTTCACGCCTAGTCAAACTTGGATCTTCACTAACCATATTATGTACCTGCTCAATGATTTCTGCTGGGGTTGCAGTTTTTGGTCGTCCTTCGCGTGGATCGTCTTTAAGGCTGGTACGACCACGTTTAAATTCACCAGCCCATAATTCAACGGTGCGTTTTGAAGATGAGGACTCCTTGTACACTTCTAACAATTGTTCATAAATTTCCTTTGCTTTTAAACCCTTCAAAACAAAGAATCTAATGACTGCACGATATTCAATTTTTTCCATATTAAAAAAAATCAATGACACGTCAACTTCAAATGGCTTGTAAACAAAGAAAGAATTCACAGAATGACTTGCAACTTTGCATATGTTCTCAGGACAGTTATACCAACTTGAGAAAAAAAAAGTTTGGAGCTAGCAGTGCCCTCTCTTGGTGAGCGCAGGAACTTTTCAACCAACCTGTATTTTTTTTTCCTAAAATTGTGTTTTCAGCAAAATTTGTTAGCTAACTTTAAACTAATTTTTTACTTATTTATTTTGCTAAAAAAATTGTGTTGATCAACACTAGAGGTAAATGTCGCAGCTTTTCTTAATGTACACTCAGAAAAAAATTAACTAGAATTTAAAAAATTTTTCTTATTTGGTAGAAAAATTGAAATGAAAACGGCGCCAAAGACACATTACCAATATTTAATAAAATTTTCCTTGAAATTAATAAACAAATTTTATTTAAAATTTGTTCAAAATTTCTAAATTATAGAAAAATTTTACTACTGAGAACTAAATTTTTATTAGAAAACAGTAAAATTTCCTCCTAATTAGTTCATACATCATCTAATATTTTACTGTTAGAAAGGAATGTATCCTTGATTTTAAGAAAAATTTTATTTTATTTAAGTTCATTATATAGTTTTTTTTTAATAAAAACTAGAACTTAACTCCCTAAAAATAAGAAAATATTTATATCATGTAAAATTTCTTTTAATTTGATAAACAAAATTTATAATAAATTTAAAATAGTTTCTATGGTAAAATATATTTTACCATATATTTTAAAGTACTTTACACTCATTGTGTAAGTATTTTTCCACTTTCGGAGGACTTCTGCTTTGTGAGGACACTGCTCTTAACAAGCTTTTTGCTATACTTTTTTTTATTTAAATTAAATTGAATTATACTAAACTCATGTAGATAAAGGGTGTCCCAAGAAGAACGCAATTTTTAAATCTGGCAACATTCGAAGTGTCATTGTTTGACATTTCAACAATTGTTATTGTTTGCTAGTGAAGGTACGAGGTTAGTAAAAATGGAGCGCTACACGAATGAACAACGCATTCTCATTGTGAAATTGTTTTACCAAAATGGTGAAAGTTTTGCGGCTACAGTTCGCAAATTGCGATCAATTTGGGGTCACAATAATGCTCCAAAAGAGTCAACTGTAAAGAGATTAATGGTTAAATTTGCCGAAACTGGGTCTGTTAGTGATGTAAAGACAACAACGCGCCATCGACCAGGTCGATCGACCGAAAATGTCGCAGCTGTACGTGATGATGTCGCTCAAACTCCATCCACCTCAATTCGACACCGAGCTCAGCAAATTGGTGTCTCCAAATCCACCTTGCAGCGAATTTTGACGAAAGATTTGCATCTTCATGCATACAAAGTTTAATTGACTCAGGAACTGAAGCCAGCTGACCATGGACAGCGAAGGGAGTTCGTTAATTGGGTATTGGAGAGACAACATGAAAATGCTGATTTTGCCGATAAAATCATCTTCAGTGACGAGACCCATTTTCATCTTGATGGCTTCGTCAATAGGCAGAATTGTCGCATTTGGGGTGAGGAAAATCCTCGAGTGATTCACGAGAAGCAAATGCATCCTCAACGTGTCACTGTGTGGTGTGGTTTTTGGGCTGGAGGAATCATTGGACCTTTTTTTTATGAAAATGAGGCAGGTCAAGCGCAAACAGGCAATGGTGTTCGGTATCGTGAAATGATAACCAGTTTTTTCTTGCTTAGAATTGAAGAAATGAATGTGGAGGGCATGTGGTTCCAACAAGACGGCGCCACATGTCATACAGCCAGAGAAACAATTCAACTGCATCAGTCATTTCCCGGTCGTGTTATTTCGCGTTTTGGAGATCAGAATTGGCCGCCTAGATCGTGCGATTTAACACCATTAGATTTTTTTCTTTGGGGTTTTTTGAAGTCGATGGTTTACGCGAATAAGCCGACGACGACTCAAGCCTTAAAAGAGGAAATTGGACGCTGCATTAATGTAATACCGCAGCATTCATGCAAAACGGTCATTGAAAATTTCATTAAAAGATCGCGTGCATGCCAGCAAAGCCGCGGCGGCCATCTGCACGATATATTGTTCCATACATAACCTCATTCTGTCTACTTTACGATATAATAAAGTTTCACTATTTTTTTTTAAATATCTGTGTTTTATTTAAAATTTAAAAATTGCGTTCTTCTTGGGACACCCTTTATTTAAAATATAAATTAAATTTTATTAACTAAAGGGTACACAAATTCAAAAATGTACTGCAGAATATAATCTGCAACGTAATAAATTGTGACAAAGCCAGATCCTTTTCTTAGTTAATCAATGATTCTCCTCGGCAAAACTGCAAAAAGGGACGCCCTAAGTGACACACGGCATCTATAGCTAAGGAACACTGGGGGTCCTTTGTCTTCTTAAATTAGGAAAACTAACTAGTTTGTTTTTACTATATTTTTTTTCAAATATTGAAACATAAAAAACGGTGAAACTTCGATTTTTATTTTCTTATCACATATTCGAGTTTTGTCCAAATCGGCGAATAATCTTTGGGGTACCGAGTTGTAAGCTGAGTGTTAATAGCCGCTTATCCGTAATTCACTGTAATTGTGCGAAGTGATAAGTTTTATTACAGCGGGCCATCTGTTAAAGAGTTGGCGAACTTTTTGAATCTTTGTAGTTCAAGGGCTCAAGTCCATTGGAACGCTGAGGAGGCGGCTGCAATATATATTAGGGATAGAAAACTCATACATATTTGTTTTCTAAATTGATGCCGTCACTAGGAATAAAAACCCCAACATTCTGTATAACAGTGCAACCATTACACCACATTGCCCACAAAGTTCCCACTCGATGATTTTTAGTGATCTTGGCTGGACGATTGACTTGATGGTTTTAACTTTGTACATTCCTTGGCTTAATTGTTAAACTGCTAAATTTTACAAATTTTAGTATAATTTACCCTCTCGAAGATGATAGAGAGCAGAAAGCAGGGAGAACAGAGACAGAGCGTGATAGCCTATCATTCTTGAAACAAATTTTAATTACCTTAAGAAAAAGCATCTACAGTGACACAGTTGTCCCCAAAGGATTTCAAGTTCATTGCTGTTCTACTTTTAATATTTCCCCTAAGACTCTCTTACTATTTCTTACTATTTTGTAGCGATTCGCAATAAGCGTTTATGTGAAGTTTTAATAGTAACTGAAAACCCCGTTTTCAAAAAAAAAAAAATGATACAGGTGTCAACATATTTTTTTTTTACAAAATGGTACTGAGTGTCCACAAATATGTTTTATACAAAGAAACAATTAATGTAAAGAATTATCGCGGTTAAAATCCGCTAAAAACTAGCATGAGTTAAAGTTCACACGTTTTTGCACCCTCGAAAGAAATATTCAAGTGCCTTAGTTTTCCAAAATGTTACAAGAAATATTTTATTCCATTTGATGTCTTTACTTGTAATACTATTTATTCTACATGGGTTGAAAAATACGTGGCCTCACATACAGATGGCGGGACTAATACAAAGATTTGATTTTAATTGCACTCTAATAAATTTCTGTTAAATTTTCCAAATTTATAGTAGGAAACTGTACTCCTACGTGTTGTTGAAGTGTGATTTAGGGTTACGCAACAACATCTAACGAAATTTTTACGTCGTTTAGTAACAATGCTAAATTTCATTAGCAAAAAGGTAAACAAATTAAAAAAATGTACAGCAGGATGTCCTGAAACGTAATAAATTGTGGCAAAGTCAGATCCTTTTTGTAGTTTATTAATGGTTCTCCTTGACAGAACTACGGCATCTATGGCTAAGGAACACTGGGGGTCCTTTGTCTTCTTAAATTAACTAATTAAAGGAAATTGTTGCAAAAAAAGAAAATATCACAGTTACATTTATTGTTATTATTGGAAATGGAAAAATGTCATAAATTTAATTTATGGCTTTTTTAGCTTAAACTTTAATTGACATAAAAATTTTAATTTTTTTATTATTAAGTAAAAAAAAATAGTTTATGTGCCTTCCATAAACATAAAGTTGAATAGGCGCAACGTCAATTATGGGAAAGCCATTATGCTGTAATGTATAAAATGTGCTTGCGATATTTTGTATTGTAGTCAGCAAACAAAATTACTACATAAAAGCGCAAATTCACGCAAGATCATGAACCAAATTCACTCAAGATCGCGAACCAAAACTTACAATCATGCATGAAACAAAAAAAGTCCTATACCTAAGTTTATTATTTTCCAAAAATTAGAAAACTTTTACTTGAGAAAAAAAAATATTTTATTCATATTTTAAAAATTTATCTGAAGTAAGTTGCTTACAAATTTTCCCTAGAAAAAGTGGTTGACTTAAAAACTGAATTTAGAAATGGCTTTCTAAAATTCAGTTAATTTTACTACTAGCGAACAAAAAATGAACACACATTAAGTTCAAGTATTTTCTACTTTTAAGTTAGACACATTTTTGAACTAAATGGGAGTAAAATATGTTCTAAATTTTTTTTTTGAACTAAACTTAGTTTTATAATATTTTGGTATGCAAATTTCTTAAAACAGAGATGTTTTTCTTAAAAATTGATAAATTTTTATTTAATATACTTGTTCTTTTCCTTAAATCAAGAAACATTACTTAGAAAAGGTGTGAACTCGTAGTAATATGAAATGCAACACTGCTCCCATCAAGTACCACCTGTTAATAGACTAATGTCAAATTTTGAGCAAGTTCCATCATTTACTTTGAGTTTCCAAACCTAAAGAAATGTCTCGATGGATTTAGCTCCAACGATGAAATTATTGATCAAACAAATGCCTATTTTATGGACCTCGAAAAATCCTGCTGTTAAACGCTAAGTAAATGACGGAACTTAATCAACATTTTACAGGTGTTACTTGATGCGAGCAGAGTTGCATTTCATATAACTACGAGGGAAGTTCGAAAAGTCACGGACTTATTGATCCGCCCACGTATTTCTGAGTATATAAACTATTTCGATTTTACCCAAACATAGAAATTTTTACAAATTTTAGAAAATTTTTCTTAGTTTTCATGAAATTTTGCTAAAATTGAGGAAATTTTTTAAACAATTTTAAAGGAAATTTTGGATTAATTTTTATTTTATGTCTTTTTTTTTTGAGTGTATGTTAATTGTCTGTATTTTAGAAATGAAAATTTTATTTTTGAAATACTTCTTTAATTTTCATGCTTTAGCCATAGAACAGTTCCATGCTTAACACATAGAAAGTAACACTTAGGTAAAATATGAATTTAGTGGAGTTTTAAGGAAATTACAAAAATAAATTGAATTCAATCTAGGAATTACAAATTTATTGAGTTCAAGTTTTTTTTTAACGGTTAAAATGTTTTTGGTGAATTTTTTAGTTATTTAATTAATATTTTTACTTACTTCTATCCTTCAAAATAATCTTTTTTGGTGGTTCCTTTTGATAATTTCTTTTCAAACTTAAACCCAGTTCATTGCCCTTTTTATCCTTTTTAACCATTTCGCTAAGAAATGTTATGTAGCTGATGGCCAGTTTTAAAGTATCCACTTTACTTAAACGTTTTTCATAAGGCAAAGTTGGTATATGAGATCGAAGACCCTCAAAAGCCTCATTAATACTTTGCATACGACGACGTTCGCGTAAATTAGCGGCCTGTCGCTGTTGGGCCACTTGCGAGGCGCATTTTAAACGGCGTTTATGTGAACGTCTATGGAGAGAGAGATAAAACAAAATCCATGTAAGAAAATAGTTTTTTTTTTGAAAACTTAATCAAAACCTACGTTTTTTCATTATTCTCTTGATCGCTATTAAAACCACTACTATAGGCATCATCATCATCATCATCCGTATCCGAACTATTATCATCACCAAAGAAAAATTCCGAACTTGAAGAGGATGAACCATTTGTGGCCTGTGATCCTTCAAAAAAATGTCTAGCCATTGTTGATTCCAAATCAAAAGTATCCATGGAAAACATGTTTATTATATTGGTGACTGGTAATTGAGGGTTTTAAATAGACAAATCTTGTTTGTTAATATTTTGCTAAACGTTAACAGTTTACCGAATTGTTTACCAACGCGTGTTTGCAAATGGCACGTGTGGCCACTTATGCAAGACAAGTGTTATAAAAAGGGCGTTTAGAAATTATTTAAGGATTCAATTTGTTGTTATTGACTCTTTTTTTTTATCTTTTGTTAGAATTTATTGTTTATTGATTTATTTGCCTGTTACCATAAATATGTTTACATGTTTTTTTTAACACACACAAGATAAGATTATAACGATGAATTTTTATTTGGAAAAATTAAATATTTCCAACGTTTGTTTTTTCTATTATTTTATTAAACATTTAAGGACTTTTTTTAAAAAAGATCCTTTATAATAAACTAAGTATTCTTAGTTTTATTTATTTAAAATAAAATCACATTTTCATTCACTTAATACCTAAAACGTGCCTTCAATTATGTGGCACATGACCAGTTAATTTTATTTTCTTTTTACGGTTGTTCTTTTTCCGTTTAGCCAAAAAATAAAATAAAAAACACTTAATAATTAACCCGTTAAATAAAACGTATTTCCTTCCGTTTTGTTCGTACGTCTACTTCCGTTATTGTTCACGTTTAAATATTGAATGCACTTCATATATCAATCACATTGAAATTATCCTTCCTTGATATTTAGTGTTAATTGTAATCAGGGTAGGTTTTTACTGTTTTAGCTACAACAATCACATAATATCAACCACATTTGCTATTGTTAACGGTATTTTTTTCATGGCTGTCGGTATACTTGAAAGACAAGGGGTGGAGCTTATACGAACCAATCACATTCGAGATAAGTAAACATGCAAAAAATTATGAAAAGTTCTGGAGTCATTTGAAGAAAATAAACATATAAAACTTAGTTTTTACAGAAATCTATCTAAATTTCAATAATAAAAACAATCTTAAATGAAAACAAGAAAATTTATTGCGGGCAGTGATAATCGATTTAATACACTGAAAAAAATTTGTCGATAGAATCTACTAAAAATGACAGTTAAAACAAAGATACACTCAGAAAGAAAAGTTAGTAGAAAAATTTGTAAACCGTTTTTATTCCAACTTTACTATTTTTGTACTGATTTTTAGTAAAAAAAAAAATATTATTTAGTAAATTATTTTGCTATTTACATTTTCAAATTACAGAATTTTTACAAAATATTTATAAATTTTTGTTGCTAACTTCAGAAATCATTTAACATATTTTTAAAAATCGATTTGCTAAGATTTGCATAAAAAATCGCTAATTTTAAAAAAGTGGATAGTGAAGGAAATGTTATTTCTAATAATTAAAATTTATACATACAAATTTTAAAATGTTACATAGGTTAAAAAAAGGGATTGGAAGTGAAAACATTTTTCACAAACGATTCATGTCTTAAAATAGCATTAAAAACTTTTTCTAAAAATCAGCTCTTAAAGCAATTAAAATTTTAGCTTAAAACCCCCATAATTTTCTAAAAATATTTTTCAAAACAAAAATTAGCAAATAAAAACAAATTGATCAATTCGTTTATGTTTTACTATTTTTTTGCGCTTTGATTTTTTTTTTTTTTTTAATTTTGTCTAAAATATTTTTTGTAAAAAAAAAATAAAATAAAAAAATGTTCGATAAAAAAAATATAAATATTTACAAAAAAAAAAATTAGCAGCTTTAAAGTATAACAAGTGTATTTAAAAATAATTAATTTAATTTGTGCATTTTAATAATTTTTTTTATAAATTAAAAGTTTGCTATATTTTACAATTCATTGAGTTTACAGCAATTTACTAAAATTTAGTAGCGCTTACTAATTTTTTTATACTAAATTGATTGTACTAATATCAATAATATTTAGTAAATTTTTTTGCTTATTTTAGCAAACCGATTTTAAATTCCACTTTACAAAAAGTTTACTAAAATTTAGTAGCGGCTTTTCTACTAATTTCATTGTTCTACACATCAGCAGACATGTGTTGCTAAGATTAGCAAAAACTACCGCTGGGCAAAATTTCCCGTTATAACAGCAACATTTTCAGTTGCTATTACAAACTTTTTTTTATGAGTGTACAATATTATTCTGTATTTACTGCCTTACCTTTTAGAAGATAGTCGCTCAATAAAGTACCTTTGTAATCCCAGCGAACCGTTGCCATAACTTTACCAACCGATTGAATTGATTTTGCTCTCTTTGGCGCAGTTCCACTAGCTTCATTCAGTCCATTGTTTTGTTTGTTGCAGGGATGCGAAATGATAATTTCAATTTCGTACAAAAGTCAAAAAAAAAAACTGAACAGAAAATTCAGTTGTACATTAAAAGTATATAATAAAAATATGTAAAAAAGGTATGTATTAAAATTCATGAGATCAATATCATATTTAAGTAGGTAACAAACTATTTGTTATTTTAAAATTATAGCAACAAGAATTCGACCCAGCAAAAAAAAAGTAGCAAAAGAAGAGAAAAAGAAGCAGTGATTTTGATTCTGGTGTTGTGAAAATTTGGATCAGAACCAATGATTTTTACATAGGGGTGTCATAGGGTGGAAGTTTTCTTTTATGATCCTTTTTCATTGCATCTAAAGCCCTTCTTATAGTTTAGTGAAAAATTTAATCTTTTGTTCTTCCTATATAAGTTTTGAATTTGTAATTTAGATTTCCACAGGACATCAGTAATCGAACCTTAGCCTCAGTTTCACAATCTCCCGTTAGCTTCTACCTGGGAATTTAACTGACACATTTGTTGTTGTTTCCTATACAAAGTTTGAGTTTTACTGTTTGTTAAATTTTAGCGGGAAATTCAGCAATCGTGCCTTATTTATCTCTATTCGAAATGCTTGCAACTTTTACTACAATAAATTTTTTACTTTTTGTAGCGTCATAGATTTGAAAAGTGTTTAATTTAATTAAAAATCACATTTTTATAAGTTGTGAAAAGGAACTTCCTTAGAAGAGAAAAATCAGAACTAAACGATACTTTAGAATCAATGAAAAATTAATTCCTTAAGAATCACTTCCATTTATTTTTGCTGGGGATGAATGTAAGAAATCTTTTGTTTGGACTAGACTAGAAACTGTTGACAATTTATACGATGCAATTGATTGCGTGCAGTTTTCTTAATTCCCTTTTCAAAGTTGCTTCCAAAGTTATGTCTATTTATACGTTCACTTTAATTGCACGAAAACTGAATGTGAATTAAGCAACAAAGCAAGAGTACATATGACTGTGAAAGAGAGATAACAGAAACATGCACGAGAAACGAAAACTGTGCCTTTTTTGTTACCCCGCTTGCTTCTCTATCCCGTTCGATAACAATCAAAAATTGCAGGCAATAATTATATGCAACAAAGTCGCCGTCTAAATTGGCTCTAATATGAAAGATATTCACAAAGATGTGACAGCAAAAATGAGTTGCCAAGAAAAAAAAAGATAAGGATAAACTGGGAAAATTTGGAAATTGTACCAAATAAACCATGGGAGTACCATAGTACTTTTAAGACCCAAATCGTACTAAAAATGGTACAATTGTACCAACTTTTGCATCCCTGGTTTGTTGTCTTGTCTCTGCTATGTAGTGATGTATCTCTGTTTCACCAACAATTATAAAATGATGCATGAATTCATTTTATTTCTCAAGTTTGTTTGGATCGATTTAAGTCCAAACAAACTTAAAAAATTTTCATTCGAATGCGTTTTTAATCAACTGTTTAAAAATGCTGCATCCATCTTGTAGAGAGCTTTTTTATATGTATGTGTTTGTTATTTATTGTTAAATTTTAAAATTTTACCTACCAATTTGGTAAAAAATAAATATTTTTTATTTATTTGTATTTTTGTTTGTTTTTTAAACCATAGAGGAATAATAAGTATAGAGATTGCAACGCCGTCAGCAGCCAAATAAAATTGTATACAGAATACAAAGGTTCGGAAACTTTGAGAAAACAGAGGAAAATTGAGCAAATTTCCCTGATTTCTGCAAAAATTTGAGTAAAATTCCCTGTTTTTAAACCTTTTTTTCAAATCCAATTGGGAAATCTGCTAAAAACTAATTGGATTTGCAAAGAAATTCAATTGGAATCGCAAAAAAACCAATTTGAAAAGATGGTGAACCTTTGTAATTTGCCCATATAAAACCAAGAGAACGTTTTTTACTACGTGAGCGGCATCGTGCTTGTAATTCGAATTGAAACAATTTTGTGAATAAACAAACGATTTTAATAAAAAAAACAATACTGGAATTTTTTTAATATTTTTTTAAACAGGAAATTAAATTTAAATTTATAATAACTGTAATAACCGCACAGGCTGTGACCACATTTCGCACCGGTTTCACTTTATTGGACATTAAACTATCAACCGGTAGGCGAAGAGTGCTTACCGAGAAGAATATCGAAGAATATCGGCCAGTGTCAATTAAGATCGCGATATGTCATTTCGTCGCCGTTGCCAACAATTTGGCTTGTGTTATTCTCCCACCTGGAATATTTGACGTAAGGACCTCGGTATGAAGCCAAACAAACTGCTCCAAGAACTGAAGCCACAACGTCGTTTTTTTGGTGAATGGGCCTTTAGAAAGTTGAATAAAGTTCCATTTGTCTACTTAAAAATTTGAAAGAACGATGGAAATCGGAACTTTACAGTCAATGGGGTAAGGTACTGTGCGATGATTAATGACTTTTTTGCCCAAAATGGAAGAATTGGACTTGCCACGCAGAGAAAAAACATGGTTGCAACATGATCACTGCTACTACATTGTGCTTGCTGCAATCGGGTATGGTTGTCACAACCATATTATTGGTTGTCTAACCATCAACGTGGTCGCTACCATCATTATTATAGTAAATATTTCACTATTTTGTGATTGACACCTTGTATTTTATAACATGATTGGCTGTAAGCATACTGTGGTAACAAAAATTCTGACTATGAAAAAAATGTGATAATTATGTAACCATAAAATGCTGTCAACAATCAATGAATAATTATACATCAAATAAAACATGACTTTGACATTTACAGTCCTAATACGAGTATTGTCTTGTTTTCATAAAAACCAAAATGTCTTAAAAAACAATCATATATTGTTTACTAAAACTGGACAGAAAATACCTTTCATGTGGCATTAAAACATTTCATAAATTGACCTATTAAGATCCAGTTTATTTTTTTTTTAACTTTAGAAGATTTTTTTGAGGGTTTTTTCGAAAATTCCTTATACATGTAATATTATTTACAATAATCAATTCATTGTCAAAAAGATTCTATATAAAGATTTTATATGGATCATATTATGATAATCCAGAAATCATAATATAGTTATGGGGACCATAATGTAATAACATTTTGAGCATACTATCAGTACATGCAATCATATTACGATAAATTCAACATCATAATATGTTTATACAGAATCATAATATTGTAATATTTGAATCATAATATAGCTGTAGGGACCATATTATGGTAAAATTATGGATATTTTATTATCATAATATGATAACCATAATATAGTACGACTATTGTCGGCACAATCATAAACCCAAAAATATATGATGCTCTTCGAATATGATTCTCCCAACCATGTTATTTCTTTGCGTGTGGTTGACATGTGTCACATGCCACACGGCACGCGATACCATGAACCTATTAAGAGACGAGTTTGGTGAGCAATTAATCTCACGTTTTGGAACAGTTGATTGGCCGCCAGGATCATGCAATTTGACCTCACTAGACCACTTTTTGTGGAGATACGCGAAGTCTCTCGTGTACAGGGACAAGCCAGCCACTATTCCAGCCCTGGAAGACAACATTACAGCTGCTAAGTATACCAAAAATTGGAGCTCACGGATGGACCATCTACGGTGTAACCGCGGGCAACATTTACATGAAATAATCTTTAAAAAGTAAATGACAGGCATTCATTAATCGCCTCAAATAAATATTTCATTCACTTTTGCAAAATTTTTTTTTTTTTTTGAATTTTCAAAACCCAAAAGGTTAAAAAATCAAAGAGTTGAATTAATTTTTTTTTTTTTTTTTTGAAAAATAAATAAATGTTCCTTATTTTTTAACTTAACTACAGACTTTTTTATATTAAACTACATAATATTCTGAGTGTAGAAATAAAGTACTTTTCGTTAGTTGTTTTTTTTTAAATAACTATAATAACAGTCGATTTACATTTTTCCTTCGAAAATAAACGTAACTACAGTTACAAACAAGAACTACTGAAGAAGATTTTACGTCACATAGTAACTGTCAAACTTTTTTGAGTTTGTGCACTTTGTAATTTAAGTTAAATGTAGTTTAAAATAAATGAAAAATCAACTGATTTACTAACTTTTCATTTAAATCAAAAGAAATATTTTAAAACTGTTAACAAACTAACCAAAAATACGTAAAAACAAATGATATTTCCTTTTTTAACTGGCAAATAATTAACTTTAAAATGTGTAAAAATAAATAATATTAATTTTGTTTTTTTAAATGGCATAAAAATTAACTACAAAGTCTTTAAAAATAAACAACATTCATTTTATTTTGTTTATTTTAACTATAGAAAAATAAAAACCATTTTTTTAACTTTAAATGAAAATATTAACTGAAACAGAAAAATCCGTATTCACATGTAATTTAAAGAATTGAAAAATATATTTCTTTGCATTTTAACTATTTAATAATTTAAAAACAAATGTACGGATAACTTTTTATATGAACCACAGTCAGTAATTGTAAACATATCTTGAGTGTAATTTTTATAAAAAAGTTACCTATTTTAAGCCAGCAGACCGTCTAGCTTAAAATATTTTGCCAAAATCAGCAATACAAATTAGTAAGAAATTTTTTAATTTGTAAACCGAAAATATGAAGAATTTTTATTAAAAAATTAGTTTGTACTAAAAGCAAATATTGTAGAGCGGCATGTATTTTTTATTTGAAAAAAATTATACGATACTTGGAATAATTCGTTCTTGGGAGGTTTAACTGTATGCGAAAATTTTAATTCTAAATCTAACAAAATATAGACTTTCCAGAAGATTGCCTACATAAGTATTTTTCAAATAAGAAAATATTCAAATTAAACTTCAACCAATTTTCCTACAAATTTGTAACAAAACTTTTTTTCCCTTTCAAAATTTTTGTTGATGAGTGCAAAACCTAATTTGTTTATACAGCTGCAAATGTCTATTTTTCCTCAAGCAAACAAAATAACAACAAATTTGTTTATTATGGTAACCTTAGTACATAGAAATTGATTTACAAAAACAAAAAACTAAAAAAAGCACAACATCATCATTGCACACATGAAAAAAAGGACATCAAACAATCATGTCTTCAAATTAACCCTCATGATGAAGTAGGCAAGCATTGCACTATATAAATATCAGAATTTACAAAGAATTTATTCTTTAATTTGATTGTTTTTTTCATATTCAATGATTAAGTTTTGCAAATACATGCATAGCATTGAATTAAAAATATGTATGTTAGTCACATTGGGGCAAAAACCATCATCTGATTTTCATTCGCTATAACCTTGGTTTAAAGTGAAAACTCATTTGATTTTCGCATTTATAAATTTTGTTTCAATTTATTGAAGAAAATTATATCCGACAAATGTTAATGTAATTTTAGTCTCTTTTGATTATCATATTGTCTATTTCGGCTCAAATGATGTTCTTTAACTCCTCTGCGGTGCGGTGCTTGTTCGCGTACACCTACACTCACAATATTATTTCGTTAAAAACAATTTAAAATACATATTAAATTAATGAAAAATACAATCAAAAAAAGGACTACTGATTTTTCAATATATTCAACCCATTTTGTTGTTTATTTTCAATCATTGTTTAATAACCAACAAAAGTAGTAAAAACAATAGAAATTCATTTAAAATAACCATCAATTTTTTACTGACAAAAAGTTAGAAAAAATTATTATTGTAGTTTGTTTTTCAAATTGAAAGTTTTTTTATTTGTATGTAATTACAAAACAGAACACAACACTCGCAGATGTATATATTTTTATTGGCTTTGTGTGTTTGTATATTTGAATAATTTCTTGTAATTTTTATTGAAATAATTTTGTATATATACAAACTATTTTGGTAAAAAAAACAAAAAGGAATTATATGAATTTCTATTTTTTGAACCAGAAAACATAAAATTTTACATTTAACTGAAAATATCAACTCCTACTGAATGTCTGTAAATTTGTATAGTTTGTTTTTTGAATGGCTGATACAAATAGTTAAAAAATATATTTCTATGAATTTCAATTGATTATTCATTTAAAAACAAACTTTACGTATTACTTTTTAAATAAACTAAATAAACTAAACTCCGGGACAGTCAAATCGGGTGGTCTGGCTTGACAAGCCAAATTACAGAAATTACGCGCGCTGGCATCCTTCAAAATACGCGTGCAATATGACAATATGGCCCGTCCTACTAGCACTAATGTTCTTAAGATCCAGATTGTCAACTTCCCGTAAGAAAAATTTTATCAGCACATTATCAGCAGTCGCCATCACTTTTCCGGTGTAACTGCACACCACACAGCGATTTTAATATAATGCTGGCCCATAAATTATGCGTGGATTTTCCGTCCCCCAGAACCGAGACATAAAAATTATGAATATTGATGGAAAATCATCCCCTTCGACATTAGGTTTCAAAATCGCCAGTAACATTGTTATTAAGTACAAATTTCGCACGTGTCTACCTCGCGAATGTAAAAACCAAACTTTCATACGGTGCCATTTCCAAAGGTAGCAACATTTTGAAATAGGGTGATACTTTTTGCCCCACATTGTACTTTAAATAGCTTGCAATTCTCTTATGAATAAGTTTGTAACTTTTAACTAAAAGGGCAACACTGCTCCTGTCAACGGGCATCTGCCAGTTGACTCCTGGCAAAATTCGAACAAGCTGCGTCATTTACTAAGGCCCATTATTATAACTTGCCTATAGCTAAAGTCAGGATGTTAACGAGCAGATTATTAGTTTTTCGTTATTATAAGTATACTTTAACCTAAAAGTGACCGATAAGCTAAAGGTAAGTTCATCTTACCTTTTTAACAAACTTTATTTTATTTAATAAGGAAGTTGTAATAACCAAAAAAAGTTAAAGGTCACTTTATTCCTCACTTTAGCTACAGTTACCTTTAACTTACACGCACTTTAAAGGCAAGTTATAATAATGGGCCTAAGTGTTTGACAGCAAACTATTGCATGATTTGAGAAAAAAGTGGAAAAAAGTGAATTTCGTGTGCTCATTAAGCATTATTTTTTGCGAAAAAACCATCACTCAAACCAAGGCTAAGATTAATAAATACTATGGGAACTCTGCACTATCAATTTCAATGTTCAAAAAGTGGTTTAATGAATTTCGTTGTGGCCGAACCTTCTGGGCGCCCAGTTGAGGTTTCTACACCCAGAACAATTGAACAAATTCACGATATGGTGTTGGCCGATCGGAGATGGAAAATGAGAGAGTTTGTGGAAGCCATAGGCGTCTAACATGGTTCATTGGCTTTAATTTTGAATTAGAAAGCTTTCCGCAAGCTGGGTGCCGCGTTTGCTCACAATCGACCACAAACGCAATCGTGAGACAACTTCGTGTCCATGGCGAAAAATCCATGAATTAGGCTACGAATTGTTCCCTCATCCGCCCTATTCTTCGGATTTAGCCCCGATCGACTATTTCTTGTTTCCAGACCTGAAGAAATGGCTCGGCGGAAAGAGATTTGACTCCAACAACGAAACCATCTCACAAACAAATACCTATTTTATTCACCTCGACAAATCTTATTTTTTGGAAAGGATACAAAAATTGGAGAAGCTTTGGACAAACTGTATAGAGCTCGAAGGAGACTATGATACAAATTAAAAATAAATTATTTAACCAAAAACCTGTATTTCATTCAAAAATTCACGGACTTTTTGACCCACATTTGCATTTACATTCGCTGAATTCATTGCAAATTAAAATATTGATCAATAAAAAAACTCAAAACTAAAATCTTTACAGATTTTATACAATTTTCCTAAAAAGTCTTTGAAAACACTGTTTTGTACATATTTTCCCATATATTTTTTCCGTCAAAACTACATGATTTGCTCACAACACGCAAGTGGAAACGTAGCATTAATCACCTTGTAAGAAAGTGTGCTCAAAGAATTCAATCTTTTTAAGGCCTGCCTGTTTTATACACAATGAAAAATTATGTTTTGACACTCTGCATATTAAAACACCCTTTGTATTATGTGGCATATGATTCCTTCGTCCTTTAAATAAAATATGTATTGAATTTTGTTTATTTTAAGATTTTTTACTCTTCGCAACTAAAAAAAAATATACGCTGGTTTATGACAAATTTTTAAAAACTGTATTGGTACTATTTTTTTTTATTGTTTGTGTATTTTTTAATTTAATTTTAATTATTACAAATTATAGTTGTTGGGGATTAAATAAAGGATTAAATAAAATGTTCATATAATTATAATGTGTTGAAAAGGTATCGATAGGTAGATTGAATTCCATTCATCAAGTTTAGAATAAAACAATGATTAGGGATCGGAAATTCATGTAAATACTTGTTTGTTGTCGTTAGCTGGAGAACAACGTATGTACGAGGGCGGATCAATAAGTCCGTGACTTTTCGAACTTCCCTCGTAGTTATATGATATACAACACTGCTCCCATTAAGCACCACCTTTTAAAAGACTACTGTCAAATTTTGAGCAAGTTCCGTAATTTACTTTGCTGTAACAGCTGTTCAAAAAATATAACCTCGTGGTTTTTTTTAAAAATGGAAAAAAGTGAATTTCGTGTGCTCATTAAACATTATTTTTTGCGAAAAAAAACCGTCAATCAAACCAAGGAAAAGCTTGACAAATACTATGGGGACTCTGTACCAGCGATTTCAATGGTAAAAAAGTGGTTTACTGACATTCGTTGTGGCATTACAAGCACGGAAGATGCAGAACGTTCTGGACGCCCAGTTGAGGTCTCTATACCCAAAACAATTGAAAAAATTCACGATATGATGTTGGCCAATCGGAGATTGAAAGTGCGATAGATTGTGAATGACATAGACATCTCACATGGCTCAGTGTTTTCAATTTTGAACGACCACTTGGATATGAGAAAGCTTTCCAGAAGATTGCTGCCAATCAACCAACAACGGAAACGTGTGACAGCTTAGTTTCAATGGCAAAAATCCATGAAGTAGACTACGAATTGCCTCCCCATTCCTATTTCCAAATCTAAAGAAATGGCTCGGTGAAAACAGACTTAGCTCCAACGATGAAATTATTGATCAAACAATTGCCTATTTTATGGACCCCGAAAAATCATGCCGTTAAACGCAAAGTAAATGACGGAACTTGCTCATAATTTGATATTAGTCTATTAACAGGAGGTACTTGATGGGAGCAATGTTGCATTTCATATAACTGCGAGGGAAGTTCGAAAGACCACATCTTTCATCAATTTGCAAAGATGTTAACATCTTTCCATAAGAATTATACAGGCTAAAAATTCTACATCTTTCTACATCTACAAAAGATGATCCTTTCTCATTTTGTTCCATCTTACATCTTTCGTTATTTTAAGTGTCATCACTTAAAAATTGAAAAAAAAATCGATTTTCTTTGTGCCATCACTAGCAAACTGAAATTGCCGAAAATAAACAAAAAAAAATTTATTCAACAAAGGCAAATGAGCGGCAGATGTAAGAATTTCATTCTTATGTCTATCAAAAATTCTTCATCATCATCTTCTTCCAGAATGACTTTTAATATTTCAATGTACTGCATTAAAATTCGGGTTTGTTCTTGCAAAGCAACAACTACTCCAATGATTAATGCTTTTTCTAAATCCATTTTTAATTTTTAACAAAAAATATGCGTCTTTTTCTTTTATTTTTTTGACAGCTGAATAAATAACAGATGAAAGATGTTGCCAAGGTAAACACATGTTTCACGTTTTCAACATCTTCCATGCGTTTTACAAAGATGTTGTTCAGTGTAAAAAACCTATAAAGCATATTTTCCCTGTTGGAAGCCTGGGGTCAAATGTCTCCAAGTCACCACTTTTGGCGACTATTTTGGGTGACTTTTTGGTGACATAATCAACAAAGCGTCTACACTTTTTAAATTCCTTTTTTTTGTGACAGCTAATCAAAATGCAGTTCGTGATTTTTTTTGGTCAGCATAATCGACCAAATGTGTCCACAATTGGGAAACATTGCTGTTGTTCGCGATAGTGTGGCAGAAGAGTCATCAACCTGGACTCGTCGTCGGTGTTCGCTATCGCAAGATGATAACGGACTTCTTGTGGCCAAAAATTTAGGATATAGACCTGGACGATATGTGGTTCCAACAGGATGGTGCCACTTGCCACACTGACAACGAAACAATTGCTCTTTTGCGCGAGAAATTCAATGGCCGTGTTATCTCACGTCGTGGCGATGTTAATTGGCCGCCACGATCATGTGATTTGACACCGTTTGACTTCTTTCTTTGGGGATATTTGGAAAAAGTAAACGTCAATAAGACAAGAACAATTCAAGAGCTAAATGATGAGATAATTCGGCACATTTACGACATTGAACCTCAATTATATCTCAAAGTCATTGAAAATATGGACCACGGGATAGAGGTTTGCCACCGAAGCCGTGGCGAGCATTTGGCCGATATTTCGTTTAACACATAATTGCCATGGATCCTACTTTCATAATAAAAAAATAATAATAAGATAATTCTATAGAAATTTTTTGTTTTATTTACAATTAACATCGTGCATTATGATTGGACCACCGAAGCCGTGGCGAGCATTTGGCCGATATTTCGTTTAACACATAATTGCCATAATTCTCTAGAAACTTTTTGTTTTATTTACATGTTAATTGTTGGACCACCCTTTATACTAATTTTTTTAAAATTATTTAATATGATTTGCCGAGTTTTTTTTTAGTTTCATTTATTTTTGTCATTTGTTTAAAATTTAATAAAAATTTACCGACCAATTTACCGTAACAGTTATAACAATATTAAGTTTCAAAAATAAATAATAAAAAAATTCAATTTTTTTTTTATTTAAATTGTTTGCTTATATACAAAATTATTTCAAATCAAATTACAAGAACTTGATAAACACACATACATACACAAACACATTCACACAAAAAGTGTCTATAGGCATACATACATTTTGTAAATTAAAAAAGCAAACAAAAAATAAATCATTAAATCACTTATTTTGTAAAGAATTTATGGGTAAAATTTTAACATTTATTTTAACTGATTAAACATTTGTTTCTTACGAATGTGTCAGTTGTTTAAACAAGATTTAAAAATAAATAAAAAAAAGCTATTTGATTTAAAAGAAAAGTAAGTAGACCGGTTTTTAAACGAAATATTATTTCTTGTAAATGGCATTGTCTGTTATTTTAACTTACAAACTATTTTAAGTGTAGTAACTGGTACCTGACACATTTTTTGATGTTTAACGTATAAAATTTGAATTTAATTGTTGGTTATATTTTAACGGGAAATTCAAAATTCAATCGTCTATAATTATTCAAGTTCCTAAATATTAAATTAATTATTTTTAAAACGGTTTTCTAATATTCAAAATTAGCTACATATAAATTTTAAAAAATACTATCACGTTATGGAAAACAATCAACCATAACCACCTCATTTTTTGTTTCAATCAAACTCTAAGGATATTATTACACACAATTGCATATTGCTGTATTTAAAAACCTTAAAAAGGAACTGATAAATAATACACAATTGTTTTCGTTTTGTTTTTTCCTGGGGTTAGTTATGAAATGCAGCAAAATGTCCTTTTCAAAATAAAAATCCCTAACAAAAAATTTAGAATAACATCAAAATAAGCTTATCACACTTATAGATCTCTATAGAGAAAATTTACTCATGTATGTATGTATAGGTTTTGATATGAGTGTATTAAACAATTTAAATTTTAAAATTGTTGTTGACACTGAGTATTAATGCTAAATCCGTTTTTTTTTTTTAATTTACGCCTCAAAGAATATAAGTAGAAAATTATTATGATACCTTTATGCTTAAACGAGTTTTATTCGAAGTTTGTTTTAAAACTTTATTGTTAACATTTCAAATCTTTTACGGAATCATAATCTTTTGGCGGCAAATATTGAATACTTATGTATGGGATCGATTTTTTCTGCAAAAGTTTTACCCTCAAAGGAAAAGTTAGAATTTTCTACTTTTAGCAACGTTTCGAACCCCAGTTTTTCGCCCACAATTTGTGAATAACGTGAGGTAAAGGCAGATATTATAGCTTGTGGTTTTTGTCCTTTAATATGTTCTGACAACTGCTCAGATTCTTTGGTATTTCCTTCCTTTAGTTTTCTACCATATTCCAATAGGTATGCTGCCAACGCCACTCCAATACCACGACGACCATAATCAGTTCTTGTGGATAGAAATGTTAATTCAATAACACATTCCACTTGCCACTCTTTAAATATGTCATAAGTACATTCTATGGTATGGAGATATTCACCGACTGTTTTCATATTTGGTGTTGTAAAGGAATCAAACACTTCATCTAATGTTATGTGAGCTGAAGGATTCTGAAAGGAATTTTGTTTTTTTTTTTTTAAATAATTTTCAGATTTTTCATGATTTTGTAGATTTAACTTACCACCATTTTATTTATACACAAAGCCACCAATTCTTGAGTTTTAATATCTCTAGCAGCAAATGAGATATGGTCCCTTAATATTGCCTTTATTAAAGTCATCATTTCCTTGATAGTTTCGGCGCTCCCCAATAAATCACAAGATATACTTACATTTTCATATTTCATAAAATAATTGCGAAACAACTGAAATAAAAAAAAACAACACAAAATATAATTAAAAGTATTAATAATTTCTGTGGACTTTAACAAAACAAATTATCTCGAGAACGTTTCTAAGAAATTCAGCCAATTAATCCACTATTAGGTAAAATAACCGTTTCTTATTATGGATGAAGTTTATCAGTAAACGTGTGAGTGTAATTATTTATAAAATATGTTATTATAAAAATAATAATATTATAGTGAATCAAGTCAAAATTGTAACTGTTACTGATTATAATCAGACCTTTTAAAACATAATTACTCAAATTAATTTTCAAACCTTATTAATTCGCGAATTCATATTTCTGTTTGAATTATTTACTACCATTATCTTATTGGAAGAACTAAATAGATTGAAATAATTTTTTTTTATAAATCTAACGAAATTATTTGAATGATTCAATTTCGAACCAAAGAATCAAATCAATTTAGATTCGTGAATCAAAGAAAACGATTATTTTTGATTCTTAAATTAAAATTAATATGATTTGGTTCGCGAATTAAAATTTTTTTTTTATTTTAAATCACGATTAATTTTTATTTTAGTTTGTTAACCATACTTGGGATTTTTTTCAATGGCATTGAAGTTTGGGTCACCCTGTGGCTGTTTTATAAAAATAGATTCCTCGGGATGTCTTCCGCACCGGGCCTATTTTTATTACTGTAGTATATTAATACTCTAGTATAGCAAAAACTTTGTTTTGTCTCGCTTAGTTTTCGAGATATCGGGCATTTTAAAAAGTGGTCATTTTATAAAAAAAGCGATTATCTCGGAAACTAAGCGAGATAGCGCAAAACGGACAAAATTTTTGGAAAGCACGAAAAACGTAACCCTTTAATAGAACAGATTCGGTAGGTACCGAAGGGTTTTATGGAATTTTTATAAAACAGCCGTTCCATTTCGTTCGTATGAAAATGGATCACCCTGTGGCTGTTTTATAAAAATAGATACCTCGAGAGGTCTTTCGAACCATACCTTTTTTTTATTATGGTAGTATACCGGCAAAAAATTACCATTTTACAAAATGGCGATTCAATTGAATCCAAAAAAAATTTTAAATCCGATTTAATGAATTGATTTTTAAAATATAGAATCAACTCGCTGATTTACAAAAAGAATTATTTTGTTCAATAAAGATTTATCTTTTCAAGGTCTGATCTCTCACTTTGTCGGCCACTTCGGGGAACTAGTGTGGAAAACAGGGGAAGTTATTCGGAAATTTTTTTATTTGTACAGCATTTCGGAAACGTTTGCAATTCTATATAAAAACTGGATCCAATCAATACATTCTTCAAATGAGGAATTTCGATATATATAATACCTTTGCTTAGTTATTCGAAAAGGTACAAAAAAAAAACTGTTTTGAGAAATCCAATAGTAAAACATATGAATCCTTTAATTCAAATACCTTTAAAAGCTGAAAAATCAAAAAATTCTTATTTTACCGCCTTAAAATATTAGGAGCGCCCCAAAAGACGCGACAGGTCGATCTAAGATTTTTTTCAATCACATATTCAAATTTCATCGAAATCGCAGTATTTAGGTTGGGAGATGTCCAGTTAGCTACCAACTGGAACTTAAACTGTCATATTTTTTTGTTGTTTCCGATGTAAAATTTTAATTTAACTAATAATTAAACTTTTTTCTGAGTGAAAATGGAAAATAGTTTTAATTTAAAATTTAGTTTAATTTAAAATTAATCATTTTAAAAAATTTTTTATATCAGAAAAAAAGCACAACCTAAATACAAATCTTGAAAAAGATAAAAATTTATTGAATTAATTTTGTAATATTTTATAAATCAATTTAAAATCATAGTTGATTAATCAAATCAAATATAGTTCAAATATAATTAATTTTTTAATTAACGAATTAAAAAAAAAGATTGATTTGATTTTTGAATAAAAACAAAATGAAAAACATTAAAATTGAATTCAAAATTTCGCTTAAATTTCTAAATATTCGCCAATTTGGAAAATGGTAAGTTGTTAAAAAGACCGGTATCTCGAAAACTAAGCGAGATAGAGCAAAACGGACAAAATGTTTGCTGCAGTATTTATATACTGCGATAATAAAAATAGGTCTCGTGCGGAAGACATCCCGAGGTATGCATTTTTTCAAAACAGCTACAGGGTAACACATTTTTATACGAACGAAACGGAACGAAAAACAAAATATGTATTATCGGAGTGTGATACCGAATCTATTCAATTGAAGGGTAACCTCTGTTCAGCTTTTCAACAATTTTGTCCATTTTGCGCTATCTCGCTTAGTTTCCGAGATACTCGCCATTTTGTAAAATGTCCATTTTTTAAATGGTCGGTATCTCGAAAACTATGCAAGATAGAACGAAACGAACATAATTTTTACTCTACTGGAGTATTAATATAATGCGATAATAGGTCCGGAAGACATCCCGAGGATGCTGTTTTATAAAAATTCCGTGAAACCCTTCGGGTATAAAATTAAATTATTCGTGATTTAAAAAAATATTTCAATTCGCGAAAAAATTATTTTTTATTTTTGTTTCGCGCATCAAATCAAAATTGATTTGATTTAAAATTTAATTATTCAAATTGAATTATTTCGTTTGATTTATAAAAAGAATTATTTAAATCAACTTGATTTTTCTAATAAGATAAAGATTGCATTATGATAGTAAATAATTCGATCAGCAAAATTATATTTGAAAATTGATTTAAGGAATTATGTTTTTAAAGGCCTGCTCCCAGTCTTGACTAAAGATAATTATGTAGATATATTTATGGCAGCAAATGTCAAAATTACATTTTTTTTCCTGTGGACCACTTAAATTCCTAGACATTTATTGCCGGCAATATATGTCACAAAAAAAAATAGAAAAACAAGTAAAAAAGGGCTAAATTTGGCTGTGCCGAATCTTTGAATACCCTCCACCATAGGGGCTGAAGATGATATAAAGGGTGTCCCAAGAAGAACGCAATTTTTAAATCTGGCAACATTCGAAGTGTCATTGTTTGACATTTGAACAATTGTTATTGTTTGCTAGTAGAATGTACGAGGTTAGTAAAAATGGAGCGCTACACGAATGAACAACGCATTCTCATTGTGAAATTGTTTTACCAAAATGGTGAAAGTTTTGCGGCTACAGTTCGCAAATTGCGATCAATATGGGGTCACAATAATGCTCCAAAAGAGTCAACTGTAAAGAGATTAATGGATAAATTTGCCGAAACTGGGTCTGTTAGTGATGTAAAGACAACAACGCGCCATCGACCAGGTCGATCGACCGAAAATGTCGCAGCTGTACGTGATGATGTCGCTCAAACTGCATCCACCTCAATTCGACACCGAGCTCAGCAAATTGGTGTCTCCAAATCCACTTTGCAGCGAATTTTGACGAAAGATTTGCATCTTCATGCATACAAAGTTCAATTGACTCAGGAACTGAAGCCAGCTGACCATGGACAGCGAAGGGAGTTCTTTAATTGGGTATTGGAGAGACAACATGAAAATGCTGATTTTGCCGATAAAATCATCTTCAGTGACGAGGCCCATTTTCATCTTGATAGCTTCATCAATAGGCAGAATTGTCGCATTTGGGGTGATTAAAATCCTCGAGTGATTCACGAGAAGCAAATGCATCCTCAACGTGTCACTGTGTGGTGTGGTTTTTGGGCTGGAGGAATCATTGGACCTTTTTTTTATGAAAATGAGGCAGGTCAAGCGCAAACAGTCAATGGTGTTCGGTATCGTGAAATGATAACCAGTTTTTTCTTGCCTAGAATTGAAGAAATGAATGTGGAGGGCATGTGGTTCCAACAAGACGGCGCCACATGTCATACAGCCAGAGAAACAATTCAATTGCTGCATCAGTCATTTCCCGGTCGTGTTATTTCGCGTTTTGGAGATCAGAATTGGCCGCCTAGATCGTGCGATTTAACACCATTAGATTTTTTTCTTTGGGGTTTTTTGAAGTCGATGGTTTACGCGAATAAGCCGACGACGACTCAAGCCTTAAAAGAAGAAATTGGACGCTGCATTAATGAAATACCGCAGCATTCATGCAAAACGGTCATTGAAAATTTCATTAAAAGATCGCGTGCATGCCAGCAAAGCCGCGGCGGCCATCTGCACGATATATTGTTCCATACATAACCTCATTCTGTCTACTTTACGATATAATAAAGCTTCACGATTTTTTTTTTTAAATATCCGTTTTATTTAAAATTTAAAAATTGCGTTCTTCTTGGGACACCCTTTACATATATACTAAATTTTGCATGAACTGTAATATGAATATGTTTTGTCAATTTATGTAACGAACTTTTGTTATTTAGTTTTAGTAATGTTATTTACAGAGGTCTGCTCTGTTAGCGACTTTAACATTGTTGATTTTTACGTAAACTTAGTTATCAGAGTAAAGGGCTAACTATATTATACTTTTGCTAACTTAAGCTACTGTCAAAAATTAACGAAAAGTCTGTCAAATGCTTAATCAACTTATTGAAGACTTTTGGGTGGCTACAATGTACTTTTTAAACTTAAAAACTTACTACACTTAGTTGCAAATATTTGTACTTTTGCAAAAACTGTTTTTTTTCTTATATTTCTAAAATATATGTATCTTTTCGAAAAATATTATTTAATGTGTTCAATTTATAAATTTTTTACAATTAACAAGTAAATCTATATTAATTTTTAATAATTTAAAGAAACAAATGAAAACATAAATAAAATGTACTAAAAAATGCAACAGTGCTTGCATCTCAATCGAAAAACAAATACAAAACCCACCCCTTTTGTTATACATGCACGTTTGTTTTTTAACATTTTCAATTAAATTTTCTATAAAAATATTTTCCGCGTACATTGCAATTTGTTTTTTTTTTCATAAACAGTTTTTCTAAAAACACATGATTCCTTAAGTAAAGTGCGGTCAGTTTCGCTGTTTGCTTAAGCAAATGACACTTGACGAAACTTAACGAAAAGTTTGTTAAGTACAATATAGTCATACACATTTGATTACATGTATTCGCACATTTGCTTAAGCTAGCAAAAGTATAATATAGTTAGCTCTTAACACACATATAGCTCTAAGAATGTTATTATTCTCTATGTAAGACAATAAATGTAATCGAACAATAAGAAGACTTAATAACATTTTTACTTAACAGAAAAAAAATAGATACAGAAAAATTGTACAAATTTGTATGGAAAATTTAGAGGTACCTTCACATTTTCACTCATAACTTTTGAACCGCTTAACCGATTTTGCTCATTTTAAATATCAAACTGCTCGGGAGGATGTTCAATAATCTGGGTAAAAATAGGCACCCCCGCTTGCGTCTTCGCGTCGTGATCGCCATTTCAACAGACAGACAGACAGACGGACGGACACACAGACGGACATCGCTAAATCGACTTAAAATTGCATAAGGATCACGAATATATATACTTTATGGGGTCTTAAACCTATATTTCGACATATTACAAACGGAATGACAAACTGATATATACCCTCACCATATATGGTGGAGGGTATAAAAAGGAAAAACCAAAGGAAAATAATTAAATTTAAAAGAAATAAATAAAATTTAACAAATTATTAAATTGGAATTAAAAAAAATTGTTAAACTTTATAAGGGTATTTACAAGTAATCATAGAATATACTTGTTCCTAGAATTGTTTTTAAATTCCAGTTAACATAAATATGTGTCTACATACGCTTAACTTAAGCTTGGCAATAAGCAATTTTGTGTCTTTATATTGCCGACGTTTTTACTTGTTGCTTAGATATTTATCTTTAATCTAGAGGGGGGTATCCTTATAAAATTCATAATTGCGGATATTAAATGGCTGATATAAAATTTTTAAATAATCAATTTCAGATTTTAGAATTCAATGATCAAAATTTGCGAAGCAAATGTTACGTTCGAGGATATGTTATTGTTACAGTTGTTACAAACCTCTATGGCAGCATCATATAAATCTTCTGTGATTTTAATAATTTCAATTTCGCCTAAAATTAATTGAAACATATATGTTGTAGTTTTAAAAATAATTATAATTAAAATACCACTCAAAATAAATACCATCACATATTAACTTTAAGCTCTGGGAGGTCATTTTTTTATTTATATATATTTTTTCTAACAAATACGTTTATTTTCAAGTATGATTTTTATGACCGTTTAACTACCCTTAATATTTAATACTAAAACAAAAAAGAATATTTTAAAAGTTTCTTTACAATCAAAATACATAATTTTTCCAGTACACATAACATATTAATTTTTATGTGAACATTCAAGTAAATGAAAGATATTGAAATAAATAATGAACAAACATTGCATGAGCGTAATTTTTTTTGGTTTTTGAATACTCGGATACATATGTATGGTTTACAAACTCATCATACATTTTTATTACACTCAATGCTGGAGAGGAAGAGGCCAATACACTCACAATATGTTTTCCGTTACCGACTGTAGTTTATTTAAAAAATAATACGTAAAGTTTGTTTTTAAATGAACATACAATTGAAACACATACAAATATATTTTATAACTATTTGAGTCAGTCATTCAAAAAACAAACTATAAAAAATGCAGATTTTCAGTAGAAGTCGATATTTTCAGTTAAATGTAAAATTTTATGTTTACTATTTCTAAAAATAGAAATTCAAATATTTCCTTTTCGTTTTTTTTTTATCAAAACAGCTTGTTTAAATACAAAATTATTTTAATAAAAGTTACAAGAAATTTTTTACATACAAACATAGAAAATAAAAATATGTAAGTATGTGTGTGTTGTGTTATTCAATTACACACAAAAATAAAAACGCTTTAATATTTAAAAAGCAAACTACAAAAATTATTTTTTTTCTAACATTTTGCTAGTTATTTTTGATTATTTTAATATGTATTTTAGTTTGTTTTTTAACGAAATAATATTGTGAGTGTATATTTAGTGTTGGGCCGCGTTTTATTGTTTTTATTAAATGTCTTTAATATTAATTGAATATAAATGGGAACAAACAGTTTCTAAAATGTTGTATACCCGCAAGTATAGTACAGTGAAGATTGCTTATGACTACCTGAGTAAACAAGTTGATCTGGCGCAATATTTAATGATATCCAATTTGATATTCTTTAATATCAACTCTAATATCTAGCTGATCTAATTTGATTAGAAATATGACAGACCAAATTCGATCCATCATTATATTTGGGGATTTAATAAGATTTAGATTGATCCGAAAAATTGGCGGTTAAGAAGAATCTAAATTGATTCGAGAAATGACAGATCTAATTAGATCCAGCAATTTATTTGGGGATTTAAAAGGATCTGAATTGATCCGAAAAATGACACATCAAAATAGAAAAATTTTTATATATTATGACTGAATTAATGAAACTACATTGGTTATATACTTATTTGATTTTATATAATTATATATTACTATGTATAATAGTATATATAATTATGTATCTCTATATATAAAGGAATAACGTTACTGACTGACTGACTCATTCAACATCGCCCAGCCCAAACCGCTGGAGATAGGAAGCTGAAATTTGGTATGTAGGTTCCCCTTTCGGCGTAGACATCCGCTAAGATGGGGTTCTTGGAAATTCCTTCGGGTAGGGGCAAAAACGGTGAAAAACTTTCTTTTCACGGCCTGCCTAAGCCCCTTTAGCTAGAAACCTGAAATAAGTAATACGGAAATACGGGAGTATGTGCTAACTTCTTGATAAGGTACAGCTTAAAACTTTGGCCAGGGATGTGGTAAAAATGGGGGTTTAAAGTGCAAAAAGTCTCCCCCTTTACGGCCTTCCCAAACCATTTGACATAGGAAGTGGAAATTTGGTATGCAGATTTTTGTAAAATCCAATGGGTAGGGACAGACAAAGGTAAAATTCTCCTCCTCGACGGCCTGCCAAAACCGCTAGAACTGGGAAGTTCAAATTTGGTGTGCAGGCTCCTTCTCCAGTGCAGACATGATTTTTGAAAAATCAAACGGTAAGGGGCAGAAAAGGGTGAAATTCTTCCCCTCGACGGCCAGCCAAAACCGTAAGAGCTGGAATATTGAAATTGTGTATATTGGTCCCACATGAGGTGTAGACATCCACCCAGGTGGGATTTTTGTAAATTCCTACGGGGAAGGGCAAAAAGGAGGAATCTCCCCTTAACGGCCTGCCCACACCGAATAGCAAGGACGAAATGCCTCCTGTTTAACGGCTTGGCGAAACCGCTGTACCTAGGAAGTTGAAATTTAGGTATGCATGCTCCTTTTCCAGTGTAGATAACAGCTAAGATGTCAGTTTTGTAAAATCCGACGGCGGGGGCAAAAAAGGGGAAAGTTCTCCCCCATGACGACTTAATAAAACCGCTAGAGCTGGGAAGTTTAAATTTGGTATATAGGTTCCCACTCCAGCGTAGACATCCACCCAAGTTGGATTTTTGAAATTTCATACTGGGAGGTGCAATAAGGGAAAAGTCTCCCCCCGAACGTCCTGCCCAAACCGCTGAAACTAGAAAGCCAAAACCGCTTGAGCTAGGAAGTTAAAATTTGGTACATAGATTCTTCCTCCAATGTTAAAGTAAATGTGCAAAAGTGCAAGTGTGCAAATTTTCAAATTTGCAAATGTGCAAATTTGTAAATATGCGTATGTCCAAATTTTAAAAAGTGAAAATTTTATTGATAGTTTGATGGTAATGTAAATGTGCAAATATGCAAATGTGTAAATATGCACATGTACTAATGTGCAAATGGGTAAATGTGCAAATGTGTAAATGTAAAAATGTGAAAATGTAAAGTTCTTGGGAAGAGCAAAACGGGTAAAACCACTTTCACGGCCTGCCCATAGGAGCTGGAAACCTGAAACTTAAAATTTGCTAACTCATATTTGAATTCCCCCTCTTAAAAGCCTGCACAATCCCCGTTGTACCTAGGAAGTTTAAATTTAGTATGTAGGCTCAATATCCAGTGTAGATAGCAGTTAAGACGTAATTTTTGGAAAATCTAACGGGGAGGGGCAGAAAAGGGATAAATTCTCACCATTGTCATTGGAGCTGGGAAGTCGAAATTTAGTGCAAAGTTTTCTCCTCCAGTGTAGACCAAAGTCGAATTCTTGGAAATGTGTACGGGGAGGGACAAAAAGGTAAACAGTCTCCTCCTTAACGGGCTGCCCCCACCGATTGAACCAGCAAACTGAAATTTTAAATATGTGTTAACTAGAGTATGTGCTAACTCATTAATCAGCTAAATTTTAGAATTTTAATCAGGTACATGGTAAAAATGGGGGTTCAAAGGGAAAAATCTAAATTTTAAATATGTGTTACCTGGAGTATGGGCTAACTTATTTTAGAATTTTAGTCTGGAACATGGTAAAAGTTAAGGACTCCAGGCAACTATCTGGGAACTCCGTATATCCCCGGGCGTTGGCCCGTGCAAGCATTTTCTACGCTAAAAACGTAGCGTGCTTTGCCCGCTATGGTGTATATGGGGAAATATTTGCAAGGTAAAATTGCAAATTGGAAGGAAACAGAAATGGAATGGAAAGGGTACGAGTAAGATTTAAACACTAGACAAGGGATACGAAATGGAATGAAATGAGGTACGAGTGGAATTAAGGAACTTGTAATGGGGATTGAAATGGAATGAAATGAGGAACGAGTGAAATCGATACACTTGATAGGCTACAAAATAAAAAGGAATGGGGATCGAGTGTTAATGAAACATTAGACGAGGGGAAATAATTGAATCATTAGACAAGAATAACGAAATGGGATGGAAAGGCGAACAAGTGATATTAAAACAGTTTACACTCTGCACGTCCCCCTTGAATGACCTATAAACAAGAAACTCAAAACTTTAAATTTTGAACATCCACTTTAAAAGATGAAACAAATTTATTTAAATAGTAAAATCTTTAGAAAATAGAATAATACTTTCTTCTCAACATATTTTAATATTTACTGATAACGAAGTATCGACCGGTTCCGAAAATACATATAAAGAGATAGGTGAAAAGAGGACCGGTTCTTAAAGTACCTACCACGTGACCGGTTTAAAAGTCATGACATGTTTTTGTAAACCAATCCTGTGACATGTCACAGAGGGCAATTGACCCCCTCTTAGGACAAGCCCATGTTAAAGTGACCGGTCCCGTGACTTATCTATATCACAATGAACCGGTTACGTGACGTGTCCCTCAGGGTGCGGAAAAAGGACCTATCCCGGGACACGTCACATAACCCCTATTAACAGATGTTTTTTTATATGAAATGTCGTGATTTTCAAATTAGTTCGTATTAACTAAGATTTAATCTCATCCGAGTTCGTCTTAAAAGTGTTTTATTGTAGTAGAATATTGTATGAGAATACACTTCTTTGCCTCATTTTGAATGAGTACAGAAAAATTTAAATCATTTAAAAAAAATTGGGTGCTATTTATTAAAGTGTTAATATTGGAAAGTGTTGATTGGAATTAATAGAATTAGGTTCTATGCGTCCATTGTCTCTGGCAGAGATTTCAAGATATTAAATTGTGGATAAAAGTTTATATTTTTCATTTTATTTCTTCGTATATTCAATATTTAGTAAGAAAATTTTAAATATTTATAAACCATAAAATATTACCTATCACATTCAATTAAAACTTCTTGAAATATCTGTCAGAGCCATTTAACAGAAATTGAGATGTGTTGCTACTCTTGAGATTCTATACTCACTAATAGAATTAATGAATTTCAGAAATTTTGCCATTTATCTAAATTTATAATATGCCAATGTCAAAATAGTTTTGTGTTCGGCATTTCTTTTGTTTAATAATAAAGAAAATTTTTATATTACATAATTAATAATTGAGAAAATGCATTTTTCAACCTAACATCTATTTATGTATAATATTTTTTATGAAAATTTAAAAAGTCTACAACTTTTTTGTTTTTGCTAATGAAAATTTAAAAAATAGTAATAATTTATGATCCCTACAAACAGAAAAAGATATTTTTTAAATAAAACAGAAACAACAATAAATTAATTAAAAACAGCTTTGACATCAAAGTAAGTTTGTTGTCTTTTTAATTTAAATATGTTTCTACTTATTCCTAAAATGCGAAAGCAAAATCAAAAATATTGGCATATTAATTAAAATACGAAAAAGTTTAATTTAACTTGAATTGTATTTACTTTAATAAGACTCGTAATTAAAAATGTCCTCAAAAATATGATCGTAATTCAAATATAATGGATTTCATCCAAAGTTTTGAAGATGGAGCTATTTTGGCCCCTTAAAAATTATTTCAAATGTTCCATATCTTGAAAACTACATAAAAGAGATACAGCAATGTGCTGGAGAAAAATTTCGACAACTCCTACCTTTATTCCCGCGAAAAGCTCATCTCTATTCATTTTACAAAATGACCCATATTTCCAGATGTAGAACGGACAAAATGTTTGCTCCAAGGAAGTATCCATATATGCCCACAATAAATATGATACAGGTACGCGGAGGCTGCCGAGGCCACATAATTCGAACAAAATTCACACCTCAGTAAATTTACAAACAAAACTATAGTTCTACTACGTTTTTTGTTAAAGTGCCTATTTACAGGAAGAAGAAGAAGAAACCATTTTTGTTGAAAATAAACAGACCGACGCACAGTGGTTCCGATGGTACCCAAATGGCGATTAATTCAGAAAAGCCGTAGTTTCAGAATATTATATTTTTTTATTAATGAGATCAAAAACATATAAAAACACAGCATTTCTGAAAAAATAATTGGAAAAAAATATTTTTAACCTGTTAGGCGCTTTATTGTTCTTCGGAAAATAAGTTGTTAGTTCGCAATTTTTGCTGTAGCTTTGGAATGAAAAGCGATAAATTAATAAATAAAATTGAAAAATAGAGCGCACTTAATTAGCTATAAAAAATTTTTAAAGAATAAATATATAATATGTTCACGAGGTTATATTTTTTTTAACAAAAACAAAATTTAAAACTTTTTGGGGAATATTGTTTTTATTTTATTGTTTTAATAAAAAAATATTAAAATAATTGTATTACTCTTCATTTTTTAATTCATCATAAATATCTTCATTATCTTCAACATCATTATCATCACTATGAATCATCGCTATTATTGGTAAATTAGATTTTTTTCTGCATATATTTCTTTCTTATGCAAGCTATTGAAATTACATATCTGCATTGGACTGAACTCTTCTCGGCTACATTTACGAGCAAAGTTCTCTCTATAATTGTAAAAATCTGTGTATTTTGCTTTTTCCGATCGCTGTATAATCTCCAGTAAATATTTATCCAAAGTGGGAGGCATGCAAAACCACGAATATTTTTCAACGAAGTATCTAGCCGTATTGTGACCAAATTTGCGAAAATTCTCCAAATGAATGTCATGACCGCAAAAAACAACAATTAGTATTGTATGCAATTTTTTTATCAGACTAAAGTCGACTTTTGTAATTTTAGTAGAAATTTTCGCGTTCTGTGCGTGAAAAAGTTTTTTGTATGTCAGCTCAAGTGATGGAAATCACTCACTCACTTATCTCTAAAAACCAAAATGCATCAACAATAAAATACCAAAAAAAAAAAGAGAAGGACAATATTAAAACATGAGAACAAGAAATGACAACCAGATTTTTACACAAAAATGAGAATAATAAAGGGCTACGCATTGTCTCGAATTTTTTTTTAAATACAAACTGAAATTCTATACTTTTTTAAAATCCAAAAAACTAAATTCAACTATAAATAACTTAATAATTGTGGCCCATTAAATGTGGAAAATATCTCAATTTGGGACCTTTTTTTAAAAAAAATTATTAAAAATATTTAACATAATTTTTGTAGACAAAAAAATTTTTACTACATACTTTAATACCTGAAGTTGAAGGTTCCATTATAAAAGTTTTACATTTGGCAAGAGATAGGTGGGCCACTGTCCGTGGTTGTATTCGTTCCAGACAGATGTGGCCTTGTCTGAATAGGAAGCGCACGCACAGGTTGCTGTCACTGTCAAGGCCCTATATATCCCTACACTCACAATATTATTACGTTAAAAACAACTTTAAATACATATTTAATTAATCGAAAATACAATCAAAAAGAGCACTACTGATTTTCCATTATATTTAACCCATTTTGTTGTTTATTTTCAATCATTGTTTAATAATCAACAAAAGTAGTAAAAGCAATAGAAAGTTGTTTAAAATAACCATAAATTTTTTACTGACAAAAAGTTAGAAAAAACTACTTTTGTGGTTTGTTTTTCAAATTGAAAGTTTTTGTTATTTGTATGTAATAACAAAACATAACACAACACATGCAGATGTATATATTTTTATTGGCTTTGTGTGTATGTATATTTGAATAATTTCTTGTAATTTTTATTGAAATAATTTTGTATATATACAAACTATTTTGATAAAAAAACAAAAAGGAATTATATGAATTTCTATTTTTTGAAGCAGAAAACATAAAATTTTACATTTAACTGAAAATATCAACTGCTACTGAATGTCTGTAAATTTGTATAGTTTGTTTTTTGAATGACTGATTCAAATAGGTAAAAAATATATTTTTATGAATTTCAATTGATTCTTCATTTAAAAACAAACTTTACGTATTACTTTTTAAATAAACTACAATCGGTAACAGAAAATATATTGTGAGTGTACTTGTGTCCGTCATGACGGGACACTGTATGATTGGAAGGCACGCAGTTAGGTTGAGGAACACCTTCTCTGCACTTGTTCTGCCCTGGCTCGCAGGAGGGGACTGTATTTGGGATCATGGGTGATTTGGCTGATATCGATATCGTCCGACTTAGAGGCTTTTTGAGGCAATCGGGATGGTTCGACGGGGGAAGCTAGTGATACAATTTTTACTAACTTCCATGGTATCACAAGCAACTTTATAGTCTAAGTGAGTCTGATTGGCAGGCTACCACATCTACTCAACCTAACCCAACACAAAAAATAAACACTTGAATTGTAAAAAATTCTAATTTTTCCACTTTTTGCAAAAACTTTGACAGCTAGCTGAAAAGAAAGTAAACAACTTAGTTGATTGATTTTGACAACAGGTGATGCAGAATTTTATCTACTATTACTCAATACCAAAATTTATTATAAAAACTTTATTTCTAAATTTTAATTAATCGCCACTTTGGTATCAATTGAACCCAATGTGCGGCACAGTTTGTGTCAATTCATCAAATTATATTCTTATTTGTTAAATTGCCTCTACTCGTAAATGAACCGGTAACCCTCTACGAGTGTGGCTAATTGAAGTCCATTAATCACAGTCTACATAATTTACCTATGATGAGTCAGTATTAACTAATATAATAACAATGTTGCCCGAGCTAAAGCCCAGGATTGCCGGAATCCCCAGATTAAAATGGTTAAAACGTAAAATATCGCTGGGCTCAAATTAGCAAAATTTCCCGTAATAACAGCAAAATTTACAGACTTTTTTTGGTGAGTGCACATAACACTGGACTAGTGCTTTTAGACCTACCACATGACTGGTACTTTCAGACCCATCACCGCCTTTCTTACATTTTTATACCTTTTTAATAGAATGATTTATCTTTAGCTTTAAAAAAGGCCTCTGTTTCGGCAATCACCTCCCTTGTGAGAAAAAAGGGGTCAGTTGAGAATTGGGATATGTCCCGTGATAGGTGAAAACTGGTGCAGTTCCGATTAATTACATCAGGGATGGAAAACATGGTACAATTGTACTTTTTTTGGTATATTTTTACCTTGGTTGGTACCGTGGTACTACCGCGGCTCATTTAGTACAATTTGAAATTTTTTCAAATTTTCAATTTATAACTTGATAAAACCACAACAAAAAGTCAACTTTTTTTAAAAGCAACTTTAAATTAAAACCCTGTTTTTATTTATTCAGCTCCTATAGTAAAAATAAAGTCAGTTTTAAGTTGAACCGGCTCTAAATTGGTGTCACATCAAATGTACCAAATGTTTCCATACACATTGTACTAAAATATTCGAAAGTGGCAACATTGAACAGCTGATTTTAAATAACCTCTCAAAACAAAAAAAAAATAAGAAAAAAGTATATTATTGTTAAAAAGATATTAAATGCATTTAAATTGTTTAATAGCAAATCCTGAAATTAGAGTAAAATTTTACAATGTTTTGTGGGAATTCTATGACTACATAAAATTAACGATAAATTTTGTTTCACCCGGTCAATTTAAAATTTTTTAAGTCTTTTTAGTGTCTTAGCAAATCTGACAATACGATAAAATTGTTAAAAAAAAAAGCGGAAAAAATTTTGGTACCGTGAGGATCGAAAAAGTACAATTTGTTTGAATTACATGTTCTTTTGCGTAATATCTTCTTTGTGATATGTTCTTTGCGGTAAGTTGTGTGACATGTTCTTTAAAACATCCTAGGACAAGCCCATGTCCTTTTCATATAAAAAACCGGTCCCTATCACAATGAACCGGTCACGTGACGTGTCCTGTGATAGGTTCTTTTTCCCACCCTGCCACCTGCGGCTTTTGATTTTTTATTCTGCACATCGTATTGTTAGATATTCCTTTGGTTACACCAATGTGTACTTCTGTTGATAGGTTATCTTCTTTGCTGTTCAAATATGTTTCTCCTTATGGATTTCTAAAATGCAAGCAAATCTAAAATGTTACTATTTCAAATACAAATTTTTTTTTAACATATTTAATTCAAAAAGTGTTTACAAATAAACTTAGAAGTTAATTTAAATAAGATATAAAAATGATTTTACTATGTCTTTTCTCTGTCTAAGAGTGTGAAATTAACAATTAAAAGATAAACATTTACTTTAAATAATATTTTGTGGAACGTAATAATAATATTTTAGTGGAATATAATATTAAATTAAACTTTCATGATTACACATATAAATTAATATAAAGATAGTTATTGTAGTGGCCAGAATTCGATTGGCACAACTGGGACTGTACTCTGCGTGTTTTTTATTATTATTCTAATAAATATACAACATGTTCACATGCCTTATGAATTGGACTTATCCGCTGATCATATGTCTTGCCATTAAAACTAAATTGTGTATAGGGAACAGTATTAACCACCTTAAAGCCTACAGCTTTAGCAACTTTTTGTGAAAACAATGAAGTAAATAAGGCCGTAACACATTGAGGTCTTTTCGATTTCAGTTTGGGGTGAATTTCATCTAAACCTATACCTTCTTTAAGTTCCTTTGTCAAAGCTATAGTATATTTTGTTAAAGCTTTTGCAATTCCTTTACATCGCCAATCGGGATGAGTGGCCAAAAACATTAATTCACAGGTACAATTTATATTCAATTTTTCAAAAACATCATATTGCGAATCAACATCTATCATAAAATCCATCAAAGATCGAGCTTCTGGCGATTTCATTTTTTCCTTGCGAAATTTAATAAAAAATATGTCTTCGCCATTGTCGGGGATGAACTGGAAATAATGTGAAAAATGGTAATTAATAACTTGAAAAGAAATGAAATCTCTTAACTTAATTTTTTTACACTAAAAATTCTTCTTTCGACTCTGGGAATTTTTTATACTCAAAATTCTGTAGATTCAAAATTTTTTTTAGTACAAAATTAAAATGTGTTGTTCTAGACAAAAAGCTACTCAAAATCTAAAAATGCTAAACAAAAAATTCAGAAATCTAGTAGTTTATACAATCAAAACTGTTTGACTGTGGTTAAATTTTAAGGGCCGATGTTGAATTTGAACCACATCTGAACGTCAAGTTTTTTTCTGCATTTCATTTGACATTTCTCAATTTCAGACTTACTCAATTTGAACCATGGAAAGACACAATCGAGCAACGCGTTAAAGTTATTCAGTCTTATTATGAAAATGGGCGTGATTTTTTTTTTTTGTCAGCATAGTCGACCAAATGTGGTCTGTGAAAACACCTGTGCACGCTCGCCCAGTTCCTTATGTGGAAAACATTGCCGTTGTTCGCTATAGTGTGTCATGAGGTCGGCAAAGCATTTACCGTGAATGGTGTTCACTATCGCGAGATGATAACGAACTTATTGTGGCCAGGAATTGAGGATATGACCCTGGACGATATGTGGTTTCAACAGGAAGGTGCCACTTGCCACACAGCTAAAGAAACAATTGCTCTTTTGCGCGACAAATTCAATGGCCGTGTTATCTCACGTGTCAATTGCCCGCCAAGATCATGTGATTTGACACCGTTAGACTTCTTTCTTTAGGGTTATTTGAAAGAAAAGGTGTACGTCGATAAGCCAGCAACAATTCAAGAGCTAAAGGATGGGATAATTTGGCACATTAACGGCATAGAACCTCAAATGTGCCTCAGCGACATCGAAAATTTTGACCATCGGATGGAGGTGTGCCGCCGAGGTCGCGGCGGCCATTTGGCCGATATTTTGTTCCATACATAATTGAACCATACCATATTATAATAATAATAAAAAGAAATGAAAATAATTTCCTAAATAATTTGTGTTTCATTCAAAATCAACATCGGCTCTTAAAATTTAACCACCCATTACATGACAGTTGTTCTTTTAAACTATAATTGCAGTGGATTTTATATGGAAAAGTACTAAACAACCATTATCACAGTTCTTTAATAAAAAAACAAATAAGAAAAAGTTGCTTAAAGCACGTAAGCTTTTTTTAAACTGCCTTAGGAATGGATTGTATGTTTTGGAAATATCTTCTTTCTCATTCCGAAACACGTTTCTCTATATCATATCTAAGATGACTTTGCTCTACATCTGTTATTTTAACATTTAATAATCATCGTTTTGCTGCATACATCACTGGTTGCCATATACAGCAAGTTTTGCATACAAAAATAAAAAAAGAACTTTGTTTCTTTTTTTCATTTGGCATGTGCAGCAAATTTTTTAGAAAGAACTTAAGAAAAACCGTTTCATATTGTTTTGCTGCATTGCCATAACAACGAATTTAGATTCAAACAAATGAGAGAACTGATTTTAGTCGCATTTAAAAGTATGGAAATGCAGCAAAAAAAGTTAAATTCAAAAACAAAAATTGATATGCAGCATTTATTTATTTTTTAATTGTTAAAATTAAAGGTAAATATCATTGCCGTCCTTTTAACTGTATATACTGTTTTAACTACCATTTTTATTAGATTCTACCGACAAACTTTTTTGAGTGTATAAATGGAAAAAGTGCTTAGAAACTTATGGGATTTTTTTATCATAAAATATTCTTTTAAATTTATAAATTTTTTGTACAAAAAAGTTTTCAGAAAAAAATAGAACTTACTTGGATCTTATTAAAAGCCACGGCTATAGGTTTTCCTGTTGATTTTTGCACGGCAACCAGGGACACACCATCTTCGGCTGTTACACGACATAATTCACGTAATTCATGACGAGCCAGAAGATTTTGCGGTAAATCTATTTCTGTAGCCATACAGACTGATTCATATATAAAGAATGAAATATCTAAAATCTAGCAAAATTCAGAAAAAAATAATAATTTTCAATTTTATCTATCCCACAATTAGTTAAAAGTTTACACAGATTCATAATTAAAAAAAGTATTATTCCACAGTAGAAATCAAAATAACCAGAATTATAAAAAAAAAATATTTTATACTTACTTTCAAAGCTTGTTCTAAAATATCTGCTGACAAAGATCTTATCTCAATTTCATCTGTAATTTTTTCAAAATAGTTTTTTTTAAATATTAATTAAATTTTCCCACCTCTTACCATTACAAAGTGTATCCCAAAGTCTTCCATTATTAGATTTCATTCTGTAATACCGACAATTTTTTACACAATTTCAATGCTAAAAAGAGATATGAAAAGTTTAGAGAAAAAATAGAACTTGTTTGTAGGCCGCTTGACAATAAACTGATAAAAAATTATAGTCACCATGTGTCTTTTGTATGTACAAGGTGGACCAAAATGTATACCTCTACAGGAAGATGTTATAACTTTTGCAAAAGACGATCGGCAACTGTTAGTTTTGCTTTAATATTTGTGAAGTAAACAGATACCGAAACAAATCGACAAGCCGTGAAACGCTATACTGTCTAAGAACATGGAATACTCGTGACTATTTTGCAGTGGACGATTTTCTGTCCAAATTCATCGTGGGCATGAGGACCATTTTCATCCGAACGGATACGTAAACGAACAACATTTTCTCTTCTGAGAATCCACGTATCATTCACGAAGTGCAATTCCTTCCACTCTAAGTCACATGGCGCACCATTTATGTGCACAAGACACAAACTCTAGAAGCTCTCAAAGATAATATCCGACAAGAGTGGAGAACTTATCGCCCAAAGTTCTCTCTAGAAGGATGAAAAATACGAAAAGAACCCAAATGCTTATCAACAATGTTGGAGCCATATTAACCGTTATAATCTTCAAAAATTAATGGAAAAAACTTAAGATCAAAAAAAAAAAGATTTAAAAAAAAAATATTTTAAAAATATAAAAACAACATCGGGTAAGTGTTTTTGGGCCACCCTGTATTTTCCAAAAAAAAAAAAAAGTTGCAAACAAAATGTAATATAACGTTATATAGTACCAATAGAAAATTTTGGAGAGAAAGTTGATTTTAAATTAACAAATAATATGGGGCAATCTTTTTGAAACAATAAGAAAGGGGTTACAAATTGGTATTTTTTAGTTTTTTACTGGTACCTTGTTCGGTACTATTTTGCTTTTTTGAATTCTGCCATGGCTGAAAAATATTTTATTCCTTATTAACACTCTATTGATCTTTATGATTGCTAGTATATTTAATTTGAATTAGAGAGATATTTGCAAAACTTGTCCAGAGGCTATCCTGTAAGTCCTGGAGCAAAACTAATAACTTATTTTACCAGTGGACATTTTCAACTTACCTTGTTACTATTTATAATGGATGCCGAAGCGTAAATAAATTTTTGATAATTTTTTTAAATGTTATTTACTTTTAAAAAATTTTTTTTCTTTATCGGAATATTCTCCAAATAAATACTTCATAGAGTTTTATTAGCCAAAAAACATTGATCTATTACTTTCAAGAATGAGATGAGAAAATCCCCGAAACGCGTCATCTCATTCTTGAAAGTAATAGATCAATGTTTTTTGGCTAATAAAACTCTATGAAGTATTTATTTGGAGAATATCCCGATAGAGAAAAATAGTGTTTTAATGACCTAAAACATGAATAGAATAATGTTGATTTTAATTTTTTATTTTCAAATTTACCAAATTTTTGACTTTTCATCCTTGTGGGTTGGAAACCGTTCGTGCTGCACAAAAGGTTTGAAGACAAAAAACTTGAAATTATGTTTTCTATCGATATGGAAGAATTGCTTTAATAAAAATTTACTATTTAAGCCCGAATGATAATACATTTTTTATGTGTATTTCTTTGTTTTGAGAAGAGTGTGTTAATATGCGAGTGAGAAATTTGAATCAGTATAAAGAGCACAAGCATATTTTAAAGAAATTAGAAATTTTTAAATTTATTTATCGATAAAAGAAAAAGGAAAATTTCATTTTCAATCCAAAAATTTTCAACTTTAATTTAAAGATAAACTGATTTAAAGTTACTTTCAGTGATATCAACTTGGTGCTTTTGGTACCATTTATAATAAAAATGTATGCTTTTTATCTTTTTTTAGTACGGCATTGCGCTTTTTACCCTCTCAAAGTTGTTATGACTTGTAAATTGAGATTTGAAATGATGGTTCTGTTTCTGTTAACATTTACTGTTTCCTTCTACAAAAAATCTAGCAAAAATACTAAAAACTAGCTAGTGTCATACGGTTTTTAGCCGAAAACTACTTCAGATTTGAAACCGGTTTTTTTAGTACTTTTTGTAACAACTTGCATCATGTTATAAAACTTCATCATCTGACAAATATATTAATACCGTGTTTACATAGAATTTCAAACGTTTCCCACATGCTGCCAAACAAAAAAGTATCAAAAAATTTCCAATTTCTCCTCCCTATTTTACCACCTAGATCACCGAGGTGGCCTTAGATTTCCTTTTTCTATCGGGTTGGGGTACTTTCTTTATTAGTGAAATTTTTGCTGTTCTAGTTTTGTTCGAGGTACGTAATTGCGGGAACTCAATTTTAACATAACGCGTCTCTATTGTCCAAATTGTGTGTAAATTGTTGCTGCTTCTGGTAAATTGGTTATTTTCCTATTGATATTTTAAAATCTTTATCTTCATCATACAGAGCGTGATATTTCTAATCGCAATATTGTTAACATACGCTCAAAAATGTTTGTCGGTAGATTCTACCTTTGCCCCTGAAAGTTTAAAGTCCAAAGTACTTCAGTTATTATGTTTTTAAAGATGGAGATTCAGTGCAATTTTCTAATTTTAATTTTCAATCTAGGAACATGCAGGGACACCTTGCTTATTTTTTTAACTTTGAAAATAAATTTGTAAATTATTAACTTTTCATTTTTGTTAGTTGCATAAATTTTATAATTACTTTTTTTAAAAAAATATATTTGAAATCAATTGTGATTTTTAAATAGCATACAACACATCAACTAATATAACACACTCAGAAAAAAAGTTAGTAGAAAAATTTGTAAACGGTTTTCAATCCCACTTTACTAATTTTGTACTGATTTTTAGTAAAAAAATTATTATTTTGCAAATCTTTTTGCTATTTACATTTTACAAATTACAGAATTTTTACAGAATATCTACAAATTTTTGTTGCTAATTTCAGAAATCATTTTACAAGTTTTTGAAAACCGATTTGCTAAAATTAGCAAAAAAAATTACTAATTTTAAAAAAGTCGATTTGAAGAAAATGTTATTTCTAATAATTTAAACTTATACATACAAACTTAAATTGCCCTAAAATGTTACATAGGAATAAAAAAGGGATCGGAAGTGAAGATACCGACTCATGTCTAAAAAGAGGACATCCACTTAAAATAGCACTAAAAAGAATCAGCCCTAAAAACAATTAAATTTAACCTTAAAAGTAAAAAAAAAAATTGACTAAAATATTTTTCAAAACAGAAATTACCAAATTAAAACAAAATGATAAATTCGTTTATGTTTTAACAATTTTTAAGATTTTTAAGCCTTTGATTTTTTTTAATTTTGTATAAAACATCTTTTAAAAAATATAATCAAAATTTTTGATGCTCGATAAAAAAAATATATCTAAAACTTTGTACTAATATTAATAGTATTTAGTATTTTTTTTTTTTTTTTTGCTGATTTTAGCAAACAGATTTTAAATTCCACTTTACAAAAAGTCTACTAATATTTAGTAGCGGCTACTAATTTTTCTACTAATTTCATTGTACTACACGTCAGCAGACATGTGTTGCTAAGATTAGCAAAAAATACCGCTGGGCTCAAATTAGCAGAATATCCCGTAATAACAGCAAAATTTTCAGTTGCCATTACAGACTTTTTTTGGTGAGTGCAGTAATAACAAATTATACTAATCAAGAATTTTCAAAAACTCAACGAAATTTAATATTTTTTAAATACATAACTAACAAAATTAACTGTTTTAAAATAAATTGTTTTTCCTGTGAAAATATTTCTCTCGAACTATATTGGCCTCAAAGCCTAAATAAATTGTAGGCTAGTTGGTAGCGTGCTACCAATGGTGGGTTCAATTCCCACCAGAGGCTCTGGTCAGTTTTCGCTACAACGAGCCGATGGCCTTTGTTGCTAGTGCTCGGTTAGTAACATATAATTTGTAATTATATATGATTAATATAAATAAAATAAATAAATAAAAAGAAGCAATTACAATAAACCTAAAATGTCACTAAAATAATAACAAGTAAAAAAAGGCTTAAATTCGACTGTGCCGAATCTTTGAATACCCTCCACCAATATCTTAAAAAATGTTCTCTACTGTTTTTGATACAAATAATGTAACAAAAAGTTTGAAGTAAAATTATGGTGGTAAAAAAAATTTTTTGCTGAAAAAAATTTTGTATAAAAAAATTTTTTGTGGTGAAAAAAAATTTGAGGTGAAAAATATATGAGGTGAATACAAAATATTATTCACTTCTAAGCGACTAGTGAAAAAATATATTTTATACCTGTCGCCACTATGAAATTATACTAAAATACATTTTCACTAGATCGATTTTGCTCATTTTCAATAGCAAACTGCTCTATATGTCCAATAATCTGGGTAAAAATTAGCACCCCCTCATGCATCTTCGCAGGCATAAGGATCACGAATATATACACTTTATTGGGTCTTAAACCTATATTTCGACATTTTACAAACGGAATGACAAACTGATATATACCCTTACCATATATGGTGGAGGGTATAATAATTTAATTTGCGTGAAAACAAATTGCACTGAATTCTAACAAGAAATACATAATCGCGAAAAATCACTATTTTTTTTTGTATGGAGTAGAAGAGTTTTTCCTCCCCTAAGGGAAAAAAGGGGTCAGTTGGGAATTGGGACATGTCCCGTAATAGGTGAAAAGAGGACCGGTTTCTAAGGTACCTATTACGTGACGGTTTCCCTATCACAATGAACCGGCCACGTGACTTGTTGTGCGATTTTCTCGTAGGGTGGCTTTTGATTTTTATTCTGCGCATCATATTGTAAGATATTCCTTTGGTTAAACCAATGCGTACTTTTGTTTTGTTTTTGTTTTCTTTTTATTTTATTTTTATTTATTTATTCACTAATAATTCAAAATGCCAATATGGCCAAAAATTTTATCTTCTCTACAGTTGAAACATGTTTCTCCTTATGGATTTCTAAAATGCAAACAAATCTAAAATGTTACTAATTCAAGTTAAGTTTATTTTAAGATATTTGATTTAAAACGTGTTTACAAATAAACTTATATGTTAATTCAAATTAGATATTAAAATAATATTATTATGTTTTTTCTCAGTCTAAGAGTGTCAAATTAACAATTAAAAGATAAACATTAACTTTAAATAACATGTTGTGGAACGTAATAATTATTTTTTTTCTGAAATATTACATTAAATTAGACTTTCATGATTACACATATAATTTAATATAAATATAGTTATTGTAGCGGCCAGAATTCTAATGGCACAACTGGGACTGTATTCTGCGTGTTTTTTATTATTATTCTAATAAATATACAACATGTTGACATGCCTTATGAATTGGATTTATCCGTTGATCATATGTTTTGCCATTAAAACTAAATTGTGTATAGGGAACAGTATTAACCACCTTAAAACCTTCAGCTTTACCAACTTTTTGTGAAAATATTGAAGTAAATAATGCAGTAACAGCTTGAGGTCTTTTTGATTTCAGTTTGGGGTCAATTTCATCTAAACCAATACCTTGTTTAAGTTCCTTTGTCAAGGCTATAGTATATTTTGTTAAAGCTTTTGCAATTCCTTTACATCGCCACTCAGGTTGGGTGCCCAAAAACGTTAATTCACAGGTACAATTTATATTCAATTTTTCAAAAACATCATATTGCGAATCAACATCTATCATAAAATCCATCAAAGATTGAGCTTGTGGCGATTTAGTTTTTTCCTTGCGAAATTTAATAAAAAATATGTCTTCGTCATTGTCGGGGATGAACTGGAAATAATGTGAAAAATTGTAATTAATAATTTGAAAAGAATTCAGTATTTTTTATGGAAAATACCTCCTCAAATCTGTTAATTAAATTTTTCTATAAAGTACAAAATTAATATGTGTTGTTCTATGCAAAAAACTACTTAAAATTTAGAAATGCTAAACAAAAAAATTTAAAAGTCTAATAATTTATACAATCAAAAATGTTTGACAGTTACTACAAGACAGTTGTTCTTTTTAACTGTAATTGCAGTGGTGTTTATATAGAAAAGTACTAAACAACCATTATCACAGTTATTTAATAAAAAAAAAAAAAACAAATAAGGAAAAGTTGCTTAAAGCACGTAAGTATTTTTTTAAAAATTGTCTTAGAAATGGATTGTATGTTTTATAAATATCTTCTTTCTCATTCCGAAACACGTTTCTCGATATCTTGTATCATATCTAAGATATTCAGCTTGACTTTGCTCTACATCTGTAATTTTTCCATTTAATAAGCATCGTTTTGCTATTTCCATCACTGTTTGGCATATACAACAGGTTTTGCACACATTAGCATTTAGCATATGCAGCAAATTTTCATAAAGAAATTAAGAATAAAAATCTTCAATATTGTTTTGCTGCATTGCCATAACAACGAATTTAGATCCAAAGAAATGAGAGAACTAATTTAAGTCGCATTCAAAAGTATAGATATGCAGCAAACAAAACTTAAATTCAAAAACATAAATTGATATACAGAACAAACAACATTTTTGTTTCGTAAACAATTTATGTTGAAAATAAAAAAAAAATCATTTAGATTTAAAGAAAACTTAATGAAAATTTACTTTATCGTTTTTCTCGAAACCAACTTTTTGGCGTATGGGTCAAATCAATAATAAGCTAACGAGCAGTTATTTTGCAGTACTGTTAATTTATGTTAGTTATTAAAAAAAAATAATTTTTATTTGTTATTGATAATTCTTTGCAAATAAAATCAACAAATTATTTTGTATCTCCAATGCGTAAAAACGTAGCAACTGGAGTAGTGTTTGGATTTTAGGCATTCAATTTTAATTAGGAAGAGGTATTTACAAATTTCTTTGTAACTGAAAAAAAAAACAATTTTTTTTATTAAAATACCTTACGACATAGTAAATTATTTTTACCAAATTTATTTGTTATTTTTTAACTGTTAAAAATAATGAATTTTTAGTTACTTCAAAGGTAAATATCATGGCCGCACTTTTAACTGTATATACTGTTTTAACTATAATTTTTATTATATTCTACCGACAAACTTTTTTGAGTGTATAAATGGAAAAAAAATGCTTAGAATCTTAGGGGTTTTTTCATATAAAATATTATTTAAAATTTATAAATCTTTTGTACAAAGAAGTTTTCAAAATTTTAAATACTTTGGTAGTTTAATAAGCCTATTCGTTTACTTTTCTTAGTCAAGTCCAGTAAGAATTACTCAGTAACAAATTTACAGAGAGTAAGACAAATTTACTATTAAAATAAAAATTTTCGGAAAATTTGCAATAATTTACAAGTTTGTTAAACAGCTGATTGTAAAATCAAATGCAAAAATAAATTATAACTGGTCGATATGAAAAAAAGAGGATTCTTGTTATAAAATCTTAAGCAGAAACATTTCAAAAGGTTTTCTTATATTTTCTGTATTTCATTTAACAATACTTGTGGCTTTGCATTTGCTTAAAACAACGTAGTTGTAACACAATTTTATTTGTATGTACAAAAAATTATCACATATTTTTCAATCATATGTTTTTTCTGCTTGCAGCTTCTTGCTGGGAATAATTTGTGCAGTGAAAATTTGTAGAAAAAAGAAGAACTCTCAACATAAAACTGTCACTTTATTCTCTCTTTTTTCTTTATGTTTACTGAAACGAACGACATCCACTAAAAATTTGTACAAATTATTGGGTAAACGAACGGATCTAATAATGAAATATTTTTTATTTACGAATATAAAATCTGAAAAAAAAATGTATGAAAAAAAATAAAACTTACTTGGATCTTATTAAAAGCGACGGCTATAGGTTTTCCTGTTGATTTTTCCACAGCAATTATGGACACACCATCTTCGGCTGTAATACGACATAATTCACGTAATTCTTGACGAGCTTGAACATTTTCCGGTAAATGTATTTCATTAGCAATACAGATTGATTCATTTATATAGAATGAATCATCTAAAACCTAGCAAAATTTAAAAAACAAAATAATTTTCAATTTTATCTATCCCACAATTAGTCAAAAGTTTCCACAGATTCATAATTAAAAAAAAAAGTATTATTTCACAGTAGAAATCAAAATAACCAGAATTATAAAAAAAAATATTTTATACTTACATCCAAAGCTTGTTCTAAAACATCTGCTGACAAAGATCTTATTTCAATTTCATCTGTAATTTTTTCAAAATAGTTTTTTTTAAATATTAATAAAATTATCCCACCTCATACCATTACAAATTGTATCCCAAAGTCTTCCATTATTAGATTTCATTCTGTAATACCGAAAATATTTTACACAATTTCAATGCTAAAAAGATATATGAAAAGCTTAGAGAAAAAAAAAAAAATAGAACTAGTTTGTAGACCGCCTGACAATAAACTGGTATCATCTTATAGTCAACATGTGTCATTTGTATAAACAAGGTGGACCAAAATGTATCCTCCTATCGGAAGATGCTATAACTTTTGCAAATGACGGTCAGTTTTGTTTTAATATTTGTGACAAGCCGTAAAAAGCTATACTCTTAAAGAACATGGAATACTCGTGACTATTTTGCAGTGAACGATTTTCTGTCAAAATTTATCGTGGGCACGATGTCCATTTTCATCCGAACAGCTACGTAAACAAACCACATTTTCTATTCTGAGAATCAACGTATTATTCACGAAGAGCCATTTCATCCACTCAAAGACACATGGTGCACCATCCAGGTGAACAAGCCACAAACTCTAAAAGCTTCCAAAGAGAATATCCGACAAGAGTGGAAGTTCTCTCTATAAGAATGGAAAATACGAAAAGAGCTCAAGTGATTATCAACAATGGTGGCGTCCAACTGACCGTTATAATCTTAAAAAATTAATGCAAAAAACTTGAAGATACAAATAAAGATTAAAAAAAAATATTATATTATATTAAAAAAATATTATATTAAAGACGTAAAATCAACATCGTGTGAGTGTTTTGGACCACCCTGTATTTTGCAAAAAAAGAAATACAAACAAAATATAATATAATGTCATATAGTACCAATAGGAAATTTTGGACAGAATGTTGATTTTAAACTAACAAATATTATGGGGCAATCTTTTTGAAACAATAAGAAAGAAGTTATAAATTGGTATTTTTTTAGTTTTTTAACTTTTCAAGATATTTAAATGGGGTTTCTAGGGATTCTTTTTTGGAACTATTTTGTTGTTTTGAATTTCTGCTATGGCTGAAAAATATTTTATTCCTTATTAACCCTCTTTTGATCTTTATGATTGCTATAATATTTAATTTGAATTAAAGATATTTGCAAAACTTGTCCATACGGTATCCTGTAAGCCCTGGAGCAAAAATAATAACTCATTTTACCAGTGGAAACTTCCAACTTTCCTTGTTACTATTGATAACACGCTGCTACAAAAAAAATTGCAAGAACTTGTGAAATGTACAAAGAACGATTTTCAACCCAGAATGATGAACAGTTAAAATTTCGTAAATTTGAAAAAAAAAATAGTTTTTTTTTCCAAAAAATAACATTAAAAAAAAACGTAAAATTTATTAACGCTTCGGCATCTATTACACTGTGCTACACTGAAAAAGAACTTGTGAAATGACCTAGTGTAGGTTGTAGGTCTAGCTGAGTGTATTATGTAACCGGTTTTATAAGTTGCAATATACCCTCAAAATTTTAGCATGTGGAAATATTTCTCTGGAACTATATTGGCCTCGAAGCCTAATTAAATTGTAAAAATTTTATTATTACAATAAATCTGAAATTTCGCTATTTCACTAAAAAAAATTAATAATAATAATTTAATTTGCGTGAAAACAAATTGCACTGAATTCTAACAAGAAATGCATAATAGCCAAAAATTACTATTATTTTTTTATGGAGTATAAAAGTTTTTCCAGTGAATCTCAATAAGCTTATTGCAAAAATACTGTCTTGGTAGTTGTTAATTATAGTATTAAAAATAATTGCTTTAAATAACTGTTACTAAATACAGTACTTTCCATTAGTGTTTTTTCAAATAACGTGTCATAATAGTTATTTTGTACTTTTTTGCAAACCGTAAAAACAACAACTATGGATTACTGTACAAACAGACCTTGAAAAAGATAAATCTTTATTAAATAAATTCGCGACAAAAAAATAAATCTTTTTGTAAATCAGCGAGATGATTCAATATTTTATAAATCAATTTATGAAATAAGATTTAAAATCATAATTTATTAGTCAATTTCATTTAATTCTCTTTTGATTCAATTGAATCAAATCCTTATAATTCGCGAATTAAAAACAGATTGATTTGATTTGCAAATTAAAACAAAATAAAAAAACATTAAAATTGTCTTGCGAGTATCAAGAAAACTGTAAAATGCTAATTTTTAAAATAGCCGGTATCTCGAAAACTAAGAGACATAGGGCAACATGGACAACATTTTTGGTGTGATAGAGTATACTGCGATAATAATAATGGGCCAGTACCGGAGACATCCCGAGGTATCTATTTTTATAAAACAGCCACAGAGTGATCCATTTTTATACGAACGAAATGGAACGGCAAACGAAATTTGTATTTTCGGAGTGTGTTTATTTGAGTTATCATAAAAATTTATAATAAAAAAAAGGTCACCCTATTTTAGTGGTCACCATGTTTTAGTGTTTTGGAAAAATCACATAAAACCGTTCGGGTTTAAAATTATTAAAAAATAATTATTTTTTAATTCGCGAGTCAAATCAAATATCAAATTGTTTTTTTGATTCGCGAATCAAAGTTCATTTGATACTTTGATTTAAAATTGAATTATTCAAGTTAAATTATTTTTTTTTGATTTATAAAAAAGAATTAATTAAATCAATTTAGTTCTTTCACTAAAATAAAGATTAAAGATTAAATAAAAATTAATTTGCGAATTAATTCGTCAAAATTTAAAGCAGATTTGAAAATTGATTTAAGGAACTATGTTTTTAAAGGTCTGTGTGCAAACAACTAACATGTAGTTACTTGCAAACTTGTTTGTGTGAAGAACAGTTTTATTACTAATTTTCTTATCATGATAATAAAAAATAAAATTACAAAAATATATTATAGGAATCTTTAAATCGGAATGTAATTTGATAACTTAATTCTATAATTCAATGGCATTTATTTAATTATCTATTTGAATGCAGTAAATGTAATGTCATTTAAAAAAAAAAAACGTATTACTATTGTAATTTTAATTAAAAATTTAAAAATCAGGGATAGCAAGCGTTACTTATATAAAATCGCAACCAATAAAACACAAATTTTAATTGTAAACCATAAGTCTTACTGACACCATTATTCCTACAATGAATTAACCCATATCGGTCTGAAGGAAATCGGGAAGGTAGGTTTATATGGGGACCAGGTCCAAATTTGGATGCATAATTTATAGTCACATATAATATTTACAACCTAAATATCAATCTGATATCTACGGTTTTGTGTGTCTAAACACAATTTAAGCCGAATTCAGATATAAGATTTCTATGGGAGGTAGGTCGGTATCGATTCTAATCAAATTTAAAAGGATTCGTCTTTGGAAACAGAAACTTATGTAGCTGGGCTCAAATTAGCAGAATATCCCGTAATAACAGCAAAATTTTCAGTTGCCATTACAGACTTTTTTTGGTGAGTGCAGTAATAACAAATTATACTAATCAAGAATTTTCAAAAACTCAACGAAATTTAATATTTTTTAAATACATAACTAACAAAATTAACTGTTTTAAAATAAATTGTTTTTCCTGTGAAAATATTTCTCTCGAACTATATTGGCCTCAAAGCCTAAATAAATTGTAGGCTAGTTGGTAGCGTGCTACCAATGGTGGGTTCAATTCCCACCAGAGGCTCTGGTCAGTTTTCGCTACAACGAGCCGATGGCCTTTGTTGCTAGTGCTCGGTTAGTAACATATAATTTGTAATTATATATGATTAATATAAATAAAATAAATAAATAAAAAGAAGCAATTACAATAAACCTAAAATGTCACTAAAATAATAACAAGTAAAAAAAGGCTTAAATTCGACTGTGCCGAATCTTTGAATACCCTCCACCAATATCTTAAAAAATGTTCTCTACTGTTTTTGATACAAATAATGTAACAAAAAGTTTGAAGTAAAATTATGGTGGTAAAAAAAATTTTTTGCTGAAAAAAATTTTGTATAAAAAAATTTTTTGTGGTGAAAAAAAATTTGAGGTGAAAAATATATGAGGTGAATACAAAATATTATTCACTTCTAAGCGACTAGTGAAAAAATATATTTTATACCTGTCGCCACTATGAAATTATACTAAAATACATTTTCACTAGATCGATTTTGCTCATTTTCAATAGCAAACTGCTCTATATGTCCAATAATCTGGGTAAAAATTAGCACCCCCTCATGCATCTTCGCAGGCATAAGGATCACGAATATATACACTTTATTGGGTCTTAAACCTATATTTCGACATTTTACAAACGGAATGACAAACTGATATATACCCTTACCATATATGGTGGAGGGTATAATAATTTAATTTGCGTGAAAACAAATTGCACTGAATTCTAACAAGAAATACATAATCGCGAAAAATCACTATTTTTTTTTGTATGGAGTAGAAGAGTTTTTCCTCCCCTAAGGGAAAAAAGGGGTCAGTTGGGAATTGGGACATGTCCCGTAATAGGTGAAAAGAGGACCGGTTTCTAAGGTACCTATTACGTGACGGTTTCCCTATCACAATGAACCGGCCACGTGACTTGTTGTGCGATTTTCTCGTAGGGTGGCTTTTGATTTTTATTCTGCGCATCATATTGTAAGATATTCCTTTGGTTAAACCAATGCGTACTTTTGTTTTGTTTTTGTTTTCTTTTTATTTTATTTTTATTTATTTATTCACTAATAATTCAAAATGCCAATATGGCCAAAAATTTTATCTTCTCTACAGTTGAAACATGTTTCTCCTTATGGATTTCTAAAATGCAAACAAATCTAAAATGTTACTAATTCAAGTTAAGTTTATTTTAAGATATTTGATTTAAAACGTGTTTACAAATAAACTTATATGTTAATTCAAATTAGATATTAAAATAATATTATTATGTTTTTTCTCAGTCTAAGAGTGTCAAATTAACAATTAAAAGATAAACATTAACTTTAAATAACATGTTGTGGAACGTAATAATTATTTTTTTTCTGAAATATTACATTAAATTAGACTTTCATGATTACACATATAATTTAATATAAATATAGTTATTGTAGCGGCCAGAATTCTAATGGCACAACTGGGACTGTATTCTGCGTGTTTTTTATTATTATTCTAATAAATATACAACATGTTGACATGCCTTATGAATTGGATTTATCCGTTGATCATATGTTTTGCCATTAAAACTAAATTGTGTATAGGGAACAGTATTAACCACCTTAAAACCTTCAGCTTTACCAACTTTTTGTGAAAATATTGAAGTAAATAATGCAGTAACAGCTTGAGGTCTTTTTGATTTCAGTTTGGGGTCAATTTCATCTAAACCAATACCTTGTTTAAGTTCCTTTGTCAAGGCTATAGTATATTTTGTTAAAGCTTTTGCAATTCCTTTACATCGCCACTCAGGTTGGGTGCCCAAAAACGTTAATTCACAGGTACAATTTATATTCAATTTTTCAAAAACATCATATTGCGAATCAACATCTATCATAAAATCCATCAAAGATTGAGCTTGTGGCGATTTAGTTTTTTCCTTGCGAAATTTAATAAAAAATATGTCTTCGTCATTGTCGGGGATGAACTGGAAATAATGTGAAAAATTGTAATTAATAATTTGAAAAGAATTCAGTATTTTTTATGGAAAATACCTCCTCAAATCTGTTAATTAAATTTTTCTATAAAGTACAAAATTAATATGTGTTGTTCTATGCAAAAAACTACTTAAAATTTAGAAATGCTAAACAAAAAAATTTAAAAGTCTAATAATTTATACAATCAAAAATGTTTGACAGTTACTACAAGACAGTTGTTCTTTTTAACTGTAATTGCAGTGGTGTTTATATAGAAAAGTACTAAACAACCATTATCACAGTTATTTAATAAAAAAAAAAAAAACAAATAAGGAAAAGTTGCTTAAAGCACGTAAGTATTTTTTTAAAAATTGTCTTAGAAATGGATTGTATGTTTTATAAATATCTTCTTTCTCATTCCGAAACACGTTTCTCGATATCTTGTATCATATCTAAGATATTCAGCTTGACTTTGCTCTACATCTGTAATTTTTCCATTTAATAAGCATCGTTTTGCTATTTCCATCACTGTTTGGCATATACAACAGGTTTTGCACACATTAGCATTTAGCATATGCAGCAAATTTTCATAAAGAAATTAAGAATAAAAATCTTCAATATTGTTTTGCTGCATTGCCATAACAACGAATTTAGATCCAAAGAAATGAGAGAACTAATTTAAGTCGCATTCAAAAGTATAGATATGCAGCAAACAAAACTTAAATTCAAAAACATAAATTGATATACAGAACAAACAACATTTTTGTTTCGTAAACAATTTATGTTGAAAATAAAAAAAAAATCATTTAGATTTAAAGAAAACTTAATGAAAATTTACTTTATCGTTTTTCTCGAAACCAACTTTTTGGCGTATGGGTCAAATCAATAATAAGCTAACGAGCAGTTATTTTGCAGTACTGTTAATTTATGTTAGTTATTAAAAAAAAATAATTTTTATTTGTTATTGATAATTCTTTGCAAATAAAATCAACAAATTATTTTGTATCTCCAATGCGTAAAAACGTAGCAACTGGAGTAGTGTTTGGATTTTAGGCATTCAATTTTAATTAGGAAGAGGTATTTACAAATTTCTTTGTAACTGAAAAAAAAAACAATTTTTTTTATTAAAATACCTTACGACATAGTAAATTATTTTTACCAAATTTATTTGTTATTTTTTAACTGTTAAAAATAATGAATTTTTAGTTACTTCAAAGGTAAATATCATGGCCGCACTTTTAACTGTATATACTGTTTTAACTATAATTTTTATTATATTCTACCGACAAACTTTTTTGAGTGTATAAATGGAAAAAAAATGCTTAGAATCTTAGGGGTTTTTTCATATAAAATATTATTTAAAATTTATAAATCTTTTGTACAAAGAAGTTTTCAAAATTTTAAATACTTTGGTAGTTTAATAAGCCTATTCGTTTACTTTTCTTAGTCAAGTCCAGTAAGAATTACTCAGTAACAAATTTACAGAGAGTAAGACAAATTTACTATTAAAATAAAAATTTTCGGAAAATTTGCAATAATTTACAAGTTTGTTAAACAGCTGATTGTAAAATCAAATGCAAAAATAAATTATAACTGGTCGATATGAAAAAAAGAGGATTCTTGTTATAAAATCTTAAGCAGAAACATTTCAAAAGGTTTTCTTATATTTTCTGTATTTCATTTAACAATACTTGTGGCTTTGCATTTGCTTAAAACAACGTAGTTGTAACACAATTTTATTTGTATGTACAAAAAATTATCACATATTTTTCAATCATATGTTTTTTCTGCTTGCAGCTTCTTGCTGGGAATAATTTGTGCAGTGAAAATTTGTAGAAAAAAGAAGAACTCTCAACATAAAACTGTCACTTTATTCTCTCTTTTTTCTTTATGTTTACTGAAACGAACGACATCCACTAAAAATTTGTACAAATTATTGGGTAAACGAACGGATCTAATAATGAAATATTTTTTATTTACGAATATAAAATCTGAAAAAAAAATGTATGAAAAAAAATAAAACTTACTTGGATCTTATTAAAAGCGACGGCTATAGGTTTTCCTGTTGATTTTTCCACAGCAATTATGGACACACCATCTTCGGCTGTAATACGACATAATTCACGTAATTCTTGACGAGCTTGAACATTTTCCGGTAAATGTATTTCATTAGCAATACAGATTGATTCATTTATATAGAATGAATCATCTAAAACCTAGCAAAATTTAAAAAACAAAATAATTTTCAATTTTATCTATCCCACAATTAGTCAAAAGTTTCCACAGATTCATAATTAAAAAAAAAAGTATTATTTCACAGTAGAAATCAAAATAACCAGAATTATAAAAAAAAATATTTTATACTTACATCCAAAGCTTGTTCTAAAACATCTGCTGACAAAGATCTTATTTCAATTTCATCTGTAATTTTTTCAAAATAGTTTTTTTTAAATATTAATAAAATTATCCCACCTCATACCATTACAAATTGTATCCCAAAGTCTTCCATTATTAGATTTCATTCTGTAATACCGAAAATATTTTACACAATTTCAATGCTAAAAAGATATATGAAAAGCTTAGAGAAAAAAAAAAAATAGAACTAGTTTGTAGACCGCCTGACAATAAACTGGTATCATCTTATAGTCAACATGTGTCATTTGTATAAACAAGGTGGACCAAAATGTATCCTCCTATCGGAAGATGCTATAACTTTTGCAAATGACGGTCAGTTTTGTTTTAATATTTGTGACAAGCCGTAAAAAGCTATACTCTTAAAGAACATGGAATACTCGTGACTATTTTGCAGTGAACGATTTTCTGTCAAAATTTATCGTGGGCACGATGTCCATTTTCATCCGAACAGCTACGTAAACAAACCACATTTTCTATTCTGAGAATCAACGTATTATTCACGAAGAGCCATTTCATCCACTCAAAGACACATGGTGCACCATCCAGGTGAACAAGCCACAAACTCTAAAAGCTTCCAAAGAGAATATCCGACAAGAGTGGAAGTTCTCTCTATAAGAATGGAAAATACGAAAAGAGCTCAAGTGATTATCAACAATGGTGGCGTCCAACTGACCGTTATAATCTTAAAAAATTAATGCAAAAAACTTGAAGATACAAATAAAGATTAAAAAAAAATATTATATTATATTAAAAAAATATTATATTAAAGACGTAAAATCAACATCGTGTGAGTGTTTTGGACCACCCTGTATTTTGCAAAAAAAGAAATACAAACAAAATATAATATAATGTCATATAGTACCAATAGGAAATTTTGGACAGAATGTTGATTTTAAACTAACAAATATTATGGGGCAATCTTTTTGAAACAATAAGAAAGAAGTTATAAATTGGTATTTTTTTAGTTTTTTAACTTTTCAAGATATTTAAATGGGGTTTCTAGGGATTCTTTTTTGGAACTATTTTGTTGTTTTGAATTTCTGCTATGGCTGAAAAATATTTTATTCCTTATTAACCCTCTTTTGATCTTTATGATTGCTATAATATTTAATTTGAATTAAAGATATTTGCAAAACTTGTCCATACGGTATCCTGTAAGCCCTGGAGCAAAAATAATAACTCATTTTACCAGTGGAAACTTCCAACTTTCCTTGTTACTATTGATAACACGCTGCTACAAAAAAAATTGCAAGAACTTGTGAAATGTACAACGAACGATTTTCAACCCAGAATGATGAACAGTTAAAATTTCGTAAATTTGAAAAAAAAAATAGTTTTTTTTTCCAAAAAATAACATTAAAAAAAAACGTAAAATTTATTAACGCTTCGGCATCTATTACACTGTGCTACACTGAAAAAGAACTTGTGAAATGACCTAGTGTAGGTTGTAGGTCTAGCTGAGTGTATTATGTAACCGGTTTTATAAGTTGCAATATACCCTCAAAATTTTAGCATGTGGAAATATTTCTCTGGAACTATATTGGCCTCGAAGCCTAATTAAATTGTAAAAATTTTATTATTACAATAAATCTGAAATTTCGCTATTTCACTAAAAAAAATTAATAATAATAATTTAATTTGCGTGAAAACAAATTGCACTGAATTCTAACAAGAAATGCATAATAGCCAAAAATTACTATTATTTTTTTATGGAGTATAAAAGTTTTTCCAGTGAATCTCAATAAGCTTATTGCAAAAATACTGTCTTGGTAGTTGTTAATTATAGTATTAAAAATAATTGCTTTAAATAACTGTTACTAAATACAGTACTTTCCATTAGTGTTTTTTCAAATAACGTGTCATAATAGTTATTTTGTACTTTTTTGCAAACCGTAAAAACAACAACTATGGATTACTGTACAAACAGACCTTGAAAAAGATAAATCTTTATTAAATAAATTCGCGACAAAAAAATAAATCTTTTTGTAAATCAGCGAGATGATTCAATATTTTATAAATCAATTTATGAAATAAGATTTAAAATCATAATTTATTAGTCAATTTCATTTAATTCTCTTTTGATTCAATTGAATCAAATCCTTATAATTCGCGAATTAAAAACAGATTGATTTGATTTGCAAATTAAAACAAAATAAAAAAACATTAAAATTGTCTTGCGAGTATCAAGAAAACTGTAAAATGCTAATTTTTAAAATAGCCGGTATCTCGAAAACTAAGAGACATAGGGCAACATGGACAACATTTTTGGTGTGATAGAGTATACTGCGATAATAATAATGGGCCAGTACCGGAGACATCCCGAGGTATCTATTTTTATAAAACAGCCACAGAGTGATCCATTTTTATACGAACGAAATGGAACGGCAAACGAAATTTGTATTTTCGGAGTGTGTTTATTTGAGTTATCATAAAAATTTATAATAAAAAAAAGGTCACCCTATTTTAGTGGTCACCATGTTTTAGTGTTTTGGAAAAATCACATAAAACCGTTCGGGTTTAAAATTATTAAAAAATAATTATTTTTTAATTCGCGAGTCAAATCAAATATCAAATTGTTTTTTTGATTCGCGAATCAAAGTTCATTTGATACTTTGATTTAAAATTGAATTATTCAAGTTAAATTATTTTTTTTTGATTTATAAAAAAGAATTAATTAAATCAATTTAGTTCTTTCACTAAAATAAAGATTAAAGATTAAATAAAAATTAATTTGCGAATTAATTCGTCAAAATTTAAAGCAGATTTGAAAATTGATTTAAGGAACTATGTTTTTAAAGGTCTGTGTGCAAACAACTAACATGTAGTTACTTGCAAACTTGTTTGTGTGAAGAACAGTTTTATTACTAATTTTCTTATCATGATAATAAAAAATAAAATTACAAAAATATATTATAGGAATCTTTAAATCGGAATGTAATTTGATAACTTAATTCTATAATTCAATGGCATTTATTTAATTATCTATTTGAATGCAGTAAATGTAATGTCATTTAAAAAAAAAAAACGTATTACTATTGTAATTTTAATTAAAAATTTAAAAATCAGGGATAGCAAGCGTTACTTATATAAAATCGCAACCAATAAAACACAAATTTTAATTGTAAACCATAAGTCTTACTGACACCATTATTCCTACAATGAATTAACCCATATCGGTCTGAAGGAAATCGGGAAGGTAGGTTTATATGGGGACCAGGTCCAAATTTGGATGCATAATTTATAGTCACATATAATATTTACAACCTAAATATCAATCTGATATCTACGGTTTTGTGTGTCTAAACACAATTTAAGCCGAATTCAGATATAAGATTTCTATGGGAGGTAGGTCGGTATCGATTCTAATCAAATTTAAAAGGATTCGTCTTTGGAAACAGAAACTTATGTAGCAAATTTTATTTTAATATCAATATAAAGGGTGGCCCAAAATAACCTAAAGGGTTTGAGTTTGTTATAACTTTTTATTTTTGGAGAATTAATGGAGAATATTTTTAATTTAATTGTGGAAAATTATATCTCGCAAGTGTTGACCATTTTCTGCTTCGCATATTCGTAGTCTTTCCAAAACATTCCTCATAACCTTTCGCAAAACTTTATGTTGTTATGTTGTTGATTTCGTCGCGTATATTGTTTTTTAATTGCTGGATGGTTTTAGGCTTATTTATATAGATATTTCCTTTTAAATAACCCAAAAGGAAACAGTTTAGAGCGGTTTAATACGGTAAACGCGGAGGCCAATTAAAATTGCTTGTACGCGAAATAATTTGTCGATTTCAATTCTTGGACAAGCTGAATTTTGTATGGAAACATTCTTATTGTACGCAAAATTTATTGCAGCGACCATCGTAAGAGGCCAACTTGCGTCGAACGTCTTCTTGTTGATGTTTCTCCATCTTCCAGAAAACCCTTCAGTACCCGTTCAATATTGTCATCCGTGTGCACCGTTCGTTCGAAAATTTTAAACCAGACGGTTTATTGTTGACTCTGAGTCAAAACAATGGACCGTTGATTTGAGACATAAATTTCAACGATTTTGGCACGATGTTTAATTGTGAACAGTTCCATTTTCCTCAAGTTTCTTTACAAAACACTGAAAAAAATATAATAATAAAAATGTTAAAATGAATTCAGACTCCTTCGTCGTTAGTAATTTTTTAACAGTTGAAAATAAGCACAGCTTTGAGTGAACTTATTGAATCGAAAGATTAAAAAGAGTAAACATGTACGAAAGGAAAACGCCGATTTCATCTTTTTAAATCGTTGATTCATTTAATTTAAATAAATAAAGTTCTTTTTATATTGCAAATAATAAATTGCAAATAGCTGAAAATGTCTATAGCAGCTCTTTATTTACACAATAACTTAAAACAATTACACATGAGACTTTATTGAAACTCTATTAAGTTACACTTTAATAGATTGCACAATTTATTCAATCATCAATGTCACTTCAGCGTTTTTATAACAAACTAAACTGACTTGCCACATTGCTTGTGGATTTATAGTCGCCCAGGTATGGGGAACCAAGCTTGCTCAAAGTGGATCCAAGCTTGCTTTATTTAAATATCATTGAAAAGATAAAGGCTAAAAAATATCAAGACCATTTGACAAACGTGCCAATTAGTCGACAATAAATTTATAAAATCTTCACTAATTTAAGAGAACCAGAAACAATACACTTTCTTGACATTTGCCCTGTAAGCGCAAAAAGAGTTAAATACTTTCAAAGCGCAACGATGACAAAAACTAAGTGCTTCGCTTGATGGTTGTAAAAATGCTTATTTTCTAAACCTTTCAAACTTTATTAGAGATGCTTTAAAATATAGAAATATGCTCATCGCGGAATTTAATTTTTGAACCAAAAAAAAAAAAAATCGTTATTTTAAAACACTATTTGGTTTTAAGTAAAATTTTGTAAACATTTGAAAGTTAAATCTCGTTGTGTTTAAATAACTGTAAGGAAATACAACTAACGAAAGATCGTTAGTTTGTTGTTTTGAATAACAATGATAATAGCCGTATTTTTGATAGAAAAATTACTATAATTTTAGTAAAAAGCAACAACTACTGATTACTACACAAATATCTGTCATGCTGAAACAATCAAACTTTTTTGAGTGTATTGATGATTGAATTTTTTTAGGTATGCAAAGGATAACAGTAAAAAGAAAATCTTTTTTTCAGTTCTAAAATAATATTTTAGAAATAATATTCAATTTGAATGTTTCGTTTTAAGACGATTTTTTTTTTGTTTGCTTTTGATAAAGCTAGAAGTGGAAAATACTCTTTCACTAATAGTAGATGTTGGACAAATAGTTAAAAAACAATTAAATAAATTTTCCAACTTTTCAGTTCTTTTGTCGCATTTATCAAGATATATGAAATCATCATATAATGATGATTCTGTACAGTCTTTTTTTTAGGATTTTGAATACTGTTTATTGTGTTATTTAGATCAGAAATTAAACTATTTGAATTTGGAATATCCAAAGTTTAGTCTTCATCGGAATCGATCAGACTTACATCTAAATCTTCATAACCAAACAAACGATTATAAGTCTTCGGAAAAAATAAAAGACACCAAGTAACCCAGTTGGTGATGTAATTAAAAAAACCGGTTCTTCGAATTTACAAAATATTCGAAACCGATCGGTTTTTAAAAATAAAGAAACCGGTTGACCGGTTTTCGGTTTCGGTTTTTGAATATTCTATAAGAGAAGCAACCCTCAAGAAATTTTATTAATTACTCGTAATGTGTTGCTTTCTTTGGAAAGAGCATAAGAAGAGATGAAAGTTGGTGAAAGATGAAAGCCTTCATATATGGCAACACTGAATTGCGCGAGATGAAAAAACTTAGAACAGTTCTTAGCTCACCACCTGATGGGAAGTTGGCGAAATTGTTGAACCTTTTTAGTTAATGGCCATTTTATGTTATATTACTTGAAGTGCTATATAAACACCGAAGGAGGACGTTGCGATATGTATGAGAAAAAGGAAAAGTCACACGAACTATTTTTCTAAATTGATGTTGCCGTCGCCAGAAATCGAACCCCCAACCATATGTCTAATAGTCCAACGCGCTAAAATATTGAGCATTTCAAATCCTATCATTTTCGATTTTCATCACTTGCCTGATCATTCTATATTAAATTTATGTTCATAAATCGATTTTTAAAATTTTATTCTTTTAATCAGTTAAGAAAAAAACCGAATAATCAGCATTAGATGAATGTTGTTGCACCACTCTGTATTATTAACAATGTTAGCTATGTTTGTGCAGTAAATAATTTCCGAAAATCTCATATAAATTTGTCACTTAGTTCCCGTTAATAAAATAGTAGTTTATTTACCTTGAATTATTGAACTAATTCTTAATTGCTATTAATTTATAGTGAATGTTCCTCTTAACACCTTGCCGCAAAAAACACAGCAATTATCGTCGTTTTGCCCTGAAACAAAGGTTTTCTTATAACAAATTTTACTTGGTACCAATTCTGAATGATATGCGAAACTGGAGGGATGACTTCGACCACAGGGTATACCAGTGATGTCAAAAGTGACAGCTGTCAAACGAGTGATCCAAAACCGTATGGTGAGGGTTGTTGTTGTATTTCATGTCCTAGGCGAGAAAGAGATTTAAAAACAATGTATACAAAAAAATAATGTGTAAAAGTGAACAACTACACAGCATGTTTTAAAACATATGATCGCCAAAAATATCAAAGAGATACCAAAGAAGTGCAACATGACTGTATTTACTAAAATTGTTGTTTCATAAACTTAGTACAAACTCACAACAAATTTTATACTTGGGTTACATATTGTAATAACAAAAACTGTTTTATGTGTTTATAGCATTTTTGCACATAATTAATGTATTTTTTTTATTTTATCTCAGTATTCAAAAGAACAAAACATACAACAAAGTTTCACATTTATATGATCTGTGAAATGTATAAGCAAATAAACACACTCACAAAACACATTTAATTAATCGTCAGCTTATTATTAGTTTGCCCAAAGATTTAAAAGAAAAACAATGAAAATGGTTTTCATTCCTAATTTTATATCAAAGTTGATATTAGTTATCTCAGTTATGATGCCAGATATCGAAAAACGGGTTTCAGAATTAGAAAGAGGATATTGATATTATATATAATCCAGTCGCCTCTATTATTACAAAAATGGTGATTGGGCCAAACCAATAATAAGCTGACGAATTGGAAAATCAGACGCAACGAAGAGAGACAGAATAATTGTCATACAGTTGTTTCACCTACAGTTTTTCATAGCGCAGTTGCTTTTATAGTGTATTAAAATAGTAGTTTCCACGTAGTTTTCTAAAAGGACGTAAGGGAAAAAAAGGATCTCTAATCACCGTGTCTTCACTGTGTACGCTGTGACTTCGACTAAAGTCAGCTGGTCCTTGCGACCAGTTAACTTGCGTGAAAAATGGCCGTGTTCGAAGTAAAGGAATGGTCCGGCCATAATGTATACCCTGTGGGTCCGGCTCCAGTAAAAGTCAAAGCTACATGAGAGCGCACAACAAGCGCTCTCGGTTGCGAGGAGTATATTCATTTCCGGTTCCCAAGACATTTGTAGGCACTATTTTGTTTGGCAGCATGCCGGAACTTTAGAATTTCGATATAAAAACTGCATTAAAATAATATATTTTCATGAAAAATATCAAGAATATCAAAAAAGAAAAAAATACGTTTTTACTTAAATTTTTTAGGAATAAAATATGTTAATTTGTCATCCATGCAATTTACCTCTCCACATAAAGTAACCAAATTCAAAAAAGTATTAAAAAATTGTACCAGTAAAAAGCTCTCAAAAATCCCTTTCCACGATAAATACCTTTAAAGGCTAAAAAACAAAAATACCCATCTTGAACCCCTTAAATTCCGAAGTGGCCAAGAAGCCGATCTTTATATTTTTTCTGTCACGTATCAAAATTGCAACAGAAACAGAGTGTTTTTAGCTACAGAACTTTCCTTGTTATAACAGCTGTTTAGAACAAAAAAAAAAACAATTTTTTGTAAAAACAAAACAGTCAAATTTCATAAAGAGAATGCAAATTAAATTATTTATTAACTATTAAAGCAAAATATAATATATAAACAACATTGCAAGTTTTCTGAAGTGGGAAAATTAACTCGAAAATCAATAAGACTAAAAAGGAAAAAAAAGTGCAACAATCCCCATAGGATTACTATGACAACATAGTTTGTTGGGGACTAACAAAAAATAATTAAAATTTTATACCTAAATTTACTTAATTAAGGCACACAAGAATCTCAAAAAGATGTTATTTTTAGACAAATTTTTACCTTTAATATTTAGCTACATCAGACCTTTTATTAAATGGTTCCTACACACATTTACACGTTTATGTGAATTGCAACGCATTTGTTATGGAGCCGAGGCAGGAGCTAGTCGTACCAAACAAGTAGAAAGGTCATTAGCGTTATCCAAGAAATTGGAAATAAAGCTGCTGCTCAAACAGCTGGATGAAGCTGTTGAACATTGTAATGAAGAAGAATTGCGTAGATTTGTCTCACAGGCCATTGCTGTGGTCCAAAGAGTTAAACATATTAAGTCAAGAATTCATCCAGATTTTGGAGCCTTATTTGGTGCCTGTGTTCTACAAATCTGGAGTTATAAACATTTAATGCATGAAGTTGAACGTCTACGCTCAGAACCATATGATTCGGATAATTTGGAGCATGAACAGAAATTATTGGAATTATGGAAATATCTTATGCCAGAAGAACCTTTAACGGGTAGAATCTCAAGACAATGGCAAGAGATAGGATTTCAAGTAAGAATATTATATAAACATCTTTAAAATTCTGAACAAAGTTTTAAATTTTTTTTTTGTTTCTGAATTAAAAGGGTGACGATCCCAAGACTGATTTTCGTGGCATGGGTATGTTGGGCTTAGAAAATCTTGTGTTTTTCTCCCGCGAATATAAAGAAGCTGCACAACATGTTCTACTACACTCAATGCATCCCACATTGGGTTATACATTTGCTATTGTTGGCATAAACCTTACTGCAATGGCATATCGCCTGCTAAAGTCCGGTGATGCTCGAACACATTTCTATAATGTTGCCCAATCCACTAAGAAACCATGTTCTATGATACATTTCCATAAATTCTATTGTTATTTACTATTTGAATTTGATCGTTTTTGGTTGGAATCTGAACCGTCAAATATTATGGATTTTCGTGAAATATATCAAACTTTTGAAATTACCATAATGGAGGCTCTACAAAAGGATGCAACAATATTTAAAACAAACCTTATTGTAGAAGATGTTTAGTTAAAATTCTAAGAACCTTAAGGAACAGGTAAAGGAAAAGAATAAGAGGGGAATTTGTTTAAAATTAACACACAAATAATATGTACTAATAAATTAAATTAAGAGCTGTAATGTGGCTATAAATTCAAATAATTTTTTTTTAAATAAATTTAACAAATTGAGAATTATTTTTAAAAGAATTTTTATATGTAAAAAAGTTAATACAATCTGCGGATTTTCCTGTTCGAAATAGTCCTGTCATCATAGAAAAATATCCTCACAATGAGTTTTTCTGTTGGTAAAGTCCTCAGAATCTGAAGGCATTTCTATAAAAATGTATGTACACACAACCGGAAAGGTTTTTTTATAGGAAAAATACCTTGAAATTTGGGAAAACTAAGTGTTTTTCTCAGTCTCAGATTCTATTAAAATAATTCTATTTAATCTCAGATTCTATTAAAATAATTCCACAGAGATCGTTTTTATACGAAAAATTCCTCAAAATCTTATGGGGGTTTCTATAGAAAAATGTCGTCATAATCTAGGTTTTTTTTTCTATAGAAAAAATTTCTAGGTATCTGAGGAAAAATTCAGAATGTTGGGTTTTTCCATAGGAAAATTAATTTATAATTCCAGGATTTTTCTGTATGGCAAAGTTTAGAGTTTTAGCGTTTTTCTTAAAGCTCCCAAAATCTGATTGTTTTTCTAAAGAATTGTGAATATAAAATGTTTTTAGTATTTAAGTGTTTTCTATAGGAAAAACTCAGAATGTTGGGTTTCTCCATAGGAAAATTACCTTAGAATCTGAGTTTTTTTCTAATAAAAACAAATTTTTATAAGGAAAGGGTTTTTTTGTATGGAAAAGTTTATAGAATTTTTGCGTTTTTCTAAAAGCTCCCAGAATCTGATTGTTTTTCTAAAGAAAAAGTATTGTGAACCTGAAGGTTTTTACATATAAAAAAGTTTTTAGTATTTAGGAGTTTTTCTATAGGAAAAAGTCCTCAGACCTGACGTGTTTTTTATATAATAACTTCAAATTCGAGGATTTTTCCAAAGAAAAGGTAAAATCCCTTATAATTTAGCAATATTTCTATAGGAAGAAGTCATAAAATCTAACGTTTTTTTTAGGAAAGAGACTTCAGCATCTGTGGGCTTTTCTTTAGCAAAATGTCCTCAGAATATGAGGAATTAGAAACTAATCATTTTCTATATAAAAATATTTTGCGGGATTTAAAATTTTTATAGAGGAAAAATCGTACGAAAATATCCCCTTCAAGAAAACAAAACCTGAAAATTTTACTTACAAGAGAGTTTTAAAATTTGTATTGTAGTACTGCCAACTTTGGGCCTATGGGCTTACGGCATTTTCTTGTAAATAAATAAAAATAAAATTATTCTATACGAAATATCCTAAAAGAAAAATCCTCGAAATCTGACTGATTCAATTGCCTATTATTTAATTAAAACTTCTTTTGTTTGTGTATAATTTTTTTTATATATTTTTGCAGTTAATATATATAATAATTTATGATTTTATTAAATAGAATTTTCTTAAACTCGGTTAAATATTGCATTAATCGAAAAATAAACAAATATGATTATTTTTAAATAAAACGTAGAAAGAAGGATAAATAAATACATTAATAATGTAATAATATAATAAAACACATAAAAATAAAATTTAAAAACATAAAACTTAATACTTTATCAAAGGAAACATAAGATTGAGCGGCCTTTATGTATTTTAAAACTATCGTAAGTCTTTCATTTCAAAAAATATGTAAATGTAACACAAAAAACTTGAGGAATGTTCAATTAACAAATTGGCATTTTAAAAATTCTTAATACATTCGTTATAAAACTTTGAGAAAGAATCACTGATAAATGCGAGAAAATTAACAAAATATTACAAGCATTGTTTAATATTAAAAAAAAAGAAATCAAATTTTAACTTAATTATAAATAAATAAAAAATATCACTTTAATTGAGATTATTAATTAATAAAACATTTTAATTATTAATATCAGACCTTTTACCATAAGAGAAATGCTTTAGCCAGTCAAAAAAGCATTATTCTTATATATTTTCTTTTAAATCTTATATTTTTCTTAAATATTTATATAATTTTTAGCAGCAAGCTTGTGAGAGAGACAAGTAATCGTAAAAATGTTTCGTTTTCGTGTATTAGAAAAAATCGCTATATCATTATGCAATCACGCCAGTCCAAAGTATCTTAACGATAAAATTTAACTTCAGCTTCTACACAATCCTTCATTAATTCATCCAGCTCTTCATTAACTTCAGGATGCTCTGCCAGATAGGCTGATACTTCTTCTACACAGGCCGCCTCTAGAGCCTTAAGGTGTTCCAATGAAGCTGGCTTTCGCTGACCATGTAATTTGTGCAATAGAGTAATTTCATTGTCAGCTGGCACTTTAGTGAGTGGTGATATTTTCGGTTGTGGTGCAAAGACGAATGGTTTAAATACAGATTCACTAGCATTGGGTGTAGCTGTGAACCAATGACACGATATCCCTTGGCTGCAGAGTACAAATACTGTAGCGGAACGGGATGTATCAGCATTGGCAGCTGAACGTAATGTCTCAAACATACTGGTTAGAGAATATGAACCATCATCGGAAGGTTCATCACCACTCCAATCGATAGAGGAGTTGGGAGAACTTTCAAAACAGGCAGAAAAATTAATATCACCCTAGATAGAGGGAAGATAAAAATAACAATTATAATAAATTTAAGAGATTTGAATGTAATTTATTTTTTTTAAAGATTTTTTCTTACAAAAAAATGTTTGGTATTCCGATAAAAATCTCATATCTGTGAAATTTTTCTTACTGAAAAATTAAAAGATTCTAAGGAATTTTTTTCTGAGCAAAATTTTGCGGAAATTTTCTCTAGAAAACTAAGATTCTAATAATTTTTTCTTTCGAAAACCGTTGGACACAAAATGTGATATAAGATATTTATTTATAAAAACCATTAGATTATTTGATTTTGTTTTGGAAATGTCTCAGGTTTGTAGTATTTTGTTCTACAGAAAAAAACCCTCTGAATATGCTCGTATATTTCTTTAGAATAACTTTGCATTTCTAGCGTGATTTTTTCAACAAAAAATCCTCAAGATTTAAAGAAAATTCTTTTTATATAATAAATTTTAGTTTCCGAAAATTCTTTATAAAAAAATCAAAAACTGTAATTTTAAAAAAAAATTCTGCAAACTAAAAAATTTGTCTTGTAAAAAAATTTTTTTGTATAGGAAAACTAGGCCTTCAGTTTGTAAAAAAATTTTCTATGGGAATCCTGCTATATTCTCAAAAATTGTTTATGTAGAAAACAATTTACTACAACTTAAATTCTAAGTAATTTGTTTCTATAGAAAACGATTTTTCAAAATTTTTTTTAAAATATATCACGGAAATTTTTCCTATAGAAAAACTGTCAGAAAATAATTTTTTATAGAAAAGTTTTTATATTTTATGTAGATTGTTTATTTTTTGTTAAAAAAAAATTCCAATATTTTGAAGACATTTTTGTATAGAAAAATTTTCAATTTTTAATTTTTTTAAATGGAAAATTTCTCAACATTTAACGTCTATTTCGTTTAGAACAATTTTAGAGCACTTTTTGTTTTTTTTAGATCTTGAGTACATCTTCCTAGAGAAAAATTATCAAAATTTAAGGATTTTTTCTATAGAAAAATTCTTATCTATAAAGGACTTTTGTATATAGAACGATTCTTATTAAAAAATTTCTACAATACCGGATACTTTTCCTTAAGAAAATTGTCAGATTCTATTTGGTCCTATACAAAAATTTTGACATTCTAATCGCATAGAAAACTAGATATTTAGCAATTTTTTAATATAAAAACAAAATCTCAGATTTTAAATAATATTTCCATTAAGATATTACCTCTCCATTCCAGCAACCTAAAGTCTTTAAAGCATCACCCAAATCTGCACTGGATTTGTCAATAGTTGTAGTCACTGCTAAACCATCACTGGGCAAATGATGATAACCTGATGAAAGTTGTTGGGCTGACCATAATTTGCCAGCACAACTAATTAACCAGACTTTTGTAGGATCACAGATGATTAGACTGAATTTTGTATCATCATTGCCATGATTTGTAATCAAATCACCACAACGATCTACAGCTGCATCAGCGGAATCGGCAGAAGCCAATGTCAGACGTACAACATCAAATGCAGATAAATCACATTCAGCATCATTACTCCAGGTAATGGCAACACTGACATCATGTTCATTGGAACCACAATCAGCACCCCAAACACCGGGTTTAGGTGTTTGTAAAATAATTCTTAATGCTGTACAATCGCCTACTAAATCATTCTGAAAAATAAAAATAAGTGATGCCATTTTTAATATACATTAATACCCCAGAGATCTTACCTTTCCCTCTAGAGATTCGGAGGCTTCGTAATAGCACACCTCTTGAGCCACACCCACTAAACTTTCATTTTCTGAATTTCGACCCAATATAATCGTATCCGTGGCACAATTGGGTGGCATGACAACAAAACAATTACCTTGAGAACTCATTTTCTATTCGGGTTTTTTCTTTTGAAATTTTTTTTATTTAGTCAAAAAAAGAAATTGTAAAAAAATTGATTTTTCTCAATCAGCAACCGCTGCCAACGTCAACGACGACGTATACAAAAAAAGAGACCGGAAATGCACAAAATTTGATATTAATATGTGCAAAGTTTTACTGTAATTATAAATGTTGTGTTTTTTTATAAAAATTATGATATGAGTGATATATTATTTATTTTTTATTTTTAATTACCTTTACGTCTGTATATGACAAATTTTACTTTTAAATTCCAGATTAGACTGCGCCGAAAACATTAATTGACGGCGGCAATATAAATTTGCGGTGGCATCACAGCTTTTTGATTAACTGCTTTATAATAAACATCAACGATTTTTTTTTAATAATTAACAAATATAAATGGTTCACTGCAAAAATACTGGTTACTAATTGTTTACTATAATATTAAAAATAACTGCTTTAAGCAACTGTTACAAAAACAATATCTTTCGTTAGTTGTTTTTAAAAAAAAATATGAAAATAGAAAAAGTGCTAGATTGGCTGAAAATCGCCAATTTAACTGCAGTGGCCGTGATTAAAATTTGAAGGAACTCTGGCAATACCATGTCAGCAGGCTTGCAATTTTGAAAAGCTTTCTTACATTGCTGTCATGTTAGCGTTTTTTCAGTATTTTTATTTATTTTATCGATTTATAGATATCTCAAATTCTTTAAAGCTTAAACCACAATTGATTTAACTTTTGTTAAGTTTGTGTATATATTTATTTATTAATAATACATAAGCTTACCAGGCCGAAAAGAAATTCGAAATTTTTTGTTTACTGTATTGAAAATGGCTCAAAATAAATTATTTTGCGTCCAATTTTCAAATTTCAATAATACGGTCATTTTGAAAAATATGTACTTTCGTTTTTTTCAAGTTTTCGTCTTTTAAATTCGATATAAATTTTAAATTGAAAACTTGAGAGAAACTAAAACAAGTATTTTGGTATTCTGTATGAACGTATTATAGAGCATATTTTTTTGTTTTTTGCATTTAAATACTCATTTATTTGCAGTATTTTATTGACATATTATTTAAATTATAAAAATCGTTTTTAATCTAAATAAAAATTTTCAAATGTGTGTTAAAATTAATGTAAGGAAAATAAAAATTGAAATATCTAATACAGTGTAATCTGTCTAAAGTATATTATGTATGGTTTAATACCAAACTAAACCTAGAAACTTTACAAACTACACACGGTATACGATTCCTAAAGCTAGAAAAACTTATACGTAACGTGACTGCTTCAATCTAAATGAATGAGTTATAGAGTATTAAATAAATAGTTATCAGGGTTTTAATATCTAAATTTTAAGGTACCCTTGAGTGAAATATTGTAATTTATTAATTGGCCTCTAGGCTTCCAAATTACACAATGTTGAAAAAAAACGAGGCAACCATATGGAGATACGTCGCGTTACGTATGGCTAATTCCAGCCTTATATGAATCCCTGCACTGCTTTTTTACGATGTAACACCTTCTGACAGGAATGATATATAAGAATTTTAATTAAAAGCAGTACTTTTTCGACCTCAAAAATAAAAACAAAAAATCTTAAAATCGCAGTTAACTCAACTTGTTCCAAAGAAAAATATGACTTGAATTAGAAATTATATTTAATCAACAGCAATTTGATAGTTTAATAAAAAGCGCTAAATTGACAAGACGTCAAAAAACACTTGTGTTAAAAAGAGAAAAGAAGACTAGTATGTCTTCTTCATAAATCAAATAAAGTGCGTTGTGAAAATGGTGTAAAGTATTTCTACAAATAACTATACAAAATATAAACAATTATTAATAAAACTAAAAAATTTATTAAATTCAATTTATATTTGGCAAGAAAATACTAAAAAATCATAAAGTAATACAAGAATTTTTGTAGCAAACAAGAAATAAAAATTTAATTCCACCAAGGGAATAGAGTGAAAAAAATTTAATGTATATTAAAAAAAGGGTATGTTCAGTTAAGGGCATTAGCCTATAGTTATCTCGTTTTTCCTTTAACTAAATCTAATAAGAATTTTTAAGAAAAAATAGAAGAGAAATACGAAAAACTACGATGTGTTGGTGTGCCTATGTGAAAATGCAAAGTGTATTTATTTGAATTGTTTTTGATTACAGTTTCTCGTGTTTCCTTTTATGCTTTCACATTCTTATCGTCTACGTCGAAAAATCTTAGAACGTTCGACGTTAATGTAATTTGCTAAAGATGAAATTTATTAAGAAAAAAAATGAGAAAATTTTGTGAATTTCTATAAATAATTTTTGAATTAAATTAAATTTCTCATGAAAATACAAATTTTAAAACAACTTTAAAACAAAACATACAATAAAAAATAAGTGATCCAAATAAAATCTTCAATAAATCTTTTTGTTTCTGCCTTGTGCTTAGTGTAGTTTTCTCTTGGTAAAACAAAAAAAAAAAAACTGGAGAAAATCAATAATCATTTGAATATTATCCTGATTATCCCGACTAAAGTGAGTTATAATTATATGAAATTTTATTTTGTAAATGATTAAAAAATATACAAAAATTAATCTTAAAATTTATTTTATTTCATCTGCAAAACAAGTTTTTCACACTTGGGTGCTTTTTTCATAAAGGCGTGTTACATTTTTTTTGTTTTATTTTTGTGGTTTTTCGTTTACCCGCTAAGTTTTCAGTCACTGACTACATTTTTTTTATTGAAAGCGTTGTTTGACCACTTTATTTAAAGAAATATTTACGCGGTTTTTTTATTTCAAACCCTAAAATATTCTTGGTGATAATTAAAATTTACTTAAAATTTTCTTAAGAAAATCGATAGATTTTTAGTATACTAAAATTTTTTGCAAATCTTTTTTGTTGTTTTCTCTTAAAAGACACTCCATTGAAAAAAAGCGCCCTTTTTTATTGTCAATTTCATTACATTTTTGTAACAACAATTTCACCCACTTTCCGTCTTCCTCCTAAAGGTTTTCTTTATTTGTATTGTTGTTTTCTTTTACTGTTCTTATACTTGTAAATGTATCCATCCATCCTCCCCCTTAATTTTCTATGACTTTTTCTTCGTGTTTTTCTCGATGTTTTCTAATTGTCATTATTTTTCTTTATTCTCATATTTATCATTTATTCCTTGTCTTTTATAAAACATTTTTGCATTTTTCTATTTAATGTTATGTCAGCATGTTTTGTTTACAAATAATAATAAAAAAGTGCTGTGTCAAAAAAATTGCTATAGTTTAAGAATTATTTGCAAATAAGTTTTTGTGGAATATTTTTTGTATAAACTTTTTGCAAAAAAAAAAAAATAATAAATAATTTAAATTGAAAATAATAAAGGTATATTTGGTAGCATCCAAAATGCACTTTTTCTTTTCACAGTGCTAAATTTATATAAAAGAAATTTTAAACAAAAATTTTATGAAGTTTTAATTTCAGATTGAATTTTCTGAAAATTCTAATGTAAAGGCTGTGGTGATTTTTTTGATGAAATAATTTAACATTATATGTTAAAACTTTGCAAAAGATTAAGAAAGCCTATAAGACTTGCAATTAAAACCAAATTGGTGAAGTTTTCACTTTAATTGAAAGAATATCCTACAGCACATTAGCACATTATTTTGCTAAGTTCCGTTTTAAAGTAAATGAAACTATTATAAATGACCATTGTTGCTCATCAAACCAAATACATTTTTTAGTCTCAATCTATAATGGCCTACACAAAAATAATTGTTTAAATCTTCATAGTTTGACAATCTGTTATTTCCTTGGAAGGATCTGTGAACATTATTTTCAATTTGAGTTTGAGGTAGATGGTCTCACCAAACCAAATAAGTTTTTAAGTGCCAGGTGCCCAGTGAAGTGACTTACCCACTGTGGCCATTTGGAGATAAGTAGGCTCATCAAACCAAATAACTTTTTTTATCTTAAGGGTCTAGTTTTCAAATTCTATAAATAAATGATTTTCATATCTTAACAATATAAAAATTCATCTGATATTTTCTTCGAAGGATTTGTTACCATTATGGACAATTGGAATTAAATGGGCTCATTAAACCAAATACAGTACAATGAGCGGCTTAAACGCATGAGTTGAGTCCGATAGCCTAACTGTATTATTCGGTTTGAGCAGCTTCATGCCATGAATTAAATTAAGATAACAGGTCAATTGAAAAGTGCCCGGCCTACAATATTACAACATATTTTTTTTTTGGCAAAATTCGTTTTTTTTTATTCAACATAGTTCCCTTATAGCGACCCTCCAACTTTTCGATACCATTTTTGTATTACGATTTGTCCTTTGCCTTAAAATATGCCTCAATTTCCCTGATCACCTCAACATTCGTCAGAAATTTCTTCCCAGCGAGCATTCTTTTGAGATCTAAGAAAAGTAAATAGTCGCTGGGTGCTGGAGAATACGGTGGATGCGGAAGAAATTCGAAGCCCAATTCTTGAATTTTCGCCTTCGTTTTCACTGACTTGTTTTTGGTCAAAAGTAATCTCGCGCGGCACCCACTTTGCCCAGAGCTTTCTCATACCCAAATATTCGTGAATGATATGATGTACACGTTCAGTTGATATCTTTAGAGTACCTGCTATTTCATTCAATTTCAATTTACGGTCATTTGAAATCATTTTGTATATTTTTTTGATGTTTTCGTCCATAACAACCTCTTTTGGTCGTCTAAACTTAGCATACCAATCCTTGATGGTTGATTTTTCTGGGGCAGTGTCGGGAAACTCGTCATCAAGCCAAGTTTTTGCTTCAACTGTATTTTTTCCCTTCAAAAACCAATATTTTATCAACACGCGAAATTTCTTTTTATCCATTTTTTTTTCACAATAACAAAAATTGCTTCACTCGAAATGCTATAATTCACAAATTAATGATCAGAGAGCTGTCAAATTTTAACACTTGTATTGTATTTGAAGCTTAGGGCTAACTATCGATTTATGTCTAGTAGCGCCATCTATGTGTCAGGCAGGGGACTTCTTAATTGACCTGTTATAACTTATTCCCAAATATATTGCTGGACCTAATTCGATCTACTATTTTTCTAATCAAATAGGATCAGGTAGACATAACAGTAATATCTATGTGGTTTAAAAATTGTATTATTTATTTCTATTTCTGTTAAAATTAATATTCTGTTTATTATATGTTTAAAAATCCGAAACTCTTCCCGAGTTTTTTACATATATAATCATTATATCTTTCAATTTTAATTCTTTGTCTATTAAAAAACTCAGATATTTTGTATTATAAACTTTTTCTATTATTACATATTAATTTTAAATATTAAGTTCGTGTTCATGTTTTTTTTCCATTATTTTGGTTTAATTTTCATTTAATTTTATTTTATTACAGTAATTTTGAACCATTTATTTATTGTTTACATATCATTTGATAGATTTTCATAACATTGCACTTCTGTCGATTCCGTTTCTGTGAAAATTGGAGTATCATCAGCATATACAGTTATGTACAAAAAAATAGGGACACTTGCATGCAACAAATTTAAAGTAAAAAAGCACACATACATTTCGGGAAGAAACTCACAATATTATTTTTAGATTATAGTACAACAATAATTCTTCATTTTATACAACAATTCAAACTTTGTTGTTGCAATTGAAAAAACAACATTAAAAAGTATTATAATTTCCTATAGTCGAATGTGAATAAAAATAGGGACAGTAAGAAAATGGTTTGAAATATTATTAGTATTTTGTATTTTTTGATGGAAATATAATAGTGGTCACTGTATCTAATAGATGTACCCATTTCTGTATTATATTTATGTAAATAAGTGTACCAAGTATGAAGACAATGATGAACAAATTATGGGATATAGAAAATCAAAACAGATTGTCATATGCATTGAATTTTCAAATTTTATTTGTGCCAGAATACTTCGTTGGTATTGTTTATCAATTCTAAATCAAACAAAAGAAGACCTGATCGATATTTGGTCCTTAGAAAGCTGATTTCCTACTGAAAATAACAGATCAACAATTCATAAAATTCCATTACTTTACACACAAGGATACAGTGAAAAATATAATTCAAAATATTGTCTATTCATTAACTATCAACATAGATTATGTTGTAGATTTAATATGGATTAAGACAAACATTTGATATTAAATGCTTCATATAAGCTGTGTTATTTGATACTTTAAGAATTAAAGTTCATAACAAAAAACTGTAAAATATAGAGGATAAATATAAATTGTTAAATTTCGTTGATGTTAGTCTAATTGTGTTGTTGTTTACAAGTTTGTTAATTTGTTTCCTAACACTCAATATAAAATAGACAATCATCAACAAGCAATGACCGTAAAGGGAGAAGAAGAGCATGGGTATTGACAAGGTTGGGTAGCGCCAACCGAAAATACTAAGTATTCTATCCTGCTGGCTCAGTGGAATTTCTCAATTTTTATTCTCTATAACTTACTAATAAAATTTTCATGTTTCTTTACAATAAAAAAATAATTAAAAAGAATATGATATGATCTTAAAAAAATCCTACTATACTATTCACTTACAAAATAACAGATCAACAATTCATAAAATTCCATTACTTTACACACAAGGATACAGTGAAAAATATAATTCAAAATATTGTCTATTCATTAACTATCAACATAGATTATGTTGTAGATTTAATATGGATTAAGACAAACATTTGATATTAAATGCTTCATATAAGCTGTGTTATTTGATACTTTAAGAATTAAAGTTCATAACAAAAAACTGTAAAATATAGAGGATAAATATAAATTGTTAAATTTCGTTGATGTTAGTCTAATTGTGTTGTTGTTTACAAGTTTGTTAATTTGTTTCCTAACACTCAATATAAAATAGACAATCATCAACAAGCAATGACCGTAAAGGGAGAAGAAGAGCATGGGTATTGACAAGGTTGGGTAGCGCCAACCGAAAATACTAAGTATTCTATCCTGCTGGCTCAGTGGAATTTCTCAATTTTTATTCTCTATAACTTACTAATAAAATTTTCATGTTTCTTTACAATAAAAAATAATTAAAAAGAATATGATATGATCTTAAAAAAATCCTACTATACTATTCACTTACAAAATAACAGATCAACAATTCATAAAATTCCATTACTTTACACACAAGGATACAGTGAAAAATATAATTCAAAATATTGTCTATTCATTAACTATCAACATAGATTATGTTGTAGATTTAATATGGATTAAGACAAACATTTGATATTAAATGCTTCATATAAGCTGTGTTATTTGATACTTTAAGAATTAAAGTTCATAACAAAAAACTGTAAAATATAGAGGATAAATATAAATTGTTAAATTTCGTTGATGTTAGTCTAATTGTGTTGTTGTTTACAAGTTTGTTAATTTGTTTCCTAACACTCAATATAAAATAGACAATCATCAACAAGCAATGACCGTAAAGGGAGAAGAAGAGCATGGGTATTGACAAGGTTGGGTAGCGCCAACCGAAAATACTAAGTATTCTATCCTGCTGGCTCAGTGGAATTTCTCAATTTTTATTCTCTATAACTTACTAATAAAATTTTCATGTTTCTTTACAATAAAAAATAATTAAAAAGAATATGATATGATCTTAAAAAAATCCTACTATACTATTCACTTACAAAATAACAGATCAACAATTCATAAAATTCCATTACTTTACACACAAGGATACAGTGAAAAATATAATTCAAAATATTGTCTATTCATTAACTATCAACATAGATTATGTTGTAGATTTAATATGGATTAAGACAAACATTTGATATTAAATGCTTCATATAAGCTGTGTTATTTGATACTTTAAGAATTAAAGTTCATAACAAAAAACTGTAAAATATAGAGGATAAATATAAATTGTTAAATTTCGTTGATGTTAGTCTAATTGTGTTGTTGTTTACAAGTTTGTTAATTTGTTTCCTAACACTCAATATAAAATAGACAATCATCAACAAGCAATGACCGTAAAGGGAGAAGAAGAGCATGGGTATTGACAAGGTTGGGTAGCGCCAACCGAAAATACTAAGTATTCTATCCTGCTGGCTCAGTGGAATTTCTCAATTTTTATTCTCTATAACTTACTAATAAAATTTTCATGTTTCTTTACAATAAAAAATAATTAAAAAGAATATGATATGATCTTAAAAAAATCCTACTATACTATTCACTTACAAAATAACAGATCAACAATTCATAAAATTCCATTACTTTACACACAAGGATACAGTGAAAAATATAATTCAAAATATTGTCTATTCATTAACTATCAACATAGATTATGTTGTAGATTTAATATGGATTAAGACAAACATTTGATATTAAATGCTTCATATAAGCTGTGTTATTTGATACTTTAAGAATTAAAGTTCATAACAAAAAACTGTAAAATATAGAGGATAAATATAAATTGTTAAATTTCGTTGATGTTAGTCTAATTGTGTTGTTGTTTACAAGTTTGTTAATTTGTTTCCTAACACTCAATATAAAATAGACAATCATCAACAAGCAATGACCGTAAAGGGAGAAGAAGAGCATGGGTATTGACAAGGTTGGGTAGCGCCAACCGAAAATACTAAGTATTCTATCCTGCTGGCTCAGTGGAATTTCTCAATTTTTATTCTCTATAACTTACTAATAAAATTTTCATGTTTCTTTACAATAAAAAAATAATTAAAAAGAATATGATATGATCTTAAAAAAATCCTACTATACTATTCACTTACAAAATAACAGATCAACAATTCATAAAATTCCATTACTTTACACACAAGGATACAGTGAAAAATATAATTCAAAATATTGTCTATTCATTAACTATCAACATAGATTATGTTGTAGATTTAATATGGATTAAGACAAACATTTGATATTAAATGCTTCATATAAGCTGTGTTATTTGATACTTTAAGAATTAAAGTTCATAACAAAAAACTGTAAAATATAGAGGATAAATATAAATTGTTAAATTTCGTTGATGTTAGTCTAATTGTGTTGTTGTTTACAAGTTTGTTAATTTGTTTCCTAACACTCAATATAAAATAGACAATCATCAACAAGCAATGACCGTAAAGGGAGAAGAAGAGCATGGGTATTGACAAGGTTGGGTAGCGCCAACCGAAAATACTAAGTATTCTATCCTGCTGGCTCAGTGGAATTTCTCAATTTTTATTCTCTATAACTTACTAATAAAATTTTCATGTTTCTTTACAATAAAAAATAATTAAAAAGAATATGATATGATCTTAAAAAAATCCTACTATACTATTCACTTACAAAATAACAGATCAACAATTCATAAAATTCCATTAATCGGAAAATTATTTACAAATTTTATATACTTTTTAAATTATTTATAGTCAGTTGAAGAGTACAGACGTGATTTATCTTCGCTCGCAACATCAGTTATAAAAAAGTTTTGTAATAGGTTTAGTTTTTAATAGGTTTATTATATTTTAGATTTTAATAGGTTTATTATATGGGAGTAGTGTTCAGTCTTTTAAATAGGTTTATTATATTTTAGTTTTTAATAGGTTTCTGTCTGTCTGTGTTCTGTCTTTTAAACTGTCAACACGCATTTTGTCCGCATATATAGTTTATGTTTTTAGTGTCGTTAAATCGAATTTAAACGCGCCGTTTTTTTTGTCCAGTGTTGATATAATAATTATTACAATAAATCAATTAATAAAAAAATAAAAAATAAAAAAAACTGAAATGGGCAAAGGGCTTTAATCTCTCTATTTGCCTGTGTTATTGTTGCTAGATTTTTTTCCTTTCCTTTCCTCTCCCTTTTTTAATTTTTTTTTTCTCTATTTTGCATGGTACAACCGCCTTGTATTCTTTTTGTTGTTGGGCCAATTAGTGATGAAGGCATAGCACTGATCACTGAGTAACCAATTCAGCAACAAAGTGTGTACCCGGTTGTTGTACTATTGTAGATATGGGTCTATGAAATAACTCCCACGAAATAAGTCCCACTTTTAAAAACGAAATAAATCCCACCAAAAATTGATATTTTGAAAGTGGGAGTTATTTCGTTTTTAAAAGTGGGACTTATTTCGTCAATTGGTGGGACTTATTTCGTTACGCGTTTTTATTTTAAGTGGGACTTATTTCGTTTTGAGTGGGAATAAATTCGTTTTGTAAAGTGGGAGTTATTTCATTTTCATAATTTTGCATTTTAAGTGAATGCTTAATAATTTTTCCCGTTATTTGTTGCTCTTCACGTTGTTTCTCATTGAATTTCATAATGTCCTTTTTGTTGCTTTTTAAAAAAAAATTATTGTATTGTAGAATATGCTACTAACCGAAGATTTAGGAAAATTGAACGCTTTAGATAGATTCGAATCATTTATAAAATATTTTGAGAATCAATGGATGCAAAAGGTACAATATTCCCTTTTACATAATATTTACAAAAAGGTGTTATGATTTCATTATTACAGATCGGTCCACATAACTTTTCAGTTTTCGATTCTGAAATCCGCACTACGTCTGCAATAGAAGCTTACAATAGCGTCATAGCAAAAAGCATTCCAAAGAAGGCTACTTTTTTCAAATTTGTAGCATTTTTACAGATGCAAGAATTTGAAAAAGTAAGAAAATTTGAACTATTGATGAATACCAATGGTAGTGTGGGAAAAAAGCGTATTAAAAAGTCCTGTGTTTTGAAAGCAGATATGATTTCGAAATTCAAGAATGATCTCTTACAAGGTACTATAACTCCTTCTAAATTCCTTGACCAACTGGCGTTATCAAAAAATAATTTAATTGTACAAATGGAGCCTGATGAAGATCTTTTTGAAGAATTATCATATTTGGAAGAGGACATTGAAGACGAGTCGTTAAACCATATTGAAACCAACCAGAATACAATTAATAATAATATGTGCGTGGTTTGTTTCATAAAGCAGCCAAATATCTTATTTTTTCCTTGTAAGCACTTGAAAATTTGCAGTGAATGCTGTCTTACAATGCAAACTTACAAAATTGATCAAACCAGTAAACTAGTATGTCCATTCTGTCGTGCAGAAGTTCATGAAACCCTTCAAATATTTATCTGATAAATAAATGATTTTTTATGGAGGGGTGCGATAGAGCCATGAAATATAAGGCCATTATGGCTTTATTTCTCATTTTTTTCTTATGCAAAAAGTTATATATTGGACATTTCGTAAAAGGGACGACCATAATTTTTTGTCCTTATCTCTCATGGCTCTCCTTTTTTTGTTATTAATTACTTTATACTTACTATAATAAAAAAACTTTAAAGAAATGTGTACAAATAGGTACCGAACTTAACTACTGGAAAAACAATATTAAAAAAAATTGTTGACGTAATTACGTATGTATGTGTTTTATTATATTTTTAGTAGGAAATTGGAATTCGTGTTCCATGTTTTCTAATATCACCATTACAAAATACAGCTAATCCCAATGCCACGTTAAAACTATAATACCGTCTACCATGCACTGGATCTTCAAGCCATTTATAAAGGTCGATAATTTTAATCTGATGGTCCTTCCGAAACGGTTTCCATCTTAATAATAAGAACAATTGATCTGTACTTAATCCATTTACGAATCCAAACGTTGTTACTAGTAGGCGTTCTCTATATGTTCCTTGACCGAAAAAAGAATTAATAATAAATTCTGGAACTCCATCAAAATTCGTAATATCCATTCCATTAAGAAGCCTTCTGCAAGCTTGCATACGATTTTTCTTTATTATTCCTCTGCTTTGATTATTCATATTATTCGACGTGTGTTTTTTTCGAAGAGCCAAATACTTCTTATTTGAAATCGCATTAAACAGTGAAAAAGTGGGACTTATTTCGTTTATGAAAGTGGGACTTAATTCATTTAAGAAATATATTATTAAAGGGGGAGTTATTTCATTTTGAGTGGGAGTTATTTCATTTCAAGTAAATTTTTAAATCATTTCATTTTGGTGGGACTTATTTCGTTTTCAAAAGTGGGACTTATTTCGTGGGAGTTATTTCATTTTTTAAGCAATTTTTGGTGGGACTTATTTCGTTTTTAAAAGTGGGACTTATTTCGTGGGAGTTATTTCATAGACCCGTAGATATATTGCATATTGTCTGTACTCTTCAACACTACTCCCTCTTTCCTTCCTCTCATAACATATTTTCCTAATTCTAACACAATGCACTGCATTAGTAGGGGACATCCCCTGAGTGTTAGTCTAACGTAAAAAAAAAAAAAAAAAAAATTCACATTGCAATTTTTAGTCGATAGTTTTCATAAGTAGACGTGCTTAGCTAATTATTTAATTATTTATTTATTTATCCACATTGCATCAAGGCATCAATGTTTCATTCCCTGTCAAACCGTACACCATTCGGATTTGTCATCTCCGATTTTAATGAAATTCGCCACAAATATTGTAAATGGGTAGTGTTTATCCCATAACTTCTAAACTATATATTCTAAAATTTTTCTATTGATACCATTTTAAAGGTGAAAACCAAAGTTTTTTTTGTATTAAAAGTTTAAAGGATATTTCAAAATCCAATTTTTTTTTTAATTCTTAAAAAAAAAATATATATTAAAATTTAAGGCCTCTACAGTTGTGGCAAAATTTTAAGCTGGACACTCATTTGGTAACTGAGTTATGAAGAAAAACGTGGTCGTAAGCAAATTTATCTTGACGGTTTCATGCGAAAAATATTTTACATGCTATGAGTGTGTATGTGTGTACAAAGTTTTGTATACATACATATTGTTGTTGTGTGTTAGCTTTTGCATATGAACTCGTCGACGAAAATTTGCTTACGGCCACGTTTTCCTTCATAACTCAGGAACCAAATGAGTCTCCCCCTTAAACATATATTTTTTCAGAATTTTAACAAAAATGAATTTTGAGATATGGGTCTTTGAAGATTAAACTTATAAAAATGACATTAAACCATTTTATACATTGGCACGCCATTTTGAAGGCATGGTTTTCACCTTTAAAATGGTACCAACAGAAAAATTCTAGGTTGTATGGTTTAGAAATTATTGGCGTCTTTGTATGGACACTTTTTCGATATTTTGACGTTTTTGCCAATTTTTATGAAGTCATATTTCGAAAACCGAAAGGGTTTGGAAGCGAAAGGTTAATGATTTAAAAAAACTACCCATTTATAATAATTATGGCGAATTTCATTAAAATCGGAGATGACAAATCCGAAAATGACAGTTTTCTGTGCGGATTGACATGGAATGTCCCTTATATTATTTGATATTCTATTATAGTCAGGTTTCTTTTTGTTATTGTTACATATAATTTTTAATTCTTCTAGGGCCGAATTTTTGGGATGTAAGTTAAACTTGGTTTAGTTTAACCGAAATCGAATTTTGTCAGCCATTTCCAAGTTTATGAACATAATTTTGTCGGAACAACTTTTCATTGCATAGAAGTTTGGTCTTCATTCAAAAAAAAAAAACAACACAAACGAAATTTCAAAAGCAGTTTTCCAATTACAAGCCGCCATAAACTGAGCTTAAAGATAATCTACATCCCAAAAACTCGGCCTAAAGACATTACACAAAATTTAAATCTTAAATCTTTCACACGTATTTGGATTTCATATTAAACATTATCAATGGAAATTCTTATTTCTTTAATACTATTTAAGAAATAATTATTAATTTTTTTTTAGCTATTTTGTAGTTGTCCTTTTACATTATTTAGTTAAATATCACAGTTTTTATTACATTTCTTTGTTTTTTTTTTTTTTTTTAATTTGTTCTTTTATTTTATGGTTTCTAAATAAAATTGGGCAATATAAAAGTAAACGGTCGTCATAAAATAGAAAATACGACTGAAATCATTGAATTGCTTAATTTAGTCCTTTTGTTAAGACAAGAAACTTCAAAGATTTCAAGAAAAATACTGTTTATTTTGTTTTAATAGGACCGCTTTATGTTAAGTCACAAATTTTTTCCAGTCATAATAATAAAAAATTCAAATGACACTTTGATAAATTTTAAAATTAATCTTTATTAAATTGATAAGACAGTTTTTTTCCAAAAAAATTATGAACAAAATAACAAAATACCTGGCGGGTTCACGCGGGTGATACTCAAGCGCAGCATTTCCTTCACAAATTGTAAAATCAACAGCTGATGTAATGATTACCACTTATTTTTTAATTACTGATGTGTATAAGAGTATGTTTTATTATTTCGATTAATTTTTCAATTCATACGAGATTATCTGAGAGTTAATAGTTCGATATAATTTAAAGTTTACCTGGCAAACGTGATTTTTTACAAAGATACCAGAGTGCGGCAGTCTTCCCTACTATTTTTCATAGAAATAAAATGTAAAAAACCTTATAAGTAAAATTATGATGGTGAAAAGTTTTTTTTGGTTGTAAAAACAAATTTTGTGAAGATATTTTTCACATTTAAGTACTCTGTATCAGGGACAGAAAATAACTGTTATTTTTAAAAATACATCAAAAAAGCACACATAAAAAATGATCGTAGAAAATTTTGGTTCTTATCATTATGATACATAGGTGATGTACATGCAAATTTTTGTATGACTTTTAAATTTGTGCCTTTTTTGATAAAAGTCAAAAAATAAGTTTTAAATTTGACTTTTATTTTTTAAGGCAAAAATTAAAAGTTATTTTTGACTTTTATTATTTTACTCAAAAAACAAAAGTTATTTTTTAACTTTTAATATTTTAAAGCAAAAATAAAAGTCATGAATTAAATATTGCATAGTAATACGCTAGTTTCATTGCTTTCAATGCTAAAAATCAAGAATGATAAAATACAGATTGCGTCATGCGCATGTTTTTCAGCTAGATGACGTAGAAGTATTATTCTAGAATATTGGGATAGTAAAAAATTTAAAGTGTGTGAAGATAAATACGAAAGTTATCGAAAGTTAAATTCGATAACTTTGACGCTAAGTGTGAAGTTAAATACGAAAAAAAAAAAATGCGGAAAACATTAAAATTAACGCTAATTGAAAAATAAAATTTAAAAAACACCGAGAAAGGACAAAAGTGACGCTAAGTGTGAAGTTAAAATCGAAAAAAATTAAAAATTAAAAAATACAGAAAAAACAAAATCGTTACGCTAAAATTAAGGTTTTTGGCCACTGTGGCCAAACTGGACGAGGTACACATATGAGTGATACCTCAAATTAAAGGTCTGACCGTGCCCTATTTAAATGTAAAAGCGGTTTTTCTGAATTGATTTTCAGAAAATTTTTAAAATTTTTTTAATTTCACTCTTATTACTGATTGATGGATACGAAATTCCTCTTAAGGATTTTGGCCACTGTGGCCAAATTGGACTAGGTACATATATCAGTGATACCTCAAATTAAAGGTCTGACCGTGCCCTATTTAAATGTAAAAGCAGTTTTTCTGAATTGATTTTCAGAAAATTTTTAAAATTTTTTTAATTTCACTCTTATTACTGATTGATGGATACGAAATTCCTCTTAAGGATTTTGGCCACTGTGGCCAAACTGGACTAGGTACACATATGAGTGATACCTCAAATTAAAGGTCTGACCGTGTCCTATTTAAATGTAAAAGCGGTTTTTCTGAATTGATTTTCAGAAAATTTTTAAAATTTTTTTAATTTCACTCTTATTACTGATTGTTGGGTTAGAAATTCCTCTTAAGGATTTTGGCCACTGTGGCCAAATTGGACTAGGTACACATATGAGTGATACCTCAAATTAAAGGTCTGACCGTGCCCTATTTAAATGTAAAAGCGGTTTTTCTGAATTGATTTTCAGAAAATTTTTAAAATTTGTTTAATTTCACTGTTATTACCGATTGTTGGGTACGAAATACCTCTGAAGGATTTTGGCCACTGTGGCCAAACTGGAGGAGGTACACATATGAGTGATACCTCAAATTAAAGGTCTGACTGTCCCCTATTTAAATATAAAAGCGCTTTTCCTGAATTGATTTTCAGAAAATTTTTAAAATTTTTTTTTAATTTCACTCTTCTTACTGATTGTTCGGTACGAAATTCCTCTGTAGGATTTTGGCACCTTTTAAAATTTTTTAAAATTAAATTAATAAATTAAGTTAAAAATATTTGCGATGTTTAGTTTTTTAAAATAAATATTTTATTTTTGTTAAATATTTCATTTTTGTTAAATTATTCATTTTATTAAATATTTCATATTTTAATTTTTTTAGTTGTTAAGTCTAAGAGTTCGTAGATAATTTAAAATTAATTACTTAGTAATAAGAGTGAAATTAAAAAAATTTTAAAAATTTTCTGAAAATCAATTCAGAAAAACCGCTTTTACATTTAAATAGGGCACGGTCAGACCTTTAATTTGAGGTATCACTCATATGTGTACCTAATCCAGTTTGGCCACAGTGGCCAAAATCATTAAGAGGAATTTCGTATCCATCAATCAGTAATAAGAGTGAAATTAAAAAAATTTTAAAAATTTTCTGAAAATCAATTCAGAAAAACCGCTTTTACATTTAAATAGGGCACGGTCAGACCTTTAATTTGAGGTATCACTCATATGTGTACCTAGTCCAGTTTGGCCACAGTGGCCAAAATCCTTCAGAGGTATTTCGTACCCAACAATCGGTAATAAGAGTGAAATTAAACAAATTTTAAAAATTTTCTGAAAATCAATTCAGAAAAACCGCTTTTACATTTAAATAGGGCACGGTCAGACCTTTAATTTGAGGTATCACTCATATGTGTACCTCCTCCAGTTTGGCCACAGTGGCCAAAATCCTTCAGAGGTATTTCGTACCCAACAATCGGTAATAAGAGTGAAATTAAACAAATTTTAAAAATTTTCTGAAAATCAATTCAGAAAAACCGCTTTTACATTTAAATAGGGCACGGTCAGACCTTTAATTTGAGGTATCACTAATATGTGTACCTAGTCCAATTTGGCCACAGTGGCCAAAATCCTTCAGAGGTATTTCGTACCCAACAATCGGTAATAAGAGTGAAATTAAACAAATTTTAAAAATTTTCTGAAAATCAATTCAGAAAAACCGCTTTTACATTTAAATAGGGCACGGTCAGACCTTTAATTTGAGGTATCACTCATATGTGTACCTAGTCCAGTTTGGCCACAGTGGCCAAAATCCTTAAGAGGAATTTCGTATCCATCAATCAGTAATAAGAGTGAAATTAAAAAAATTTTAAAAATTTTCTGAAAATCAATTCAGAAAAAGTGCTTTTACATTTAACTAGGGCACGGTCAGACCTTTAATTTGAGGTATCACTCATATGTGTACCTCCTCCAGTTTGGCCACAGTGGCCAAAATCCTTCAGAGGTATTTCGTACCCAACAATCGGTAATAAGAGTGAAATTAAACAAATTTTAAAAATTTTCTGAAAATCAATTCAGAAAAACCGCTTTTACATTTAAATAGGGCACGGTCAGACCTTTAATTTGAGGTATCACTCATATGTGTACCTCCTCCAGTTTGGCCACAGTGGCCAAAATCCTTCAGAGGTATTTCGTACCCAACAATCGGTAATAAGAGTGAAATTAAACAAATTTTAAAAATTTTCTGAAAATCAATTCAGAAAAACCGCTTTTACATTTAAATAGGGCACGGTCAGACCTTTAATTTGAGGTATCACTCATATGTGTACCTAGTCCAGTTTGGCCACAGTGGCCAAAATCCTTAAGAGGAATTTCGTATCCATCAATCAGTAATAAGAGTGAAATTAAAAAAATTTTAAAAATTTTCTGAAAATCAATTCAGAAAAAGTGCTTTTACATTTAACTAGGGCACGGTCAGACCTTTAATTTGAGGTATCACTCATATGTGTACCTCCTCCAGTTTGGCCACAGTGGCCAAAATCCTTCAGAGGTATTTCGTACCCAACAATCGGTAATAAGAGTGAAATTAAACAAATTTTAAAAATTTTCTGAAAATCAATTCAGAAAAACCGCTTTTACATTTAAATAGGGCACGGTCAGACCTTTAATTTGAGGTATCACTCATATGTGTACCTAGTCCAATTTGGCCACAGTGGCCAAAATCCTTAAGAGGAATTTCTAACCCAACAATCAGTAATAAGAGTGAAATTAAAAAAAATTTAAAAATTTTCTGAAAATCAATTCAGCAAAACCGCTTTTACATTTAAATAGGGCACGGTCAGACCTTTAATTTGAGGTATCACTCATATGTGTACCTCCTCCAGTTTGGCCACAGTGGCCAAAATCCTTCAGAGGTATTTCGTACCCAACAATCGGTAATAAGAGTGAAATTAAACAAATTTTAAAAATTTTCTGAAAATCAATTCATAAAAACCGCTTTCACATTTAAATAGGGCACGGTCAGACCTTTAATTTGAGGTATCACTCATATGTGTACCTAGTCCAGTTTGGCCACAGTGGCCAAAATCCTTAAGAGGAATTTCGTATACATCAATCAGTAATAAGAGTGAAATTAAAAAAATTTTAAAAATTTTCTGAAAATCAATTCAGAAAAACCGCTTTTACATTTAAATAGGGCACGGTCAGACCTTTAATTTGAGGTATCACTCATATGTGTACCTCCTCCAGTTTGGCCACAGTGGCCAAAATCCTTCAGAGGTATTTCGTACCCAACAATCGGTAATAAGAGTGAAATTAAACAAATTTTAAAAATTTTCTGAAAATCAATTCAGAAAAACCGCTTTTACATTTAAATAGGGCACGGTCAGACCTTTAATTTGAGGTATCACTCATATGTGTACCTCCTCCAGTTTGGCCACAGTGGCCAAAATCCTTCAGAGGTATTTCGTACCCAACAATCGGTAATAAGAGTGAAATTAAACAAATTTTAAAAATTTTCTGAAAATCAATTCAGAAAAACCGCTTTTACATTTAAATAGGGCACGGTCAGACCTTTAATTTGAGGTATCACTCATATGTGTACCTAGTCCAATTTGGCCACAGTGGCCAAAATCCTTAAGAGGAATTTCTAACCCAACAATCAGTAATAAGAGTGAAATTAAAAAAATTTTAAAAATTTTCTGAAAATCAATTCAGCAAAACCGCTTTTACATTTAAATAGGGCACGGTCAGACCTTTAATTTGAGGTATCACTCATATGTGTACCTAGTCCAGTTTGGCCACAGTGGCCAAAATCCTTAAGAGGAATTTCGTATCCATCAATCAGTAATAAGAGTGAAATTAAAAAAATTTTAAAAATTTTCTGAAAATCAATTCAGAAAAACCGCTTTTACATTTAAATAGGGCACGGTCAGACCTTTAATTTGAGGTATCACTCATATGTGTACCTCCTCCAGTTTGGCCACAGTGGCCAAAATCCTTCAGAGGTATTTCGTACCCAACAATCGGTAATAAGAGTGAAATTAAACAAATTTTAAAAATTTTCTGAAAATCAATTCAGAAAAACCGCTTTTACATTTAAATAGGGCACGGTCAGACCTTTAATTTGAGGTATCACTCATATGTGTACCTCCTCCAGTTTGGCCACAGTGGCCAAAATCCTTCAGAGGTATTTCGTACCCAACAATCGGTAATAAGAGTGAAATTAAACAAATTTTAAAAATTTTCTGAAAATCAATTCAGAAAAACCGCTTTTACATTTAAATAGGGCACGGTCAGACCTTTAATTTGAGGTATCACTCATATGTGTACCTAGTCCAGTTTGGCCACAGTGGCCAAAATCCTTAAGAGGAATTTCGTATCCATCAATCAGTAATAAGAGTGAAATTAAAAAAATTTTAAAAATTTTCTGAAAATCAATTCAGAAAAAGTGCTTTTACATTTAACTAGGGCACGGTCAGACCTTTAATTTGAGGTATCACTCATATGTGTACCTCCTCCAGTTTGGCCACAGTGGCCAAAATCCTTCAGAGGTATTTCGTACCCAACAATCGGTAATAAGAGTGAAATTAAACAAATTTTAAAAATTTTCTGAAAATCAATTCAGAAAAACCGCTTTTACATTTAAATAGGGCACGGTCAGACCTTTAATTTGAGGTATCACTCATATGTGTACCTAGTCCAATTTGGCCACAGTGGCCAAAATCCTTAAGAGGAATTTCGTATCCATCAATCAGTAATAAGAGTGAAATTAAAAAAATTTTAAAAATTTTCTGAAAATCAATTCAGAAAAACTGCTTTTAAATTTAAATAGGGCACGGTCAGACCTTTAATTTGAGGTATCACTGATATATGTACCTAGTCCAATTTGGCCACAGTGGCCAAAATCCTTAAGAGGAATTTCGTATCCATCAATCAGTAAAAAGAGTGAAATTAAAAAAATTTTCTGAAAATCAATTCAGAAAAACCGCTTTTACATTTAAATAGGGCACGGTCAGACCTTTAATTTGAGGTATCACTCATATGTGTTCCTAGTCCAGTTTGGCCACAGTGGCCAAAATCCTTCAGAGGTATTTCGTACCCAACAATCGGTAATAAGAGTGAAATTAAACAAATTTTAAAAATTTTCTGAAAATCAATTCAGAAAAACCGCTTTTACATTTAAATAGGGCACGGTCAGACCTTTAATTTGAGGTATCACTCATATGTGTACCTAGTCCAATTTGGCCACAGTGGCCAAAATCCTTAAGAGGAATTTCGTATCCATCAATCAGTAATAAGAGTGAAATTAAAAAAATTTTAAAAATTTTCTGAAAATCAATTCAGAAAAACTGCTTTTAAATTTAAATAGGGCACGGTCAGACCTTTAATTTGAGGTATCACTGATATATGTACCTAGTCCAATTTGGCCACAGTGGCCAAAATCCTTAAGAGGAATTTCGTATCCATCAATCAGTAAAAAGAGTGAAATTAAAAAAATTTTCTGAAAATCAATTCAGAAAAACCGCTTTTACATTTAAATAGGGCACGGTCAGACCTTTAATTTGAGGTATCACTCATATGTGTACCTCCTCCAGTTTGGCCACAGTGGCCAAAATCCTTCAGAGGTATTTCGTACCCAACAATCGGTAATAAGAGTGAAATTAAACAAATTTTAAAAATTTTCTGAAAATCAATTCAGAAAAACCGCTTTTAAATTTAAATAGGACACGGTCAGACCTTTAATTTGAGGTATCACTCATATGTGTACCTAGTCCAGTTTGGCCACAGTGGCCAAAATCCTTAAGAGGAATTTCGTATCCATCAATCAGTAATAAGAGTGAAATTAAAAAAATTTTAAAAATTTTCTGAAAATCAATTCAGAAAAACTGCTTTTAAATTTAAATAGGGCACGGTCAGACCTTTAATTTGAGGTATCACTGATATATGTACCTAGTCCAATTTGGCCACAGTGGCCAAAATCCTTAAGAGGAATTTCGTATCCATCAATCAGTAAAAAGAGTGAAATTAAAAAAATTTTCTGAAAATCAATTCAGAAAAACCGCTTTTACATTTAAATAGGGCACGGTCAGACCTTTAATTTGAGGTATCACTCATATGTGTTCCTAGTCCAGTTTGGCCACAGTGGCCAAAATCCTTAAGAGGAATTTCGTATCCATCAATCAGTAATAAGAGTGAAATTAAAAAAATTTTAAAAATTTTCTGAAAATCAATTCAGCAAAACCGCTTTTACATTTAAATAGGGCACGGTCAGACCTTTAATTTGAGGTATCACTCATATGTGTACCTCGTCCAGTTTGGCCACAGTGGCCAAAAACCTTAATTTTAGCGTAACGATTTTGTTTTTTCTGTATTTTTTAATTTTTAATTTTTTTCGATTTTAACTTCACACTTAGCGTCACTTTTGTCCTTTCTCGGTGTTTTTTAAATTTTATTTTTCAATTAGCGTTAATTTTAATGTTTTCCGCATTTTTTTTTTTTCGTATTTAACTTCACACTTAGCGTCAAAGTTATCGAATTTAACTTTCGATAACTTTCGTATTTATCTTCACACACTTAAAAATTTACTCTACCATGGCTGCACAAACTTGCACTTATTGTAAATTCTGTACCTGCAACTCAAGTCGGTGTAGAAAGGTCATTTTCAGCACTCAAATTGATTTTGGGGGATTCAAGATACAATTTATCTGAAGAAAACTTAGAATTTTAATGGTAAAATTAAACAGCTGAACAAATATAATAATAATAATTTTTATAGACTTCTGTAATATACATCAATTATTATTACATATAAATTGGAGGCAATAAAACTAGCGTATTACATACTATGCAATATTTAATTCAAGACTTTTAATTTTGCCTTAAAAAATTAAAAGTTAAAAAGTAACTTTATTTTTTGAGTAAAATAATAAAAGTCAAAAATTACTTTTAATTTTTGCCTTAAAATATAAAAGTTAAGAAATAACTTTTATTTCTGCCTTAAAATGAAAAGCTAAACGCTTTCTCTCGGGATTTGAATGCGTTTCTGCAAGTCTGGTTAAACCAACCAACCTTTTGGCTTAGCCGAAATGTTAGGTCATGTTATAATGCTCCAATCATTATAACATTACCTTCCATTTATTGAATTAGAACCCATAGGGCTAAATATGGTTAGTAAGCTAACACAAATATAGATAACTTAAAAAAAACTAACTGATGAAATTAAGCTTAAAAGCTATAAAACAAAATAAGTAAACATTTAAATTTATTTAAAGGTCGTTATGTTGTATAACAAAAGTTGTAAAATTAAAATCATATTTAACTAAATAAAACATTATAACGACTCATTATAAAAAAAAAATATATATGAAGCAAAAATAAGGAAATCATCAATTTGGCATGTTCCAAAAGTTTGCGTCTAAAACAATTTACAGAAAATAAAAAACATTTAAGTTCATCAGGCAAATGGTTCCAAGTTCTCGAAACTCTCATTTGAAAAGACAGTTCATGACAAGTAAGTCTCATAAGAGGATACACTATCTGTTGGTTTCTTAAAAATGGAGAGAACAAAAATTGACTACGCAGCTGAATTGACATTACTGTCGAGGAAACAAAGGTTCCAATTAAAATGCCTGAAAAATCGTTGAGCTCAGCCCAACAAGCGTTCTCGTAAATATAAACTGAATGATTAGTAGCCGCCGACGAAACGTTACGAAGCTCGTAGAACTAGAACAAAGCGGAGAAGGCGCAATGATGCGAATTCCCGAGAGGTGCTGTAAAGTAAGAAAAAGGTCGAGAGTATTCTGGTGTTCACCTTCAACGCACAGAATGCGCTTTTTGCAAACGTTTACATAATCTAAAAAGTTTATATTTCTAATAAGAACCTTTGAAAATAAAGTGTTTTATTATGAAACTTCTATGCTAATTATTCCGTGACAACAAGCTCGTTAATTTTTTTTTTTCACTTTGTAATATCCATTAAAAATGGTTTCACCTCATTTTCTTTGCACCTACAGGTTGGTTGAAAAGTTCCTGCGCTCGAAATGAAAGAATACTGTTTTTGTTACAAAATATATTTTTTTATTCAATATAATCTCCTAGAAGCTCAATACACTTGTTCCAATAATCTTCCAATAATTTTATCCCATCCTTATAATGGTTTTCCGGAAGCTCTGCAAAATAACCGTCTACGGCTGCTATGGCCTCTTCATTCGATAAAAAATGCTTTCCACGAAGGAATTGTTTGAGATTTCTGAAGAGATAGTAGTCACTGGGAGCCAAATCTGGTGAATACGGTGGATGTTCAAGCAATTCGTACTTTAATTCTTTGAATTAAGCCATCGTCAAAACACTTTTGTGAGCAGGTGCATTGTCTTGATGAAAAATTATTTTTTTCTTCTTTAAACCAGGTCTTTTCTCACGAATTTTTTCATCCAGTTGATCCAAAAGGCTGCAATAATATTCAGAGTTGATTGTTTTACCTTTCTGAAGATAATCAATCAACGAAATTCCTTTTGCATCCCAAAAAACTGATGCCATAACCTTCTTTGCTGATCGTTGTGACTTCACCTGCTTTGGAGCTGAACAACCAGCTTCAGTCCACTGTAAACGTTCTTGTTTCAATTTAGGATTATGGTGGTATATCCAAGTCTCATCCATAGTTATAAAACGACGCAAGAAGTCGGTTTTATTCGGCTTAAAACGCTCCAAATTACGCTGAGAAATTTGTTTTCGATCCAGTTTTTGTTGAATTGTTAATGTGTGCGGCACTAACTTTCCAAACAGTTTTTTCATACGTAATTCTTCATGTAAAATATAGAGTACTCGTTCGTCTGGATCTTCACTAACCATATTATGTACCTGCTCAATGATTTCTGCTGTGATTGCAGTTTTTGGTCGTCCTTCGCGTGGATCGTCTTTAAGGCGGTGCGTTTTGAAGGTGAGGACTCCTTATACACTTCTAACAATTGTTCATAAATTTCCTTTGCTTTTAAACCCTTCAAAACAAAGAATCTAATGACTGCACGATATTCAATTTTTTCCATATTAAAAAAAAATCATTGACACGTCAACTTCAAATAGCTTGTAAACAAAGAAAGAATTGACAGAATGACTTGCAACTTTGCATGTGTTCTCAGGAAAGTTATACCAACTTGAGAAAAAAAAGTTGGTGAGCGCAGCAACTTTTCAACCAATATTTATTTATTTACAATACTCTACATTTTCATAATTAAACTAGATTAGAAAGATTCATTTTTATACTCTTCATACAACTCCCCACTACCATCTTACCCTTTATAAAAAACATATTTCATTAATGCCAACATCGTTGATTGTTTTTATGTTTTTCACATTGTTTATTTCAATATTTTTTTATTTACGTTTTTGTTATTCTCACATCTACCTACCGGCTGATATTTAAAATTCTAAATTAGAAAATGTTTTTAATTGTTTTGGATTTTTGTTGAACATTTTATTCGTATTTTTAATTTACGTAGATACTTTTTATATCGAGTTGTTTGTTTATTTCAATTTGGATATTACGAATACTTAAGGTCATTCAACCTTATTTGATTTTTGCAGCTTTGAAGTATTTGAATGTAAATCCGCGATTTTTTACACAACATTGAGAGGTGTATAAAAATAAATGCAATTTAAATTATTATTGTAATTTTTATTAGTATAAAACATTATAATAGTTTTTTTATTTTAATTTAATTTTACCCTGACATTCTGTATTTTTTTTCTAATGCTAATACTATTAATAGAATGAGATCATTGTTTTTAACTTACATGACATTCACCTGAATGAATTATAATGTTGTAGGTTTTGATGTATTTTTGGTTTTACTATAAAATGTTTAAAAGTAATTATTACATGCCTACATACATATCTGTGGACTTTTGACAAAAGTATTTAAGTCGACTTAAGGAAATTTCCCAAAATGTTTTTGAAAACGCTTATTCCTTTAACGCTGAGTTTTTGGGATGTCAACTAAACTTGAAAAAAAAAATTTTAGCCACTTACAAGTTTATTACTATAAAATTGTGGGAAAAAACTTTGTATAGCAGATAATTTTTATAAATTTAAAAATTTGTGATCAAATCGGTTAATCAATTGAGCATTAATTGAGGGGGGGGGGGGAAGTTATAATAACTTGGCTGTTTGTTTTTATTGCCTTATTAGAAAGCTAATTAACAAATCTTTAATAATTTTTATTCAAACGTTTTTTTTTAATATGAAAATTTTTGAGAAAACTGGTAAAAAAGTCATATTTTTGTAAGGAATCACATTTGAATGTGCTAACAGAATTTATTTGTTGGAGCATTAAATATGTATGTCTGTAGGAGCAGCACAAAAAAATTTTTTAATAAACGTATCATTTTTGAAATTTTAAATTAAACGTCAAATACAGCGATTTTTGAATAATTTATTAGAGATTTTTAATAACAATTTAATTGGTCTGTATTCGGTATTTTGAAGCATTATGGACAAATTTTGCTAAAAAAAAAGGTTTGTTGTGAGCCGATTTGATTCGACTGTGAGTGCAAATTTTAAGAAAATGTCCGAGATAAAGTAAAGGATTTGTCGATTACGTGTCCCAGAAAGAAAAAAATTGACCAAATATCCTTTTTTGGCCGAAATGTTTGGTTGGACACATTCAGCATTATAAAATATTATTTATGCCCAATTACTAAATGTCCCATTTAAATTTAACCTCCAGTTAAAATTAAAATTTAACCTCCAGTTAAAATTAAAATTTATATGCAAAACAACAACAAATGCGTTAGTTTAATTCCCATGAGATAGTGGGGCATAGGAATAAGAATAGTAAATTGTTCTTTCCGCGATAAAATTTCACTAGAATTTCAATGACCTGAAATCGTAATTTAAATTATGAAAATTAATAGCTCTTTTATTTAATAAGAAATTATGACTTATCAGGTTTCCCGCTCTTTTTGCAAGAACCGCATTGACGTGCACGTTTCGGTATTCCACCAAACCGCCGCAGATTTGTCCATTGCAGTGGAGTCTACGTCTCATATCAAAAACTGGAGCGGCTTACGAATGTCCATTGTGCTTTCGCCAAGCACTTGAACCTTCGCCATCTCGTCCGTAATCTCGTTGCCCTCAATGCCCCGGTCTTTACGATTACCAAAAAATGTGTACTCTTCTGTTAGTACAAAGTCTACCCAAAGATCCCTTGCATCGTCTCAGGGGCAAAAGCAACATCAGCAGAAGTTTCAGCAGCCAGGACTTCCGCCTGATTTTCAACCTAGGAATAATGAAGTTCATCCAATGCATAATATTGGACAAAAGGCTGTAAATTTTGCCTAGCATTTTCAAAATTAATCTTTTTCTAGCTGCTTTTCACAAAGTAAAGTCGGCACCATGCTGTCCTTAACATGGGTGTCGAAGATTTTCTCCAATATCTTTGGAATACAAATAGTCCCTTTTACCTGATTTCGGTACAAAATACAACTTTTGCCGTTGCACATTCAACATCAGACAACCACTAAAGATCTCAATCAACCGTGGTACCAGTCGATGTCTATCGTACTGAAGTTTAGACAGAATAATTCCATCTACTATTTTCTAATAGTTTTTAACCGGTCTTGCAACATGTGGCCGAGCGTTGTCATGATGGAATATTACGGCTTCATAATAGATGGGACTCTTCTGGTTCCAACAAACAGAACATTACCTTGGCACCATATATATTCGGCTTCGGCGTTGATTTAGCAGATTTAACAGGCTTCATACGAGGGCGGATCATTAAGTTCGTGACTTTTCGAACTGCACCATCGATTTCAATGGTAAAAAAGTGGTTTACTGATTTTCGTTGTGGCCTTACAAGCACGAAAGGTGCCGAAAGTTCTGTACGCCCAGTTGAGGTCTCTACACCCAAAACAATTTAAAAAATTCACGATAAGGAGTTGGGCTATCGGAAATTGAATGTGCGATAGATTGTGGAAGACATAGGCATCTCACATGGCTTAATGGTTTCAATTTTTAACTATCACTTGGGTATGAGAAAGCCTTCCGCAAGATGGCTGCCGCCTTTGCTCACAATCGACCACCAACGGAATTGTGTGGCAGCTAAGTTTCCATGGCAAAAATCCATGAAGTAGACTACGAATTGCCCCCTCATTCGCCTTATTCTCCGGATTTAGCCCCCAGAGAATATTTCCAAACCTAAAGAAATGGCTCGGTGGAAAGAGATTTAGCTCCAACGATGAAATTATTGATCAAACAAATGCCTATTTTATGGACCTCGAAAAATCCTATTGTTGGAAGGGATACAAAAATTGGAGAAACGTTGGACTAAGTGTATTGAGCTAAAAGGAGATTATGTTGAAAAATATATTTTTTTTTTTAAACAAACTGTGTTTCATTCAATAAGTCACGCACTTATTGACCCACGCTCGTATACAATTACTCATCATTTTTGAACTGATCTGGGCGGTCTTTGTCTTCCGAGTCAGTTAATTTTTCTAAATTTTTCTAAACTTTTCTTAACATTTTTTTTTTAGCCAAAGCTAAGAAATTTATGAAGTTTTGGGAAAAATATTGTAATATTGTAACTAATTCAGTTTTAAACAGGGTTGGCAGGCAATACCGCTAAAATACCGTTATCGATTCAATACACTTTCAACTGACTCTCCTTACTTCTAAAATACCGTTAGCGAAATAACTGAAAAAAACGTTATCCTTAAAATACCGTTGCCGAAATAATAGAAAACAGCGTTATTCTTAAAATACGAGTACCGTTACCAAAATAATAGAAAATATCATTATCGTTAAAATACCATTACCGAAATAATAGAAAATGGTGTTACCCTTAAAATAACGTTATCGAAATAATAGAAAATATCATTACTCTTACCGATAACCGCATTCGTTTCGGTTATCATCCATGGTTTAAAGTTATTTATTTTGGCATTATCCGTAATAGAGGTAATTAACCGTTAATTGGAAACACCAGTTTTCCCCATACAAATATCGTTAGGATATTTGGGTTATTCCACTATGTAGTTTTCCTGTAAAAGTAATTTGTGTAAAAAATTACAAATCCTTATCCACATATACATATATAGTTTAATCATTGTTGTTGTAAAGTATAAATTTATTTTAACTCAATTTATATTATATATGTATATTCTTCTAATTGTTTGTTAAGTAGTATGTTTTGAGTTGTATTTTTAAACCATATATGGCCCTCTGGGCTCGGTTTTTGTGTAACATTGATTAAATAAATAAATAAATATGTTATTTCATTTATTTTTTTACAGTTCCTTAAAAGACCCCAATCCAATTACATCAGCAAGCTAATAAATTATTTTGATACACAAATCTTCTTCGCAGTGTGTGTTATGAAGCATTCTTGCAAAAATAGATTCACGCAAGCGTAAAAGGCTCATAAAGACCACAATGAAGGAGATGGTCGGTGGATGTTGTGTATGTTCAGATGAGCGTGGTTGGCCTGAAAACCCGCTCGTATACTGTGATGGCCAAAATTGTACCGTTGCTGTGCATCAAGCTTGTTATGGAATTGTAACCGTACCTACGGGTCCATGGTTTTGTCGTAAATGTGAAAGTCAAGAACGTTCAACGCGGGTACGTTGCGAACTTTGCCCCTCTAGAGATGGGGCCCTAAAGAAAACCGATAATCAAGGATGGGCACATGTAGTGTGTGCTTTGTATATACCAGAGGTACGATTTGGTAATGTTACCACAATGGAACCAATTATATTACAATTGATACCTCAGGAGAGGTATGGAAAAAGTGAGTATTAAGTGAAATTAACTAGAATTAGAAGAATATGACCTTTATGTGTGCGTGTGTGTATTTCCTTTTAGATTGTTATATATGCCAAGATTTGGGCAAACCACATCGTGCTACTGTCGGTGCTTGTATGCAGTGTAATAAATCTACTTGTAAACAACAATTTCATGTAACTTGTGCCCAAAGTTTGGGTTTACTATGTGAAGAGGCTGGCAATTATTTGGATAATGTAAAATATTGCGGTTATTGTCAACATCATTATAGTAAATTGAAGAAGGGTGGAAATGTTAAAACTATACCTCCTTATAAACCCATAGCTCATGACACATCTTCAGATTCTGGCTCTTCTCCGGAAAAAGAAATTGATTCTACTATGAGTGCAATAGCTTCCTCAACATCAGCTACTAGCATTAAAATCACCACTAATTTGTCAGCACCGACCACTTCAACGTCATTATCAACATCGTCATCATCTTCATCAAAACAACGAAAATCTTCGAATGCAACAAAACAATCTTCGTCATTAGCAAGTTCTAGCAATGCGGGCATTCTATCAACGTCATCAGCTGTACATAATCTTAGTAATATAACCACTGCAGGTTTGGGTGGCTCTGCTACAGCAAATCTCAATAGTAATCCTGCTAATTCCACAACATCTTCTACTTCAGGTTTTAGTGGTAGTAATTCTCTACACAGTGGTGCTGGCACCAACTCAACAAATATGAAAACATCTTCGAGTACATCCTCAAGTAATTACAAGGATAAAGATGGCGGCAAACATAGTAAAAATATTAATAAAATATCCTCATCCAGTAAAGATAAGGATTCATATTCTTCATCATTTTCTTCGCGTGACTCTAGAGAGAAGTCATCAAAATCTTCGAAAAATAAAGAAACAAGTTCTTTAAGTAGTACAACCAATTTACAAATGAATACAACCATAGCTTCGGCAACTTCTTCATCAACGTCGACATCATTGACAGCAACAAATCCATTTGCTATTGATCACACAACGGGTGTACAAAATCTATCCACTACAACCAATTCAAATAGTATGTCATTTGCTGCAACCAACTCTAATCCACATGGAAATATTTCCTCTTCAACTTCTATTAAAGAGTCTACGAAAAATCCCTTTTCTTCGGCTACAAATCAATCACAATCTTCAAATTTCCTAACAGAACTTCATTCTGATGGTACTAATTTAACACCCACTCCTATGGATATTATTTCTACGGGCAGTAATAATGCAGCCACAAATTTAAGTTCTTCATTTAATAGAAATTCAAATAATTCACAGTCTTCTCTGCCGGGCAATAGCAATAACAACAATAATAACAATGCTAATTTACATATAAACAACACTTCCAATTCATCGTCTTCATCATTTGCTAAAAAACGTAAAAATGATTCAAAATCAAATTCTGCCTTAACATCAGAAGAAGTTAATAGGTAAACCCCCCCTTTTACATTTATAACAATTTGTTAAAGAATCAAAATTGCTTTTATTGTTTTCCCACTTTTAAAATATAAATGCAGTGTTAAAATAGGTGGCAACTATTTGCACATACACAAACAAAATGCAGCTCTGATACTTAAACGAACTGTTATAGTAAAAAAGGCCTTAATATACTTTTTTTTACAATATGTGTAAAATTTTTTAAAAATATAATTGTTTACACATTTCAGACCTTTCCGTGATATGATCAAAGATGTTACAGTTACATTGACACCATTAACCGATTTTGAAAAGGAAATTGAAAAGAGTTTGAAAAAGGTTAGTGGAACTTATTAAATAAAATCAATTTTTTCAGAAAAATTTAACCCTTCAAAGACTGAAACTAAACTTCTGGAAAATTTGTAATATTTTTTTCAACTCTTTTAAATAATAAAAACCATGGGACACATACGTACACATGTGTCCTATTGGTCGTCAATGGAAACAATTTGTGAACAAATATTATTCAAAAGTAACAGCGATATTATTGTCAAATTTGTTTGTAATAAGTTATTTATGTTGTGTGGCACATCATTTCAAATTAATTTTGGTATGCTGAATAGGAATAAGTTAACATTTTTGAAATCAGACAAAAATTACTGAAATTTCTGGGAAAACAAACATTTCTCGGACATGTTCTGGGTTTCACTTTTGGGTGAAAGTGAACATTTTATAATTTGTTTTTTTTTCAATTTCTTTTAGTTTCGTTACAAATTTAAGTGAATTTAGATTGTAGAGTGAAATAGGCGACATAAATTTTAATTTCACGCGTATTTGTATTCTCACGAATCCCAAAACATGCCCAACTCTAAACTAAACAAAAATGCCCTCTTTTTACCTTTAGCGTACAAAGGAATAAATACGAGGGCGGATCAATAAGTCCGTGGCTTTTTGAACTTCCTTCGTAGTTATATAAAATGCAACACTGCTACCATCAAATACCAATAATATACTACTGTCAAATTTTGAGCAAGTTCCGTCATTTACTTTGCGTTTAACAGCTGTTCAAAACATACAACCTCTTGTTTTTTTTAAATGGAAAAAAGTGAATTTCGAGTGGTCATTAAACATTATTTTTTTCGAAAAAAACCATCAATCAAACTAAGTAAGGGCTTGATAAATACTATGGGGACTCTGCACCATCGATTTCAATGCTAAATAAGTGGTTTACTGACTTTCGTTGTGGCCTTACAAGCACGGAAGATGCCGAACGTTGTGGAAGGCATAGGCATCTCACATGGCTCAGTGGTTTTAATTTTGAACGATCACTTGGGTATGAGAAAGCTTTCCGCAAGGTGGCTGCCGCCTTTGCTCACAATCGACCACCAACGGAATCGTGTGGCAGCTTAGTTTCCATGGCAAAAATCAATGAAGTACACTACGAATTGCCTCCTCATTCGCTTTATTCTCCGGATTTAGCCCCCAGTGAATATTTCCTATTTCCAAACCTAAAGAAATGGCTCGGTGGAAGGAGATTTAACTCCAACGATGAAATTATTGATCAAACAAATGCCTATTTTATGGACCTCGAAAAATCCTGCCGTTAAACGCAAAGTAAAATCTGTCAAAATTTGACAGCAGTCTATTAACAGGTGGTACTTGATGGGAGTGGTGTTGCATTTCATATAACTACGAGGGAAGTTCGAATAGTCACTGATTTATTGATCCCCCCTCGAATGTCCCATGTCAGTATCATGCGGGCAAGGGATTATACGTACTTATTTCAAATATTTGGGTATTTCTGGCAAATGGAAGCTTTGGTCCATGACATATAAATAGTTTAAGCTTGTAGGTATAATAACATCCAAGAAAACATCATTCAAAAATGATGAAAAAATATCATATTTTCTATTTTGGGTTTACCCTATTCTAATCTGAGGTCATATGGGTTTAAGTGATTATTGTGGTTTGAAATCTACAACTATATTGATAAAAACAACTTTGGAAATAATTGTTTGACAAATGTAGATAGTATAACAATAAATAAAAATATGACATATCGTAGCGTTTCGTCTTACATCACATAAGCGCCAACAAACTTATTTTTCAGAAAACGAAAAAAACTTAATAACTTTTTAAATATGGGTTTTAAACCCATTTTTTTTACAAAACATGGCTTTGTGACTCTCTGAAGAGTGTAGAAACATTTGTTTAAAAAATTTGTCACTTACAAGTAACTGTAGCCAAATTTGTTGCTTACGTAGTTTTGGCTCATACAGCAATTTGCAAATTTTGTCGTTTACGAGGTTTTTGTAAAATTAAAAAACAAATTTCTGTGTGTAAATTTTTATATTTTTTTAAAGAGGATAAACTCTCTTAAAAACAGTAACGAAATATAAAATGTATACAAAGAAATTTATTATTATTTATTTCATTCTTAAGCTTAAAAAATTCTAAATATTGTGACGCGGAAAAATACAACAATAAATATATCTTGCAATTTAGTTAACAAATCGGCTTCAGTGGCAAAATATATTTTCTATAAAATTTTTCTTAAAAAGCTGGTAATTTCAAAACCTAAATTTTTCCACCTACTTACAGCTTTTAAATTCATTTCAAATGTGTATTTAAAACTTATTTTTAATATTGACTGAGGTCTAATGTATACTTTTAATATTGGACAAAAAATTAAAACGACGATTTTTCGACACAAAACTGTCAACAATTTTGTCTGGGTCTATCTCTTCACGGCATACAGACATAAGAGCCGACGCAGAAATTTAAGCGATATTTTTGTGTTCTTACCCGTCTTGGTAACTTTGGCTCTATACCATACAGTTTTACGATTTCAGTAGTCTCCATATAATTAATAATAAACTCCTCTGCATTTATATGCATTACTAAATTGATATGCTCATATGCCTTCACTTTATTAAGATCTACTGATTATTTATTAATTAACTTGTAATAAATAAGTAATTTTAATTAGAACATTTATTTAAAAACAGTATTTTCATTTAAAATAATAGCAATTGCAGTCACATTTTAAATTTACAAAATATTATTTTAAATTATTAAAAAAAACACCATCTGAAATTAAAAAATATGAAATGAAAATGAAAATGAGTCATTCTAGGGATATCGCTGAAAACTTGGACATGGATATTCCACGTTCCTGTAATATCTGTGCTGTTTTGGTTTTTCAAAATTCACGGTGTATCGATTATAAAAGTTGGGTACTTTTAGCGACTTAAATTAATGTTTAAATTTATCTAACTTTTTTAAGCAATTATTTTTTTCAAATTGTATCGCATATGAAAGCTTAGATCTTCTACTTTTAAGGTAATGGTTTTGAAAATAATCTGTTTATTTATAGAAAAATTGCAAAAAAAACAAAACCTTTTTTGTTCGCTAAAAACTTAAAAAGTGACCAACTTTGAGGCGTGATACACCGTAAACTACATTAAATGTTGAGTAAAAAACAGTACATATATCATGGGAACATGGAATAGCAATGTACAAGTTTTGCTTATATCCAAAGACCATTTCAAAATCAACTAGATTGTTTCAAAAACTTTTTGATGACTCCAAATGTAATTTATAAAACATCAATTGAAATTCAATACATTAAATCAAATTAAAAAAATATTTGTTGAATTTAAATAATTTTTTTAATTGCGTTTGGTATTTCTAAGTTTAAATTGATATTTCTTAAGTATCAATTGCAAATTTTTGAATTTTATTTGTAATTTTTTTTTGATTCAAATTGTGTTTTTTATTTGTTTTTTTTTTTTATTATTTTTTTTATTTTTGTTGTCATATGGCAAGTTTTAAATTTTTATTATGGCGATACTACATAAATATTTTCTTTTTATGAAAAAAAGGTTTGTTTTTCGAATTTTATTTCTATATCTTTAACTACTTGCAAAGAAAAAGAACTATATCTACCTGACTTTTCTTTATTTTCTACAAATACAATTTGAACACTTGGGTCCGCCAAAACACGTAATATATTGTATGGGCTGCTCTACTTTTAGTAATAAACACATAATGAGATTTGTATTGTAGCTTCTTTATTATTGAATATTGTATAATTATTTAGGAGTAATTATTACTGTGTAATATATATTTTTGGCCCTTAGGGCCTGAATTGAATAAATAAATAAAAATAATTCCATTGTAAGCTTTCCATTTTATATTTTTTTTTGACAAATATTTTTGTTTACATTTAAAAGAGAAAAGTGGATACTTTCCATGACTTGGCAGCACTTTTATAAATTCCTAATTTTTAAGCAGGTATATTCATAGCTACTTAGAAATTCCATATGACATAAATTTGTATCGAATATTTAAATAAAATATGGATTTTAGTCAAAGGTCAACCAAAGAATGAGTGTAGCTCGCGTCGTATAGAAAAAAGTAATACAATTGGATTCACGAATTTTATTGTTTTAAAAGACAATATACAATTTAAATAATTCCATTAAGGACCTGTGCGAGGTAGCTAAATAAACTCTACAAGAAATGTCAAACCTTTGTAATCTGCAGATATAAAAACCAAGACTAAATGGTTTGCATCGTGAGAGACATCATCATGGTGTTGTGTCGTTTTAAATCTTACATCCTCAAAAAGTCACGTAACTATCACATGATCTTCTTTGCTATTTAATGATAATACGTACTTACCCTTACGTTTTTAATAAAAAACATATTTGTTTTATTTGGTTGTACAGCACCATGACAATGTCTCTCATCATGCAAAAACGTACCTAAAGGTTTGACATTCTAGTTAGAAAGTATTGAATATAATTAGATCCGGGGACATATATGATAATATATAATTAGATATGACATATGTGATACACTTTAAGGACAGATTAAGCACCAGATCTATTAATAACCTAACGGATTAGCAAAATTTGTTGATTTTTGTGTCCAGATAGGAGCAAATATGATCATCTGGTACCAGATCTGTTCATGTCAGACCTAGTACAAGATTGTAGCCATTTAAGCCGTAAAATGAAAATGTATAATCAACAAAATAAAAATGTATTTTCTCTGATGGACATATTATCCAGAGCAAATTGGACCTGATTATATACGGTGTAATATGTTCAAAATTTTATTTAGTTGCCTTTTACGGTAAAATTTTTATACTTTTCCTCTCTCTATGTTAGAACATATTTAACACCTAAAAGTGTATACAATTCTATTTATATTAAATAATATTTTAAATGAACAAAAAAATACAAGGTATTCTAAAAATAATAAAAAAAAAAAAAATTCAATTTTTGAAATCAGTACGGGAGCCGTGTTTAGATATCGAGATAGAAAAAATGTTGAATTTTATTAAAATAATGGGTGCTCGAGGAACATTTATGCTGCATAGGATATATAGTTTTTGAGTTACTCGACGAAAAGTGTAATTTTTACTGAAGTTACTGAATTTAAGTTTCCAGATTTTTTTTTATCTCAAAAACAAAAAGATAGATAGGTGAGACTTTAACATTCCCAACTTTAAATATAAAAACGATTCTATTTTGCATGCAAATGTCATTTTGTATGGCGCTTACGAGATTTTCGAAATGGCTTCATTTTTTTTACTTGAAAATTTCATACTTATCCAATCGGGTGGCAAATGTTATTTTCTACCACAAAAACCAAAAAAGTCTAATTTCAAAAAATTGAGGAGGAATAATTGATTCGACTGTAGGCAAAATGGTTCAAAAATAGAAATGAAAAATGCACAAAGAAAAAATACCTTCAAAAAATTTAAAAATTACCCAAAAGGCAAATACGAAATTTCACAAAAATGAAAAATTACCCAAAATATAAAAAAAGCAATTTTTTAACAACAAACAAAAAACTATAAAAATCCTATAATTATCTCAAAGAAAAAAAAATGTTTTCGAGCATCATAAAATGATTATTAGTTTTATCCTAACTGATCATATTATGAACGTTGAAGATGATCTTATAATCATTTTATGACCGACCATACTATAATCATAATCATTTCTTATTCACAAACACTCATGATGCCTCACCGTTAAATTTTATTGTAGGGTTTTTAAATTTTTCGAATTTCAATTCCTTTTTAAAAGTTGTTAGAATTGGGGAAAAAAATCATAAAATTGTTTAAACTGCAAGTTCTTTAGGGAAAAATTCATACATTTCCTCAAGATTTTTGGTCTATCTTAAAAAGGGGCGTTTTACATCGTTGCACCAAATGAGTTACGATCCGCTTAGAATGTTGTTTGGAGAGCGGAAGAATTATTTTAATTTTTCTTATTTTTTTGGAGAATTGAATCATCTCCAAAAGTCTGTGTCAAAATCCATTTTTTCAGGATTTCAAATATAATAAAGTAAATGTTGTAAAGTTATATCCAAAAACCTTTAAATGGTCAAATCATATCAAAATTAATATGTTTAATATAAAATTCCATTTTATTAGATTTTTTTAACCCAACCTAAAAATTAGCTAAGTAGCCAATTTAGCCATAAAAAATGGATTGTGTCTAGCCGCAAGGTTAAGTCATTTAAATTTTCCCTATCAATTTGTTTTTGTTTTCTTTAACGATTGCAGTTAATTTTATACAAAAGTGATTGAATTTTTTCTAATATTTTACTAAAAATATTTGAGAAATTAGAAAAATATTCTGTCCGGTTGCGGTTGGCGTTGTCGATTTCTAAAAAATACGCCTGCATATAAAACGATATTTTTTGTTTTAAAATTTACAAATAAATACCCGACAAATGTATTGTAATTTGGAGAATATATTAGTTGAACTCGATTGTGAAATTTTGCAAGAACTGTTTTTATAAGGAATTCGTAGTAAAAACGCCTTACTGTAGATATCGACAACGCCAACCGCAATTAGGCTGATTAAAATTTGGGCACCACTTTGATTAAATTCGTGTTGATTTTTTGCATTATATTCCAAATTTAAAAAATTGCTAGCCATTTTTTCATCTAAAAAAATGTTCGATTTTCATCAAGAAATTTTTTAATATTTACCTCTGCGCAAAATTGAATGACAGGATTTTTGTTAACAATTTAATTTGAATACTCTAAACAATATCGAACAACTAAACATGTCAAATTTTACATCCATTTGTAAGGATATCTATTATTCTTGATCGCCTATTGGCCGCTTAAGACATCAGCTTGCCACTAAATAATGCAAAATTTTAGGATTTACTGTCAAATTATCAGTCAATAGTTTTGAGTGTTACATTAGCATGGCGCCAATGCACACATTTTTTTTTTTTTGTAAATATAGATATCCATATTTTTCGAAATTTTCTTAGAAAGGTTTTTGTAAAAAATGGTTTAAAAGGTTAATTTTTATTAAAAATAATAACATTTTTAAAAACTCGACTAGCTTCTAAGTAAAATTACGTGCGATAAATAATCGCTAGATTTTCGACCGACAGTGTTTCCTGTTAGAGGCGAATTGAATTCGTAGATCTGTCGAGAAAACTGCAATGCGAGAAATACTGAAACGGGATAAAGAAATCCTAAAACATTTGTGACACAAACGTTATAAAAATTTGATGCTTCAGTGTATCCAATGTACATGAGTTCGCCCAACTGATGGTATTTCTTAAACATACACTGCGGGAAAAGAATCTATCCCAGGACACGTCACGTAACCGGTTCCTTGTGATAGAGACCGGTCGCGGGGCCAGTTTTTTTATATAAAAAGGACCAGTCGCTGGAACATGGGCTTGTCCTAGAAGGGGGTCTAAAAGAACATGCCACACAACTAACACCAAAGAACATATCAAAAAAAAAAAACGCAAAATAACATGGTTGACCTTTAGGAACTAGTCCTCTTTTCACCTATCAAGGGACAGGTCCCAATTTCACGCAGGATACTAATAAAAATTTTTCCTAGATTTTTTTGTAATATTTCTATTTAAATCATTACAGTAGTTAAAACATTTTTCGATGCCGTGTACATGTAAAATAAAAAAAAAAAAACGGAAAACTCGTTAAACCTTTTTTTTTGTAAAAATCGAAACCAAAACCGGTTTTTAAAAAGCAATTTTCGAATAAACTGAAAACCGGTTTTTTAAAAAGGCCGTTTATTTTTGAATTCTCTAATTTGGATTGAACTAATATTTTGGAATTATGGACGTTATTCCAAAGGTGAAAAGTTCAATCAGACAATTCTGCCAAGATTGTTAATCCCACGTTATACCAACGCATAACCGACAGTCGCTGATGCTTTGCCTGGGTACTCATACCAAGGACCCCATAAAACAGGATGAACAAACTACCAAATTTTTAGCCACCCATGATGCCATGATGCCAAATGGTGCGACAACAAAAAAAAAAAATCTTAGTCGAGACCTAGAAATTCTAAGCCGATTTACAGAAAAACTTAGCCTTTAGGTTGTACCAATTCAAACATTGTACCATTCAAACATTCACATCACAATCACTGTACTTGCGCTACAACTCTTGCTAGAGGCTAAATCTTTGTGTAAATCGGATAAGAATTTCGTGGCCTCGACTAAGAATTTTTTTTGTAGTCGCAATATTTGACATCATGGATGGCTAAAAATTTGGTAGTTTGTTCATCCTGGTTTAAAGGGCCTTTGCTCATACTTTTCAATATAGTACTCGTTACAACTCAATACTACAATTTAATTTACAATTAACTTTTTTCAGTCTTACAAGTTTTCCGGGGGGGTTATCTCTGATTTTGATATGTGGTATAGGTGGCAAAATATTAGAAAATGAGGCCCATTTTAAAGTTCTTTATTTTTTAATTTTGAAATATGTATATTTTTTTAAGTTATTGTAATTGATTTTCAAACCTATAATTGAAACAAATATTTACTAAAAACTAAAAAAAATCGCAAAATTCGTGATTTATTATGCCTCCTTTACCACTAAGAGTGGACCATGCAGCAGAACTTTCTTGTTAATCCCATTAGCAATAAACAAGTAGCCTAAAGTTAATATAAACTGAAAGGGGAAAGTACTTGATTTTTATGTTTCTAGGTGCGTTCTTAACGTAAAGCATTGGCTTCACTGTGGAACGGTGTTATAGTTTGGGCGTTAGGAAAGCTATTTATGGCATGTTTCTAGATAACAAGTTTCTCAAAAATGTTGCCCAATTGAGTATTAAAAATTAGTTTGCGGTTCTATAATACAAATGTCAAGTTTTGTTGAGTGAAAACGTAAGTGTAACTCTTTTTGCGGTTTCTACATAACAATTTCAATTGTCAATACTGTCAAAAACATACAAGTAAAAAAAAGTAATTGTGTGTATCACAAAAGAGTATTTTATTAGTTTTTTTTTTGTTGTTTTCTTTTCTTTTGTTTTGTTTTCTTCATCTAATCTTGGCTGTATTTCAGAATTTAAGAATCATTGAAAAAACTTCCTTTTTGATGCGAAATGTAGCAATGAAACTGAAAAATTACAAAAATGAAACCCAATACATTTAAGGCATCTCGGATATTTCTGCGGCATAAACGAATGTCTACACCATCACTTGAATCACTATCAAAATTCAATTCAGTAGATGGAGACATTTTTTTCCTTTATTTTTTTTTTTAATAAATAAATTTTATTCACAAATAATTATTCATATAAATTAACTTTGTTTTGTAAATAAAAAACAGCTGTTCGTTTATATTTGTACTAGAGTTGCCATTTAGTAATGAAAGAGTTGTATTTTAGCATAAAAAAAGTAAACAAAATACAAAACTATATACTATGGCAATAATGTAATTTGACAATATAAAAAAAAAACAACGTAACAAAACGTAAGTAAGACAAGTGTACTATAAAAACTCATTCACTTACGTACTTGTTTGTGTACAGCTTGTCTGTTTGAGAAATTACTTGTTATGTAGAAACATGGTATTAATTTTGTTTATTTAAGCGTTGGAAAGGAACTTGGTGTTTATGTTTGCATGTGCTTTCCCAACGCTTTGTAAAGCATCGTCTTTACCGTCTAACAATTATTTTCATTTGGGCGTTGGAAAAGCACTGAGTACATACCATTAATTTCTCTGATTTGCCAGTACTGGACCTATAAATATTTTTGCCTGGGTACTAATACTACAATACATATAAATGTTAACACTACAATAACTCTCTACCACCCACTGATTTTTGTGTAAATCAACCGCTTGCTGTCTTGATGTACTAATTATTGCAGTATGTGCACAACTGTTGTAAAAATCCATACAAAACAAAAAAAAAATGAAATAGAATTTAGTAATAACCTTGAAAACATAACGCATCTATGCTTAACTTAGCACACAATAATCAATCCTATATTTTTTATTGCTTTATTACCAACCAACTATTCGCGGAAATTGTCCTTTTGTGTGTTTGTTTGACAAGGGGAATAAAGGAAGTACTACTGACTTTTTATCACTCTTTTTTTTATCACTACTATTACACCTCTCTTAAACATTTTCCTTTATAAAATCAATGGCTATGTAATTCTCTCTCCATCTAAACTAAATGTGAATTGAAAAATTTTTTGTTTACAGCACAACAAATTGTTTTTCCCGTTAAAAAATTTCCCTTGAACTTTAATGGTCATAAATCATATATTAAATTGTAAAAGTTATTTTTTTTTTAATTTAAAAGAAATTCACAACCACTAAACCTTAAATGTCACTTTTCGCTGGATTAGAGACTATACACTCACAAAAAAAAGTCTGTAATGACAACTGAAAATTTTGCTGTTATTACGGAAAATTTTTCTAATTTGAACTCAGCGGTATTTTTTTTTTTTTGCTAATCTTAGCAACACATGTCTGCTGGCGTGTACAATGAATTTAGTAGCCGCTACTAAATTTTAGTAAATTGCTGCAAACTGCAATTTAAAATAGATGTGCTAAAATCAGCAACAAATTTTACTAAATATTAGTGAAATGGAAAAAGAAGGAAAGTTAATAACCGCTACTAAAGATTGGAAAAATTACTTGTATGTACAAAGTTTATTAAAATAAATTATGTCGAAGTAAGAACAATTTTTGATAAATATTAGTAAACTAAACTCAAAGAATTGTAAAATATAGCAAAATTTTAATTTATAAAAAAAAAAATATTAAAATGCACAAATTATACAATTATTTTTTTAGATACACTTGCTTTACTTTAAAGCTGCTAATTTCTTTTGAAATTGTCTTACGAATTTGAGTATACAAATTTATATTTTTTATTTATTGAGCAATGTTTTTTATTTTATTTATTTTTTTAAAAAAATATTTTAGGAAAATTTGAAAAAAAATCAAAAATAGTAGAAACATAAACGAATTTATCATTTTGTTTTAATTTAATCATTTTTGTTTTGAAAAATATTTTTTTTTTATTTTAAGGTCAAATTTTAATTGTTTTAAGTGCTAACTTTTAGAACTTTTTAGTGCTATTTTAAGTGAACGTCCTATTTTTGTACATGAGTCGGTTGTGGAAAGTTTCTTCACTTCCGAGCTTCCCCTTTTTCAGCCTATGTAAAATTTTAAGGCAATTTAAGTTTATAAGTATAAGTTTTAATTATAGGAAATAACATTTCTTTCAATATCCACTTTTTTTAAAATAAGTAATTGTATTGCTAATTTTAGCAATTTGTAAATATTTTGTAAATCTTCTGCAATTTGTAAAATGTGAATTGCAAAAAAAATTCACTTAATAATGACTTTTTTTTTTTACTTAAAATCAATACAAAAATAGTTAAGTGGAATTGAAAACCGTTTACAAATTTTTCTTCTAACTTTTTTCTGAGTGTATATCAAATTTGCGTGAAAATATATTGTAGTAAATTTTCATATATCGTTAAAAATTATTTTTTTATAGAAAAAATAAAATAGAAAAATATCAATTTTGCTATTTGCAGCCACATTTTTTCTCAGTAACTTAGGGCATTACATTCTCTTTATTTTATAAACTCTCTGATAAACTACTGCAGGAAAATAAATAAGAATTTTTGACAGCATTTTATAAAATTTATGACAAGTCATAAACATAGTTGTTTTTGTTTTAAAACTCATTACAAAACTGCAGGATATCGTATTTAGCACGTGTTAATTTTCATAGACTACCCAGACAGAAAACAACTGATTGAATCTAAAGAAAATGAGAAAAAGGAAAGCCAAAATTACAGTGATACACAGAAAGAGATAGATATACAACAAAAAATATCTAATTTTTCTATCTCATTTTGCAAAGCACTGCAATGTCAAAATAACCATACGGTTGGAGAATTCTTGTTTGACATATGTCATAATCTATCCTTATAGTCTGTTGTTTTTTTTTTTTCTTTTAAAAATTGGCATAAACAAAGTTTATATAAATTTCAACGTGGAATTTAAAGTATGTGAAAGAGTATAAGAGTATATATATATAAATTGTCATAATTATTTGATGTACAACAAAATCTGAAAAAAATTCTTACACACACACTATTCGAAATAATCATAAAGTCAAAAACATATGTACATTCTAAGGAATTTTTCCCAAACGCGAATTTATTTTTTTAAACAAAATACTACAGGTAGAATTTGTTAGAGAAAAGTACAACTTGGTGTATTACAATTCTTGTTATGTCTTTAAGTACGTCAAATAGTTAGTATGTATGTCCTTGGATTTTGCCATTAACATGTTAACACAACTGCATATTTGAGTTCTAATGAAATTGGATTTCCAAAGTAATGAGGTGCATTATTTTGTCGTGTACACTTATAAAAAAAATCTGTATAAAATTCTGCTAAGATAACACTGCAGAATTTTCAACGAATCCTGGACTGCTAAATTTAGGTGAGCTTATATTTAGCATACATGCACAATTTCAGTTAGTATGGTCCAAAATAATGGTAAAACATACAACACCAAACATAAAAATCAAATTTGTATAACTATAATGCTAGACTAACATAATATTTTATGAGTTTTAAACGAAATACGTTTTCAGATTGTAAAAAAATCCGCATATAAAAAATTAATTAATTTCTACAATGAGCAATTCGAATTAAATAGGATTTTTCAAGCGCAAATCTCACAGTCCCAGAAATTATAATCTGTCGAATTCTTATAGATCGTGAGAAAACAAAAGTCCTACACAGAGCTTAAAGTGTTTGAAAGAGAATGGATCTTATATTGATAAACATGATTACAATATCAGATAAATGTCCGCCTCTGTTAGCCTCACGAATCCGAGCCCTTTTGAGCACATTTTTCATTACATTCTCAAACATTTCACGCGGTATTTCATTAATTTCATCACGAATATTTTATTTAAGTTGCTTAAGCGTTTCTGGTTTCTTTGCATAAACCTTGATTTTCAGATATCCCCACAAACAGAAGTCCGGAGCAGTCAAATCAGGCGACCGTGGAGGCCAATCAATATCACCATTTCATGAAATAACTTGTTGTGGAAAGAGGTCTCGCAGTAATTCCATTGTAATCCTGACTGTATGCGATGTGGCACCGTCTTGTTGATACCACATGTTAATCAATCCCAAAGCATACAGTTGTGGTTTTAAAAAGTTTTCAATCATATCATGATATCGCTCCCATTTAAAGTTACCATCACGCTGTTTTCATTTTTAAAGAAGTAAGGTCCAATGATTCCTCCTGACCAAATTGCACACCAGACTGTTACTTTTAATGGACGCAAAGGTGACTGATGAATAATTTGAGGGTTTTCCATTGCCCATAACCGACTATTCTGTTTATTCATATATCCATTCAAATGAAAATGTGCCTCGTCACTCATTATGATTTTTTCATGAAAATATTTTAAGGGTAGGGCCATTTCCTAGTATTTCGGTAACGATTTTCTAGTTATTTTGGTAACGGTATTTTACGGGCAACAGTTTTTAATTATTTCGGTAACGGTATGTTAAGGTTAACGATATTTAACTTATTTCGGTAACGGTATTTTAGGGGTAACGTTTTACAGGGTATACTATGTACTTTGTTTTGCCGCCATTTTGGTAAACATTAGTCTTGACAGTTCATATTTGGCAGTTATTATGGAAAATTTATTATGGAAAAATATTCGATAAACCAACGTGCTTTAATCGTTAAAACAGCTTGCCCATCCCCGATTTTCATGAAAAAATCATAATGAGTGACGAGGCACATTTTCATTTGAATGGATATGTGAATAAACAGAATAGTCTGGGCAATGGAAAACCTTCAAATTATTCATCAGTCACCTTTGCATCCATTAAAAGTGACATTCTGGTGTGCAATTTGGTCAGGAGGAATCATTGGACCTTACTTCTTTAAAAATGAAAACAGCGTAACGGTAACTTTGAATGGGAGCGATATCGTGATATGATTGAAAACTTTTTAACGCCACAACTTTATGCTTTGAGCTTGATTAACGTGTGGTATCAACAAGACGGTGCCACATCGCATACAGCCAGGATTTCAAGAAATGGTGATGTTGATTGGCCTCCACGGTCGCCTGATTTGACTGCTCCGGACTTCTGTTTGTGGGGATATCTGAAAATCAAGGTTTATGCAATCAAACTAGAAATGCTGAAGCAACTCAAACAAAATATTTGTGATGAAATTAATGAAATACCGCGTGAAATGTGTGAGAATGTAATGAAAAATGTGCTCAAAAGGGCTCGCATTTGTGAGGCTAACAGAGGCGGACTTTTATCTGATGTTGTATTCCATATATAATTGCCGACATTAAATAAAACAGTTATCAATATAAGATCCATTCTCTTTCATTTAATTAAAAATTATAAACAAAGTAGTATACCTTCCTGGCCGACACCCTGTATTCACATATGGGTATTTCCACAGAAAGGTCAACCGCTACCAAAATATTAAAGTTGAAGAAAAAAGACTTTTCTGAGAAAATTTAGTTGGTTAATGCATTGGATTTTAAGAATATAGCTAATTAAATACATATTACCATTTGTAATTTAAGAAAAGTGGTCTGCAAAGAGCAGCTTTGCTTTTTTTGGTTTTAGCGTTTTTAATTGACACTTTTCCTTGAGTTATTTCTAAGTGTTACATATCATGTCGATTGCACTCTTCTTATAGACTAAATATACCAACAATAAATATTTAAAAACACCACAGTAGAGATCAAGCAAACTCCGAATAACGGTATAATTCAAAGATTCTTTGTACTACATTCTTCTATCCCGTTCGCGACCGAAAATAAGCATTTGTGTTTAGTTCTCCGTGAACGTTGATCGGAATAGTTTGATATTTACAATTCAAAACAAAATAACCGAGATCATTTAAAAAAACCAAACCTAAAACATTTTGATCCATAAATAAACCTAAAAAATGCCTTTGGAATCATTGTTCCGTTCGCGATGTCCCGTTCGCGATTCTAAAAAAAATAATAAGGATAATAAAAAAAAACAAAATGCTAAATAAAATCTTTATATCTCTGCTTTAGTTAAAAAATAATCTCCATTTAATAAACTGACGAAATTCGCAGAGTTTTAAACAAAACCACACACCGAAAAAAATGACTTACATTTTTTGTCCCGTTCGCGATCGCAAGTTTATTCAAAATATTTGGAGAACGTTCATATTTTATAATTTTCTTTTTGTTCTCAAAAATTGTTCTACTAAAATGCTATTAAATATTTATAAAAAGTTAAAAAAAAATTTGAGTTTTCATATTTTTTTTTTCAAGTTGAGTGCGTACGAATGTCCCGTTCGCGATCCTGGATATGCCCATATATGATCAGAACTGGCGCTAGATCTAATCAGATTCAATTAGATTAATTTTTTCTTATTAATTTATATACCTGAGAAAACTATGGATAATTTTTTATAGGGTTTTAAGGTATGCACTCTGAACTTTTAAACCCATAAAAATTTATTCCGAATAGATGAGGATGTAGCACGTTTTTTCAATTAAAGTGAAAACTTCTCTTATTTTGGTAATTTTAAAATCTTATAAAATTCCTTAATTAGATTTGCAAAATTTTAACACTCGTACCCGCCCAACTCTACTTTGAACGGCTGTAAAGAATTGAAATAACGATATTTCTTAAAACAAAAATCTTGGAAGATTTGCATTATTTTTAGACAATACCAGTTAGGAGGTTTCATGCAATTGTGGTTAGCGCGTTGGACTGTTACACAGAAGAAAAAAACCATAATTGGATAAATAACATAACTTGGCTATAAACTAAAAAGCTTAAACAATTTAGCCAACTTTTTATCCGATGGCGAGCAACAACTTTTCCAAGACTTATCATCTCGCGCAATTACAGTGTTACCATATTCGAAGCCCTTCATATTTTACTTTCTTACATCTCTTCTTTTACATCTCATCCCCTTCCAAAGAATGCAACAATAATTTACCGATCGTTGCTTTTTTTTAACAGAAACGTCGTATTTTTATCATATTTGTGTCAAATAATGTATACTACGTTTATACCGTTTCGGTATTTTACGCGAAAAAAAAAGATTCCTCGATTTATTCGTCAGACCTATCGATTCTAATTTGCCTCTAGCGGGAAAAATCTAGCGATTCTTTATCAGACGTAGTTTAATTATTAAAACACAGTTGCATGTTCAAAAATATTATAAAATTCACAAATTTATATTATTTTTATAAAAAAAGCAACCTCAATGATTTTTTTGTGAAAGCTTTCTTAAAGTCTTTATTTTTTATTTTTTCACAAATTAAGTAACCTGTGGTCTTTACTAAAGGTACAAATTAAAATGTTAGGTCTCCTTTTTGTTGTAGGTTATTTATTAATGAAATTTTTATAAAAAATAAATTTCAGGAAACTACCACAATATTAGGGAAACTACCGAAACGTGCAATATATCAAATTAAAGGTCAGAGTTCATTCCATATGAACGTTGCAATACATAGCTTTAACATTTCTTAAACTTTAGCGAACTTTAAAATTCTAACACCATGCGCGTGTTGTTTGTCTAGGGTATTCAATTAATCAACTTTTCATTTTAATTGAATAAACGTTTAAATAATTTAAATATTGTTACGATTTTACCCTTTATAAAATCGTTGATTTATTTACCTTTTAAATAAATCGAGTTCTTTCTATATTGCAAATAATAAACACTGTTTGAAATTATTTATAGCTTTATTTATTTATAATAGAAACACTTTATTTACACGATGTAGATAGACTAAACGTTAGCCACACTTTAGTTCTTCACACTCAGCGTTTTACTTATTAATTGATCTACTGCATCACCAAGTACCTGTATTTATATGTATGAGTAGTCAGGTATTCTAGTTATTTCTAGTTATTACTTCACTAGATTTTTCCAGCTGTCAAAAATCGTATGAAGAAATTTCTATTGGTAGAAATTCCTTGTAACAATATTAAAATTAATCATATTTTTAAACATTTTTTTTATATATATATGTTTTGTTTACCAATTTTTATTAATCGTATAAAATTATTCGAATTTTGGGCATTTTAAATTATTTAAACAATTATTTTATAGAATTATACGATTAATCGAATAACGATTAACCGATTAAATACCATTTGTAGAAATAATGAGTGGCAAATAATAAAGGGACATCGTAAAATGTTTCGAAAGCCTCTCCAAAATAAAAACAGTTCCACTGTTCCATTCTTCCGTAGCCTACAAAGGAATTTCACAGAGAAAGTCCATATATTGCTTTGTTTTTTAATCCGATAATAATAAAAAAACAACACGAAGTAGTTACATTTGTATAATCGAACTTCATTGCTGTCACAATGTTCTAACCCAAGGATAATTTAATTCTTAAATAAATGAACTCCCCTTTTCTGGGTGGATTCTTTACAAATTTCTATTCATTCATCACAATTATATATTATTACAAAATATTTAATTAAAAATTCTTTGAACGTCCTATTTAATAAACACCGTTAATTTTTATTCATAATTTGCATAATGCATTTTAGTTATTTTTTTTTGTTGTTTCATATCTTATTTGATTTATTTTAGTTGTCTTTATATTGTATTATTACAGACATAATCACGTGTCTGGATTCTAGTACAATATGTCGGTATGTTTATTTTATAACATACACCTCATACTTACACAAATACTAACAGACACAATTTTACCTCAATTGTTTATTTAGACGGTTTTTTTTTTACTTAAAAAACGCCCTCCTTAAACACTTCACTTTGCTTCTTTTTTTGTTTTCGTCATCGTTTATTTTGTTTTTTATCATCAACTATTATCATCATTACATAAACATATTGTAGAATGTACACAAAATATCAAAATCACGTATGCACCTCAATCCACCGGCCAAGGAAAAGCAACCAAACCAAGAAATCCATTTCAGACCTTACACAGTACAATCAAGTAACTTGGCAAAACTAAACAAATTATAACCTTCTTGCCGGTATTTGTTGTTCTTTCATTTAACTTTGTTTGACTAGAGATGAACAAGTGAGTTATTGATTTTTTTTCGAATCCTTATCACTAAGTTTTTGTTAAAGAAAAGGAACTATTGTGGTACGTTACCATTGCTTGTACATGGTAAAAGAGTGTTTTGTTTCAAAACACATTAAGTGGAAACGTAACCTTAGATGTTAAGATTACGAAGGCCCAGAATCTAAGGTTTTCTTATTATGTATAGTTAAATGTTATTGAACCTGAACTTTTGATTTTTGTTGAGTTGTATTATCTGAAAACAAATCTGTATTCTCAGTGATCGTCTGTATGAACTTCCGAACATGAAATGCAAATTCTCAATTTCAAGTTAAAAATTTAAAATTGGTGTTTTGGGATTTCCAACAGATGTTTTTGCAAAATTCTGTATTATACAAACAGAGATGCCAGAAGCTATTTTGAAAATTCCCCAGGTTTGCTATAAAATTCCCTTTTTTTTCCTACATGTAAAACTTTTGTTCGTACATTTTTCCCTACACAATAAATATTATGAATTTAATTTAAAAAAAAAATTATAATCTCATACCTCAAGATCTTATTTAGCAAATTTCAATTAACATTTTTTAAATTATAATTTTTCGTGCTAAGCACTGAGATCGAAATAGATTTAACACACATTTTTTATACGCAAAAATTATAATCGAGTATGTTAAAATCTGCGGGAAATTGAAATTTATGGCATCTATTACACTGTTTTTCAAAGTTTTATTTGATTCACTAAATTGTCCCGATCTTAGACCAATTGAACGATGCTGGGCTTTGGTCAAAATGGTCTGCTTCCAGCAAAAAGGTTACAAAGGATACCATAAAATCCCTAAGGGGCGGAATTTTAGAAAAAGTGAAAACAATTATTTTTTTCATTACAATCTTTTAAATATGAATTAAAGGGTGGTTAAATTTTAAGGGCCGATGTTGATTTTAAATAAAACAAATTATTTAAGAAATGATTGCCATTTCTTTTAATTATGATAATATGGTATGGTTTAATTATGTATGGAACAAAATATCGGCGAAATGGCCGCCGTGACCTCGGCGGCACTTCTCCATCCGATGGTCCAAATTTTCGATGACGCTGAGACATAATTGAGGTTCTATGCCGTTAAAATGCCGAATTATGTCATCTTTTAGCTCTTGAATTGTTGCTGGCTTATCCACGTACACCTTTTCTTTCAAATAAACCCAAAGAAAGCAGTCCAACGGTGTCAAATCACATGATCTTGGCGGCCAATTGACCTCGCCACCACGTGAGATAACACGGCTATTCAATTTGTCGCGCAAAAGAGCCATTGTTTCGTAAGCTGTGTGTCAAGTGGCACCGTCCTATTGAAACCACATATCGTGCACATCCATATCGTCAATTTCTGGATTCAAGAATTCCGGTATGATCTCGCGATAGCAAACACCGACGGCGAGTCGAGGTTGACGGCTATTCTGTCACACTATCGCGAACAACAGCAATGTTGTCCACAGAACGAACTTGGCGAGCATGCACAGGTAATTTCCCATTTCCTACAGACCCGATTTGAAGAAATATTTGCACAATTATCACGATTGTGGACACATTTGGTCGATTATGCTGACCAAAAATATCACAAAGTGCATTTTGATTTGAACGCCCATTTTCATAATAAGCCTGAATAACTTTAACGCGTTGCTCGATTGTGTATATTTCCATGGTTCAAATTGAGTTAGTCTGAAGTTGACAAATTTCAAATGAAATGCAGAAAAAACTTGACGTTTAGGTGCGGTTCACATTCAACATAGGCCCTTAAAATATAACCACCCTTTATTATTAAATTATTGTTATTTCATTGTTTTTTTTTTTGTTAAGTTATCTACTGATTCCACAGACTACACAGACAGGTTACCAATGACATAAGTCAAACAAGAATTTTCGATGGTTATTTTGACATTGTAGTGATTTAAAGAATGAGAAAAAATAAAATCCATATAAATTTGTATGGTTGTATCACGGCAATTTTGACATTTTCTTTTACTCATTTTCTAGTGGCCATTTTGATTCAATTAGATGTTTCCTGTCTGTCTAGTCTGTGACTGATTCTATTGTTGGTTTTTATAAAACACATATAAATTTATGTTTTTTAAGAAAAAAAAAATACAACACAATTATTTATTAACCTTTCTAATCCGGTCGAATAAAGCGTATTCCGAATAGTGACCGAATATTCGTGACATCTCTTGAAATAAATTTATCAAAAATTTTATTTAACAAAATATTGAAAAATAATTTTATTTTATGCAAAAATATTTTTTTTTGAAAATCAACAATCAGAAAATATAATTCAAAAACAAAAGTTATGATTGGTTGATTTTTTTTCTAAAATTGATCAATTATATTGAAAGTGTTTACACCACTTTAAGTGCTCCATAGATTTTCAATGTTATTTATTAATTTTTGTTTGTTTATTTTGAAATATATTGAAAGTCTGTAACTACAATAATATTAAAAGTTTATCAATTTTATTGAATAAATTCAAAATGAATTGGAATTTGTATTTTTTAATTTTATATTATGAAGAAGTGTGTGTGGAATATTGAAATTTTAGTTTCTGAATTTTGTTGTTGATTAAAAAATAAATAAATAAAATTCAAAAATGCTTATAAATTATTGCAAAATAAAAAGTAATCACCATAAACGTGTGTTTTTTTGCTAAACTTTCCAAAAATTTTTTATAGAATGAAAAATATTAATGAATTTAATTTATAATTTTGTAACAACATGAAAAAATTATATACAAAACTAATAGAATGAAAATTTACTATTTGGTAAATATTTTTTTAAATATTTTTTGTATTTGAAAATCGGTTCTCTTTTCCCTACACGTTAAGTTTTAGTAAAAAAAATCCCCTACAAATGGCATCACGAATTACAATAGTTATAAAGTGTAGTAATTTCATGAAAATTTTATATTACCTGTCATTGTCTTTTGCGTCTTATATTTAAATTATCCTGCCTTTGTTAGTGAAAAACTAATTTGTGTAAATTTTTTAACAAGACAATTTTCTTTCAAATGATCCTGTACATTTTTGTTTTTTTCTTACAAAAAAAAAGTAATAAAATAAATATAATTTTTACCTTTTTGAAATAAAATTTTATATTTTTAAATGTGTTGTTCTGCCCTTTCCACATGTTTTAGATTTTTGTTTTGTTTTTATTATATTTTTTTTTCATCCCTTGTGTTTTAGGCTATTCAAATGTCTGGCAATGTGTCTGGCTGGTTTGTTGGCTTGTTGCTATAATAACCTTTTACTCCTTCTTCTCCTTTTCCCGTGCGCCAGTTTTTTTATTTTGTGTTATTAAACTTGCATCATTTTATATACACGATGATGATGATTTTTTTACCCTTTCTAGAAAATATTACAAATGTACATATATATTTTGAAAAAATTGTTTGCAATATTGTTGCACATTTTTAATTAATTTTTAAATTTGCCAAACTTCATTCTGTAATATTTTTGCTAGACTTTAATTTTGTAAAATCTTTGGAAATGTTTAACAATTTCAGATATTTGTAAATTTTTGAATTTTTGAAAATTTTGTGTTTTGTTGTAAGATTACTGCAAATAATACACATTTGTATTGATTTTTTATGATTTCCTTAGTATTATTTTTGCAAGATAGCATAACTTACAAGTTCAGAATTAGACTCTAATATGTGTGTATGGTTTTTCAGCAAGATCTAGGTTTTGAATAGTCATACAAACTTCCTGTAAGAAGCATAATTTTTCATACACAAATTTTTGTAGTTAAAATTGCTGCAAACCAGACTGACAGTTCAAAAGAACTGAATACTCACAACTGAATTTTTATATTGACATTCAAGCGGAGGAGTTTACAACTGCATCGAAATGCTGACAATTTAATATCCAGCACTGTGAAAAAACAATAAGTAGATTTATTACTATTTACTGTGTGTTTTATTCATTTATTTTTCATAGTCGTCAATATCAACATCTCTGATGTAAATACGATCAAATCGATTGTCAAAAATTGCAAGAATTCTTTAGGTATTCTAAGGGCATTGCTACACGTTTAATATATATTGACCGCGACCAGTATTGCGATATTTTTTGAACATGTAGCATGAAGTATTGATGGACTGCGATCCAATCGCAGAATATCCTAATATTCTGAAATCCAGATCGCGGATCGTAAATCACGCGATAAATATTGAACGTGTAGCATGCTATGTGATATCAATTCGCGATACGTTAGTAAAAAATGAAAGAATAAATAAAATAAAACAAATAAAATAAAATACTCTGTGAAAAAAATTAAACAAATATTTATAATGTCACATGATAGTAAAAGCGAGTGTAAGTTGCCGGTAGAATCGGAGTTGGCACAGCGCAATAAATAATGTAAAACTGACGCGATAAATATTGAACATGTAGCAAGCATAAGCGCACGATACATCAATCCACTTAAATAAATAACGATCCACATATTACAATATATATTGAACGTGTAGCACTGCCCCAAGTAACCGACAACATTGGAGCTTAAAGAAGAACTAAAGTATAATATACATTTGCGGTGACAGTTTAAACATAATTCTTAAAATTAATGTATATTAGACTTAGAACTAACAAGTGAAATTTATGGCCTCCTTTTTAACCCTATTAGGGTTAAGACCGATTTACTGTGGGGATTGTGACAGAAGATTTTTCAGCCATTATTTCAATTTGCTGCTCGATGGTAGAAAATCGTTCTTTAGCGAAATTAAGATTGGACATGATACAGAAGAGAAAATTGTAAATATCAGCCAAAGGCTCTTTCGCAAAAAACATTTACTTAGCGAAATAACAAATTTTATAATCCCTGTGCCCACAGCAGCCCGGCTACGCAGAATTACTTTACTGGAATTAAGACCAAGGACCCTATAAACCAGGATGAACAAACTACCAAATTTTTAGACACCCATGATGCCAAATGGTGCGACTACAAAAAAATTCTTAGTCGAGGCCACGAAATTCTTAGCCGATTTACAGAAAAAGTTAGCCTCTAGCAAGGGTTGTACCAATTCAAACATGTACAACTGAAGAAAATTTTTAAGCTATTTTAAGGGAAATTCTGGATTAATTTTTAGTTCATATCTTTTTGTTTTGAATATACTTAGCACACTTAATATTTAATGGGAACTAAATAACTTTTCAAACATTAAGTGTTTCAGAAGCAGGTTTTCTTAACAAAATTAATGACAATTTTTTTTAATCTCCCTGTGAAATATATACTAAAATCAAATATAGGTAAAAATTAAACATAGAGGAAAAAATCGATCCTCAACAGAATTTTTATTATCATTTAGTTTAAAATACAATATTTTTTATCCTCATTTATCTTAAATAACCAAAGCTTATGTGTAAATGTAGTACACTATTGCCGATATGAGCAAAGAGAAAAATCTTTTGTTTTGCTTACAAAATGTTGTTGTTTAGTCGTCAAATTTCATAGTGTAAATGGGAGTAATATGTAACTGGATTTAACTCGAATTTTAACGAGACTTCGATAAAGTGTAAATTCAGTATTTATTGCTTAACTATAGTAATAAATGTCAAATCTGTATACAAATACTTGAAGTTAACGTTTATCACATGTGGTTTATAGATAAGTTACCAGATTTGCATGTATTATAGACGTAAACGTACGCCTGACTAATCCAGGCTTAAATTTATAAAATGTAAAATCTAGATGAAAGACCTGCAGTGACACAACAAAAAATTTTTATATTTTCTACAAATTTTTTTTTTTTTTTTTAATAATCGATTAATTTTTTCATTTGATTAACCGTTTTAGAAAAAAAAAACGTATAAGTTTTTGAACGATTAATCGATAAAAATACCTTTATATATTTAAGATGTTTCTCTGCTTGTTGATTGGTGACAAACAACAAACTAACCAGAATTTTACGTTTACCACAGATATTTCCATTAAAAATTTACATTTGTAACTATGGATACAAATGGAATAACAATGTAATTATGTGATGGAAAATTATTTTAATTTCCGAAAGTTCTTTTTAGCCTAAAACTTGACAACAGCTTAAAATTTTTTGACAATCAAAGTGATCCCATACTATATGGCAACCCTGCCTAGCAGTTTAATATAAGTAGTAAATTTAACGCTTTTTAGCTCTCCTCTCACTCTTTTCAAAGACACTCTCTCAATCACCTATAGTCACATTATTATTTTTTTATATAAACAAACGGAAATTATAAATTAATAAAACTAAAAATAGTTAAAACAACTAATTTTTTTCTTCAATAAAATATTTGTTGGTTTTATGGTGTTAGAACAACAACCACAACAAAAATAGCAACACTCCCAGAAATAAGTTGTTATTACAATGACAATAATGCACATAGGGATAGTAAGTAATAAATGTCTTAAGTCAATAATCACTTTTAGGAATTTGCTAAACCAGCTCAACTCTAGGCAATTAAAATTTAATATATGTAATAGAGGAGAGAAATTGATAAATATGTATTTTAGCAATCCAATCTCATATTTTAGGGCGGGGTAAAAAGTGGGTGTTTTCCGTTTTTTTTTTAAGTTTTTATGTTTTTATTAAAAAATAGAGCAAATTGGGTATTAAATAAGAGATATTTATTTTTATCTTTTATTTAACCTTTTTCATTTATTGCTTACTAAAATAAAAAAAAAAATAAATTAGGTAACGAGAGATATTTATGTTATTCATAAGAACATGTAAAATTAAGGGGGTTTTAAATGAAAGCGGTATAGGAAAGTTATGAAGTTTATATAGAAAACGCTTATGTGTTATGTTGTAACATATTTAAGCTAATTTTGCTTTATAGCCTACTTTCCCTGAAGCTTTTTATTTCTTATGTTTCATAGCTTTGTACTGTTACACAGAAGGTTACAGGTTCGATCTCAGGCGACGACAACATCAATTTAGAAATATAATATTTATGTTATGAGTTTATATTTCTCATACATATCGCAAAGTCCTCCTTCGGTGTTCCCATATCACTTAAAAATATAACAGTACAAAAAAACTCTATCTCGACATCTCGAAAACTAAGAGAGATGGGACAAATGCTTTTTTTTAAATAGTAATTGTAACAATTGTTGTAATTGTTTTTAAGGCATTAGTACAATTTCGTTACCATTAGCAATATTCATCTAATGCTAATGAAATTTTAATGCGAATGAAAAATTTTAAGTAAGTAGTGAACAACATAAATGTGCTGTATCAAAATTGAAAAAAAAAAATTTTTTGAAAAAAATTCAAAGATTTATGGTTTTTGATTTTTGAAACGAATTTGTCGTCTCTATCCCTGTGTGCAATATTATTAACAATAATAACACAGAAGAAACAAAATGCATACATACATACACACAATGTATAAACAGAAAGGGCACTGACATTGAGCATACAATATGACTTTATTTTATAATAAATTATTTTTGTATTTGTTGTGTTCTAATTTAGTATGAAGTGTATTTCTTTCTTTAATTTTTATTTTGATATTTTAAATACACACAATTTTTAGTTCTCATAACTTCCTGCTGTTGCTATCTTGATTATTTATAGTTAAAAAACTGTAAAGATAATATTTGATTAAATACATTTTATTTTAATTTCATAAGGTTGCTTTAGCTCGTACATACATATGTAAATATTTAAGTTACATTATTAATTGCACAAATTATGAGTTTAATTTGTGGTATTTTGCTCTTTTGTCACCAAAGAGAATATATCATTACTCTTTTAGTACTTTATGGTTGCTCTTCTCAGTTTTGTTAAATTTGATGAGATTTATTTTTGGATTATTTTTTAGTACATTTCATACCACAACTGTACAACAAGACCACCATATTTTCTATATATAACAAAAGGTAATATGGGAAAAATAAATATGTGCCTACGTGCAGATTGTAGAAACCGGCAATGTCTCAATCTTGTTTGTGTGTATTTTTTTCAATTATTGGCTATGCTTATGGAAAAATTTCGTAATACAGCTATGAGAGAGTGAGAAAAACTCAAGGCGAAAAACTAGAACTGAAGAGAATTTTCTGAATTACGAGTATATCTCATTTCTATTGCAAGTTGCAACCACTAATTATTTTACTTGTTAAATACTTTAAAATATTTGCACAACTTCAAGAAAAAACTGAATTTTTATCAGAATTGATAGTGTAGCGATTTTGTTTATAAATTAACGATTTTTAAATTATTTTAATCAAACTACAGATCGCAAATATATAGATATTCAGATGGAACGACCTTAAACGTCTTAATAGATTTCAGTTGTTACTTTTAAGATTTTTTGTGTTCTCCTAATAAAAAATCAGTAATAAATATCTCGATCCAAATTGATATTTAGAAGGTTAAAATGAGTGTTAAAACCTTAGTATTTAATTGGATAGATATTCACAATAAATTTTATTTGATAACCAATTTTTATACATTTCATTGACACAAAAATAAAAAAGGACTGCCACATACCGTCAAACTCCTTATTACAGGTTATAATATAACTCCTAAAATTTGTTAAGTTAACATTAATCGCAAAGGGCAAAATTATTATTTTTTTTATTTTTTAGTTATATCGATACTCGCCAGGTTATCTTGTTTAGGGGCAGGTATCCCTAAACAAGATAACCTGGCGAGTTAATCTCGCCAGGCAGAAATCATTGATAAATGCAGCAATGACATGTATTTTAAGTCATTATCGTATATTGATAAAATGTTAATAATGATCACACAATCCATTATGTTCTCGATGCTTATCCCGTCGTTTTTTTTAACACTCAGAGAAAAATCTTTATCATATGAAGTTTTTTATAAAATTATGAAAATCCATAGATTTTCGTGCAATGCAACACTTCATATTTATAATGATGCTGCTTCATAAAAATATTACTAACATGATCTGATTCTGAATTTCACTTAGACCAGGCCCAATTTTATTATCGACGTTCCCTATTTATCAGAGTTTTCTAGATATAGGCCAATTTTAAAAAGAGAAAACAATTTACATTTTTGTATAAAAATTGTTAAGTTATGAAATATGTTTTGAAAATTTATGATAAAAAAGTGATGTCAAGCGAATTATGAAACAGTTTCATCAATATGATGAAACCATTTTCTCCGAGTGTATGCTTTGATGATTTTTCAAAAATGATAATAATATCGTAGACGAATTTAAGAGGAATCATGGCGATTTAAATGGAATGAAAAGAGAATAAACATGAAAAGGAATCATTATGGTCAGTTTGAGGCCTCCAGAGTAGTAATTTAAGAATAGGTCATCATTAATAATGAAGATCGAGAAGTACAATATAGGAACTTTTAAATCTTTTACAGTAAAAGAGATAGTTATTCAACGCTGAACGTCTTTCCGACTGGGATGACGAGACCTTGGAATACTACCTTAGTAGCTAACCAGTCTTTGCAAAGGTCAGGGTTCAAAAATTATCTAGTTACTGAAGATAACTGAATTTCATCAACAAAACGAAATTCCTGAATTAAATACGTACTATAACCACCGCTACAGAAGAGCGCACCGCAATTACATTTTCGGCCTTAACTGTATGCATTCGATAATAACTTCTTAACCTGGGTAGTATTGCGATAACATGGGTTCCAGGGCACTGTAACATTACAGGAAATCTGGGAAAATTTTTCCCTGAACGCAGTCAACTTGAATAATTCAAAAAAATTTCAGGCTTCAGATTACTGCTCATAGAACAATATTGATTAACACAAATAGAGAAGAAACTAGGGAACTTTTGAAACTCACTAAAATTGAATTTGGCAAGAATTTACACTGAAGGAAAAAGCTGTTTCATAAATATGATAAAAAAAATTCATATTTTTCATTTAATATAAAAAGTTGTATCACAAACATGGAAATTCGTGAAATTTTTCTTCATATTTATGAAACCTTTCTTGAATATGATGAAAAATTTGTAAAAAAATTTAAGATTTATGAAGTACTTCTTCAAATTTATGAAGAAGTTTTATCAATGTGATGGACTATTTTTAATTTGAGAATTGCAAACAGCAGTATTTTGAAAGCGCAATAAATCATTTTTAAAAGTTTTTTATTAACATTTTTTATGAAATGATTTATGAAAATTTGTCATACATTTTTATAAAACACTTCATCATATTTAAAAAAAACTTCATAAATATGCTGAAGAATAGGTAAACGATTTATGAAACGGTGTCTTTAATACAATGAAACGAAAAATATTTATAAATGTGAAATATCTCAGATGTGTACGAATATAATATATCACAGATTTCGCTTAAATTTACCGAAAAAAAGGGAAAATTAAAAGTGTCACAATTTAGTGTTTTTTTTAGAACAACAAACTCCCAACCCTGTATATTAAATTTGTATCTCGCACTCTTACTAATTTTTTCTCCGGCTCATTCATTTCGTTTTGGGGTAATAAACGGCTAGTAGAAGGCCTGTTTTGGCTTAATACACACAAATTGCTTTGTTGTTGCATGCAAGTGTATGTGTGATAATAAAGAGAGCATAAGATGAGTATGTGTACAAATGAGCGAGTACTTTATGATATTTTTTCTATGCATTTAGTTAAAACCAATTCAGTTGTCAGTCAGTCGTTTAGACACAAACGCAGCATTAAAACGTTTGATACGCTCGTTGTCGTCGATTGTTTCATACATTTTCGTTACAAAAAAAGAAGTTAAAAGAACATTTTTTCCTGAACTAAAAAAAAAATAACTCGTGTGTTTCTTTTTTTGTTCGCTACTCCATTATAATTTTTCTTTAAAATCTACAATATATATTTTTTAATCGTCGTGGTAGCGTATTTTTTTCTTTTTTTAAACTGTTTAAAATAAAAAGAAAAAAAAACATTCATCGGTCGTTTTTTTATATATGTGTTGTGCTTTTGATATTCTGTGTTTTTGTAAATTTAATGTTGGCTGTGATTTTTTTGGTTTCTTTTCAACATTTAATTCTTCGTTCATCGTTTTATGTTGACTTGCTAACGTTTTTTACCAACAAAAGAAACAAATATACAACATAGTGTTTATCGTCGTCGTCGTCATCATCATCATCATCGTCAATTGTCTCAGTTCTTTTTTTTTTTGTATGTTATTGTTGTTGTTTTTGTTGGTGGATACCTTATGCTCCATAATAATAATAATATAAAGGCCATTGAATTGTTGGATTTAAACGTAAATATCAACGTCGCCACTAAAGAAAAGAAAAAATACCCGACGAAGAATATGTTGTACAACAACAACAACCACAATTGAAACAGCCACATTTACTAGCCCAGACACCACAGATTCTTGGATATATATATATATATATATATATTTTTTTTTTTTTTGGAATTGTTACCAATAATAATCCTAATAATGTTGGTAATATGTATGTATGTGTGTTGAGTTTAGTGGTATAACTTCCACATCAGTATTGTGAATTATGTCTAAAGTGTTTTAAAAGCAACAGAAAAAATTTTAAAAGTAAAGAAAACTAAACAAAATTAAGAAACCCTATAATTTAAAGAAAGAAAAAAAAAAGAATGTTACAAAAAGCCTCCAAAAATTTTATACAAATTATACAAAAAAAATTTAAAATTAATCTTTTTATATAAAAAAAATGAACAAAATGAATGCACGTTTAAATATATTTTTACGTGTCATACTCATTTCGTTTTAAAATACCCCAAATAAAAAAGAAAGAGAGAAAATTATCATAACTCTCCTTAAACAAATCTTAAGAAAAACAACAAAAAAAAAAAATAACTGTGATATTTTAAAAGCCCTTAATACACACAAATTAAGCAGAGAGAAATAAATCTCTCTAAATATTCCCTATACACAAGAGAGTGATAATTATTATCATTTAAAAAAAAAAACAAGAAGCAAATACATCTTGAAACACACGTTTATCTTTGTGTTTGCCTAACACAAGTCCTTCATCAAAATGATGATGATGGATTGTGTTGATTCGTCAAAAAATGCTTCATCTGGTTGTCCTACAATAACCGGTATAACTGCCATGGATACTACACCACCCCATGACGAAAATGATAAATTAGCTCCACCTTCCTCAAATGCCACTACCACAATAGAAGCTAACTTTACCGTAGTATCTATGGAATCAAATAACATCGAAATAATGGAATATAAAGAATCACGTAAACATAAGAAAAAGAAGCGTGAAAAACGTGAAAAGGATAAAAAGCATCGTAATAAAGAAGATAGGGAGCATCGCAGTAAAGAGCATCATCATGAGCATAGGGAAAAACATCGGGATAAAGAACACCAAGAACACAGAGAATTACGAGATCATCATCACCATCCACAACAACATCCTAATATTCATCATCAGCATCATTCAACATCTGCCTCTTCATCGCCGTCATCGTTATCAACGATATCTGCCTCAGCTTCACCTGCCTCGTGTTCTTCATCAGCTGGTATATGTGTAACGGGTACTTCTGCCTCAGCATATCCACATAATTTAAAAATACGTTTTCTTTTATCTGGGGTAATTATTTTACAATTTTACAACTATATATCCATTAAACTAAAATTAATATACATAGTTGAGAGTAATTAATTAATTTGTTATAATCATTGCGTGCTTTCATTACCATTATTTAAACGTACTCGTAATTGCAATGACAAAAGTTCCCTACATTTTATTATTTGTAATGAAAGATTTTCATTGGCGTAACTTTTGTAAAATAATGTATGCCGGATGAAATACAAACTGACCCGTTAACAATAATTAAAACTTTTGCTCAGCTATTAAAAGCTTAGAATTAATATGCTTATATGCTTTTTACACTGAACTACATCTTTGTGAAACGCATGGAAGATGTTGAAAAGGTGAAACAATAAAAGAAAAGGAGGCATAATTTTTGTTAAAAATAAAAAATGCATTTAGAGAAAGCATGAATCATTGGAGTAGTTGTTGCTTTGCAAGAACAAACCCGAATTTTAATGCAGTACATTGAAATATTAAAGGCCATTCTGGAAGATGATGATGAAGAAGAATTTTTGGTATGAAATTCTTACGTGCAGCTCATTTTCCTTTGTTGAATAAATTTGTTTTGTTTATTTTCTGCAATGTCAGTCCAATGCTAGTGATGGCTCATAATAATCGATTTTTTTTTTGTAACTTTTTTAAATAACGAGAGATGTAAGATGGAACAAAATGAGAGAGGATCATCTTTTGTAGATGTAGAAAGATGTAGAATTTTTAGTCTGTATAATTCTTATGCAAATTGATCAAAGATGTAGCTCAGTGGAAATAGACAACTATGTTGGGTAAAAAATGTGCAAAAGTGAATGAAATATTTATTTGGGCGATAAATGAATGTCTGCCATTTACTTTTTATAGACTATTTCATGTAAATGTTGCCCGCGAATTCGCCGTAGGTGGTCCATCCGTGAACTCCAATTTTGGCATACTATTTCCAGTATTTCGACCGATATCTCACCAATGTCAGCTGTAATGTTGTCTTCCAGGGCTGGAACTGTCGCTACCCTGTACACGAGAGACTTCACGTATCCCCATAAAAAATACACTAGTGGGGTCAAATCGCATGATCTTAGCGGCCAATGGGCTAAAATGTGAAATAAAGTGCTCAGCAAACTCAACTCTCAATGGGTTCATGGTATCGCGTGGCATGTGGCACCGTCTTGTTGAAACCACATGTCAACCAAATCTAATTCTTCCATTTTGGGCAAAAAACAAGTAAAAAGGGCTAAATTCGGCTGTGCCGAATCTTTGAATACCCTCCACCAAAGGGGATGAAGATGATATACGTATATACTAAATTTTGCATGAACTGTAATATGAATATGTTTTGTCAATTTATGTAACGAACTTTTGTTATTTAGTTTTAGCAATGTTATTTACAGAGGTCTGCTCTGTTAGCGACTTTAACATTGTTCATTTTTACGTTAACTTAGTTATCATGGTATGTAAGACAATAAATGTAATCGAACAATAAGAAGACTTAATAACATTTTTACTAAACAGAAAAAAAAAATAGATACAGAAAAATTGTACAAATTTGTATGGAAAATTTAGAGGTACCTTCACATTTTCACTCATAACTTTTGAACCGCTTGACCGATTTTGCTCATTTTAAATACCAAACTGCTCGGGAGGATGTTCAATAATCTGGGTAAAAATAGGCACCCCTGCTTGCGTCTTCGCGTCGTGATCGCCATTTCAACAGACGGACAGACAGACGGACATCGCTAAATCGACTTAAAATTGCATAAGGATCACGAATATATATACTTTATGGGGTCTTAAACCTATATTTTGATATATTACAAACGGAATGATAAACTGATATATACCCTCACCATATATGGTGGAGGGTATAAAAAAATCGGTAATCATCGCACGTTACCTTGCTCCATTGATCGTAGCGTTGCGATTTTCATCGTTCTTAAAGAAGTACGGTCCAATGATAACGCCAGCCCACAAACCGCACCAAACAGTGCATCTTTCAGGGTGCATAAGCAGCTCTTGAACTGTCTATGGCTACTCTTAAAACCAAATTCGGCAATTCTGTTTGTTGATGTAACTGTTGAGCCTAAAATGAGCTTAGTCGCTGAAGAAAATTTTTCGAGAGAAACCCATTTCTCACACAGCACAAATTTTGATAATAAAATTCAATAATTTGCAAACGTTGTTCGTTTGTTAGTCCAATAATGATTTAATGTCAAATATTACAGAGCCAATTTGGCATTGCCAAATTGCACTGAAAAACCAAATAGCAAAAAAATCACCCTTTACTAATTCTGCAAAAAAAAATCATATTTATAGCGATGGGCCGTAATTTGAACTATTTCTTGCATACAAAATGTTTGTAAGTACTAATAAATTTTTAATACGTTTTGGCGGAAGTGTAAATCAAATTTTTTCAACTTATTTAGATTTTTGCAAATAGCTTAAATTGTTTAAAAGACTGCTTTGTTAATATTTGTATTGAAAATTAAAAAAAAAATCCCAACCCTTTTTTACAACTGGTACCATAAATGGTGAAATTTACAGAGAAGAAAGAATGAATATGAATGGACATTTTTTGTCCATTGCCATTCGTAAGGTCTCATGTCACTAAACAGCTGTTTTGGCCAGATTTAGACAGTTGCCACTACGCAAAATATACTCTTAAATTATATTTCTATGAACGTCATTTACTTTGCCTTAAAAGAAAACAATCCAGCTAATTGTTCTGAGCTAAGAACAATATAGAAACATTGGTAAATTGTCAAAGGTAATTTGAACAAGACAGGAGTATTTATGCAAACTAAGGATGAGAATTTAGCCGCGGAAAAAGTGTATGAAGATCTCGCACAAAAATGTATGGAACGAGTTTGACAAAAAGTTCAATGTATGGCATACCAGACAACTTCTGAATAATATTTATATATAATTATAGATACATTCATCTAAATTAAAAAAAGTTTCAAAAGCTACTTTGGTTAATTTTTTTTTATTTGGAAAATAAAGTGGTTCTAATGGAACATAAAATTTGTCTGCATTAGTACCCAGCAAAATAAAATCGATGTTATTCTTTACGAATCTCTTTTTCAGAACATCCAAAGAAGTTAATAGTGCAAATTTTTCGATTTGTAAGAAGTCATTTTAAACAACTTCCAAAATGTTGATATTAATCCCTACTAGTAAAAAAACAATTATTTAGTAAGTCCTTATTGAAAACATATTTTGCATGCCAGTGACATTCACTTTGTCCTGGTCGGAATAATAATTCATGGCGTGTTCAAAATCATATTTTTAACTTAAAAAAAAGCCACTCCCTATATTTATTTTGTAGTCCCTATATTTAACAACTTCCGTAAACTAATGAAAAAGTCCATCTGCTCATCGATTTTTCATAGCACCGAACGAAACTACTTCCTCCCAATGACACGCCAATGTTAAAATCATTAATGATTCACCGAAATTTTCACAACTTCTTGTTCAGTAGCCCAGCAAAATAAAATGAATGTTATTCTTTACGAATCTCTTTTTCAGAACATCCAAAGAAGTTAATAGTGCAAATTTTTCGATTTGTAAGAAGTCATTTGAAACAACTTCCAAAATGTTGATATTAACCCCTACTAGCAAAAAAACACAATTATTTAGTTGGTCCATAAATGGTTAATTCCTGCAGTCATTAAATGCCTTATTGAAAACATATTTTGCATACCAGTGATATTCACTTTGTCCTGGTCGGAATAATAATTTTTGGCGTGTTCAAAATCACATTTTTAACTTAAAAAAAGCCACTCCCTATATTTATTTTGTAGTCCCTATATTTAACAGCTTCCGTAAACTAATGAAAAAGTCCATCTACTCATCGATTTTTCATAGCACCGAAATAAACTACTTCCTCCCAATGACACGTCAATATTAAAATCATTAATGATTCACCGAAATTTTCACAACTTCGTGTTCAGTAGATGTAGTGTTTAACTACTTCTTCCTCAGCTCTTATTTTGCTGGGTAGATGTAGTGTTAAACTACTTCTTCCTCAGCTCTTATTTTGCTGGGTAGTAAAATGCTTTATTCTAGCTTTTCAATAGAACAGTAAGATCAAACTAAGTTTATTTCAATCAGTTTCTAACCTCATCCATTCTGAACTCTAGAACAGATCCTAACTGTATCAGTTAAAAGCTTTATTAGAACTTTCACTAGGTCTAAAGTCATAAATATGTAATGAAAACGATTTGTTACCGTAACTGGAAAGCTGCAATCCTAACAAAGCCAAATTTCACTTTTGAGTCAAAATTTTGACAAAAATTCGACTTTATTCATCAACTTAGGCTCCTTCAAGAGCGATACAATCACTTCAAAGCCTTTCTAACATTTCAATACCCTTTTTTGTAGAACGATTTATCTTTGGCCTCAAAATAGGCCGCTCTTTCGGCAATTACCTCTTCATTTGAACCAAATCTCTTTCCAGCTAGCATTTTTTTTTTTTTGAAAACTGAATTGCTTTAAATCCATTGTTTTCAAAATCCCAAAAGTACCGTCACTAAAACAGCCGTAACTTGTTCACTAATTGTCATTAAATTCTGACAGGTATCATCAGAAGATTGTTAATTCCAAAAAATCATATTAATTTATTATTTTTATTATGTGTCATCCTACGGGTCTTTCAGCCGATGTGTTAATTTCGAAAAAATTCAACCCAAGTGAAAAAAGTGTGCTTCACACAGCGAGAGCAAAATTATAAGTTCTCTACTTTTCTATGTTAAATCGCTCTTTGCAAAGCAAAATTCTTGTTTTATTAGGTTACTAAGATTGCAATTGTGTTTTTTATTATTTTGTAATTCCCTGATTCATTTCAATTATAATTTACGTATTAAGGGTTGTTGACGACTACAATAATAATCTTCTATTACTCATTAGAATTATGTTTTTTTCTATTCATCATTTAACGTATTCTTAGCGATTATAAATGTGTTAAAAAATTTCAAATTTGTGTGTGAATAAATTATGTGGTTGTACTTTTAAAAGATGTTTGATAATAGAGTTCTAGTTTTAATTCTTATTCCCAAAGTGATTAGAATTTTGGAAATTTCATACGCTATCAGATGATTCCAGTTGAATTAATATTGTTGGCTGGTTAAATTAAATATAAGGTTCAATTATTTGTTGTAACCAGAAAAGGGTGTGATTGAACAGTTGGCGGGTTGGAACAGATGGTGTGAGATGGAAAAAAAATTATTATAAAGGTTCAAATAGTATTTAAAATTCCTTGCTAAACTTTAAATTAATGAGAGCAGAACACATCGTATGCAAATGCCCTAAACTATTTGATAGGAGTCTTCGGTTGTTAGACGGGTTAGTCGGTAGGGTAATTTCCTTCATGAGAAGTCTCAATCTTTGGGGTAATCCGCCATTATTGTTAGTCCCGCTGGCTTACACCTATGTTACGTCAGCAACCCCAGCAAAAACAGGGGTTCAACTACTTACCAGCCTATTTACTCGCTTAATTACTTTTGGCTGGTAAGTAGTTGATACCATCCCAGCAAAACTTTGGTAATGGGTGCGATATTCTCATGCGTTACCTTGTAATGATAGCTCGTTACGTTTCTCATTATTTGCAAGCCTAAAGAAATAAGTTACTCATTATTGATTACGTAATATATGATTTATAAATGTAAAGTAATAATTGAAATATTTTTGAAAATCTCTTTTAAGATACATTACTTTGTGTTTTTTTGTAAGCAAAAGGGTAATGTATGTTTGTTTTGATAACACTAACGAAAAAGTTTAAAGCAATCAAATACTATATGCGTCGATAGCTCAGTGGGTAGAGTTCTTGGCTGGCAACCAGAGTTCCCTGGTTCGATTCCCATCATGACCACATTTGTTTTAATGATGAAATATTTTTTCAATTTAAAAAGTTTTTTTTATTACATTTTGCAATCATGGAGAAAACACAGAAAAAGTTATTAGACATGACCTTGCTCAACATTCGTGCCTTTTAAAGTATTAATTGCAAATTTCTCTTATTAACTCACAAGTTTAAAGGACAAAGTTCCTAACTCAATTAAATAATTCAACTTAGCGTCATATTTATGAAGAAATTTAATCAATATTAAGATGTTTTTCTTTTAATTTTAAGTTGTTCTTTTAATTTTAAGTTGTTCTTTTTTAAGCAAATATAATTTCAAGCGTAATGAGAATTATAAACAGCAGTATTTTGCAACCAAAACTAATAATTTTTAATTTTTTTGATGAAGTAAAGATGTATGAACCATTTTCCTATAATTTTTATTAAACACTTCAAAAATATGATTAAGAATTGATGACAAACGATTTATGGCTATCAAATTTTAAATTTAGAGCATACTCCCTAAATTTGCAGCATGCTCTTGACGTGCCAAAAATGTAAATAAATTTTATTTATGCTAATAAAAACTTACAAACTATTTTCTTTTTTGAAGCCTAAAAATATACTCTATTAAGTTTATGATACAAAGCTTAATAATATACTTTAAAATTTGTTTCTTTTGGCAACTTCTATCCATACAAAATATTATTAATAATTGAATAAGGAAGGAAATAAAAGAATACAAATTCTGCGCAGATGTTATTATGTAAAAGTCACGTACACCACCAGTCAAAACTAACATACAAGCAGTTAAATTCGATTGTTATTTCAAAAAAGGACATTTGGAAACATAAACTCCATCTACAAGAGTTTGTAGTTGTTGTTGTTGTTAATTGTACAAAAACAAGTGACCGTACAACAAAGGATTTTAAAAAGAGAATGGAAGAGAGAAATTGCATTGGTGGTGGAGGAGGGTGAGAGTAGGACAACAGAAAAAAAAACAGGAAGCATATATTGATGCAATAAAAAAAAATTTAAAACATTAAAAATAAAACAAATGAAGTTACAAGTAGTTATGGCTGTTAGTTATTCAATGGATTTGTTTCCTTCGTTCGTTTGATATTGAAAAATAATGGTTGTAAACAACCCTTGAACGTATGTTTTAAATTATTTATACAAATAAAAATTCAATAATACAACAAGAAGGGATTGACAAACCGACAGACAGACTAAATAACCTCGATTTGTTTTTTAAAGGGTTGAAAGAAAGAAAAAAAAAACACTAACATTGGCGCGACAATAGTTGTTGTTAAATGATAAATTGAAATAAATTGTTTAAAAGAAATATCATATTTCCCTAAAAGGAAACGATTTTGTTTATTAATATTAGATATACAAATTCCTGGCAGTTTTTCTATTAAATTGAGAGTCAATGACATTTAGACAAATAAAGAATTATGAATAATACAGTGATTGACTAACAAGTTTTTACCGGCTGCAAAAATTTTCTAAGAAATTTTATTCGAGAATGTTCTATGTATGTCTATTCAATGTATAATAAAGGGGATACCGTTTACAAGCGTTTGCCAAACACCAATTTTGCAACTGGTTCACATACAATTGAACTGGTTCTGGAATCCATTCCACGGAACTCAAATCTAAAGTATAACTAAGGGAGAATCAGTTCTGGACTAGTTTTAGAACTGATTCTAGGAGATGCAGTTTTACTTTGGAGCCGTAAAAGCAACTGTTACAATTGCAAACAAAAATTATTGTTGTTAGAACCGACAACTCTAAAGGAAAATAAGTTGTTCAACAAACAATTCTTATTTTTTAAATCAGTCAAATCGCTAAACGGGTTAAGATTTGCTTTTATCGCTTGAGTTGCGAGTCAAACCCATGAACTTCTGGTAACCTAGTCCAATAACTGAATATAAAGGGTGGTCCAACCATAATGTACGATGTTAATTGTAAATAAAACAAAAAGTTTTCAGATAATTATCTTAATATTTTTTATTATGATAGAAGAATCCATGAAAATTGTGTGTTAAACAAAATATCGGCCAAATGGTCACCATATTTTCAATGACTCTGAGGTTCAATGTCGTTAATGTGCCGTATTATCTCATCTTTTAGCTCTTGAATTGTTCTTGGCTTATTGATGTACACTTTTTCTTTTAAATATCCCTAAAAAAGAAGTGCAACAGTGTCAAATCACATGATAACACGACCATTGAATTTTTCGTGCAAAGGGCCATTGTTTCGTTGTCTGTGTGGCAAGTGGCACCATCCTGTTAGAACCACAAATCTTCCAGGTTCATATCCTCGATTTCTGACCACAAGAAGTCAATTATCATCTCGCGATAGCGAACACCGACGACGAGTCGAGGTTGACGGCTCTTCTGCATCACTATCGCGAACAACAGCAATGTTTTCCGCGGAACGAACTTGGCGAGCATGCACAGGTGTTTGCACATTTTCTACAGACCCGGTTTGCTGAAATTTGCGCACAATTCTCCCGATTGTGGACACATTTGGTCGATTATGCTGACCAAAAAAATCATGAAGTGTATTTTGATTTGAACGCCCATTTTCGTAAAAGGCTTCAACAATCTTAACGCGCTGTTCGATTGTGTACCTCTCCATAGTTGAATTTGTCAAACACTGAAACAAAGAAATGTCAAATTAAGTTTACTTGACGTTAAGGTGTGACTCACAATTAGCATCGTGCATTATGGTTGGACCACCCTTTATAAATATATTTTACATTTATATAAAAACAAAGATGTATTTCATGTAAATGTTGCCAGCGGCTACGCCGTAGGTGATACATCCGTGAGCCCCAATTTTGGCATACTTTTTTCAGCATTTCGACCGTTATCTCACCAATGTCAGCTGTAATGTTGTCTTCCAGGGCTGGAATTGTCGCTTCCCTGTACACGAAAAATACACTAGTGGCACCGTCTTGTTGAAACCACATGTCAACCAAGTCTAATTCTTCTATTTTGGGGGAAAAAATCGGTAATCATCGGACGTTACCTTGCTCCGTTAACTGTAACGTTGCAATCTTCGTCGTGGGCCGCCGGCCCACAAACCGCACCAAACGGTGCATCTTTCAGAGTACATTGGCAGCTCTTGAACTGCCTCTGAAATTCTGTTTGTTAACGTATCCATTGAGCTGAAAAAGTACAATATGATAAAATAGTCTAGCGAACGATTGAATAAATTTTTTAACGAACTTATCACAGGCGATTGATTCAAGAGAGCGAACTGGTGTGTTAAAATAAATTGAACTATAATGAACGCTTATCAAAATGAACTAGTCTAGTCTAAGTGAAATCAGCTGTTTTTAGCTGTCACTTTACATAGTACAAAAATACTGTTTTTTAATAGGTTGGTCCGTAAAGTAAAGTTACGTTACAGACAAACTAACGACACACACGTTTTTGCATAAACCAAAAAATAAATCAGCTGATTCCTCACGGAACGTTACGTGCAAATTAATGCTGTCTTTACTGATCATTTTTGACATTGCCACATATTGTGAATCTTTTTGTACACTAAAAAACCAAATATCTATAAAAATTACCCTTTATTATTTCAATAAAAAACATTAGAAAAAAAAATGATAAACACTCTTTATGACAATCCTGTGAAAATAATTTATACATATTCAGTGAAATTCTAATCCTTAAAACAGCAGCTGGTAAAATTTTAAAGTTGTCTTAAAAAAAAACGTTAGCGATTTATAAACAAACATCTGCTTAACCACTAGAAAGATCTAGTTATACAATATAACACAGATCCTTTATGTATGGCATTCTTATGCCAGCATATCCTGTAGCTAACCTAAAAAAATGAAATTTAAGAAAACTTAAACGAAACCAAACATATGAACACAAAAAAATCGTTTATAATGTACACAGAATTTAAAACAAAATCTACAGCTGTCCTGTTTAAAAGTGTTGGTAGTATTTCATTTACTTTATTTTTCTTCGACTTCAATGCATTCTTGTTTTTATACATCCTTTTTGGCATTCTTTAAGGATATTCCGTTAAAATGCTTGTTGGTTGTTACATTCAAGTAAATTTATTATTGTTATCGATGTTGTAAAAGGTATCAAAGGTATCTATCGATTTTGAAAATAATCATCATTGTAAAACAATGCACATGTTATTTTTTTTTATTATATGTGAAGATACCCAGTCAGAAAAATACTCGTATAAATAAAAAAGCTATGACAAGCAGTGTGCCAGAATGTGGTAATCAAAAATGGCTAAATTTGTGGGGAGAAATAACTGAAAATTTTTATGATAAAAAATTACAAAGTAACTCTTTTTCTTTTCCGAAATCTAGACAAAATCTCTAGATTCGGAATTCTGAGATTCTTGGTATTTGTTGAGAGAGTTTGGTGCAACCTGGGTGCCATCACATCTGACTGATCTCTTTTATTCGGGTTATCATTTCTATCTGGTAACGCTAGGGATCAATTTGCTCTATGAGAGATCTTTGAACAGCCCGTTCAAACTAACCTACCTTCCAAAGCACGATTCTTTTATCATTTAGAATTCTTGACCTATCAATATCAAAAAAAATATTGATTACAAAGCATTTTTTATTCTTCAAGCCAATTATATAGCGATTTTCTTTACTTGCAAATCATTTTCAAAATACATCAATTTGTTAGTGAAATTTGAAATTGTTTTTCAACGTTTCCAATTTATCTGACTCTTAAATTGATTGGTTTACAAGTCAAAATTTAAAAAAGAGGATCAAAAGGATAAACTCAAAAATAATACAAAATATTCAGGAAACCCAAACAAAAAAAAGAAGTTTTGAAATTGATCGATGCAGTACTAATTATATTCCCTTCAATTCCGTATAATGAAAAAATAAATCCTGATGATATTTTTATAGCAATTAAATAAAAAATATATAATTAAATAAAAATATTTGATTTTGGCTAAATTGAAGAGAAAAAACTGTTGTTTTGTAAAGAACATTAGGAAGTGTAGAAATTTATTTGTTATCAAAACATCAACTTCAGTCTTCAACTTTTTTAGCAGATTGAACAAAATTCATCAATTTTTTTTAATAATTTCATGCTCAAATTTGTATTTTGTATAAAAACGCAAAGAACTGCGCAAAATGACTGTATCCAAATTGTGTGGCTAAGCGTGTTTTGCCATAAAATGGCTAAATTGCCAACACTGGTGACAACGCACTTTAACAGGTGGTGCAAGTGCTGGTAAAAACGGCTGACTGTTCAAAGAGCGTTGAAATGCACATGGAAAACATAATTTCAAGTTTTGGCAAAACAAAAAATTATGTGGGCTACGAACCCATGCCTGTCACATTATTAAACGTGATCTCCCCCTACTAAGCTAACGAGATATGTAATACTTCAAAGCTTAAAAACGTAAATAAGTGACAACTGCTGGAGCTAACTGAGATGAGATGGCACTGGTATAAGGCATGTTGGAAATAACTTGCCAACGTTAGGAAACAGAAAGATAAAGTTGGTCTTAAGAAAGATTATCCCCAACAAAAAAAAATATATTTAATAAAACATGGCCGTAATCGGACTAAAACTCAAAGAGTGCCAAATAAGTTTTCTTCCAGTAATTAATTTTAATTCCAAATTTAATTTCAGTGGTTTGTCAGTACTTGATGTTTTTGTACACCCCTAGCAATTTCTGACTGGGTACTGGGTTGTAAATGAGGGCTCTCTTTTGTAGCAGGTGTTTTACAAATGGCTATTTATTGCAATTACATTCTTTTGAAGCCTTAATACATAATTTTAGTTTGTTTAATGCTTTAGAATTTGAAAATTTACAAAGAAAAATAAGAAAACAAGAAAACGAAACGACAGTTATATCAATTATAGCAGTTGTAAAGAATTACATTTCTTTAGGATACACACAATGTTTAACTGTCAAAACTAGAAATGACACCTGTTTTATGTTTTGTCCAGTGAAAAAAATTCTTTCAGTTTTAACATTTAATGTCAGGGTAATTGATATTAACATTAAATATTAATAGTCCAAGTATTCGTTCATTTTGAATACAGTAGAATCGACATTTTACATATTCTATTCAGCCTTATGACGGCTGGCGATGACGATGTCAAAATTTACATTACCATTGAAGTGTAAAGATTCTCCCCTCATATTAAATAACCATTTTGAGAACAAGTGATAAAAAATATTTTACCATTATAGGATATTTTGATATCATTTAAAAAGGACATAAATACATTGGCCACAATTCCATGTTCAACCTTTTCATGGGTGAGAGCAGAAGTTGAAATGTTTAGCAATTTGGAAAATATTTAAGGCAAACTCGCTGGTAAAATTTTTTTAGTAATATTTTTTAACAAAATTTTATGTGTGGGTCTACAAAATACATAAATTTTTCATAATTTATACACATCCTCCTGAGCAAAATCGGTCCAGCAGTTATAAAGTTATGAGTGAAAGTGTGAAGGCACCTCTAAATTTTCCACACAATTGGGGGTGGATTTTAGTACAATTTCATAGTAGCGACTGGCAAGTAAAATATTTTTACTTGTTTTTTCACCAGTCGTTAGCCGATGTTGAATGTGAACCACACCTAAACGTCAAGTTTTTTTCTGCATTTAATTTGAAATTTCTCAATTTCAGACTAACTCAATTTGAACAATGGAAAGATACACGCGTTAAAGTTATTCAGGCTTATTATGAAAATGGGCGTTCAAATCAAAATGCATTTCGTGCACTTCGTGATTTTTTTTTGGTCAGCATAATCGACCAAATGTGTCCACAATCAGGAGAATTGTGGGCAAATTTCAACAAACCGGGTCTGTGAAAACACCTGTGCATGATCGCCCAGTTCGTTCTGCGGAAAACATTGCTGTTGTTCGTGATAGTGTGTCATGAGGTCAGCTTAGCATTTACCGTGAATGGTGTTCGCTATCGCGAGATGTTAACGAACTTATTGTGCCAGGAATTGAGGATATGACCCTGGGCGATATGAGGTTTCAACAGGACGGTGTCACTTGCCACACAGCTAACGAAACAATGGCTTTTTGCGCGACAAATTGAATGGCCGTGTTATCTCACGTGGTGGCCATGTCAATTGGCCGCCAAGATCATGTGATTTCTCACCGTTGGACTTCTTTCTTTGGGGTTATTTGAAAGAAAAGGTGTACGTCGATAAGACAGGAACAATTCAAGGGCTAAAGGATGAGATAATTCGGCATTTTAACGGCATAGAACCTCAAGTATGCCTCAGCGTAATCGAAAATTTGGACCATCAGATGGAATGTGCCGCCGAGTTCGCGGCGGCCATTTGGCCGATATTTTGTTCCATACATAATTGAACCATATTATCATAATAAAAAGAAATTACAATAATTTCCTAAATAATTTGTGTTTTATTCAAAATCAACATCGTCCCTTAAAATTTAACCACCCTTTATATTTACCTGAAATATTTTTCACCTGAAAAACTTTTTTCAACACTAAAATTTTTTTCACCCCAAAAAAAATTTATCACCTCAAAATTTTTTTCCAACACAAAATTTTGAGTTCACTTCCAAAAAAGTTTTTCAACTCAAAAAATTTGTTTAACCTCCCTAATTTTACAAAAACAGTAGAGAACAATTTTTTGGAATGTTAGAAATATTCCATGTGAATCACGAACAAGGAGTGGATTTTTGTTCTAGAAGAGAATTATTTATTCGCACAAAATAAATAGAAACATCCCTGCTAAATTATTTTTTTCGCGCTAAAAAATTGAAATCTGTACTCGCACTTTCCTTTTTATTTTTTTCTTATGCGAAAAAAGTTTTTGTAAGGAAAAAAATTTTAGGCAAAGAAAATCATTAAAGAAAAGCTGCGACCTCTTAGTTTTACGTGAGCTAACAAAATATTTATTTTAAAATTTTTTTAAATATGTATCGCAACTAGGAAATGTTAGTTTGTATTTTGATTTGATTTTAAGGTGTTATGAAATTTCTCAATTCACCCCATGTGACTTATTTTCATTGAAGTCACATTTTTTCAAAATGACATTAAAAATTTTGAAACCACAATGTATCTCTTAGGAGTGTTTTAAATGGGAAACAACCACAACTACAAAAACATTTAAAGCCTACAACATTTTGTATCTACAAACAAACAAGTTTATTTCTAAATTATAACGGCTTTCAGGTGTAAGCTTCCAAAACATCGTAATGATATGGCAACCAACTGTTCCACATATAAATATTTTTGCAAACATCATCCATCATTTAAACCTTTCATATTGATGACATACATACTCGTACATACTATAAACAATATTAACATGTTGTAACTATTACAAGACTCTCTAATTAAATATCGATTTGCAATTTATAACAATTTTTTCTTGTTTTGTTGCAAATACATGCAATTTGTAAGCAATCAAGCAAACAATATGCGTCATATGGTCTCTCACTTTTAATAAGGTTCCTTTATCATCATCTACATTGACCGCATCCTGTTTTTATATATTTTCAATATATTTTTGATGTTTTATTTTGTTTATTGTACCTTTTGTTTTTCATATTCTTAAGCAATTATTTTATTTCCGATAACTACTAACGCTGTCATTTTTTTGTTGTTGTTGTTTTGTCTTGAAACCACAAAACATGAAACACAAACTTGCAACAAAAGCAACACCAATTTATAATACACACAAAACTTTGTTGCTGCTACTCAGCGGGTGTTGTTGGTTGACTGCATTTTTATGTGGTGCGTAACTTTAGCCATCCGTTGGTTTAGTTTAGTTTGATTCGATTCGATTCGGTTTTTTATTGTTGTTTGACTTGTACTGCTTTAAGGAAAGCAAAACTGGAAACAATAAAATCATTTCATTTTCTAGAGTGCCTTTTATCTGTTTTTAAAAGCTTAATTTTTCTTTATTAACATGTTTTAGAAGTTTAAGTATTGGGTAGAGGGTAAAGTTATTTCGTACTTGACAAAATTTTTTGTTCCAAAAAAAATCAATTGTAGAACTACTTGTATTCGGTTCTAAAACAGATGTTTTCTTGGTTATACCTAAAATGAGGAAAATAAGTGATGAGAAGGAGAAAACAAGGTTTGTGGACATTTGTCTTGAATGTCTCTATGTTGTAGTTAACAGAGAAGTCCTCAAGTAAAGTGGTCCCAAGACAAATAAAATGGTCTAGGGACCAATTCACCTGCCTTGGTTGAACACTTTCCATGGTAATCTCTATAAACAGTGATACACAACCCACATTGCGAAAATGGTTCAATGAGTCAAAGGATCTGGATACCTACTGTCACTAATAAACGCAGATGTCCTCCTTGGTACACGATCCAAAAGCACCAAAATGGTTTTGAAGCTCGTGGCCAAATAAATAGTAAGTAGATCGGATAGAGTGAAATTTTTCTTACACTGATTTTGGAAAAGAAGACACTTAAATTGTTGTTTCGATACTTTAAATATGTGGTTATTCCAACGGTTATCACACTGCATCCGAAGGTCAGAACATCAATAGTATGCGATACTGAAAATTGGTTAAACAAAATTGACCAACAAAGTTTGGTAAATTTTTTGAGTCGTATTTGTCATATGACCTGCGGCAGAGTACTTTTGAAAGGTCCACGGTTTGTTTCCGAACAATGAAAAATAGAGCTTGTGAAACCATTCATAGGTAGTTCCCCTCCATACCTTTACCGATGCCGGATTGTAACTTTTTTAACTCTTGGAATCTGTTCCGATGCTGAGATGTCTGAGCACTGAGATGTTTGAGCGACCCTTCCTCAGTAAAATTTTCGTTATCAGTAAAAAGAATTCGTGTGTGGGCATTATTCGCTTACTGGTAAAGCACTGCTTTAGATTTTCGCCTGTGTTTCTGCTTTAAAGCCGACGTAAATAAATGTGCGGCAAATCTTTTGTAGGCCCGAAGTCCTAAGTCATCTAAAATGATCCAATTGATGGATATCGACGATTTTGATGAATTTGGTTTTTTTACGGCTTTAACAGTTTTTTAAGTTCGCATACTGCTCAGACGAATTAATATGCCACCAATATCCTCAAATAATGTAACAGTACGATACGTAAAATTACGTGTAATCTCGAGCCGTAGCCGTAGTAGTTTGAAAAATGTCGCCCATTTCCACAACACATTTTTGTAGACCAATAACGACAATACGGTTTGTAATTTCTTCCCAATCCAGGATTATTTACAGCTGTCGCATAAATAAAATATAATTTTCAACAGAAATTACTTTTCCCTTAACCAATATCTTTTTTAATCAAAACCATCATAATTTAATGATAAACTAAACACCACTTCCTTATTAGAAAATAAAGAACAAGAAAAATGCTTAAGTTTATTTTTAAATTTTTTGTAAGCTTTCTAACATTTATTTTTTAGTCCCTCTCCTGCTGTGCGAGTTTCATTACAAAATAATTATTTGGGGGAAAAAGTCGTCATCACAGTATTATTTTGTGTGTATTTAAAATTTTTTTGTATTCTTGACAACAACCTCCACCTATAACACATCCCTCCCTCCCTACCTCCCGCTCCACCCCAAAATACATTTCCTTATATGCAGATTCTCATATTGTTGTTTTACTTTTTTTTTGTATTTTTTTTGAGGTCTTTTAGTACGTTCAACCTGTCGCTCTAATGCATTTTTATGTTTATTATTCATGTTTTTTTTTTTTGTTTTTTTTATACTAAGTTTTTGTTGTTGTGTATCTATAGATATCAATAGCAAATACTAACGATGACGTTTTTGTATTGCAACATTGACTTTTGTTGTTGCTTTTTTCCCAACATTTTTGATACTGTTGTCAATTCGGCAATTTTTTTTTTGTAAGAAATAGCGGGGTAAAATTGACAATTAACTAGAAATTTAGGAGTTTTTATCAGACATATTTTAATGTTTAGAAAAAAACATTTTGGCAATTTTTATATTAACTTTCGAAAAATCCTTATTTTGATAAAAAAAAAATGTGTATATTGTTTACTTTTATTTTTAGATAGAAATGTAGGAGTTTTTATCAGACATAAATTAATGTTAAGAAACAAACTTCTCGACAATTTTTATATTTACTTTCGAAAAATCCTTATTTTGATAAAAAAAAATATGTGTGTATTTTTTATTGTATAATAAGTATTAAAAACTGAAATTTTAATTGAATGAAAATCAAAATTGATAATTTGACAAAAAATTTAAAAAAGTTTTGTACTTCTTTATAACAATTTTTGATTGATACAAAAAATAATTCAAATAATTTATGCAAAAACCCATGTTCAGTTCAGATTTTTTTTAAAGACACCTTAACATTTATAGTGTTGTACAAAACAACTACATAAAAATAAATAAAGTCATTTATTTCAGAATATAGTTCATTTGCAACTAACACTTTTTTCATACATTTATATACTCTAAGTAATATATTAAATAAAAATCAATGTAATCTGTTTTGTATAGATTTTCGTTGTGTATTTACGTTTTGTATATGTTCATTGCATAAGAATGAGTTACAATGAAAACACTCCCAAATGAAATAAGTCCCAATGAAATAACACCCAATAAAGTAAGTCCTAACAAAAATGAAATAACACCGAACTTGAAAAAAATTAAACAACTCTTAATGAAGGAAATGAAGTCCCAACATATTTCATAATGAAATAATAAGTCTTAGGGAAAATGAACGAACTCCACCGGCTATGTTACTGCTTTTCGTAATACTCAATTGAAGCAAAATCAACTGTTTTTCATCTTTTTATACGTACAATACTCCACAACTTCTTTTGCCACTCATTATTTCGAAAACAAGACTTTTTCTATCACTATTTAATCGATTTTTCAAAATTGAAATTCTAACAAGAACTGGTTACGTATGCATTGTTTTAAGTAAAATAACTCATTGTTATGCTACAAATTTACAACAGTTTAAGAACCGTTACAAAAACGTCAGAATTTATTTAAATGTAATTTTAAGAGAAATGAAATAACTCCCAACAACAAATGGATTAACTCCTCTAATGCTTAAATTGCAGCCAAAATTAAATAATTTCCAACAAAAGTTGATAATTTCCAACAGAAGTTACAAAGTAATTTTTAACAAAAACTTGTGAAATGAATCCCAACGTACTGGGAGTAATTTCAAAATGAAACAATTCCCTCTTAGTATATAATAGTACTGGCAAAATAATAAAAACAGTGCTCTACCAGTACTGCTTTTTTCATACCGATGGCAATTTCTACCTGGGTATGTTTGTATTATAAAACGATTTTTTTTTTTTTTTTCAATACAAACACCATTTTTGGAACTTTTTTTTTGTTTTGTTTTCGCTTGAAAAATAATATGTTTTATGTGCTATTTTCGTTTTCAGTATTATTTAAAAATTCCAATTTTCCATCTCTGGTTATTGTTGTAGTTTCTACATTTATAAGTCGTTTTTGTGTGTGTTTTTGCTGGTGTTTACATTCTCCTTCGCTTTGTCATTTTTGATTTTATTCTCTGTTGTTTTTTCATCACTTATTATTCAAGAGACGAAGAGATTCATTCTCTTGTCGATTTTCAAACTCTTGTAAAAGTAAACATTACTTTTTTGTTGTTTTTAATGTTACTTTTACGGATTGCATTCATACTTCATTTATTTATCTATACTATTTGCAATTTCCTAGTAAAGCGGAAGTGTTTATTAGTTGAAAAAAGTAAAACACAATTATTAACCCATGTACATTGCAACAGATGGGTCAAAAATGTAAAGATTTTAAGTATTTCAATAGTTTTACACACTCACATAATGCTATCGATAAAAAAACTGCAATTTAATATAAAGTTTACCAACATTAAAGTTTTTTTATTGTACCTTTCAACAAATATTCCAACCTTGGTCTGCCTACTCTGGGGCGGGGCTATGAAGCCGGTCGTGCTCAGGTCTGTGGTGTGTTCTTGCCCCTTCAGAGGTAAATTCGGGTTCGAAAACAGAAATATGAAAAAGTTAGCAAAAGAAACAAACGATAGAAAAAGAAGGGAAGTTGATTATTGGTAGGGGTAGCTTTAGATATAGGGTATATTTTAGTCGGTTCAAAACTAAAATCATCTACATTTTTTGATTACGATGCATAATGCATATTTATTCTGAAAACAGAAACAAAGTGAATAAAATTATTACAAAAATTAATGTTGTATAAATTACATAACATTAATAGTAGTTAAGTTTAAATTCAATTAACGATTTCAATTGAAAGAATTTCATACTCAAAAAAAACAAAAATTTGTAAAAAATTTTACAATATAAAGTGTAAATCAAATTCCTTGCTTATGGTTAATAAAATAAGATAATAATTGGACTGATTTAATTTGAAAAAAAAACGTTCTTATAGATACTTATGGTTGATTGGGTGTTTAGTTTAGCAAGTGTAATATAAACAATAAAAAGAATACATAAAATTTGCAAATTTACATATGCATCCATTTTTGTCGACGGGCGCCTGTGGACTGGAGAGTTCGCTGCTTTATAGAATATTTATTTTTACCAGTGTGCGCATGTGTATGGGGTTAATAGTTGTCTGTGTTTTGGGAGCAATTTGTTTTTTTGTGGGCTATGTTAATTGATTGAACGAAAATAAGTATGTATTTTGGTGTAATCGAGAGGGAGAGCTAGTAATAAGTACTTGCTGTCATAAATAGGGCAACCAACTAAAGATATTTAAAATTAAAAAAAAAATATTGTAAAATTAAAAATATTTAAGTTCAAGGAAAATTAATTACTAGATGAAAATTAATAAAAAAAAAATATTAACTGTACCCAATAAACATTTTTGCTGAAATTATAAACAAAAACCAAGTGTTATTCAAGTCATGATTGATTTATAGTTGAATAACACTATAATTCAATAGCATATTCTAGCAAAAGAGACACTGGAATTCAAGATGAACATAACATTGACATTATACCTTAATTCAAGCCTTGATATGATTGGTTTTGGTAAAATTTATTAACATTCAATGAATTTTTTATAAATGAATTTTTTATAAATTGTTTTTTTATTGCAAAGAAACCTCGCAATTTTTTATTAGTAAATTAAAAAGAATAAAAATTGAAAAAAATTCAACAGCCAGCAGGATATTGACAAAAAAATAAAATCTTTATTGAATAGAAATAAAAGTATAAAATTTAGAAATTTGACGGAATTAAAATTTGTATTAGTGAACACCCAAATAGTTGGTTTGAGAATTCCGATTAAATATTCTTATGTAATTGGTTTTTATGAAACCAGTAAACCAATTGTTCGCTTAAATTTTCGGATATTTGAAGGATGTAATGAATGGTTAAGCTTAAAACGTTAAGCAAAAATTTCGCCAAGAGAGGAGGGATCCTTATGAAGAGGTTGTCACGAAAAAACATTCCGACATTCCACACTTATTGTCCTTCCGATATTTCCTTACTTTCTTTTCTATTTTATGTTACATTATCCCATTTCCAAAAAATCTTAACATTTTAATCTAAGTTATACTATTAATTGACTAATATTTCTTAACACAATCGTTAAAAATTTCGCCAACAATATAAAACAAATTTTAATTTTAAGTATTTCACCAGTTTCAATTTACCTATTTTTTCCCTTTCGTATGGCTGCCCTTCAAACTATTTCCCCACAAATGCCCAGAATATTTTAAACTTTAAAATTTTCTTACTGACCTAAATTACAATAGCCATAGTGACGGTTTAAGTACGTTATTATTTGTGTTATTTATGAAATGTTTCATAAATATTTATGAAATTTTTACATTGGAAGAAAATTAAAGAAAATTATCTCTTGGCGTACCTCTCACCCGTCTTAAGCTAGACTTTTTCATACCATTATATTTTTGGTTGTTTGTTTTTTGCACCCATCTTCGTTTGAAACTCATAAAATTTATTTTGAAATTCCGATAAACTAATGAAAGTTTAGTATTATTTTGTAATTTATAAAAGGAAGCTGTTGGGTGTGAGACCCAATGTTGGGCGCCATCTTAAAGAATGCAGTAACAAAATTTTTTGGTAACTATGTAACATGCAGCAATTTTCTGTAAAAACATCTCCAGAATACAAAGTATATTTAAAAAAAAAAAAACAATTTTTTAATGTTACCGATTCCTAATTATTTGTTTTTTTCTTTCTATAATTTTAGCAAAAAACTGAATTAAGTCCTCCCGCACATCAGTCGTTAATTAATCCAGAAACAAATTCACAAAATAGCCGAGATGCAGTATCAATTTCAACAACAACCCAGTTAAATGCAGGTAGTCAATCAACGTATCATAAAGGTAATGCAAATGATGCTAAAGTTACAACTGTATCAATAAATAAATCCACAAATTCCGGATCAATAACGGCAAAAGAAAGAGAAGAAAGATATGCAGCCGCACAAGCAGCCATAGCAGCAGCAAATGGTAATGTCTCCACAACAACGACGGCAGTTTCTACGACAGCTGCAGCAACGGGTAATGCACCTAGTTTATATGTTTCCGTGCCACTATCAACAGCTAATGTACCTGGAATAAATATACCCACAGCCAATACAACAACAGGAGGTCAAGGTAATTATTTGATGAGTACATATTTTTTTATATAAAGACAAACTAAACTTTTTTTCTTTTCTCATTTTTAGAACATAACACATCCTCGCAAACTACACGATCAACTAGTCAGCAACAACAACTGTCGGCAGCATCCTCGTCATCTACGTCCACTTCTATGGATCGTCAATCGCCGTTTAATGCTATGACATCATCTACAACCTCTATACCATCTCCTGCCAACCAACATGGTGTTATCTATCAAAGTGGTAAATCACCAAATCCTTCAGCCAATAATCCCTCATCATCAACGGGTATTAATCTTACTGCCTCTACCACAGAGACGGGTAATTTAAAGATTAGCTATGAAAAGCAATCTTCAAGAGTTAGTCAAATACAAGAACAAGAATCGGCTCCTATAAGAAGAAGCAGGTTAGTAACTTTTATTATTTTTAATCACTATTTACAATTTTACACCACACTTTTTCAAACATTTTCACATTTTATTTAGAATTAAATTAAAAAGTTGTTGCATGATTTTATTTTTATACAAACTATTTGGTTGTCGTTCTTTTTTTTATTTCTTTTTCAACTCTTTGCTTTATGTTATAATTTTTGTTGCTTTTAATTTTGTAAATGCTCTTTTTTCATCTTTTTATTTGAAAATTTATTAACAAACACTATTTTATTTTGTTGCTGTTTGATATTGTTTTTGAAAGATTTGTTTTTTTTTTCGTCTTTCAAATAACATAATTCTATTGATATTACTAATGCTGCTATCCTGCTATTTGTGGATCCAAAATTTATTTCTTCATAAGAACATAAAATGTTTTTAGCCCCCACAAGTGGGGGTTTAGTATCGATGGATTGATTTTCTAATATGTTCAAAAATGTTAAGTATATTATTTATCATATACAAAGAGCGAATAAAGTTACAGTTCGATGTTCAGAGTTTGCAAATTTTTAAATACAAATAAAAATGCTTTATATCTACGTTGTTGTATGCAAATGCAAAGCAACAAATATTGTAAAATGAATTATGCAAAAGATAAGAAAGCATTCTAAAATGTTTCTGCTTAATATTTTACAACAGGAATCCTCCAAATCGACAAATTAAATTTATTTTTGCATTTGGTTTTACAATCAGCTGTTTAACAAACTTTTAAATTATTGCCTTTTTGTTTAGAAAATTTTCATTTTGAGAGTAAATTTTTCCTACTCTCTGTAAGTTTGTTACTGAGTAATTCTTACTGGACTTGACTGAGAAGTAAACAAATGAACATAATATAAGCTTGACTATGGTAACATCTCATTTTTTTAAATAGGATTACACAAATATTGTAGGGTCTTAAACACTTTGTTGTTGGATTTCACTCAGACCTTTCGAGTCAATATAACTACTATATCGTCAGCTTATTATTAGTTTGGCCTACATATATGCAAAAAAAACAAGTCGGTATTGAGAGAAACGATAAAGAAGGTTTACGGGTAATGCAACAACACAATTATTAAGTGTATTTTAGAAATTTTGTACACAAATAAAATGCATATGACAAATGCAGCAAAACGATAACGTTTTTTTATTTTTGTATGCAAAATTTGCCTATTGTGGTGTAATAGGTAAGCGCGTTGGACTGTTACACAGAAGGTTGCAGGTTCGATCCCCAGCGATGACAATATCAATTTGGAAAAATAATTTGTATGAGTTTTATATCCCTTATACATATCGCAACGTCCACCAGACCTTGAACAAGATAAATATTTATTGAATAAATTCGTGAAAAAATTAATTCTTTTTGTAAATCAGCGAGTTGATTCAATATTTTATAAATCAGTTTATTAAAACAGATTTAAAATCATAATTGATTAATCAACTTCATTTTAAAATTTTTTTAATTAATTGAATCAAAACATTTCAAACATAATTCTTTTTTAATTTGGAAATTAAAAAAAGATTAATTTGATTTGCGAATTAAAACAAAATAAAAAAAACATTGAAATTTACTTGCAAATCTCGCTTAGTTTTCTAGATATTCGCCATTTTGTAAAATGGTAATTTTTTAAAATGGCCGGTATTTCGAAAACTAAGCGAGATAGGGCAAAACAAACAGAAATTTTTCTCTACTAGAATATTAATATACAGGTTCGGAAGACATCCCCAGGTATCTATTTTTATAAAACGTATACAGGGAGACCCATTGTATTATCGGAGTGTGTTAATTTATATTATCATATTAATTGATAAAAAAAATAGTCACCCTGTGGCTGTTTTATAAAAACTCCATGAAACCCTTCGGTTCTAAAATTAAATGAATAGTGATTTAAAAAAATTGTATTTTAATTCTCGAATCAAATCATATTCGTGAATTAAAATAATTATTTTTTTTTTTATTCGCAATTTAAATCGAAATTGATTCATTGATTTAAAATTGAATTGCAGTGTTGCCATATTTGAAGTCCAACGTGCTAACCATTACACCACAACGAACCCCCTAACAATATATTATGATAATGCTGTTCAACTTAAGAGTATTTAATTAAAAAAAAAAAATATATTATAAATGGATTTATTTTTCAGAATGAAGGCTTTATGATAAGGGTATTCACGTCAAAAAAAATTACTTTGTAAAATATATTAGCAACACTGTATTTCTTGTTTATAAAAGAAAATTGACTTTTTCCAAGAAAAATAAATAACAACAGTGCTTCCAAATTTAGTACTTTTATAATGTTACAAATTTTAGTATATTTTATATTTATTATATTTAAATAATGACAACAATATGAAATGTTCAACTTTTCACACTTTTGCAATATTAAATTATTGCAATTCCTAAATTTCGGACAAGAATACCCAAAAAAAATTAAAAACTAATTTGAATTAACGCTTACGGTAACAGTTTAACGCGAATATTCTGAAGTTTGTGCGCTTGTTTAAATAAGTCTCAACATTATATTAAATTTATAAAACATTAAAAAAACTTTTTTTTCAAGCAAAAACTTAGGCATAATTTTATGTTAATACGTTTTAATTAAAATAATAATAAAAATACTTTTTATAAAAATATCACTTATTTAATTTAATTTCATAATCCTCCACATTATGCTTCTGTTTACTTTTAAGTTTTTTTTTTGTAACCAAATTTTCAATCAATTTTAATTTGATTTTATGTGTTATAATACCAAAATTGTCGATTAACTTCCCCATACACTTACCATCAATCCCAATTCACAATACACACATTTATACAACACATTTCAAACAGAATTTTAACTTTAAATAAATTTTTGTTTAATAAAAAAAAAAAATGAAAAAAAAAACAAGGAAATATATTTTATTTCTTTTTTTCTCAATATTTTTCTCTTTTCACTTAAAAAACTTAAAATGCAATTAACGTTACTTGATTTGAAAATATAAAAAATATTGAAAATACCACACATTTATTTGCAAAAAAAAACGAAAAACAAAAATATTGGAATTTAAATAAATAGATCGCGCTCAGGTGAAAGTGGTATGTTGCAAGCTCAACAACAACAACAGCAGCAGCAACAACAACAACAAAATGCAACACAAAAATCTACATCAAGATCGGGTAAAAAAAGGGCAGCTTCCACAAAGATACAACTTGCGGCAACAAATGATAATGCTCAGCCCACACAAGAGAAATTATCAAAAACTTCATCAGCCTCGACTGCAACATCAGCGGCTACATCTTCCCCCGTGCAACAACAGCAACATTATCACAATGAATTGACTACACCAACACCATCACCAACGGCACCATCACCATTATCATTACCACCACCCAGTAGTACACCAACACCATCAACACGTACTCCCACTCCCACAACACCAACAGCAACACCCTCGGCTTCGCCGATAGTAATGTTACAACAGGGTGGTAGCAATAACGAACAATCGCCATCATCATCATCATCATCACCATCATCTTCTTCTGGTTGTCTAACGCGACAGCAAACATCGTCGCCTAGTACAGCAGCAACAAATGCTGCTGCCAACACTAAAAGCAATACCACATCTTCAATAGCGACTACTACTGCTGCTGCTGCTAACACAGCGGCAACAAATCTTTCAAATAACAATAACAACAACAGCAACAAAAATAATAGTAACAGCAAAGACCAAAGCATTTCCTCCTCTTCTAAAACAAATAATAATAGTGCTAGTAGTAGTAGTAATAAAAATTCTGTTAATACAAATGCAACAACAGCAACAACAACCAGTAGTAGTCTTATTAGTAGCAACAGTAATAGTAGTAGTAATAATAGCAATAATAATAGTACTAGTAGTAATAATAATGCAGATGTTGCTGCAACACCTTCGTCTTCGTCCTCCTCCCATAATAATAATAATAATAAGCCATTAAATAAGAAAATGTTAAGAGCTCAGCAAAATCAATTGCAACAACAGCAGCAGCAACAACAAATGTCTGCTGTAGCTCAAGCTACAACAACACCCAGCACAACAAATGTTGCATCTTATTCTCAAACGACAAAGCAACATGTTTCGCCTGAGCGCTTAACTAAAACAAACAATAATAAATCGGCTAATCAAAATGCTTCTAATATAAACACAACTAATGCTTCTACCACATCAACTAATACTAAAAATCCTTCTACTATATCCTCCTCTACTTCCTCTACCTCTTCTGCCACTTCTTTTTCTTCTACTTCATCTACACCTACTACAGCTACTACTAATATAGCTTCAAATAAATTTAATCAGCAGCAGCAACAAAAAAATTCACAACATCAACAACAAAATGTTGCTAATAATAATGATATAATTGAAATTTTGCCATTAACCACAATTTCTACAAATTCTCTTTCTTCTCCTTCAACCCTGCCTATAACTACAACATCTGGTAATAAAAATAATCCTCAACCACCACCACCACCACCCAATACTACCCAAAACACTAATAATAATAATCACAACACGAATACAACTGCCGCTACTACTTTATCCTCCAACTCTACTGGCAACAATAAATCAAATAATAACTCCTCAACAACAAAATTGAAATCATCATCTGCAACATCTCTTACATCATCCACATCTTCATCTAATGCTCCTTTATCATCGACATCATCGTCTTCTTCGTCATCTTCTTCTTTATTGTCCACTACGTCTGCCTCATCAAATATTAGAACACCTGATAGTGGTTTATTTTCGTCGTCATCATTTAATATCAGCAATGCTAGTACCGCTAGTTCTTGTTCATCCTCCTCAATGGGTGGTTTGAAATTTTCATATGAAGCTCAACCTGGTTCGTCATCTTTACCACCCAGTAATGATAGTACTTTAACGGCAACCACCACGACCATAAAAGATTCACCTCCCAGTTCTCCCGGCTCTGAGCCTGGATCATCACAACGGAAACGTGGTCGTAAGCCAAAGGAAACTGCTAATACCAGCACGAACGCTAGCAGCATTAATGTAGCCAATGATCTCAAAGATATTAAAGTATTTCAAAATGGTGCCAATCCTTTAACAACAACTCCTGCAACAGTAGCAGCTACAACATCAGCTGCAGCTCAATCTTTAACTTCAGCAGCAGCATCATCATCAGCAGTTACAACAGCTGCCTCTTCGATAAATGTTTCAGCCGCAGCTCATATGTTGGGTAATCAGTTGAATCCTAACAGTAGTGTGGCCCAGAAGTTATCAGAACAATTAACCATGGAGATACAAGATCACAGTGTTTACAGTGCCGAGTCGTTAACACCACAATTTGTTGGTGTTCCGTTTCCAGGAAAAATGGTAAGTTTAAGCACACAATTTTTAAGTTAATCAAAAATAGAAAGTAAAGTGAAAGTTCGATGCAAGAGAACTTTCTGGAAATAAGTGTTTTCAGTAAAGGGATTAATTTAGGGATTTTATTTCTTGAATGGGGATAAAAATTTCCGTTGGGAAATCCGGGGATTTGTTGGGGATGACAACAAAATTTAATGGGATTTTTGGGGATAAAATATTAACAATATATTCTTCTTTAGTTTTTATTATTTCTTCAACCTTGTTAATATTTTTTAATTGATAGCAACAGTGTAGAGTTAGTTGTAAAATGTGCATACTTTTTGTGTATATTTTTAAAACAAATTTTTTTTTAATTAAAAAAATTATTAGAAAGTCTCAAGTTTTTTATAAAACTTTTTTTTGTCTCTTATGAAAAGTATTAGTTTTTGAGATACTAGGTTGCGTTAGTAAACCCTCAATATTAACCTATTCCCAGCCAGTGATGTCGTAAGGCATTACGCGAATTCTTTTAAATGTTGCGGTCCGATTGTAGGTCGATATTGAAGACAGGGCTTAACAATGCTCGCCATAACCAAAAAAATAAAGAAAATTTTTTTTTTTAGATTTGGGACTTCCCATCATCCTTCTCCATAAAAATATTGTTGGATTAAAAAAATTCGTTCCCTGAATGATGTCCTGAATGTTCCTGGAGAACACTTCACATCTATTTCCCGTTTTTTTTTTTCATATTTTCCATATAGAGTGTTTTTTTTTTTTTATTTCCAATCAGCTGTTTTAACTATCTTACTAATTCTTTCAAAATTTCCGTTTGTGTACTTTTTTGGATATTTTTCTTTTTGAGAGTAAATTTTGTCTTATGCCTGGTTTTTATTATGTCTTATGAAATGACAACAAAAACTGACTCAAATGAATTCTCGTCATTTTGTGTCATATGCGATGAAGCAGAGCGTGTCAAAGACTTATGTCAAATTTTGGTGTCAGTTGACTGACAAGCCGTTTTCATTACAAAGGTCAAATATGATGAGGCGAGCGAACAGCTGATTAGAAAATATTAATTTGTGTTCAATAAAAAGTGGAAAAAATTTAAAAATGACAAAAAAGAAACAAATGGCTATAGCTAGTGCGGCGTTTTGTGTTATTACATTACCATTTCTTTCTTTAATTAAAAAATTTCCATTGCAATTAATTTTTCCAGCAAAAGAAAAAAAAATACAGCTTTGCGATCGTCAAACAAAAAAAAATTGACAACTTGTTGTTAATTTTATTTTAGATAAAAAATGCTGCCATATCTGTTGACAAACTGAAATTTGACGTTTTCACTTGTCTGTCATTTTAGACGGCAGTTCGTGTGCATAACTGACTGTAAACTTAGATGACACCATATGACAACCCGTTTTCATACAATTGCCAATAATTTGGACAAATTGACATTAAAAATGACATAGTGTCTCTTATGAAAAGTATTAGTTTTTGAGATACTAGGTTGCGTTAGTAAACCCTCAATATTAACCTATTCCCAGCCAGTGATGTCGTAAGGCATTACGCGAATTCTTTTAAATGTTGCGGTCCGATTGTAGGTCGATATTGGAGACAGGGCTTAACAATGCTCGCCACAACCAAAAAAATAAAGAAAATTTTATTTTTTTAGATTTGGGACTTCCCATCATCCTTCTCCATAAAAATATTGTTGGATTAAAAAAATTCGTTCCCTTTATCTTAAATGTTTCATAAGTACAAATAAAATAAATTAAAGGGTATAAATTACCGATACAAATGATTTACATTACAAAAATCATTTTTATAATATGAATTTTGTTTAAAAACATTTTGGGGATTTTTGGAGACCAGAAAATAAGAACTTGGGGATGAAAAAACAGTATTCGGGGATAAGGAATTTAAAAAAAAAAACTGACTACACTGCTGGAAAAGTACACAAACGGAAGCATAAAATGCCTATGCTGGTCGCGGTGTGTAGTGCCATTTGAATCTAATCTAAACCTTTAAGCTTATATTCATAGAGGAATTACTAAAGAGTGATACCCGCAAAGCAGAGTTTTGTCGCTATTTCTACTTTTTTTGGCATTAATCGGGACAATAATATTTACGAATTTTCAAAAGAAAATAAGATTATTTTTTTCTGCATTTATCACTTGAATTCACACTATAATATTTTGTTTTGGAAAAGCACCGGAATAGCTTTTAATCGGGACAATAATATTTACGAATATTCAAAAGAAAATAAGATTATTTTTTTCTGCATTTATCACTTGAATTCACACTATAATATTTTCTTTTGGAAAAGCACCGGAATAGCTTTTAAATTCATATTTAAATCAAACAATTGTGAAATTTTTGTTTAGTAGTAAAATCTTTTTATTTATGATGTTTTTAATTGATTTAAATGACGCCAATACACTCAATACATATACCGTTAATTTTGAAAACGCAGGATTGTTATTTTTCTGATTTACTTCATTAAAAATCAGCACTTACTTCGTTCATGCTAATATTTACAGTAGTTAAAAATTGAATTTCTAAGCTTTTTAGCCAAACACAGCAAAAATGCAAGCCGATGTGTAGTAGCCGCCGAGATTTTTTTGTTAGCTGGCGGCTGGCTAGCCGTTTGAAATATAAAAACAATATCATTTTTTTTTTTTTTAATTTTGCTTAACCCGGGGGTTAAACGTACAATTTCTTGATTTCAATTTCTCTCAATTTGCATTACAATCACACTTTTTTACTAACACACTCACACTTTTTGAAATTGAAAACTGGATGGTATTTTCATGTTTCGTTCTACAAATACTCTGCCACAATATAACGATGTCACAGTAAAACAATTTCTACTTTTTTTCTTGATAAAGGCGTTTTGGAAACGAAATTGTATTCAAATTGCGTGCAGCCTACGTCACAGCTTTCAATTCGAAAGATTTTTACATGCAGTATATGAGAAAAATTGAAAGCAATAATCTTGTAGGTGTACCGCAGAGTAAATTAAAAAAAAATTCTATATTATCTTAAGTATAATATAAACCATATCTAGTCCTAAGGGCTTGATTTTTGAATTGTTTTAATAAATAAAAGAAAATAAATTAATTTGGTTTGTACAAGAGCCGCCGATGTTAATTGCATTAACTTTTGCTGCCTACAGCTTGGCAATAGCATGCTCGGCATATAAAATATATGTGAAAAACAGGTTTTGCAGCTTTATTTGATGTGATTTTAACTGTTATTACAGTTTTTCTATGAAAAAAATTGAAATAACTATTATTATAGTTATTTAAAAAACAAAGTATTTGCATTTCGTAACAGTAATTTTAAATATTTTAATAAAACACTACTAAAACAGCATTTTTGCTGTAAACAATTTATCTTTGTTAATTATTTAAAAAATAAAAAAATTCTTAGAGACTTTAAAAAACTTTTGCGAGTTTGTAATTTTGTCTTTAGATACATATGAAGTATTACACATATTTATGGTGAATGTTGTTTTTTTTTTAAATTCATTTACAATTAAGAATAATTCTAAATAAATTTTCGTATATTTTTTACTTTGTAACATATTGTAATCGAAAATAAAAGCAAGTTTAACCCGTTATGTATTAAAATTATTATACCAAAATGTTTATTTCCTTAGCGTAATACTTCAACATCAGCTGCTGCATCTACCTCGACCGCTTCGGTAGGACCTAGTCCTTTAGCTTCTATGTTTGGCAGTGGAGCAAATGGTAATCTGGCTATGCCTCAAACTCTAGAAGAATTGCTAGAAAGAGCATGGGAACAAGGATCACAATTTTTAATGGAACAGGCCCAGCACTTTGATAGTAAGTTATTATTTTTGTTTTCTTATTATAATGTAAAAAAAATCTCGTTTTTTCTCTTTTTTTTCTACCTCTAGTTGCTGCTCTGTTATCATGTTTACATCAATTAAAAACGGAAAATGTACGTTTAGAAGAACATGTTTCAAGTTTAATAGCACGACGAGATCATCTTATAGCCGTTAATGCTAGATTAACAATACCCTTGAATACCAATACAACACAGAGTCAAGGTAAGTAAGATGTGTGTCACCAACAATCACCATCACTTACATCCCTTTTGCCACGAAGAAGATGGGATATATAAAAACAGAATAAAGAGATATAAAAAAAAATAAACCTTACCAAAAAATCCCTAACTCTGTGTGTGTTTCCTCTCTACACTTTACATTCGCGAAAAACCAAAATTTTGTTCTCACTCAACACGGCTCAAAGATTAAAAGCGTACAAAACAAGTATAATTTTTTTTAGGTATATTTATATAATATTTAAAAAACAAATTTTTTATTATATATTTATATTTTTAAGTCGGCTTTAGTCTATCTTAAACTACATCTTACTATAAGTTTTTATTAACTCTTGAAAACTTTAACATTTTAAGCCTGTTTTTATTTTAATTCATTTAATTCATCATTAATCAATAATAATAACAACAATAAAAAAAACTAACTTTTCCTAATTTTAAAATTATTTGTATATACTACAATAAAATACAATCATTTTTAATCTATTAAGTATAAAAACAAAAATTAATGGAAATTTAAATGCATAAGAAAGTAATTCGATTCAAAAGAAATTGTATTTTAATAAAATTTTAAATAGATTTGCGCCCAACGTAGGATTTTTTTTGTACATATGTAGTTTATGTAATTAAACTAAATTCTGAATTTGTAATTAGGTTATTTTAAAATTGGGTAAATGATGTATATTATGTGAGGGGTTTCATTTGATTTTTATTTATAACCAAAAAGAAGCCATAGCTTATTTTTTATTTAAAGAGATAGAACAATTTGCAATGAATACAAATTCTGCTCCCAAAAATATAAGAATTTTAAGCTTATTTTTAACTTAATATTGCTTGCTTTTTGAGTTATTTTGCACACACATATTGGCTTATATTTACTTCAACTTTAAAAATTAAATATATTTCAGCTTTTATATGACAAATAGAACTTATTTCTGTTTTTATCTTATAAAGGGGATGTAAAAAAAATATTTAAAGTCGGCTTTTTATTATTTAATTTAAATTTGATTTTTAGGATTTTTAAATTTAAAAAACAACTCTTTTTAAAATAATCCTTTTAATTTTGCCACCCAGAACTGCAATAGTTCAAGTATTTCACAACATTGATTTTGTTCAACTTAAATGAAGAATAAAAGGAAAATTTCATGTTATTTAGCACAAGGTTGGCAAACCGATTAATGAGGTTTTCTATACTAATAAATAACCAATTTCTTAATTTAATGAAAAAGCTTAATAATGTTAATAAACTAGCTTTTAATGAAACTTATTCATAAGTGAATGCAATTTTTTTTATAAATTAAATCAAGTTCCAGCGAAACTTCATAGATTTAATACAAAAATTATTAATATCATGTAGATATTTCTCTTAGTGCAAAACAATACATAATTTATTACGAAAACGTAACTTTTTAATAATACCGGTACTAACCCGGTATTGATGCTTTACCAAGACGATTAAAATACCGTACCGTACCGTACCGGAACAAACAAAAAATCTATACCAATACCGTAAGTCATTTCGGTTGCCAACCTTGTGTGATAAAAAAAATCAATATTAGGTTGTTTTTTCGAATTTTATAGCAATATCTACAACTACTTGTAAAGAAAACGACTATCTCTACTTACCTGACTTTTATTTATTTTATGTAAACAAACACAATTTGAACATTTGGGGCCGCCTTTATACGAAAGCAGTTTTCGTATAAGGACTTCGTGGGAACGCGAAATAGAGCAATTATATTGTTTGCCGTGCTCTACCTTTATCTACACATAATTCATTTGTTAGCTTTTGTTGTTTTAAATATTTTATCAAATAAAAAATACAGAAGAATCAAATATAAATGTGTTTACAATATTTTTATGTTAAATATGTTTTTGTTTACATTTAAAAGAGAAAAATCCAATAATTCCTAAGACTTGGTAGCATTTTTATACATTCTTAAATTTTAAGTAGCTAGTATATTTATGAGCCAACTTACACAGTGACTTTGTTGCATGCAATTCTTGTTTGGTGGCGAACGGGGTAGAGAAGCAAGCAGTGTAACAAAAAAGGCACGGTTTTCTCTCTTTCACACTCATATGTATTTTTCTTTTGTTGCTTCATTCACATTCAGTTTTCGTGCAACAAATGTCACCTTATAAATAGACATAACTTTGAAAGCAACTTAGAAATCGGAATTAAGAAAATTGCAAGCAATCAATTGCAAGTCTATATCTACTTAAATTTGTATGGGATATTTATATAAAATTCGAGAAAAAAAAAAAACAAATCTATTGATTTTTGTCGTGTGGCTTAAAATCAAAATTTAAAAAGTGATTACAAAAGGATTGAACAGAAGGTTTACAGATTAAAATTTTTTTTTAATCTTTTTTTAATCAAAAATAATTAATAAATTAGAATTGTAATTTTAAAAACGAACGATTTTTATCATCTGAGTTAAACTGCTATTTTCAGGGAAAATTATAAAATATTTAAATATAATTTGAGGATCTTTATTTAAAATGGAAAAAATGTATATATACAAAAACAAGATTTTTCCGTTTTGAATAAAAAAAAATTTATTGGAGTTTCTATAAAATTGAGAAAATATCAAATAGTATTTAGAATTTTTCACTTACAATTGGATTTATATTACCTGGGCTAAGTAAAATTCTAATTTTCTTTTGAATCGAATTACTTTTTTATATAATTTTTTCCCCCTTTTAACAATAATTTGTAATTAATTGTAAACATATTTTTTCTTTGTTATAATTTATGAACTTATTTTATAAATATCATATAATTTTAAGCCTATTATAATTATTATTTTTAGCTTATTTTCTTTACATACTTATTTCCCCATAAATTTTGTTTGTTTTAAAAATAAATAAAAGTTTATCTATTTTATAAATATAATACAAAAAAAAATAAAGAAAAATTCTTTACCAACAAAAAAGCAAAACAGCATTCTTAAATATATATATATTTTTTATGGTGGCATTTTTTATAAAATTCTAATCTTCTTTTTTTTCTAAATGGCTTGGTATATTGGATTTTAAATTCTCACCCTCACTGTTATTATTTTATTTTCATGCACTTTAAACTTATTTCCCATAATATTGACAGTTTAGGCATATATTTGTATACTAATAAAACATTTTTTAAATATAATTGATACAGTTGTGATCATTAAAATAGTAGTGCTTCAATAAGTATACTCTGATATTTGGTGTATGCAATTCTGTTAATCGATTCCTCGATTAATCGCCTCTATTCCGGTTAATGTCGAAACAAATAATTTAAAACTCAAATAATTATTCGACCCGTTAAAATAGGTCGATTAATCGGTTAAATTTTAAATATGAATTTTTCTAAAAACCTCCTAATTTTCATAATCTTGGCAAGAAAATCATAGAAAACAAAATCAACTAAAATATAATCAAATTCTTTTCAAATCGACTGAATCAAAGCAAATGTTATGTAGGCTTTAGGAAATATGATAGACACAATTTATTTTTATTTCAACTCCTTTAAAAAAATAAATATTAAATAATATAAGATTATATTTTCATATCCGATAAATTAAAATAGAGCTTTCAACCTGCGTATACATGAATTTCGAGCTGACAAAAGATTTTGTCAGAACGCCAAGATTTAGAAAAGCTAGAGCCTCTAAGCATAGCATTAACACAAAACCTATTAAAATATATATTTTTCTCCTTAGCAATGAAACACGTTACTTATGTTAAAAAATAATAATATAAAATTTCAGTTTTCTTTCGAAAACTGCATTTTCTTTCGAAAACTGCATTTTCTTAAAAACAGTTTCATTTAAAATTCTATAAAAGAATTTATAAAAACTAAAAAATAACATGGGATTTTGTTTCTAATTTGGAATTTCAGTAGAATTAAGTTCTTTAGTCAAAAATATTTAAGAATTCGCTTATTTGAATTCTTAATTACACAAACACAAAAAAAATCGGTGAGTACTTGTCAGGAATATTCGTGATTTTTATATCTTTTCTAATAGTTAAAGCTTAAACCAGGTGGTGAAAGCGCCAGGAAACAGTTGCAGCTATATCAAACTTTATTTGGGAATATCGGAAAAACTATTCATAACATATTTTTAATACAATTTTTTGAAGGCAGCTCTTGTTTATTTAGGCTTTTTTCATTCTGGACAGTGTCATATGAAGAAAAAAAAAACAACTTTATCGACTATCTACACTGCATTTTTAAGGGTTGAACTTCACTGAACACGACTGACACTTTCTTTTTAAAGAGTCGTCAGATTTCTCTGAAAAACACCAAGATTATAAGGCATGATTCCATTAAATTGTCATAAAAAACACTTTAGAAACCAAAGCAATAGACTTAACTTAATCATTCAGCAAAAATCAGCTCTTAGTATTCTTATTGATGAAAGAAATACAGTTATTTCCGATTAATCAACCCGAATAACCAATTAATCAATTTTCTTAATTTTTCGAGTAATGACCTAACCGATTAACCGGCAGGGTCTAATAATTGGAAATATTTCACTTTTATTTTGTTGCAATTACGCTATTATCAATATTGATAACGTATTTTAGTAAATACACCCTATTTTTCATTACACGATTAATCGACCGGCAGGGTCGAATAATTAGAAACACTACTAATATTACACCAGAAGTTCACTTTATCTTCGTTTTAAAATATTTCAATTTTATTTTGTTGCAATTACGTTATTCTCAATTTTGAGAACGTATGTTAGTAAATACACCCTACGATGATCTACACAATTTTGACTACATCTTCACTTTATTATATTTAATCGCGCATAAAAATATGTAATAGTATAATTAAAAAAAAAAAAGATATTAGTTTAAATTAAAGTTGTAGTTATTAATAATAAACATATTTCTATAAATTCGTATCTTGTACCAAATTCGCAAGCCTTATAAAATTTCCATGTATCGATACCATCTGCTTACGCCCCCGCATTCGTGAAACATCATTTAAAAGGAAATATAATTAGATTCTAAGAGAATGCATTCAAAATAGCTTTCAGTCTTTAAAGCTCTGACTACAATTTTTATAATCGAATAAATACGCAACTGTTTTGAGAAAAAACAGTAGACTAATTGCAAAATTCATATTAGCGGATATCGTATTTAATATTTAAATAATTCTCGGAAATTTTTCATTTTTTTAAGTTTATTATGTGCACTACTATTTTCATAACCGCAATTGTATGTGTTTTTGCGGCAAGCTATCAACGTTGGCTTGTGTCATTTCTATATAAATTTGGCATACGCTAACGTCAAGTGTCAACGCTATAACATAACTTATGTCAAATTTGTAATGGAATGACACAAGCCAGCGTTGATAGCTTTCCGCATAGCTAATATAGAGCCTGTAAACCTGTGGTTCCCACTAACTTTCACTTCACGGACCCCTTGAGACATATTTACTGGCTCACGGACCCCCAAATTTTAAAATTTTTATATTTAAATAAAAACATGTTAATCCAAAGATTTTCAGAAAAAATAGTAGTAGTTAAAAATACGACAGATGGAATTGTAAAATTTTTAGAATTTAAAACATTTACCATATAAAATTTTTGAAAGAATTTTTATATTAGATTATCCTTGAAAAACTTTAAAAATCTAGGATATAGAGGTGTTTTCTATAAAAAAAACTTCTTAGTATAATATCTGTGATTTTTTAATAGGAAAAATTAATTCTTAAGCACATTCTGATGATTTTTTAGCATCTTAGAACGTGTTCAATAGAAAAAAAAAAATTATGTGTATACAATTAAACAAAAAACAAATGCCAGAGTCTGAAAAGTTTCGAGAATTGGAATACCACAACTTTTTATCAGTTTCCTTTTTTTGATTTTTTAAATACACTTATGGCAACTGACGGAATATTATTTATTATTACCATCTCCGAACTCTTCGCGGACCCACTTGGATACAGCTACGGACCCCCAGGGTTCGCGATCCCCCATTTGGGAACCGTTGCTGTAAACAGATATTTTATAATCACAAGCAAATCAATACATGTTTGTCTATGTTGTCGATTCGTTCTTTCCACATTTCAAGGAGTGTGCTAAATATTTTATGTGTTGTATTGTACTAACAAAAACAGAGTTGTAAAAATTTCATTGTAAAGTCTATAAAATTTTAGATAGTGCGATAAAATATTTTTATTGCGCTAGCAAAGATAAAAACCAGCAGAAAATTTTCGTCAAAGTGAACAAAAAATGTTTAACAACTCTGTTTTTAATCAGGACAACACCATCACACACAACATTTAGTATAACTAGTAAATACCTTAAATATATATGTAGGTATATCTATGGACTTTTGACAAAAACACTTTTCCAGGAGAGTTATGGAACTGTTTGTATTAAAACGTTAGAATTTATTACTTTCGTTTTGCATGAAAAAAATTGCCAAAAACAGTTCATTCCAATTGTTTTAATCCGTCCGCCACTTTTCAACGTATTACGAGGGCGGTCCCAAAATTAGCCGAACTGACGTATAGATGACGGCAGTAGTTTGAAGTAAGTTTCAAGACGCCACGTTTAGAATTTGTTTAGTATTTTTGTTTTTTTGGAGCCATCAAAAATAAATGATATCAGTGAATTTGTTAACCTGGAAAAAAATGGCCTAAAATCAAAAAATGGTTCGGTGGTAAAAGATTTTCGGTTGATGGCTAGTTTTAGGAGCTAGACAGTTTTTACTATAAACAGGGTATCGTAGCTATTGAATACCGCTGGAAAAAGTACATCAAGCTAAATGTAGATTATTTTTAGAAATAAAGAAATTTTTTTACAAATTTGTTGTTTGGGACCACTTTTGTAGGTATTTCACAATCCAAATTGATTCCAGTGCTTTCATCCGACTAATTTCCCTTTTTTTAAATTTATGAGAAATGCTTTCGACAAGGTTCTTGTTAAAATTATGCACACATATTGGGTGTTCATCATGTTGGTCTCAACAATAAGAATCTGATGTGTTTAATACAGTCTACACGCTTTAGCCCAAATTATTTTATAATCATTATCGTTTACAGACTATTTTATATTTTGGAAGATTATAATTGTTTGGAAGTTTATATTATTCTCAGCCTAGAGTAGTTATGACAGTGCAAACATTTTTGAACAATCCCCCTCTCTTTATTCTCGTTTTATTGCACTTAAATTCCTTTTAAATTAAGTATACTACGAATAAAAACGTTATTACAGCATCTTCAGCTAACAATAGCGGTACAACAACATCTGGTATACAAGCATCTAACGCCACAATAACATCTGCAGCCACACTGGCAACAACCTCCTCGGCTGCTACGGCAGCTTCTTTAGCTACAGCAGCCACAACTTCAATTTCTGGTACAACATCTAGTAGTACAGCAAGAGTCCCAACGGGGGCAACACAATCCGCCAACGAGAGAGGTGGACGTTTAACGTCTTCATCGTCTGCAGCAACATCGTCTAGTGGTAATAATATAGAAAACGGTTTTGATTTTAGACAAACAGCAACATCTATGAGTAATACTATGGGTGGAGCAATGCCAACATCAGCCGTATCTGGTGGACATACATCAATGAGGTAAGTATATTCTTGATATTTATATTTTGTACACATTTTTTAAATTCAATTCCTGCTAACCTTTTAAAAGTATTTTTATTCGGCACTTTATAGCCTTGTAGTTTTTAATTTTAGGTTCTTAATTCCTTTACCATTTTCAAATTATATTTTTTTACATCGCGATTTTATTGTAAAATGTAGATTTACATTTGTATTTTTTTTACCCAAAAAAGATTTTATTTTATTCTTTTCTTTTTATGCTCAATTGAGTTTGGTTATATCGTAAAAAAAGAACTTTGCATTCTTGTAACGAAGAAAGCAAAGAGATAAAAAACAATAAATTAGATTTTTTGTCTATTTCTTGTGCATAGAGTTATATATCAAGTAATAAGATAGAAAATTTATATTTTTAACAATATTAAATAAATAAAAAATAGAAATATATAGGATTATATTTTCTATATTATTTTAACAAATTGAATTTTTTACATATACGTTTTTTACTTTACGATAAGACTAAAGCTAGAATTAGCCATACGTAACGTGACGTAACTCTATGTGGTTGCCTCTTTTTAATTCATTTATTTAGATTTAATGAGCTGATTTGTCAAGTTACGTTTGGCTAATTCTATCTTAATGAACCCTTTAAGTTAAAATTAAGGCTTATTTAGGTTACCTATGGCTAAATCCTTATTGTTGTCACTTTTTAACTCATTCATTTAAATTGAATCAGCTGGTTCCTCACGTTAGGTTAAGTATAAGTAATTCTAACTTTACATACTATATGAAACGTAACATGACGAATCAGCTTTTTAAATTAAAATAAATAAGTTTAAAAGAAACAACATATGGCTAATTTTGCAAAAATTATTTTTTTTTTTTAAAGAAAACAAGAATTTTTTTTCGTTCTTACACTCCGGTGCCTGAATTTAAGTTTTCAAATAAAAAAAATTCTGCAATAAACTAAAAGAACTGAATAAAATTTGAAAATGGTTTTAATAGTTTTTCTCATTTTTTGTCCTTTATTATCAAATTCCTTTACGCGCTCTTCTTATAAATATAATGCTCTCTCGTTTTTATATATGTATGCGCATTTTTATTATTGTATATTTGAATCACATTTAAATTTTTATGCAAAATTGTTGTGTTGTCTTTAGTAGACATCCGGCTTCAACATCAGCGGCTGCACAAATAGCACCAACTAGCTCGGTTCCGGCTCATACTAGTAACAGTAGTAATGTTGCCAACATGATGTCTAGTATGTCAGCTTCATCATCTGCAGCATCGCTAGTTAATTCAGCAGTATCAACATCTACAATGCCACCAATATCGGCAAATCGTTTAGCACAGCAGCAGCAGCAACACCAACAACAGCAACTTCATCATATGCATCAACAACATTCCCAGCAACAACAACATCATCATATGCAACATGTTGCTTCCACAATGCACCAACCGCAATCTCAACAACATGCCCAGCAACAGCAACAACATCATACGCACATATCATCATCGTCGTCGTCTCATTCAACCGCACATGCCACTCATGCTATACACCATGAACCTCATCCTATGACCACATCACGTATAGGAGGTAATGTAACTTTAAATACTACCAACTCGGGCAATCGTTTAGGTGGTTACTCATCCACGTCCTCTTCCTCCTGCACATCGTCGGCTTTAATCAATGAGTCGGATATTAAAAATGCTGCTGGTGGCACAGTTGGTGGTGGTGGTAGTATCTCTACTACTGCTAATTCCTTACAAAGTGGTCTTAGTTTAACAAAGTCTTGTATTAATGATAGTCATAAAAGTAGTTGCGGAGTTGGTGCTAATTTAATAACCTCCACTTCTAATTCTTCTTCCTCTAGTGCCGCAAATTATCCAGGGCTTTATAAGCCTCATCTTCAGGTAGTTTGACAAATAAAAAGCGCCATTTTATGTTAACCAAAAACATTTTAAAAAATAATGACGATGTTTTAACACAATTTTAATTTTAAACTCATTTCATTCATTCATCCAATTGCTTGTTTACTTATTATTGTTATGTGTATATTCTACGTAATGTTTAGCAACATTGTGGCGCAACATTTTTACAAGCGAGAGAGTTTTGTTTTGTTATGTTGCTAAAGAAAAAGAGAGAGAGAGTAAAACTCATACAGTTTAACTCTCTTTTAGCGCGTTTCTTTTTTAATTCAACTCATCACCCCATCATGTGTATATAGAAAAAAAGAAAACATCATATTTGGCAAATACTTTTTTCTGTTTTCTTTTGGTTTGTTGTTTTAGTTGTCTGTCAAAATTTTACATTATCATCACCACCAAAAAAAAACCACAACCGCTAAAAAAATAAAATTATCAACACCCAAAAAGTACCCCCATTTTCCCTCCAGCAACATATTTGTTTGATGTTTAATATTCTAACATAAAAAAAGACTAGAAATAGGAATTTTTTACATGAAGTATAAATATATAAGAAAACTTTATAAAAGGATTACTACATTAATGTAAAACTCCAATTTTTTAATATGTTATAAAATACTCTCAGAGAATTATGACGGTTAAATTAACTGCAATTGTAATTCAAAAAAGGGAAAACTTAATATAAACTAACATTGCAGTTTTTTAACAGTTTATTTTAAATGCAATTGCAGTGTTAACTTTTTAACTACAATTGCAAGTCATTAAACAGACATAATTCTTTTATAGTCTATGTATGTCTAAATTTAATCGGCGCCCAGTGTAGGGCCCTATTAAAACAACTTTGTTAATATTTTTATTGTTAAATGAGGACCTTATTGCAACTTATTTATTTTGCGTATCGTTTAAATCTGTTTTAATAAAAAATAAGTTGTAAACTTTTTTTATATTTATACTTCTTATTAACACAATGAATTTTTAGTAAAAGAAAAATTGCATGAAGATAACGAGATTATGTAAGAGTTTTTTCTCATTATATGGATTTCTTTTGTTGTTAGTTGTGATATTATCTATCACATCTGTTGTGAGTTCAGAATTAAAATGTTCGGTAATCTGCTGTATTGAACAAATTTGAACAATTGAACAATTTTCATGTGGATTCGGAAAATGAAACAGCATCGTATATTTTTATTTCTGACCATTTATTAAAAAGTTATTTAGAAAATTGCAAAAGAAAATCCTTTTGGTCGGTTGGAATTTTTTAATAAAATATTGGGTCAAAGAGATTAAAGATGTAAATGTTGCCAAGACTTTTTTACTAGTCCCCCAAAATTGTCCAAAAACCATCTTACCTTGACAGACCAGGGACTTCATTACACCAATCCGGGATAACTAAGATAAAATTAAAGTTAAATTGACGTAAAAATTTAATAAAAAAACTAATCATGGAATAGCGAATTAAATCAAGGCAAAATTGCCCCTAAAAAAATTGGTATTAATTCATAAAGTTCCACCTATTAAATTGGTAACGACTGAAAACATCATAAATCTAGAGGAAAACCCCCAAACTTGGCGTTTTAATTTAGTCAAAAAAAAAAAAGAAATTAAAATGGCTACCAAATTCAACATGAACCGCAAATAGAAAACAACTTCTACAATATATTCTACAATATCTCTGGAGCGATAAGTCAACTTATCCTCAGAGTTTTTGTGCGGAATGCCCGCTTGTGCAGCAGTATTACATGTAGGATTCGGTCAATATTCGGACTGTCCGTATGTGGAATAAACTCCGCGTGATCTTTCCTGGCACCTATAATAAAGAGAAATTCAAGTCCAATATCCATTAACAAATTTCATCAAAAAATCTTAATATTTGCGACATGTAGAGTGAAAATAATAATACATGAGCAGACGGACTCAAAAGTGATTCTGGTTCGATCGGTATACTTAGGGGTTGATCTAAGTCCAATATTTGTATGTTATTGCACACATTAGTGCACATAGTTGTGTAGGGTATAATACAAATTTGATACTCCTCATTCATGTTGGTAGCGCAATGGATATTTCAAAAAATAACAGATAAATCACGTCTTAAAATATTTCAAAATGGCTTCGCTTTTTTTAGAAAGCTTGTTTTCTATTTACTTTATTTTTTTTTTTTTTCAAAACCAGTTTTGACTTCTTAATATGCCTTTTTTAAAAATTTTGTATTGAGTTTAAATTAAAAGATGAGAAAGTAGTAAAAAGAACAACAATTTCTTTTAAACCGATTATTAAAAGCTTTACGGACAGACACAAACTGTGAAAGCAAAAAAATTTTAAAATTTCGTTATTTTCATAAAATTTTATAAACAAAAAATTCATTGTGAACTTTAAATATACTAAATAAATACTGATATAATAAAATGACAAAAGAAAATTATTTTGAAATCCAAATATTTTTTAAATATTTTCGCCTTTTTAAACAGTCCCAACTAAGACGAGACGATAACATACCAAAGGCCAGCTGAAATTTATATTCACTTGAAGCGACACAGAAATCAACAAAAAAGTCATCAAATATAAAAAAAAATAATCGCAATAAAAATAACCAGAAAATTATAAACCAAAAATCAACAAAAGCTACAGGAACTCTAAAGAAAATTGATTTAAAACCAAGTGAAATCATAGCACTGTCTTCAGATGATGATGGTGACGAAAGAGTAGAACAAAAAATATCAACCACAAACAGTGATAATGACAAAATCGAAGAAATCGAAGAAACTGCAAATAAAATCAATTCCACCAATAATATACCATTAGTTATCAATGACAGTGATAGTGATTCGCTGCAATCACATTCATCGTCACAACATTCAGAAAATTATGAAGCTGAAGATGAAAATGAGTCTGAAATGAAATCCAAACAACAACAGCAATCACAAACTTCATCCCATACACAACAGCAATTACAACAAGTCCAAAGATTTTTAAAAAGTTTTGATTCAAGTAATATTGAAATGGAAAAATCTTCCCTAACAGAACTAAGAAATTTTCGACAAACACCTAAACATTTAAGTTTAACAAAACCTGGCAAATTTAATATATCAACAAAATTTTTACGTAAATCACGTAATAAATTAAAAACTCATAATACAAATTCTTCTACTCAGATGATAACGCAATCGAATATCGATGTTCAGAATATGAACAACAACATAAGTAGTAATAACAATGATGAATCTATAGCAAAGTTAAAAGATTTTTCAATAGATTCTTTATTAAATCATTAATAAAAAAATATAAAGGTTTTAACAATACATATATATTTTAAATTCAATTCAATGTGTTTGTTTACTTAAAATTCTTTTTATTTTCACCTCAATTGAAAAGTTTTGCTTAAGCTATTATAGTAGATTCACAATGATGAAATACTTCGCGCTGCAGAGTGATGGAATGTAATAAAATATAAATGACATGATACAAAAAAAGTTTGTAAGTACAAGGGAGAAGGGAACACTACTCTGCAGAATGGAGTATTCCATAAATGTGTGTGGACCTTTGTATTAAAATTTTCCAACTTTAGTAAAAGTAGTAACTTGTAGTAGGTAAACGAACAGACATATTATTTCAAAAAATTCCATTTGTAATATAATTTTTGTTATTTTTTTAAAATCTTGGAATCGTTTATATTTTCATATATTTCCTTAAAAAAGGAGACCTAGTATTCCAAAGGTAAAACTCGAGTTCAGTGGCCAGATTCTATAAGATGAGCGACGATTATTGTCCTCTTTCGAAGTTAAAATTCTTTTTTTTTTCACCATTAGGTTGCGTTTACATTACGATCAAAATCTTATTTAAACTAGCTTTATGTTTATGATGTTTATGCGGCAAGATATTAACGTTGGGTTGTGTCATTCTCATACATACTATTTGACATAAGTAATGTTAAGCGTTAATACTAAACGTTGGCTTGTGTCAAAATGATATGGGAATGACATAAGCCAACTTTAATAGCTTGCCACATAAACACAGCTATTGATAACGCGGATTTAGCGGTGATTTTGAGGTAACGTTTATACAAAAGCATTAAATACACAGCTGATTTTTATCAATATGGCGGTTAGAAAAAAATACTTAAAAGAAATGGCGAAATTTTCTAACATATTTATGTAAGTCATTGGTAATATTTTGCGTAAAAAAAGTTGAGTAAATGTTCGCATTTAGTGTGAACGTGCACTAATGTTAAATTTATATGGAATTTTTAATATGGAAAACTCATTGGTTCCTGCACCAATTGGTTTTAAAGCTAGAATAAGCCATTCGTAGTGTGACATAATTCCATATGGTTGTTGATTCAGCTAATTCGTCACATTAGCTTAAGAGCCAATTTATACGATGCAATTGATTGCGTGCAATTTTCTTAATCCCCTTTTCAAAATTGCTTCCAAAGTTATGTCTATTTATATGGTGAACTTTATTGCACGAAAAGTGAATGTAAATGAAGCAACAAAAGAAGAATGCATATCAGTGTGAAAGAGAGATAACAGAAACATGCATGAAAAACGAAAACATTGCCGTTTTTGTTATCCCGCTTGCTTCTTTACCCCGTTCGCCAACAAACAAAAATTACACGCAATAATTGTATGCAAAAAAGTCACCGTCTAAATTGGGTCTAACTTTTTATAATGACACAACTAAAATAACAAAAAAAAAAATACAAAGTGGCGTAACTGGCAGATTTCAATGAGACTTTCACATGTTATAGAGGGAACGAAATAATCATTCAGTAAGAAATATACCTGCGTAATTTTATTTGTATAGCGTACAAATAGGTTTTAAAGTTTCATTAAAATTTCAAAATTAAATCAAAGCTATTGTTTAAATTGTCCGATGTTGGGCGCCTTAAAAAGTGTTAACTTTAATATAAAAACTATTCTGGATTATTTTAATATTTCAAAATGAGTCGAAGTAATTAAATTTTCACATAGTCCCACATTGGGCGCCATGAAGGTATCATCTTTAGTTTTAACAACTATTTTAATTTTGGCGCCATGAGATAGCGTCATCTTCAGATTTTAAAAACCATATTGATTAAAATAGGGCTTTTAAAACTTTTTTGACTAAAAATAAAAATATTAAATAAAATGTGAAAAGAAGAACAGATTTATATCGGTGAACTTATCTAAAAGTAAGATTAATATAACACTATCCCGATTTAATTTAAAACAAATTTTACTCTGGGTTAAGGTAGCGAATTTGGTCTTTATTCTTAACCATGAGTAAAATTTTCATAAAAACATCTCTGGATTGTGTTAAAATAAACATGCTTTTAGATAAGTTAGCCGACCTTAGTATGTGAAAAAAAACAAAAATATTTTCCAAGTACACATACAGTTAAATCTTGAAAGTTTTCAACAAAATTGTAAAAACAATAATTTTTTTTATACAAATGGAATTTTTTGTAATAAATTGTAAATTCTATAAGAATTGTTTAACTATTACAATTTCTTATTATTAAACAAAGTACGTTTTAGGTACTGAAATAATAAAAATATTAATTTTCTGTATAATTTTAAAAAGAATTATTAAATTAAACACAACGTTTTGAATTAGGGGCAACCTTTTTTTTAAATAAAAAAAGTAATAGTGAAAATAATACACAAATAGAATAAATCCTGTATTTATTAACCAAACATTCAAACACTACCACCTTATACCTAAACTTTTAAGACTATTTTTGTTGTTTAAATATATTATTAAACTCATATTAAATACGTATACCATGTAGTGTTATATAAATCTATTATAATTATAACAATTTAAACTGAATAAAGTTATACAAAAAGCAGAATATGTAATATGTTAATTTACTAGATTTTTTGTATATTATTTTCTCTCTTTTTAAATGTATTAAAGAAAAAATTGTTTTTTTTTAGTTTTTGATTGTAACAACACAATTTTAAAATATGTAAAAAATAAAACATAAAAATATTAAAAATAAATACTTGAAACTAATATTTTTTTATTCAAAAGGTGTTGCAAATTGAGAATCTAGATTCACAAAGATGGAGTGCTGCAGAGTGGTTTGTACTAATAAAATGATACAAAAAAATTAGTGGTTTTGGGTACTCAACCCTTGCTCTATTTATTTGGTCCCGTTTTTCTTTTTTTGAGCATAGATTTTTTTATTGATTTTTCTATTTGCCAGAGTTAAGGGCAAGTTTTCTATTTATCGAAAGAACCGTGAGTAGCATAGTTTCTCTTAAGAGTACATAGTCCTTGGTTCTACTTGCAAATAATACCTTAGAAGTTAGCAAACTATTTTTTTAATTAGCAAATACAGAAATAGTTAACCTCATTTTGTTTATTTTGAGATCAATTTATAATGTCAATGCCAATAATTTCGAATAATTAATCACCAATAAATTTTTCACTGCTTTTAGATAACAGCTCTTCATATCTCATTTGTATTTTTTTTTTTTCTCATTACATGGAATAATTAACACTGAACAAGTTGTTTTAAAAGAAATACGATCAAATACACAAATAATAGCAAGTAGAACATATTAAAATTTTGTATTTAGTTCAGGTAAAACCCTCACATGGGAAACAATCAATTTAAAAAAACCAAAATGTACAAATATCGGGAATTTTACTTAATGTTAACCGTACTAATGTTTTTTAGAGCGGAAATGATACATACTGAAGGTATTCAATATGTTGCAAAGCTAATGAGATTTTTAAAATAATTTGTATTATTCCTATTTCCTTAAAGTCTATTCAAATCACACCCTTACACGTTTTGCTCAAATTCGAGAGTTATATCCAAAAATTTTGACTAACGGTGAAGCCCGTTATTGGCGTATGGCGCGTAGTGATAATTTACAAGATCATCCCTGTAAACGTGAATGTGTGGCAAATCAACAAATGACTTGTTATTATTATCTGGTTGTACATTATGACGAAACTATGGGTCCCGGATGTCAACAATATTTGGATGTAAAAAATCGTTATAAAATTGGTAATCAGGAATATATTAATGCATTAAATCTTGAGGAACAAAATGCTAACTTTGATGATTGTAAATATGCAGATGGTGTAAAAAGTGAAATAATGGTAGTTAATGGTCAATTACCAGGTAAGATATTTTAACAAAAAAAAAATATTACTTTTTGATGAAATGCAAACCTTAAATATTTTTTAATGTACTTACATTCACACTAAAAAAATTAAAACGTAATATGTACGTAATCTTTAGTATATTTCACGAAATATTTTGCACCACAAGTCTTCCGTAAAAAACTCGAAATCTTTTAATTTTTTGTTTCGCACCATGAAAGTTTTTGTAAAATATATAAAACCTACGAAATGTGTGTGTGTACTTTACCAAATAATTTTTTATGTTTAACAACAAAATTTCTGTATACAGTAAAGTCCTTTTTATAAAAAAAAATTCCTTAAAATTTGTGGATATTAAAATCTAATTTTTATCTATGCAAAAATCCCGTAAGTAGAGTAAAAGGTAACCGGTTTTTATTCAAATATGTTTATATATATATATTTTTTATACCCTTCACCACAGGTGGAAGGGTATATATGTATAAGTTTGTCATTCCGTTTGTAATTTCTACAATATTGATCTTAGACCCTATAAAGTATATATATTCTGGGTCTTTATGAAGATCGAAGTTGATTTAACGATGTCTGTCTGTGTGTTGAAATGGGTTTTCCGAAGAACCCAGACATGATAGGGACTTGATTGCTTTTTATTTCTGTTACATGTGATCTATTTCGGTTAATAAATAGCTGAGATATTAGCAAAAAACCAGGACTACCTCTAATTTTTTCCGTAAAATCCCTTTGTTTAATATGTATGTAGAATTTTACGCATAACAAACACATCTATGTGTTAAAATTCTTTTCTTTCATCTCCACCTTTTATACACAAACGACACACATACACAGATTTGTCATTTAAATAAAAACTAAACAAATCTCTAATGAACGAAGACTTTTATATATGTACATCTATTGACGATTATTTTGTGTGAGCTATAATAGCTCAGTTGTCTAGACGCTATGTCACAAATACTTTTTTTCTCTAAGGCCGCAGGTTCGAATCCCGGTCAATTCACTTTTTTTTGTACATTTTTTTTATTATTTTCTTAAGACTTTTTTTTTTTGTTTATTTTTGTTTTTTTTTACATTTAATAATTAATTTATATAAAATTCTATATTAAAAATTAAATAATCCATAAATAGGCTGAAAACATCATAATTTTTATAAAAACCCTCTGATACAAACAAAATACAAACGGTTTTATTTCTATTTTTCACCACAGGTGAATGGTCGCGGGTTCGAATCCTGGTCAATTCACTTTTTTTGTACATTTTTTTTTTTTTGTTTTTTTTTAACATTTAATAATTAATTTAAATAAAATTTTATATTAATAATTAAATAATCCATAAATAGGCTAAAAACATCAAAATTTTTATAAAGACCCTCTGATACAAACAAAATACAAACTGTTTTATTTCTATTTTTTGCTCCGATTTAAAAGAATTTATAAAAAGATTTTTAAACCATTTTATTTCTCATATATTAAGAAAATTTTATACATAATTTCCCTTTGAGTGCAACTATTTTAGGTCATAATTTATAATAATTTATAAAAAAAAAATTATAAACTATTTTCCTTCAAATTTTTAAAATTAAGCTAAAGAAATTAAAAATATTTTTAATAAAAAAGCGAAATAAAATTCCATATGCAAATTTGCCAGCTAAATCAAACGTTTTTGTAGAAATAAAACACATGCAGTTCTAGTGATTTCTTTTAACGATTTGTTGAAATTCTTTTCTTTCACCTCTTCACCTTTTATACACAAACAACAAACACTATTCTAGAGCTGTAATATGACCTATGGATACGTCTTATATAGCAAAAGATCGAAAATCTTTAGTATAACATATTTGCTGAAAAACTCGGAAATATCGGTTCAGATACAAAAAAGTTATGCCCAAAACATAATTTTTTTTTAAATACCTATTTTCTGGAACCATAAATCTTCCCCAGTCCAAGTTTTATTACCAAACTAAATGGTTAATTTCCTCTTTAAGGCGTCCGTATATAAATCTGTCCATTCCATATATGTCCACATATAAACTTCAGTTTTTTCCCAACTATGGTGAAGGGTATATAAGATTCGGCATAGCCGAATTTAGCCGCTCTTACTTGTTTTTTTTTTTGAGTTTTGCATGAATTTCCAACTATTTAAAACAGCGTTGCCAATTTTACATTAGCAGGCCCAATTACTAAAATAGTTAAACAACAAAAAAAAGGAATCTTACAGGCGTTCAAATATTTTTTCAATAGGGGTTTGATGTATAAACAACCTTTTTTTTAACCGAAACCGACTGAAAACCGATTTTTCGAAAAAGCCGAAAACCAGCAAAAATAAGAACTATACGAAGCCACATAAGCGATCGGATCAGTTGCTTAAGACAAAATTAGGAAATAATAGCTATGAGCCTTAAATAAAAGTCTTACCTGCCATTTTTTACAAAATGTCTTTTTGTGCATAATAAAAAAAGTTAAAGCAGACAAATTAGGTATTAAATTCAAGGAATTTAAGAGACCTATTTAAATGTGTATAAGATATGTTAAATCATGCCTTAAACGTGGTGAAATTTAACAAAATGTTACATCTTGAATGTTTTGATGTTTTATTAAAGAAGTAGTGCATGCTTGGATATGTTTAAATAGGTCTCTTAAATACCTTTATTTCGATACCTAATTTGTCCGCTTTTACTTTTTATTACTACGCACAAAAATACATTTTTTAAAAAAGGGCAGAAAAAAGGCAACATTTTTTGTCAGAAAAGTGGTGTATGCCATTTGGTTAATTGATTATCCGATTCCTCGATTAATCGCCTCTATTTCGATTAATGTCGAAATAAATAATTAAAAAATCAAATAATTATTCAACCGGAAAAGTCGATTAAAATAGGTCGATTTACCGGTTAAATTTTTAATAAGAATTTTTCTGTTATTGGCATCTACTCAAATACAATGAAATTTTTTTTCAAACCGACTGAATCAAAGCAAATGTTCTATAGGCTTACGGAAATATGATAAACAATTTTTATTTTTGTAACAATTCCTTTAAAAAATATATGTAAAATAATATAAAATTATATTTTCATGTTAAAAAAATGGAAAAAGGGCTTTCAACCTCCGTATACATGTATTTCGAGCCTTTAAGCAGAGATTTAACACAAAACCTATTAAAATAAATATTTTTCTCCTTAGCAATGAAACACGTGACTAGGTATATTCCTAACAAGCACTATGACGTTACTTATGTTATATAATAATAATATAAAATTGCTCTAAATTCAAAACTGTTTCATTTAAAATTCTATAAAAGAATTTATAAAAACTGAAAAATAACATGGGATTTTGTTTCTAATTTGGAACTTCAGTAGAATTAAGTTGTTTAGTCAAAAATATTTAAGAATTCGCTTATTTGAATTCTTAATTGCACAAACACAGAAAAATCGGCGAGGACTTGTCAGTAATAACCTTGTTTGTAATTTTTTTTTTTTTTTTTGTTTTTTTAGGCATTTTTTTTTATTCTGGACAGTGTCATATAAAGAAAATAAAAACCAAATTTATCGACAAAATATCCCATTTTGCTAAAACACTATCACAAACGCTTTTCTTTTTAAAGATTCGTCAGATTCCTTTGAAAAACCTAAGAATGCAAAAGACTTAACTTGATCCTTCAGCAAAAGGCAGCTCTTTGAATTATTATTGATGAAAGAAATACATTTATTTTGCATTAAACGATTAATCGCCAATTTTCCCGATTAAACGACCTGAATAAGTTTCGGAAACAACAAATAATTGTAAAATCAATCTTTGTATGCAAAGTTGACCCTGTTACTTTGCATGCAAAGATTCATTTTACAATTATTTGTTGTTGCCAAATAAAAATTAATTTAACTCTTTGATTTATGTTTCTTATATTTACGTAGGTATAGCTATTGAAACCTGTAATGGTGATACAATTGTTGCCGATATTATCAATAGTCTGCATGAAACAACTACCGTACATTGGCATGGAATGCATCAGTTGAGAAATCCACATATGGATGGTGTACCACATGTAACACAATATCCCATAGAACCGGGTCAAGCTTTTCGTTATCGTTTCGAAATTGATCATGCTGGCACCCATTGGTGGCATAGTCATACAGAGCATCAAAGAGCATTTGGTCTAGCTGGGGCTCTCGTAGTTCGACAACCACGTCAAGATAATGTTCATGCTCAACTGTACGATTTCGATTATACTGAACACATTATAATGATACAAGATTGGATAAAGGATTATGATGAATCTGTGGCGAAAAATATAATAATCAATGGGCTGGGACGTAATATAAATGATGATTCGAAACCTACGTTATATTCAAAATTTACAGTGGCTCGCGGTGGTCGTTATAGATTTCGTATAATATATAATGGTATTACTAATTGTCCTGTTAGTGTAAGTATCGATCAACATGATTTAGTGGTAATATCGAGTGACGGCAATGATATTGAACCAGTGGTGGTGCAAAAAATTACTTTTCATGGTGGTGAACGTTTTGATTTCGTACTTAATGCCAATCGTGCTGTTAACAATTATTGGATACGTGTTAAGGGTCATGGTCTGTGTGAAGTCAATCAATTACACCAGGAGGCTATATTACATTATATGGGTGCGGATCGTTTGGATATGCCTAAAGGTGTTACACCACAATATTCATATGATCCTCCAAATGCTGCTGAATTTAATGGTTTCGATGTTACACCCTCAATAAATCGAAAACGTTTTGGTTTTAATGATGCTAAAGCTTTACTTTTAAAACCGGAAACACCACATAAACCGGATCTTACTTTGTATATCAGTATGAATGTTGTTATTCGGGGTGGTGCATTTCTCTTTCAAATGGATGATATCACTTTCGCCATGCCCAAGGTATCAATGTTACAGACTCGCAATCTTGGAATTGGAAAGTTTTTTTGCAATCGCACCCAACAATTAGGGTTGGGTTTTAATTGTTTGAAACGTCATTGCAAGTGTACTAATGTTTTACAAGTTCCTGCTTTTAAACACATCGAAATAGTTATAGCGGGAAAATCAAATACCGCACATCCAGTACATTTGCACGGTTATACATTTCGTGTTGTGGGTATGGGTGTGTTGGGTGAAGATAAAATTGATAAGGTAATAATAATTTGAAGCAAAAAAACTTTATATTTTTATTTGAATTTTTGTAAATAATATATTTAGAAACTAAAATAAGATGTGAAACGGCAAACATTTTGTATTTTGGTGTACGAGTTTTAAATGTTTTAAATATATAGATATGTATGTAGGTGATTTTGCACTTTACACTTTAGTAAGATTTAGTGCAATTTTATCGTTTTTGCTAATGACGTAACATTTAAAATGGTCTGTAGTAAGTAAAACAAACAGTTTACTATAAATACTTATTTGTGCTCCCAACAAATTGTGTCTTATACAATTTAGAGAATTGTATCTGAGAGGCGCAAATCTCACACTTATCTACGACACAATTTGTGACAGCTATGAGATTTTCAAAGTGAATTGACAATATAACTACCTATTTTTTGTTTTAACGACTAAAAATAAAATTAAAGATAAGTGATGTTAATTTTCAATACAACCTGATAAATCCGAATTATCCCGGTAGATAGTGACATATTCGTTATCAGGGTACAATATGTTCAAGGTGGGCTAATGCCCGTAATTTTAGGCAATAGATACACGCAGGAAAAAGACATCTTTAAATATGTTTACAGGCAAATATATATTTGTTTAGAAAATACCATATGTACATTTGAAGTAGATTTCCAAGTAATTTATATTTATGGTTATTATGCAGGCAAACATTGTAATATTTGTATTTTCCCACCTAAATAAACATATATTTGCAATTGTTATTTTATCATTATTATACTTGTGGGATGCAAAAATAATAATGATAAACATATGATTATTTGCAGGCAAACATATATATGTTTACCGTTGGATGCATTTCAAAGGATCCAAATATATATATGTTAACAAGCAAACATATTATGTTTGCAGGCAAGCATATTATATAAAAAATGCGGCAAATATAACTTACAGTGTTTCCAAATATATGTATATTACCAGCATATTATATTTCCAGCACGGGATTTTTTTTTCCGCTTGTATCTACTGTTTATATATCTACTGGTTATTTGTTACTACCGTGTAATCTAATCACTGGTAGATATATTTTGTTTGAAATTACGGGCATAAGTGTAAGATTGGCATTTGAAAATGATTGGCTGTATGTACATTATCTGTATTCGCTTCAATTTCCCTTGGCACATTTGTGATGAATCTCACTACAATTTTTAATGGCGATGGATTTTTCCCACTACCATTAAATTTGTATCATATAGATGTTGCTTGAATTGTCCAATGTACATAAAATATTTTATTTGTTTCATTCACTTATTTTATTAGTAAAAAAAAAACTAATCTGTTTACAAAACTCACCGAAGAAATCAAAAAAAAAAAAATACGTTTACTTAATATTTCTGTAATGTTAATAACAATTTTAGATACTTTTAAATTTATTATTTTGTTTTTAACGGAACTTCATCACAATTTCATTCTCTTACATCTATTTTTGATATTTTTTTTAATGATTGTAGATATTTTATCACTTTAAATTTTTTATAGCAAAATATTGCGAATTTTATTTCTTTTGTTTACAAAAGTCGATCAGCTGACATTTGTTTAAAGTTCATATCAAATTTTATATGGATAACGGAAATGATTAAACACAAATTGGTTTTTCTGCAATTTTAACCCATTTAGTGCAAATTTTAACCCTTAAGTCCTACCATTAATCAATAACCAAAAGTTGAATTTTGGGTGTATACAGAGCTTAAAAAAGATAATTATTTTTTAAATCAAATCGCAAAAAAATTTATAAATCAGTGCATAAACACTTTAATTCAAAGATTTGATATTGTATTGAAAGTGCGACAATGGGTTATATGGATTCAATTTGGATTAGATTGAATAATTTGTGCTGTATAAATTAAATGAGCCATTTTAAGTTGGATTGATCTGTTAAAATTTTATAAATTCGTTAGATTCTATTAAAATAATCGACAAACATCAATTGATTCTTTGAATTTGATATTCGGAAGTGTTCTGGAAAACGAATCTACATAAAATCATGCAAAAACATGTTATTTTATATGAAAACGAATAATTTTGTGGATTCATTTTCCAAAACACTTCCTATTGAACAATTTAGAAAATTATTCAATCAACAAATAGAATTATTCAAATCGATTTGAAAAATTGAATCGGATTTAAAATTTGAATCAAAGTCTAAATTTCAGTCTGCATTTGGTTTAATTGCGTTTTTTTAGTTAAATGTACATTTTATGTAATTTTGAGCGCCCCGGTAGGCTAGTTGGTAGCGTGCTAGCTTATCAGTGCGGGGGTCGTGGGTTCAATTCCCACCAGAGGCTCTGGTCTGTTTTCGCTACAACGAGCCGAAGGCCTTTGTTGCTAGTGCTCGGTTGGGGTATAAACATATAATTTGTAATTATATGATTAATAAATAAAATAAATAAATAAATAAATATGTAATTTTAAAACAGCCCTAAGGTAGCAATAAACCCTTCAATTTACTGCAAATATGATCGTCAATTTCCCTGCACAATGCAACAACTTTTACACATAATAATGCACAACTGGTTTCTTCTAATTTTGAGGGATATAAAAATTGCGCAATAAGAATCAAACGCGTTTTGAACTCTTCCAATAAATTACATAACCTTTCAATATCAACGTTTCATAATATCTACATTAAATGAAATTCCCTCTAATGAGCCATCACACACCAGTCATCAAAAAACCATTCTCTTCGTCCCGGGAATACAATGTGAATACAATTTTCCTTTTAGCGATCCGGGGATTTGTTAGGGATGACATCAAAATTTTAAGGAGATTTGCTTTTTCTGATTTTTTTTTTGGGGGGGGGGGGGGGGGGGTTTATAATTTTTAGCTTTAAGTAAGCTTTCATAAAATTTTTGAGCTTTAAATTACTTTTTTCACATTTGGTTGGCAAAAAAAAAAGGTTTGTATAAATATATTCTCTCAAAATTTAACATCTGCAAGCGTTTCTTCGTTGTTTTTGGTGAATATTTAAATCTCGGGATCTCGGCATTTACATCTGCATTCAAATCCCACAATTTAAATATTCACCACTGTCAAAAAACAATAATAAAAAGTTAATAGATATTAAAATTTTCATCAAACACACAGAGTTAGTTTTAATTAATATGTTTCTGTCAAAATTTAACACGTGCACCATTTTCTTCAATGTTATTTTTACTGTGGTGAATACCAAAATCTCGGTATTTTCGCCTTTAGTCCGTTTACTTCTGCATCCAATCCTCCAATCAATTTTTGCAAAAAAAAATATATTTTATAAAAATTTTATTGGCTATAAGCTTTTCTTTGTTTTGTTTTTACATAGTTGTGTATATCAAAATCAGAATATTTTGAAACTTCGAGATTTTGGTATTCAATATGAGGTTGTAAATAATAAATTTTGAAAGGAATATATTTATTAGAACCGTGTCTATTAATCAGTCTTAAAAAAATAAGTGTGTATTTGATGTAAACGGTATTTTGCTGTTTTTATTTGTTTTTCTAAAAACAACAATACTGCATTTCTTACAGTTGTAAAAATTCTTTGCATCTCTTTTTTAGATTGAAGAAATTGATCACAAAACACCATTACCCCGACGACAGTTTAAAGCACCTTTAAAAGATACTGTACAAGTACCGGCATATGGTTATACCATAATACGTTTCCACAGTAACAATCCCGGCTATTGGATTATACACTGTCACATCTCAACACATGCAGAAAATGGGATGTCCGCAGTTTTGCGTGTCGGCGAAGATGTACAAATGAAAATGTGTCCAGTCAGTAATTGTGGTTTATGTAATTCTGTATCTTAAATGTAACAAGATAAAATGTATTAATTAAAATTTATTATTTATGCAATTTGAATTTTTTGCTACAAATCAATGCCTTCTTGAGCGGCTAAAATAGATTTGATTTTCATTAGTAATTCTTTTTTAACGGCATCAGGGACTATGCTACGAGCCTTGGGTGTTACTTCTGTTATCAATTGTTCCACTTTAATGTTGCTGCCTTTGTCTTTAATCATATTGCGACACATTAAACGGACTTCGTCACGCCATCCACATTCAGCCAAACGATTGCATAGTAAATCTTTAAGCCTGAATGGACAAAGAAAATGCGTTCAAAGATTTTAATTGGATTTCAGAAATTATACTTACTTAGCTCTATCACCACTTAAAATTGTCATTTGATCCACAGTTTTTGTTAAAGTCATTTTCATTAAAGTTTTTTATAAGTTATTTGCATATGATGTTATTAAAAATACTGTAAAAAATTATAAATTTTTACTTTTTGTACAGAATTTTTGCAGTATACTACAAGTTTCATTTGTTTATCTTTTTTTATTATGCAGAGTTCTGTCGTTCGTTAACCAACTAGTTCAATTGAATAAGTCACTATATCACTGCAAAACGCTTATTTTAGTCAGAGCTTCTAAAGAATTCACTTCATTTGATTTTCAATCCTTGATATACTTGTAATGATTTAATTCTCAAACTACAATTTGTAATGGGAATGAATCTAAATTGGTTACAATTGATTTAATTCTAAAGGACATCACTTGATTTTCAAATAAAAGAATGATCGATTTTTTCAATCAATTGAGTAACTTCGCAGTGACATTCGTTTTCCTTCATTTGCTTTTAAAATTTAGAAAACTAATTATTAGTTTCAAATAATGGAAATTAATATTTTTTTACTAATATAAAAACACCAGTTTGGCGATTAAGTTTTACAAAATAATGATTTTTAACTGAGAATTCAATAATTGTTTGTTTGTTGTTTTCTTCTTGTATTTGTAAGAAATCGTTAAATTTACTATAATAAAATAAATCGAATCAAGAACATCGAATGTCATTCCCAAATTGCTCAATCGTATGAGAAAACGAATAACATCCTAATGATTTAGTTCCTAATGATTGATAAAATCGAATGAGAATTGAATTCCTTAAAAGTAAATTCCAAAGAATGAATTCTCTGCGAATGTTTAAAGAGAATTTATTCGTTTAAAAAGTAAATCAAATTCATTATGGAATTCATTTAATTTTTTTGCCGAGGACAATTTTATTTCGCCAGTGTACTAGAATCAAAGAAAGTCGCTTTTGCTGTTTACTTGAAGGCTATAAACCTAATCCTGTTTTTACACGATTTCGAAATAACACAATCTACAGAAATAAACGTCTTTTATAAAAAAAACACGAAGAAGATATGTCTTTGTTTTTATATTTAAGTTGTGTTTTTATATCGGATAATAATTGATATTTTGTCTGAAATTACAAAATGATTATAATATGTGAAATGAAATTGACATGATTTACTAAAGAAAAGAAAATTGGGTTTGTTTTACCGAATTTAATGTTTGTAGGTCTTTTGAGGTTGTTGAACAAATCGAATATTTTTTCATTACGGTTTGTCTTTTTTACACGATTTATTAGGTGTTTTTTATTTGTACATTCGTATTACAGTTTTTTGACTGTTGAAAGTTTGACTTGGCAATAATTAGCTGTGTTAATGCGGAAAGCTATCGGAGTTGGCTTCTGTCATTCCCATTTTGCCAGTTTCTAATACAAATGTTTAAATTTTTTTATTTCCTACATTTAGTAATAGATCAAAATTTAATAAAAAAAAAGAAAACTATAAAAAAACAACTATACTTTAATAACTGGGTGTATCAATTTAGATGCAACCCTGTTACCGAATGCCGGTATATATATATGCTACCAACATTTAAAATTGTGAAATGTGCTGCCAATATGTTGTTTTTATGCTTAAGAAACACAGCACAACAGTAGCCAACTTGGTGCTTTTGACTATTTATGGTGCTTTTTGATTACCCGTAACGGGAATATTTTATTCATGAAATGAAGAATTGCCCAATTTTTGTTATTTCTTTTCAAAAGGAATTTCGTATCACCAATACTGGAAAATAGCCGAGAGAGATGGTCAACGTCTAAATAATAAAATAGAAAAATGCACTTGTTTTCCAAATATCCTGAATATTCAATATTTTTGTGCAAATCTTAATATTGCGTGTATGTCATATTGAAAGGTTGTACAATTTATTGAATAATAATTTAATTGCGCAAACATAAGATATACTTTGATTTTTGTTCGTCTACTGGTATTCGTCACTGGTATCTATACACTGGTAGGTACCTATTGCTTGAAATTACGGGCAAAAACCATTTTTATAAAACATGAGAAAGTTCTTAATTTCTCATATTGTTAAATAATTCACTTATACACGTTGAAGATTAATAAGATGAATGGAGGAATTTAACATGTCAATTGCTAGATTATGTATTGACAATTCGATGAATTTTCTTATCGGAAAACAATACGTGTGAAGAGTATAAATGAGTTTCAGTCAATTGGATGTCGGTAACGCAGGGCTCCCATTCGACTTACATTACTGTCAATATCAATCCAATACAAAAAAGTTGTGTCATACCAGCTTATAAGTTTTCTAGGAAACAGTCCTGTTTTACTCCTTATTAGCAAAAAATGTTTTTTTTTTCTTATTAGTCTATAAATATTGGCATCACCGAACAGTAGTGACAACTTCGACATATTGAAATTAGTCGAAGCCAATGAAACGAAGTAGGCGTCGTCAACGTTTTTTGAGAAGAGTATAAATACAAGCGTGAACAAAATTTTTAAATCATTCGATATCAGTTTGGTAAACTTCATAGCTGGTTACTCCGAACTTAACGTCAAAAAACTCAACTTCCTGTGAATTTCTAGTGTTAAAAAAAAAAAACTAAATCAAAATGGTAAGTTAATTATGCAAAAAGAAAATTAAAAAAAAAATATTAACAAATGTGAAAAACTAGTAAAAGAAAGTGATGTTAAGAAGAAAAAATCATTAAAATTTATTAAAAGCACGCATGTGTTCAATGATAAAAATAAAAAAACTGTCGAAATTGATTAAAATCCAATAAGTAAAATATGTACTTGGGGAAAGACATTTTGTTCGTTGTAATTTTGCAAAAAAAAATTGTTCAATTTTCCTTTTTTACCGGTGTTTGTACACTTTCTTGACTTAAAAATTTTCTGTATCTTGATGCCGGCCGCACCCTACATCAATGAAAAATGTTGACGTCATTTTCTTTTCACTAGTTAACGTCATTATACATACAGAAATAGATTTCACCAAAATTTGTTATATGATAAAATTTAACAAATTTCTTCTGAAGTTTACTTTTTCGGGCACACCTCGAAAAAAAAGAACTTAGCCTCTCCTCGGGAATTGAAATAGGAAATTTTTAACACAATTCATATAAAAAGAAATTTTTTTTAATTCGATTGAAACATTTTTTTGGGGGGTGCCAAAAACCGTAAACTTGTCGAAATTCCTTAATTTAATGTTTTATTTTGCTTTAATCTTTCTAGCGTGAATGTATCTCTATCCATGTCGGTCAAGCTGGTGTCCAAATCGGTAACGCCTGCTGGGAATTGTACTGCTTGGAACATGGCATCCAACCTGACGGTCAGATGCCTTCTGATAAGACTGTCGGCGGTGGTGATGATTCTTTCAACACCTTCTTCAGCGAAACTGGTGCTGGCAAACATGTACCCCGTGCTGTGTTCGTTGATTTGGAACCCACTGTTGTAGATGAAGTACGTACTGGTACATACCGTCAATTGTTCCACCCCGAACAGTTGATTACTGGCAAAGAAGATGCTGCCAACAACTACGCCCGTGGTCACTACACTATTGGCAAGGAAATTGTTGATTTGGTACTTGACCGCATCCGTAAATTGGCTGATCAATGTACCGGTCTCCAAGGTTTCTTGATCTTCCATTCCTTCGGTGGTGGTACCGGTTCAGGTTTCACTTCCTTGTTGATGGAACGTTTGTCGGTCGATTATGGCAAGAAATCTAAATTGGAATTTGCCATCTATCCAGCTCCCCAAGTCTCAACTGCTGTCGTAGAACCCTACAACTCCATTTTGACTACACACACAACCTTGGAACACTCTGACTGCGCCTTCATGGTCGACAATGAAGCCATCTACGACATTTGCCGTCGTAACTTGGATATTGAACGCCCCACATACACCAACTTGAATCGTTTAATTGGCCAAATTGTTTCCTCCATCACCGCCTCTTTACGTTTCGATGGTGCTTTGAACGTTGATTTGACTGAATTCCAAACTAACTTGGTGCCCTACCCACGTATCCATTTCCCCTTGGTAACCTACGCTCCCGTCATCTCTGCCGAAAAAGCCTATCACGAACAATTGTCCGTTGCTGAAATCACTAATGCCTGTTTCGAACCTGCCAACCAGATGGTTAAGTGCGATCCTCGTCACGGCAAATACATGGCCTGTTGTATGTTGTATCGTGGTGATGTTGTGCCCAAGGATGTCAATGCCGCAATTGCCACCATCAAGACTAAGCGCACCATTCAATTTGTAGACTGGTGTCCCACTGGCTTCAAGGTCGGTATTAACTACCAACCACCCACTGTAGTGCCCGGTGGTGATTTGGCTAAGGTACAACGTGCTGTCTGCATGTTGTCCAACACTACCGCCATTGCCGAGGCTTGGGCTCGTCTCGATCATAAGTTCGATTTAATGTATGCCAAACGTGCTTTCGTCCATTGGTACGTCGGCGAGGGTATGGAAGAAGGTGAATTCTCAGAGGCCCGTGAAGATTTAGCTGCCCTCGAAAAGGATTACGAGGAAGTTGGTATGGATTCCGGCGATGGTGAGGGTGAAGGTGCTGAAGAATATTAAGAAACTTGCCCAGACCATTAATGAAGTTGAAGAAGAGTATATTGAAAATTTCGACCCTTAGCTGAAAAAACAACTAAAACATTCAATATACTTGAAAGATTTTTTTATTAAAAAAAAAACAAAAACTGTTATATTAAAAAGAATTCCCTTGTAAATTTTTTATTAACAAAAAAATTTATTAAAAATGCACTTTCCGAAAGAAAACAGAAGCTAAAAAGAACAAAATAAAATATGCATTTGATTGAAAAGAAATTATATCTCTTGTTTTTATTTATTTTTCGACATAAATTATAAATATTAGGCACATTTTCCTTTTTTAGAAAAAAAAGACTAGAATGAAAACTAACAAGTTTAATGAACTTTGTTTTTGTTATAAATATAGTGTGGAAATATTAGAAACTATAAAAATGCACATTAAAATATTTGTTTGGTTTCCTTTCACACTGGCGGAAGATGGCTGCCTAAAAAAAAACTTGAATAATGAGTCATGCAGTTCTCGAAATACTTTCGAAAGCACAATTAAATTGAGATATCTATGTAGTAGTATTTTACATTTCTTTTTCTATCTTTTATAACAGTAAAAAACTTAAATCGTCATTAATTTTAATTGTATGTACATAATTTTTTTATGATCTCAGCATTTTTTCCGCATAGTTTTTAGGTTTATTTTAAGGTGCAGTATTATTTAGCTTAAATTCTATTAAGAAATTTCCAAACAAAATTTCTTTACATAAGTAAAAATTCGTACTAAGTGCTGACTATAATACTGGTCCTAAGATGCTCTTCAATGCATGCATTTCCCCCTGCTAAGTATTTGTAAACACTCTATATTCTCGGGTCTATTTATGTCAGCAGCTGTCGTTTTATTTCTATATGTGGTGGTCTTTATTTGTACATAGATGGTGGGTTTTTGTTATTATTTCTGTATAGCTAAAAGTATCTGCTGCTTGTACATGTTTTAGCTGTATACAATCAATGCCTTTTATAGTCATATTTATACGATGATTTCATTGTTGAGTTACTATTATGGAAAATGACTGTTTAGAATGAAATCACTGTTCATAATGAAATCACTTTATATTACAGCCTACTAAAAGTTGATATTTTTAAGTAATTAAATATATAAACTAATCTTTATTTGCAGAATACTTGGTACCAATTACGATTGTATTGACATTACAAATGTTTCGATCAATACCAATGAAATTTTGTTTAAATTGGCATTGTTCAATGCCTACAACCAATTATAATTGATGCATAGTAAGCATTTGTTTTCGAAAATACTTATTTAAAAAAATTTGCAAAATTTGCGTACTAAATTTACACAGAGCTTTGAACAATTAATTCTTTTTTTTAATGAATTTGCCATTAATCGAATTACATTTTTTTTCTAAAGTTAACGAAATATTTTTTTGTTGAAATCAAGTGAATTCATTCAATCCAATATTGATTTAAGAATTATATAAAAGTTGTAAAAGTAAGTTTTATCAAATCAATTGATTTAAATCACTAGGAACGCATTCTTTTTTTATAAATCGAACGAAGAAAAGAATTCATTTAAATTATCAACCGTTTAGTAATTAAAAAAAATATGTGTGTATTTCCTTTAAGTTGAGAATTTTCTTTTCCTTTAGTGATCTAAAATCAATTTTTTGTCGTTCACTAATTAATATCGAAACCAGGCAAGGAGGGAGTTCACATGATTTTCAGAGTTTAAACTGTCAAAATTTTGACAAATTTACAATAAATGCTAATTTATTTAAATTAGACGTTCATATTTATGGTTAATCACTAATCTTTTTTCTTTAAATCTTCAATGTCTATTAAAAATCGAACTGATTTTTTGTTTTTATTTACTGAACGGTAAAAAATTGATTTATTTTTAAAATACTAAACGAAAAATTTTTTTAAAAGCACTGAAGAGATTTTTAAAGATATCGGTCAAAATTGCCTAAAAACCAATTTGTGTTTAATCATTTCCGGCATCCATATTTAATTAAAAATCAACTATGAACAAACATCAGCTGTTTGACTTTTGTAAACAAAAGAAATAAATTTCGCGGTTTTTTATTAAATAAATTGTAGTCTGTGAAAAAGTGATAAAAGTGTCTGAAGTAGTTAATAAAATTACAGAAATATTTAGTAAACGCGTTTTTAGTGAAGTTTCCGGTTTTTTTTTACTAAATAAGTAGGAAAGCATGGGTAAGTGTATGAAACAAATAATGTATTTGCTTTCTACCACTTGAATGGGTTGGTAATGGGCCACAGGTCGAATAACATTCATATAAGAAATTTAGTGGTAATACGAAAAATCCATCAACATTTCCAATTTAAGTGCGGTTCATCACAAAAGGGGTCAAGGGAAATTGATCATTTTTTAAATGCCAACCTCTTACATAGTCCACCTTGAACGTGGTGTCCCCTGTTACCGCAGTCGATAGATTAAGGGTGATACAAAACGCTTCTCAAAGCAGTCGGACTATGTACCGGGATGATTCGGCTTTATTCAAGCAAGGTTTAGGATTCAGTGTTCATCCAGAAGTTATCTTTTAATTTTATTTAGCGTAGTTACGAAAATTAAATTCAAAACAGAATAGTTTTATTCCAACAAATTTTTGTTAATAAACTTGGAAAATGTTGATAAACCAAGTTAATTGTGTGTTGTTTTACACAGAATTGTGTAAAAATTAAAAATTTCAAGGAAATTGCTGTTTGTGAGAAAATGTTGCTTGTTTCCTTATTTTCTGTAAGTTTTAGAATGAATATGAATGTTTTAACAGTCTATATTTATAAACCTTTTCTCAAATACTTAAAATTTTCTCTGCAAATGGTGTTTCTAATGTTATAAAAATATAAAAGTACCTACAATATAACTATGAAAGTAGTATCGTAATTAACAACAAACGCGTTTTTGAATTAGTTGGATTTTATTTCCTTATTTGAGCAAGGCATTCATATGTATAAACCCTATATTACCTAAATATAGTTTTAAAATGAAATATGTTTCAATTTTAATTACATATGTATGTACTTATAATGCAGTATATAGTATAAAAAAATAAACTATTTTGTTGGCAACCATCTGCCAACCACTCCTTAACTTATCGAAAAAAACGATGTGTCATCTTTGTATATACATTTATTATACACATATAATTATACATATATACAGTATTATGTATCTATGGTTACTAAAGAGTCAAATACATGCTATAAAATTATTGATTTTCTTGCGCAAAAAGAAAACAATGTCCTTTAAAACGAACGATGATTCACATAATACTGCAGTTGTAAGGATAAGAATTTTAAGGTTATATAAAAAAAAACAATACTTATTAAGGTCAGTTTTATAGTGAACACTTTTACAGTGCGTTTAGACCGAAAAGTTGTTTTAATAAAAGAGCAAACTTATTGATTAATTTTTGTACATCCATATGCATTTAATTCACTTTTAACTAGAATCACTTTTCAGTCTAAAAGCAGCATTAAATGTTCTGCCAAGAGGCACTCTTCATAAAATAGACTAAATATGAGTTAAATGAGTATTTTATAATTAGAAATTAAGCTATTACAAAAGAAAACTAAATTTTCAAAAGTTTTTGCCAAGGAATTTTCCGTGTGCAGTGCATGGTTTGGCAGCGACAACTTACTAAATAATATATAATATTTTCAACAACTTATCATTTTGAAAAGAACACAGTTTTAAAAATCTTAAAAACATACTCATATAAACTAAATACCATTGATAATGAACGCAAAGTAAGACGGAAGTTTTAGCTTACAAATCCTTACTTTGGTTCAATAACATACAGGATTCAAAACGTACACCCTAAAAAGATGTCCATGTTTAAGAAATTTGGCAAAAAAAATTATATGTATTTTGTATCAGCAGCAAAGCGTTCAAATTTGAACAATATACTATATTAAAGCGAATGTAAATTTTCGCTTAATTTTGCATTTTTCATCGCTTTTAGTACAAGCCTGAAAAATTTAATTTTTGGACTTTAGTTACATTTCGGTAAGAGGAATAATTCATGCCCAAATTTACACTTTTTACGCATTAGTTTTCGAGTTTTTAACCTATTTTCGACATATTCTTTATTTTTCAGTCCCGTTTCACACAGCAATTTTCGTTGCGGCAATTCTTGTCAATTCTCTTTTAAAGCTGCCTTTATGTTCACACAGAGAAGCTTTTTTCCAGCAATTTTCGTCTACATTTGGTTTAAAATGAATCAAAAACAAAACGAAGAATAAAAAAGCAAAATGAATTGCCGAGAACAAGCCATTCCGTACCAATTACCACTTTTCTTTCCCCTCTCTACCACAAACTCAAGAGTTGTGCAACAAAAGTTTCTCTGTGTAAAATCGGAGTTAGAGGGTTAAGTTTTAAACAGGGTTTTTAGCTAAATGATAAATGAGTATATTAGTGCAGTGTGTGGTTGTATCGCCTTTTTTGTACTTTTCAGGAAAGACAAAAAAAAACTTTTTATAAAAAACTTGTGACAATTTTTTATATTTGAAATTTAAAATTCATAATTTTTTAACGAATTTTAATTTTTACAATTTAAAATTCATAATTTTTAAATTTTAAAAGAAAAAAAAAACTTTTTTTGAAAAATGTTACAATGTATATTTTTGTCTCTCCTGAAAATAAGTAGTTTTTGAGATACGAGGTTGCGTTAGAAAACTCTAAATATATTATCGAAGTGTAGAGTGTGGGAGAGATTCCGAGGGATCCATTTTTATAAAACAGCCTATGAAAAGCAATTCAAACATTCCATTTTTTTGTATTGCTTTTTTAGCATTATGCCCGTAATTTCAAGCAATGGATACCCACCAGTGTTTGGATACCTACCATGTAGACGAACAAAACCCAGTAGGTATCTAAGCTACTGGTAGGTATCTTTTGCTTGAAATTTCTACATTAAATCATTACATTAAAATGTAATGATTTTTTTTTTTTTGGGTATTAACTAGAGGAAAAATAATTTTGTCGTGATTTTTCCTGATTATTAGTTCAATATTTTTGTTTTTTTTACATGGAATATAGCAAGAATGTTTTCAAAAATCGCTCACGTGAAGTCTAGAATTAACTTTACTAAACCAATGCTAATGAAATTATGTGATTTAAAAATTTTGTTTTAAAAAAGTATACCTAAATCAAAATTTCTATTAAATACTTACACAAAATTAAATTCTTGTTTTACATTTCCTAGTTTTTACTTGTCAAAACGCCTGTACAAAAAACAATTATAAACTAATTTTGTGCAAAAATTGGAGTTTTTTTGTTTAGTAAAGTATGGAATTAAAAAAAGCGTATTTTCTTTTTGAAAAATAACTTTAGGCGATTCTTAATCTATTTCCAAATATAACATTTTTAAACTGCCTGGCAACAATCTCAAACACCTACGATACTATCACTTTAAAACTTTTTTAAAATCATATTTACGCCTAAATGTAAACAATAGCAATGTCGTTTTAAACAATGTCTAAATTTGGCAAAACCACAAACATTTCACAAAAACACGTCATATAAGGCAAACGAGTTTTTAGTAGTATTGGCATTAAATACTCTGAGTTTTTTTAACATGAGAAAAAGAAAACATTTGTTTTTTGTTTGGAAAATGTTCTTATTTTCTATGCTACCGAAGGTAGTTATTAAAAAATGAATTACATAAAAAATTATTTTAGTAAAATTACTTTTAATTGTAGAATGTGAAATATTAATTGTATGTGATCTACATAGAGTTTTCATAGAAAAATAAAACAGATGTTATCACATGCATAATCTTGTTCAATGCTCCAAAAATCACATTCTCATTGTAGGTAATTGTGATGGTTAAAGATCATAATGATAAATAATAAAATCTTGAAAACATTTCCATTGTATGCCATTTAGTATTTCAATTTTATTGAATTATTTAATATATATACGATAAATTAATTAATTTGACAGCAATTATTTGATTTCTTATTTTATTTTTCAGTGTTTTATTGCATGATATTAAATCATTCATTCATTTCCGTTATTTGTTAATTTTACTATTGAGGCTGGCAACAAAATCTTTCATAATGGCCTGGCAATGTCATAGATGAATGGCAATGATGTTAATAACATTTAAATGTTGGTAGTACTGAACTTGTAGACTTGTCAGCGAGTTACCAGATTTGTACCCAGCTCAATAGATTACGTAGTAGAATACATAGTTGCTCTGGTCATGCAAACGGTATAAATTTTGACGATTTTGTGAATAGCCAAAATTAAGAATAAATGCAATTTCTAAAACACTTATTTCGAAATTATTCAACCAAAATAAGTTTTATTAAACTCGCCATGAGTTCAGCTAGGAGAGAGGCAATATTATTTAAAAAACCCGCCTTTTAAAAAACCGGTTTTCGATTTGTTTGAAAAATCGTTAAAAAAACTGTTTCGGTTTTTAGAAAAAAAGTTTAGCCGGTGTTTTGTTACGACATCGAAAAGGAGTTTGAAAGGCTGTAAAGAATTCAAATAACGGTATTAAAAGAAAAATCTTGGAAGATTTGTAATGTTTTTTAAGAAATACCTACCAGTTGGCTAATTCATGTAAATTGTATACACTGAAACGTCGAATTTTTATCACATTTGTGCCACAAATTTTTTAGGAACTTTGCACCCCGTTTTAGTATACTCGCATCGAAAAAGTTATTGAGACTATCTCGTCAGATCTCGCGGTTTTAATTTGCATCTAGCAAGAAAAATTGTCTTTTAGCTTTTGGCCGAAAATCTAATGATTTTTTATCAAACTTAAAAATGTTATTAAATTCGCAAATTTATATTGTTTTTACAAATGTATGATTTTTTACAAAAACTTTCTAAGAAAATTCACATTTCGATAAAAAATTTGTGTTTTTTTAATTCTATTACGCCCTTTATGGGGTAATACTCAAATCTGGGATTAGTAATTTCACAGTTTTTGTTTTTTTTTTGCTTTTTTTAATGCAATCTACACTTAAAAAAATTAACCAGAATTTAGAAACATTAACTTATTTGGAAGCAAAATTGAAATCGCACCAAAGACACTTTTTACCAAAATTTAATAAAATTTTGCTTGAAATTAAGAAACAAATCTTACTTAAAATTTGGTCAAAATTTCCAAATTATAGATAAATTTAATTATTGAGATCAAATTTCTTATTAGAAAACTTAACTCCCTAAAAATAAGAAAATATTTTCTAACATGAAGTTCTTCTAGCACTTCTTTGAAGTGAAAATTATCCTTAAATTTTATAAACATTTTTTAATAAATGTGAAACTGTTTCTATGTTAAAGATAATATATTTGAAAGTATTTAACACTTATTGTGTAAGTACGAGTATTTTCCCATTTTCGGAGGACTTCCGCTTTGTAAGAACACTGCTTTTAATTAGCTATTTGCTATAAATTTTTATCTTTAAATTGAATTATACTAAACTCATGTATTTAAAATAAAAATTAAATTTCATTAGCAAAAAGCTAAACAAAATAAAAAAAATGTACTACATGATATCCTGACAAAGTCAGATAATTTTCGCAGTTAATTAAATTCTCAATAAAACTACAAAAAGGGACACCCTAAGTGGCACACGGCAAAATACAAAATATCACAGTTACATTTCTTGTTTTTGAACTAAATGGGAGTAAATTATGTTTTAATTATTTTTATTTTTTTGAACTAAAATTAGTTTTTTTATATTTAAGTATGCAAATTTCTTAAAACTAAGATGTTTTTATTTAAAATTAATAAACTTTTATTTAATATACTTGTTTTTTCCCCAAAATCAAGAAATATTATTTAGAAAAGATATGAACTATTTTTGAGCATATAAACTATTTCGTTTTTAGCCAAACATAAAAATTTTTATTATATTTTTTTTAAGTTTTAATAAAATTTTACTTAAATTGAGTAAAATTTTAAACTACTTTAAAGGAAATTTTAGATTAATTATTTAGTTAATGTATTTTTTTGAGTGTATCAAAAATTCATATTAATTATTACATTTAACTTTTACAATATATACAGTCAAGGAAAAAAGTCTACATACACCCTTTGATTTATGGGTTTTACAGTGTTTGCGAAGAAAATAGAAAAAATGTTTATATAAATATTTAAGGCATTAATAAATAAGTTTATTTATAAAATAAAAAGTAATTAATTTTTATAATAAAAACAATAATAACAAAAACATGAAAAATTCATAGGAAAAAAATTAATATTTTTCGAAAATTTTGGAAATAAAAAGAATGGATTTTAACTTTTAATATTTGGTCGGCCCACCATGGGCATCAATTATTGGGCTTATGTCCGGTGACTGGAATGGTGAATGGTGGGCATAGTAAAGAGCTAGTCTCGAACTACGTGAGCAGTATGCTTAGGGTCGTTATCTTGTTGGAAAATCCATTGATTTCCTAGACCCAAGCTATCAATTAGATTTTGTTCGAATATGTTTTTATATTGATAGCGGTCCATATTGCCTTCGACAAAAACTAAACTACCCACTCCAGATGACGCAATGGCGCCCCAAACCATAACGTTGCCGCCACCATGTTTAACTGTAGGTATAATATTCTTTGGGTCAAGTACAGTGTTTGGTTTTCTCCAAACTTTGGATCGGCCATCACTTCCGAAAATCTTATACTTACTTTCGTCGGTAAATATCACGCATAACAATGCATACCCTTGTCTAGATGTGCTTTAGCAAACTCAATGCGAAGTTTACGATTCATCGCTAAAATTAGTGTTTTTTTTGCGTGCTAATCTGATTTTAAAACCATTGCCATGCAAAACGTTTATTATTCGTGAAGTAACAATTATATTGGAACATTTTTCGGTGTGTTCCTTCAATTTTGGGGCACTTATTTCCGGATCCTGATTGACTACTTTAATAGTACTGCTAACATCGAGTCTCGAAAGCTTTTTGGGTCTAACAGATCGTGGCTTATTTTCGGTACTATTGGTACTATCACAATTTCTAATGATTGCACAGTAGCACGACCTAATTTATCCATCTTAGCAATTTCTCGATAAGATTTACTTCCCTTTCGGAGATTTATAACCATATTTCTAACTGAAATATGAATCTCTTTCCGATTTTCCATTTTCAAGGATAAAAATTTAAATAATATCTTCTTAAGTTATCACTTTGTCAACGTAAACAATTGTAAAGCTTGTAAATTTAATAAATTAACAAAGTTAACGGTTATTTCTCTTTCTTTGTGTTAAATTTTCAATTTGATGTTAGGAGCTGCCACGCTGTATGTTTTTTCCTAATAATTTCTATCTTATATTATTTTCATTTTTTTTTCTTTAAATATTCTATACATATATATATATGCCTTAAATATTGCCATAAAATCTTTTTAAATTATCACTACTAAAACCTCAAAATTGTAGGGTGTATGTAGACATTTTTCCTTGACTGTATATAGAAGCGGTGAGGTCGTCCCACAGTAGAAAATAACTGCAAGTAACTTTTTTCCATTTCATATTTTTATCCTTCTTGATTTAAACTAGATCTAAATACTTATTTTTTTTTTCTCTTTTTAATTGTACTAAAATTTAATTTTTCATCATGTGTCTTTGGATGTTTTTTTTTACTTCTTTTATTGGTTGTTTAAGAATTTTGGATTGGAATCTCAGCAATATTTTAAGAATTGAACTTAATGATGTACTCAACAGTTGAATACCATATGTCCAGATTGGTTTTAGAACACATTTGAATATAAATAACTTATTTTCAAGAGAAAGATATAAGTGGAAGTTAATTAGAATATTTATTTTAGTAAGTTGTAGATCAAGTGCTGTTCTTTTACTTTTAATATGTTTTTTCCAAGTGAGTTTTCTATCGAGATGAATGCCAAGGTACTTAGTTTAATTTTCTTGAGTGATTTCATTATTATTTAGTAGTACAGATGGACATGTTTTCTTTCTTATCGTAAATGGAACTTGTACGGGTTTGGCTTTCATTTGCCTTTATTCAGTATTTAGTCAGTTTTTGTTAAATTGTTTAGTTAAATTATTCGTGCCGAACTCCGGCTCTTGTATTGTTTCTACAAGTCTGTAAATTTGTTCAATTGTACAATACTATTTTCTAAAACCAAACTGGAGACTCGAGATTAGGGATTTTGACTTGACATTCGGCATTAATATTTTTAGAAATAGAGTTTCCAGAACTTTAGACGGAATTGGGTGTAAACTTATTGTTGGTCGATAAGATGACTTACCTGGTTTAAGTATCATGCTTATCTGAGATACTTTCCACTGCGATGAAATAAAATTTCTTATTAAGTGTCGGCCCAGAAAAAACGCGCCTAAAATAACGACATACGTGGGTGACTGCACCAACTGTCATAGTTGTTTTAGTGTAAAAGTACCATAGAGATTCTTCACTCTCCAGTGTCTTCTCTTCTTTTTTTTTGGTTTTTACATTTTAGTTTTATAAAAACAATAAAAAAAAAATATTTTAATAAAAATTTAGAAACAAACATACTAAGATTGTATACAAAAACTTTACATAAGAGCCATAGAATATCTATGCTAATTTTATTCTCATGTCTTTTGTTTACAAAAAACTTTTAAAATGCGGGAACTCTGTTAAGAGAATAAGAAACAAAAAACAAGAGAATAAAAAAAACGTTTTGAAAATAAAAAAGATTCTAGTTCACAACTGCGATATTCTCATGCGTTACCTTGTAATGATAGCTCGTTACATTTTTCATTATTTGCAAGCATAAAGTAATAAGTTACTCATTATTGATTACGTAATATATTATTTATAAATGTAAAGTAATAATTAAAATATTTTTGAAAATTTATTTTTAGATACATTACTTTGTGTTTTTTTGCAAGCAAAAGGGTAATGTATGTTTGTTTTGACAACACTAGGGAAAAAACGAAGCGCAAGAATTCATTTAAGTTTAAGGCAATCAAATAAAATATGCGTCGATAGCTCAGTGGGTAGAGTTCTTGGTTCGATTCCCATCTTGACCACATTATTTTTAATAAAATATTTGTAATAATTTTTTTAATAAAAGTTCCTCTTTTTTAAAAATCTATTTTTAGACACATTACATTTTTCATTCTCGTAACCATATAAAAACCCCTTACATTATCACCTCTAAAGTAATGGGTATATACATTACTTTAAGGCTCATCGCTTCCATCGGCCCCTATGGCTATACATTACTTAACCCATTATTTGGTAATGTGTATATAATTATATCGAAACCTTTTTGCTTGGGTCATAATATTTGGGACATAAAATTCCATTAAGTGTTCTTAATGGGTAAATTTCATAGATGTTGTGAAATACATTATCAGCGTATGCACGCTGACATGTACCGTTGTACGACGTATTGACCCAGTAGTAGCGACAGATTAAAAATTTGAAAAATATAACCGGTTAACCGACACCAAAAACCAGCTTTTCAGTTTATTCGAAATTAGGAAATGTTTAATGTTTAAAAAAAAAAAGCGGTTAACCGGTTTCCAGTTTTGAATACTCTGGAAACCAAAACTGATTGTTTTGATCATCGGATGATAAATGCCATGTACCAGTATTCATTTAAGGGTTAAGAAAACTTCTACTTTAAAAAATCAACTATTTTATTTTTAGTAAAATGTGTCAAGTGCAAAAATATTATCTGAATCGTAGTCGAGGTTAATCGGAATATGAACCTACGAATTTATCCGATGGTACCGGGTATCTTAGGGTCGATGTGAGCCGACTATTGTTTCTTAATTGTTTTTATCATAAATTTTATTAAGGTTATAAATCAATTACACATGCATAACTTGCATTGACACTCCTTGTTTTAGTTTTTATAATCTTCAATCTCCTCCTTCTCCTTACAATCCAGCAACCACCCATCATGTCAATATTACAACGAAGCAGTAAAATATCAAAAGAGGCCGCTTTTGTCGCTTGACCGCATTTTAAATCAATTTTCGCAACAACGAAAAAATTATATATATGTATAAATTGATAGAAATCCTAACATTCGCGTGTAGTCATGAAATTAAAATCACATAAAATAAATGCCAAAGAAAACACGTAGCCATACTTACATACAACAACCATCATACATACATACATACAATATTTATATATTATTATTTAAATATGGAAAATTGCAGAAAAAGATACGTTTTTATATGGAAATTAATGGTAGTGTCTTAAGGCGGAAGTAGAAGAAACAATGTTTGCTTCTGTAATAACAGGAAATTGCCAAAAATAAGTGTGTGTGAGAGTGTTTATTTTAGCGGAGAATTTGTCGAAAATACATTTTTAACGGTTTTGGCCATTTGTAAAATCAGTTTTATTTTTCACATATGCCAAATCATAAAATAGGCGAATGAAAACAAATTATATAAACATATAGAGCATAAAGAGTACTATACAAAAAAAAAAAAAAAAATTGTACTAACAAATATTTATGATACCATAAAAATTGTTTTTTTTTTTTCCACTTAATAATACAGCCCCCATATAATAGAAACATTCAAACGCGAACTACTACTACAATTCAACCATATTTGAAGCACATGTCTAAAAATGTAGGGGGAAAATAAATATTTTTGTAAAAAAAAAAATTGTATATAAAAAATTTAAACACAGATACACAAAGAGCCAAAGGGGAAAGATGATTGGACCATGATCGCTAATATCTGTTAGTCTAGAATATTTCAAAATTGTTTTTTTTTTTGCGTTTTATTTCTATATTAAACAACAACAAGAAAGACTGTTAATTATAAACAACAAGCTACAGTGCGTGACAAAAAAAAATATAAAAATTTACATACATGTATAATAAATTTAGTACTGCGTTCAATTGATTCCGAAAATACTGTGAGCCTCAAAAGAAGGTGTACACGTGGCTTTATTATCATTTTTATTTTATTTCATTATTTTACATTACAAATCAATTCAACATTTTAAAGTTTATAAAAAACACTATTACTACTATTTTAGTTTATAGCGAAATAACAACAAATATCTAAGACTTAAAAAAAATCTATAACAAAACAAATTGTACACTCAGAAAATAAAGTTAGTAGAACAATTTGTAAACGGTTTTCAATCACTATTTTTGTTGTGATTTTTAGTAAAAGAAATATTATTTAGCAAATCTTTTTGCTGTTTACATTTTACAAATTACAAAATATTTACAAATTTTTGTTGCTAATTACAGAAATCATTTTACAAATTTTTTAAACCCAATTTGCTAAAATTAGCAAAAAAACTTTACTAATTTTAAAAAAGTAGATATTGAAGGAAATGCTTATTTTAATTGAAACTTACACCTACAAACTTAAATTTCCTTAAAATATTACATAGCTTAAAAAAACAAATAGATCGGAAGTGAATATACTAACTCATGTCTAAAATTAGGACATCCACTTAAAATAAAACTCAAATTTGTTTAGTTCTAAAAATCAGCCCTAAAACATTTAAAATTTGACCTTAAAGGTAAAAAAATTTGACTAAAATATTTTTCAAAACAGAAATTACCAAATTAAAACAAATTGATAAATTCGTTTGTTTTTACAATTTTTAAGCCTTCGTTTTTTTTTAATTTTGTCTAAAATATTTTTAAAAAAAAAAAATAATATAAAAAAATTTTGATGCTCGTTAAAAAAATAAATTTGAAATTTTGTACTTATATTAATAAAATTTAGTATATTTTTTGCTGATTTTAGCAAACAGATTTTAAAATTTACTAAAATTTAGTAGCGACAGCTAATTTTTTCTAAAAATTTTATTGTACTACACGTCAGCAGACATGTGCTGCTAAGATTAGTAAAAAATACCGCTGGGCTCGAATTTACAAATTTCCCGTAATAACAGCAAAATTTTCAGTTGTCATTACAAATTTTTTTTGGTGAGTGTACATTTAGAATCAAATTTAATATTTAGTTTGCTTTCCTTTTGCTTTAATTGCAGCTTGCAGTCATCTGGGCATCGATTTGACAAGGTTTGCGGTCCCTTTAGGTGCAATTTTTTGCCATTCCTCCATAAGCACGGATTTGAGGTAGTCTTTGCTTTGCTGGTAATAGCCTCCACCATATATGGTGAGGGTATATATCAGTTTGTCATTCCGTTTGTAATATGTCGAAATATAGGTTTAAGACCCCATAAAGTATATATATTCGTGATCCTTATGCAATTTTAAGTCGATTTAGCGATGTCCGTCTGTCTGTCCGTCTGTCTGTCTGTCTGTTGAAATCACGATCACGACGCGAAGACGCAAGCCTATTTTTACCCAGATTATTGAACATCCTCCCGAGCAGTTTGGTATTTAAAATGAGCAAAATCGGTTAAGCGGTTCAAAAGTTATGAGTGAAAATGTGAAGGTACCTCTAAATTTTCCATACAAATTTGTACAATTTTTCTGTATCTATTTTTTTTCTGTTAAGTAAGTAAAAATGTTATTAAGTCTTCTTATTGTTCGATTACATTTATTGTCTTACATACTATGATAACTAAGTTAACGTAAAAATGAACAATGTTAAAGTCGCTAACAGAGCAGACCTCTGTAAATAACATTGCTAAAACTAAATAACAAAAGTTCGTTACATAAATTGACAAAACATATTCATATTACAGTTCATGCAAAATTTAGTTATACGTATATCATCTTCATCCCCTTTGGTGGAGGGTTTCAAAGATTCGGCACAGCCGAATTTAGCCCTTTTTTACTTGTTTTTTTTTTCTTATTTGACGATTGCGATGCTCCCACAAATATTCGATGAGGGTGATTCAATTGTTTTAGTATGTTGCAGAGCAACCATTCCTTTACTATTTTCGCAGTGTGCTTGGGATCATTATCTTGTTGAAACATACAACTTTGACCCAAGCACACATCTTAACGCTAGGTGATAAATTTTCTTTTAAAATGTTGAGGTAGCCAAATTTGTTCATAGTACTCTCAACAAAAACTAAATTTCCAACACCACTCGCCATCACACATCCCTACACCATAACCGAACCCCCACCGTGTTTTATAGTAGATACTAAATTTTGCTTGTCAAATTCCTTATTCTTGCTTTTCTAAACTTTTACTGGGTTTTTCTTACTAAAAAGCGAAAAGTTACTTCTTTAGGAAATTAAGAGAAAAAATTAATTCCTTAAGGAAATTAAACGAAAATTGAATAAATTCATGAGGAATTCATTTCTTAGGGAATGAGTTCCTTGACCAAAAGCTTAACTAGATTTGAAGTAATTTTTTAATGAAATAATTCCTAAATTTTTAATTTTAATTCTTTGAATTCATTCCTGATTTTTTCCAGTTAATGAATTAATTCCTTGAATTAAAAAAAATTGCATTAATTTTTTTTTGAAATTACATAATTCTTCGAAGCTCTGCTCGCGTTATATATGTATGTCAAACAGTGGGTTAATTACTTATTATGCCTATTTTTTGTCACGCACTGTGTTATTCACAAATACAAACTTGTAACAAGTTTTTGTGTTAAACAATTTTGATCTTTCAGCGAAAGTGAGAGCTACAATCAAAATATTTTTGCAATTTTATAATATAAGAAAATTAGTCGTCTTTAATTTATATAAATACATAAATACATACAGACAGACAGACAACATAAGCAAAATGACGTTAAACCTTAAATATTTGGATATATAAACAACAGATGTTCGTTGGTTCATATGGAAAGGTAAACATAAACAACATGACAAACGTTCCGACATAGGCCTAAAAATTATAATAAATACGCAAAGCCTTACAATTGCACGAGTTGTTGACATTGAGAGTGTCTTTATATGAAAATATCCACATATCAAATAGAGAGAGGGAGTGAGTGAGTGAGTTAGAGCCCCCATACATACATATTTACATCCATATAATTTGTTGTATTAACATATTTTTGCGTGGAGGCGACCAAATGTCAAAACCACAAATATGTTTATGTCAATATAAGGTAAAATAGCATATTTTCATTCATACTACATTTACAAATTACAATACAAAACACAATACGGCATTTTAGACATAATGAATGGTTTCACTCATTAATTATAGACGATCTTTAGATTAAATACAGCAACAACTACATCGACAACAAAAAATTGCCAGTTTTGTATATAAAATCTACAAAAACAAAGAAAACTCTTTTTAAATTCAAACGAATGATGAGCGCATCAATTGATTTAAAAAGTGCACATATTTGCAAAATAAAAAAAAATAAGAAATATACGCAGGTTGCTTGATAATCCCTAACGCTAACAATTACGTCCATCGCATAAAATAATCTTTCTGCATTAACTTATAAACGACAATTTGATTCTATGAGTGTAAATTTCAGCAGACTTTTCACAAGACCTTTCCTTTACAACAGTTTTTTTTTTTATTTTCGATACACTGCAATCCTCGTTACACATTTCATAAACAAGCTATAAACTAACATTGAAAAAAAAACTTAGTAAACCATTTCATATTGGCTTGATTAATAAAACTGGTCGATAGTAATCTTTTCTCCAATGTGTAGTCCTTTTTAAGACAGTAAAAGTAAGAAATAATGCCCATCTTTTATAAAGGTTGATAAAATATTTAATGATACATTGACAAAATATTTAATTATCCTATCTATTGGCAACCCTTTTCAGCAGGCCAACTTACTTTTTAATGATGGACAGTTCGGCTTTTATTGGAGTCGTTTTCATTAAATGGCGTGTTTTCGAATAGTTGGAGTCGGTCGTTTCTCAGATTTCGTAGAAGCAAAGTGGTTGCCATGGGGTCGGTAAATTAACATTTATCGATATTAAAATGGATCGCATGGTTAACTTGAATATTCTCAAAGATAATCTGAGGCAATCCACGGATAAATTGGATCTCCAGAAGGTTGGTACTTTCAGCAAGTCAACGACCCAAAGAATACTGCTGGTGTTGTTAAAGTGTGGCTACTCTATAACGTGCCTCATCAACTTCATTCGCCACCTGATTCACCGGATTTGAACCCCGAGAATTTATGGGCCGAATTAGACCGTCGAGATAGAAAAAGGACAATTAAAAATAAACAGGATCTTAAAAACGCTCTGCTTGAAGAATGGAATATAATTTCAAATAATTACACAAAAGAATTGGTAAATTCTATGAAAAATAGATTACATGATGTTCTGCAAAGCCAAAGCGAGCCCACCAAGTATTAATTTTGTTGTTTTATTTTATTGCCTTTTACGCGAAATACATTTTTTGTACAAAGTATGTAAACTTTTCTAATGACGGATTCTGTTTTGTGCACTTCACTTTCCCAGAATTTCAGTTTAGATTGCCGCACTTTGTCATGATTTTACAGATAAAGTTGTGTTGTGGTCATATGCTCGTAATGGCTAAAATGACATGGTCCACATCATTTAATTTTAGATTCACTACTTTTCCAACAACCCTTGTACAACAATCTTGAACAGAAAAAAAGGAAACACCGACGCCATAAGATCACAGACAAAAAAAAAATTTTTGTTGCAGCAAAAAAAAAAACAAGCTGACAAAATATTGTTCGCCGTAAACAAATAAGAAAGAAAAAGAGAACTGCTCCCTTTCTCTTCATATACTATTTGCTTTAATAAATTTGTATACACAGTATTGTGTAGTGTTATATGAGCCGCACACATCACTTAAACAAGTTTAAAAACAACTTGTGCCGGATGACATCACTAGCGAAAAAATACGTAGAAAATACAAACAAACCCATACAAACGGTATGAAAAGCAATATACGAAATATTCAACAGCAGCCACTATTTTGTATGGTAGTGCCAGACGTGACGATTTTGTGTCATTTTAATTAAAAAATTTGTCAAATGATTGACGATATTTTTTATAAAAATACAATAAATGACGACAATTTCTTAAGTTAAACATTTTTTTAACGAATTATAAGCAAAACTATTAACCCAAACTGTTCTTTTAGAACAGTTAGAAAAATACAAACAGGAAAGAGCTTGTAAGGCACTTTAACAGGTGATACAAGTGTTGATAAAAGTGTTTTCCCAATCCCAAAATGATAACATCATTAGACAAAAGGGCCAGACATTCAAACAACATCGGTAAAGCACTAGGGGAAATTTTCAGTGTTGGCAAAGCAATGGCTACACCAAAAATTAGGTGATCTAAAGATAGATTTTCCAAAATAAAATTTAAAAAATAATATACGAGGGCGGATCAAAAAGTCCGTGAAATGCAACACTGCTCCCATCAAGTACCACCTGCTAATAAACTACTGTTAAATTTTGAGCAAGTTCCATCATTTACTTTGTGAATTTTTTTAAAAATGGAAAAAAGTGAATTTCGTGTGCTCATTAAACATTATTTTTTGCGAAAAAAACCGTCAATTAAACCAAGGAAAAGCTTAATAAAAAAGGGGACTCTGCAAAATCGATTTCAATGGTAGAAAAGTGGTTTGCTGACTTTCGTTGTGGTCGCACAAGTAAAAATGACGCTTAACGTTGGCCGATATAGTGGTGGCCGATCAAAGAGTAAAAGTGCGTGAGATTGTTGATGCCATAGGCATTTCATATGGCAGTGTAGTTTTGATTTTAAATAATCAGTTGGATTTAAGAAAGCTGTCTGCAAGATTGATGCCGCGCTTGCTCTCAATTGATCATAAACGTAATCGTGTGACAACTTCAAAGGCTTGGTTGGAGTTGTTTAACCGCAATTCGAATGAGTTGCGGCGTTTTGTAACTGTGGATGAAACATGGATCCATTACAACATTCCGAAGACCAAGCAGCATTCTAAACAATGGGTTTTTCCGGGTGAACCGAAGAAGGCCAAGGTAAGTTTGTCGGCCAATAAGGTGATGGCAACAGTTTTTGGGATGCACGCGGGATAATCCACATCGATTACCTTCAAAAGGGAAAAACAACCGATTTAACGAGGGTTTAAAAAAAAACGACGCCTTGTGGCCAAGAAAAAAGTTATTTTTCATCAAGATAATGCATGGGTGTTGTCTCGATGGCAAAATTCCATGAATTGGGCTACGACTGGTACCTCATCCGCCATATTCTACGGATTTAGCTCCTAGTGACTATTTCCAAACCTAAAGAAATGGCTCGGTCGAAAGAGATTTAGCTCCAACGATGAAATTATTGATCAAAGAAATGCCTTTTTTATCGACCTCGAAAAATCCTATTTTTAGGAAGGGATGCAGAAATTGGAGAAATATTGGACTAAGTGTATTGAGCTACAAGGAGATTATGTTGAAAAATAATTTTTTTTTTTGCAAAAAAAACTGTGTTTCATTCAAAAAGTCACGGACTTATTGATCAGCCCTCGTATATATTGTAATTTCTTTTGGTCGAACCCAGAACGCCAGGTTGTCAGATGAGAGCTCTACTCACTAAGCTAACGAGACATATAATACTTGAAAGCTAAAAACATAAATTATTGTAAACTGTTGGCTAACCGTTGGTTGCTCTAATATGTAGGCACTGGCATAAAGATGGAAATAACTTGCCAGCGTTGGAAAAAAACGGTCTCGAAAATCTCATGACTAATACTTCCTGAATTAAGTGAAATAATTTTCTCTAAGTATTTTCTTAATTCTACGGCTACTCAGTGGATTGCCAGTATTTGAATTTTTGTACCCATGGCAATTTCTGACTAGGATATTTGTGATGAAAAATCTCTAGAAAACAAAGGTTAATTTGTTAAAAAAAATCGCGTTTCAAAGTTATAAAAGAATTATTAATTAAATCTTGTTGAGATAGTTTATCTTTTACTAATTGTAACATAAATACATTTTTTTTACAGACGAAATAATAAGTCTAATAATCATCTATTTTTCTCAACAAGAAATGCAACAACATAACGAATGATATAATGTCAGGCCTATTCGTTATACCGAAATATTCGGTATTCTTCGACAGTATTTCATATTTAGAACATGTAAGTCACATATCAAATTCAAGGGTTTTTTAGTTTAGTGCGACATTTTTTTTACACGCTTTTGAAGTTGGTGATTTCGGAACGCTTCTAACAAAAAAAAAAATCATCAAAAATTTGATAAAAGAATGCTTATTTATTTTTATTATCTTCGAAAGTTGTGGTATCTTAGTGTTTTTGCAGTCGATAAATCTATTTTTGATATTTATTTTTGCCTAAAAATCTCGCAAGATGGCGCTGTCATACAAATTTTGCTATTTATTGTAGATTTTCATAAACGCAAAAATAATTAAACTTAAAAAAAAACCTCGAGGGTTTTGTTATGGAAAATGTTTGCTTTTGGTTTCATCCCATTCCAATTCGGAAAGTTAGATTTTGTATCACTGTGTGTTGGTGTCCTATCCTACGAAAGGTAATATGTAGTATATTAGTTAAAATTAATTGTTTCAATGTCCAGCAGGTATTGTTATGCTTTGCTAGAAACTAGTGTTTTTATGATATTTTACTAATGAACAGTATTTCCTAAAATTATTGACGACTTATTTTTACAGTATTTGACCAAAAAAATCTGGCACCACTAGGTGCTATAGTTGTTTATCTTATACACCTTTGCAAAAAACACACACTACGTTAAGTTTGTTGTTCAGAGCGAATAAGTGAGTGGGGGCCTTAGATAGTGTATATATTTTGATGAGAATATTAAAATATAAGCGTAGTGAAAATTATAGGAGGAGTGTTTGGGTAAAATTGATTTAAAAATGCAAACATAAATTAATCAATTTGTCAATGAATCTGACAAACGTAGGGTGTAGGTTAGAGATTGGCACGTGAGCGATTTTTGACTCTTGCTTACGCACGTGAGTAATATAAAATTTCGATGACGAAACACTCATGCTCAAGAAAAAAACAGTCTGTGTAAAAAAGGAAAAAAAAAAAGGAAAGGAAAAAATAATATAAAATCGAAAAAAATAAAACATAACATAAACATAACATAAATCGAAAAGAAGGAATAATATCGAAAAATCACAACAAAAAATCGACTCACGCAATTTTTTTTTTATGGCTCACGCATGATCAGGTGCCCACCTCTAGTGTAGGTATACGAAGAATGTTTTTTTACTCCGTAGAAGTTGGCTTTGATTTGATCCCGTTCATTAAACCGGACCAATTTACTATCCATAAAAACTGTTTGGTCAGAGATTCGAAATCAGTGCCTGTATTAAATGCTCAGGAAGTCGTTAAATGTCTAATTTTGTCAGTATGTGTGATTTATCAGCAATTTGAAGAAAACTATCTCACAAAAGATTTGATGTGGTGAGAAGTAAAAGTTGTTTGTACTCCAAATTTTCGGTAAAAGTAAGTTAAGAGTCTGATAGTATAGGTGGTCAACCGTTAAACATTACGAAATCGTGTACAATACAGTGGTGTTCAAAACATTTAGAACTGAGATCGCATTTGAGATTTTCTTTATTTTAATTTCTTTTAATGATTCTTAAATAGTTATTTTTTGCTAACACCATTTTTTGCTTTTGTTTAAAAAAGTAAGAAAAATCTGATTCCGTTAAATTACTCCAACAACAAATTTATTAAAAAAAAAACTTGTTGAAATTAATGCCTGGATATAACGGTAATAGCATTCTTTTTAATTATTTAATATAATTGTCTTAACATTGTATTTTATAACTCATTGCAACTATTGCAAGGGCAATCTCCGACATAGTAATTTTAGTACAAAATGCCTGAAAGTATAATTTTCTTTTAAAGTTTAAACGTTTTAAATGATTTTCAAAATGGAAAAATTAAAATTTCTGTGAATTATTTAGTTCCAAAATCAACAATTTGTCGAATAGTAAATAGCGGCAATTCAAAGGAGGAAGACCTTGGGAGATTGAAAAATAAAGAATTTCTTTACGAAATATCCCAAAGCAGTTCCTAGAGAAGCTGAAAACGAAATTTCTCTGGATGTCAGCCTACCCACTACTAAAAGAAGAGCCAGAAATATAAGAAGTTATAAATATACAAAAAAACCTGTGTCAGAAAAAATCGAAAAGCTCGGCTTGACTTTGCCTCTTAAATTGGACAAAACAGCAATGGAATTAATGTTCGAAAACCTCATTAATTAGAATTAATGTTCGACAACCTCAAGACGAAAATTTTAATCCAAGATACATCACCGCCACAGTAAAGCAAGGAAGGAGATATGTTAGGGTGTTTTTTGGGAAGTGAAATTGGTCAATTCACCTCAAGACTGATACAATGATAACCACAATCTATAGACCCTTCGTGAAAAGGGAAATGCCACTATGATGAACATTCCAGCACGATAACGAAAGTTTGGTTAGAGAAAATTAATATTAAAATTAAAATTATTGACGTGGCCGCCACAATCTCCTGATCTTCATCCATATTGAGAACATGTGGATGATTGCACTCATCCTATCCTTAATATGGTAGAATGGCATTTTTCGATGTGTAAACTTCACACATAAGTATGATACATTCCGACACCTTGCAAAAAGCACTTATAACTCTTAGACTACATTTTAAAAAGCTTAAAATTTGGTATAACAGCTAAAATAAATATTTCCATTAGCACTTCTCTTAACAAAGAATAACAAAATCTTATCAATTGTTATCATTACAAATACAACTCACCCTACTTTTTAACTACAGCACTGCTCCATTTTTTTGTTAATGTGTGAGATAGAAAATACTATCCAATAGACTGACACTCAAAGCAGACACTATTGATACTCACTGAAAATAAACATGCATACATACAAGTTTATACCTACTAACACTATACTCAGCAATTTAACTTTATGGCTAAACTAATGAATATGAACTGAAAGTTGTTGGAGAATCGAGCAGCATATGGCAGTCTTAAAAATATTCGCGAACTATGCGGTCGCATTACGATGATTTCGCTGCTGGCGAAACAAATAAAATGAGTAGTACAAATGACAATAATAATAGTAGTAACAATGGTGCGATACCATATCACGCCCGTGAAAATTCGTTACCATTCAGTTACGGACAAATTAGTAAAACATCAACGCCGTTAAGGCCAACTGCGTCGTCACAAGCACGTAATTATAAAAACGGTGTTGAACATGATTTCGATTTTGATTTCGATTTCGGTTTGAGTTCCCCAGTTCGCAATGGTGGTGGTCTCGGTCTCGGTTACGGTTACGGGAAAACGTCAAATAATAGTGCATTAAATGGGAGTGGCAAAGATGTCAATTACAATACATTGACACAACAAAATATTAGTGATCGTGCAAATAATCGTAATCAGTTTTACGGTGGCGGTGAAAAATATTTTAATAACAATTATAACGAAAGTTGTACACAATCAGTGAAATTTAATAATAAAATAACAACGTCATCAACAACGGATGAAACAGATGCCACAATGATTAAAGCCCAACCACGTCTTACTAGTCCTTTGCTGGTAAGAAAAACTTTAAGTAATGGTAACAACAGCAGCAACCACATTAGCAGTAGTAGATCACCTACGCGCTCTACAACCAACACTATTGCAAATACCTACCACTACAGTTATGGTAATACTAACAACGGCAGCAGCAATATTGGAGACAACTTTGACAAGTTTGGCATAAATGGCAATATCAACAATAACGATAACTATGGCCACAAAACAATGTACGATAGTGGTATTGCTGGCGGCGGCGGTGGTGGTGGTGACATACTAGTAACAAAAACACCAGCTCGACATGATTTTGATGAATTGCTACGTGAGCGTCGTGAGAAGGTTTTCAATGAATACCGTTCAACAACACATGATTTATCATCACCAAAGTGCTCACCATTGCCACCACCCAGGCGTTTTGCCAATGGTACGGTACAACTGCCCTCAACATTGCCTCCTTCCCTTAGTGGCAGCAGCAATATTAAGTCTGCATATCCTCCACAAATACCCAATCGCAATCAGAGTCAAAACAGTAAATATAATTATGATTTTCAATTCAATCTTAATTTGAATGATCGTCATAATGATGATGGTGATGAAGATGAGGTCGATAATGTTGACATTTTGCGGCGACGTGCTAATACCATAGATAGATCACCACAACGTCAGTCACAATATCAGCAGCAACAGCTACGACAACAGCAGCAACAACAGCTGTATCAAACACGCGACATTCCATTGGCATCCACATATCTGGAACGTAATTATCACACAATTAGTTCATCATCATCGTCATCAGCAAAGAAAAACAACAGCAATAGTTTTTATAACAGAGAAACTTTAAGTCCAACCTCAATGATTGACATTTATTCTACGCCTTATGATGAACGCAGTAAACGTTCCAATAATGTGCAGCCTTTGGAGGCCATTTCAACATCTGCTGCCACTACATTGCAACGTACAAAACGTTCAGACTATGCCACATATGGTAATGGCAACATGTATGGTCATGAGCATACCAATATTGGTCAAACTATGACGGATAGAGAGTCGTCACCTATTTATGCCACTAGTACTAAAAAGGCAACAACAACTAGCAGCAATGCAACATTATATCGCAGCAGCAATAATAACAATAGCATTGCAGCTACATCGCCACTTTCGGCAGCTACATCTACTACGATGTTAACACATACGGATTATCCGTCACCAACAACAGTACGCCCAGAAACACCAGCATTTCCTGTTACGCCACGTACACCATTTGCTTCAGGTGGCAGCTTAGTGAATAGCTACAATTCGCAGACATCTACTCTAAATACCAGGAATGGTAGTTACCAACAATTTCAGCAACAGCAGCAGCAGCAGCAACAACAACAAAATGCTGTGGCAGAAGTGCACAACTACTCAACGGAAACAATCTATGGCACCAACTATAGACCGCGCCTAAATTCCAGTCTATCAATGGCAAACAGTGAGCCACAAGAAGTGGCAGCACATCTAGTGAAATTTGCTAAAGATTCCTCGAAATTCTGGTACAAACCAAACTTGTCACGCGAAGAAGCCATATCGTTGTTAATAAATGCTGCACCGGGTACATTTGTGGTCAGAGATTCTACTACCTATAAAAATGCCTATGGTTTGGTATTAAGAGTGGCACAACCACCACCGGGATCCACAACTACTGGAAAACCCGATGAACTGGTTAGACATTTCTTAATTGAACCAACTACTCGAGGAGTGCGTTTGAAAGGTTGTGCTAATGAACCGGTATTTACATCTTTGTCTGCTTTGGTTTATGAACACTCCATCAACCAGTTGGCATTACCTTGTCTACTACAAATACCAGAACGTGATATAGTACCTCCATTAGTAGAACATACACCAGCCCAAAGACAGCTTTTAACACAAGGAGCCGCCTGTAATGTATTGTGGCTATTCTCTTGTGATACCGAATCTCTAACAGGCGAAGAAGCCATACGTAAAGCTATACGACAAATGTATGCTCTATCCTCTGCGCCCACTCCCACAGAGGTACACTTTAAGGTTACCCAACAGGGTATAACTCTAACCGATAACTCACGTAAGAAGTTCTTTCGTAAACATTATACAGCTGATATCATATCGTATTGTGCCATTGATCCTGATCATCGTCTCTGGACTATGCAAGAACATGGCAATGATAACACTACCGTAGTGGGTGCCTTAAAGAAGACCATATTCGCCTTTGTGGCTCGTCGCTCGGCCAGTTGTAAGGATAACCAGTGTCATGTTTTTTGTGATTTGGCCATAAACCAACCTGCATCTGCTATAGTATCGTTTGTTAATAAAACTCTACCCACAGAAAAACAAAAAAATTATGTTCTTTGAGTGGAGCAAGTAGAAATTAGAAATATCGAAATTAATAACAGGAAACGAATTGTAGATTCGAAAACGATTTCAAAAACAAAACATGTAACATTTGCTTTGTAATCAATAAGTTAATGAAGAATGAGGATGACGACAATTAAGAAGAAGTGAAAAGTGTAAAGGATTTGTTATCCTTTGTATAAAAACTAAGAACAAACTTTATTTTCTTTTTACGTTTTTATAAAATAACTATAAAATTGTAACATATTATAAAATTTTAACGTTAGACTTAATATTAGCACAGCGCGGACAAACGATGCCATATCTATAAATAACTGTTTAAACACTTTTTATAAAAAAGAACAACACCCAATACTTTTTTTACACGGTTGTTGTTATGTTTTACAATTGAACTGACTAAAAATTTATTGCGATTCTTGCTATGGCAGATACAGATACGGTTAAGACTATAGCAGTTGTTTTTATTTGTCACTTTTGTGTAATCACTTTTGTTAGCGAACAAGATTTGCTTGCAAAACAAATGCAAAAAATAACAAAATTTCAGAAACAAGTTACAAACTTATTTTCTTTATTGGGCTTAAATATTTACAAAACTGTCACTCAAAATTTTTAAATTTCGCTTAATATTCAAGAGAAAAAACAAATATATGTAACACATATATGAATAGATCTTAAAGCTATTATGATGTAGGCTTTTTGTCCAAACTTTTTCAAGGGTTTTTATTTGAATTTCAAATTGTTAGTATTTTTTTATAAAAATATTTAAATAAAACACCATAATAAAATAAAAATTTAGAAAATAACTTCGAACTAAAAGAATTTTTATTATTATGAATTTTAATTCAAATAATTCTAAAATTCAATTCAATGTTTCTTACTATCATACGAATTTTTCTGATTAAGCCTTTATGACATTTTCTTGATTTCATATGGGAAAATAACACTGATTTATTCTCTGTAGTTGAACTCTTTACACTCATTATTTTCCGATAAAAAAATTTATCAATATTTTATCAATACGAAATCTATCAAGTGTCATATATTTTAATTTCAAGTAATATTTTCATTAATCAAATTTTATTTCAAATGCACAATTTGTAGAAAAAGAATTTATTTTTAAATTTCGTTATTTGTCTAGAAATTATAAAGTTAAAACAAATTTCAGTGAAAAAATATAAAAATGTTCAAAATTCACTAAACTGCTGCTGTCATTAGAATTGTTAGTACCTGTATTGCGTATTATACAAATACACTGCAAGAAAGGTTTTTTTTACATTTTTTTTAAGCATATTTATGCTATATCTCTTCAACTCAATTTAAAACAAATTGCAATGAAAAAAGGAAAAAAATATTTGTAAAGTTTAGAAACAAAATATTGAGTATTAAAAAAATACACTGGAAAAAAGTAAATTAAATTTTTTTTGATACCTATTTTTGGGATATAGTTTTAATTCCGTGTAAAATTAGTATTTGGTGTATGTATTTAGTTTTTTTTTTCTTATTGAAAGCTACTTGTTATACTAATATTTTTTTTATATTTTAATTTAAGTTATGAATGTTTATATTATTTTGTTGTTTATAGTAATTTTTCACCTGATAACAAATCAATTTGTTTAAATACTGTAGTTTTTTTGTTCGTTTCTTTTTGTGTGTATATAATAACCGTTCATGTATAAGATTCGATGAGTCATGTAGTTAATGATTTAATCAATTTTTTTTTTAATATATGTATATGTATATTTTTTTATGAACTAATATTGATAATTATTGTAGGTATGTATTTAGTAGAGTTAAGGTGTAGAGTTCAAGGTCAGTTATTGTTGACAGTTTAATAGTAAAAATCCGTTATAATTTGTATATTTGAAAAAAAGAAATATTTTTATAAATTTCTATAATTTCTATAATTTCTTATATTTTTGTTTATTTTTCATTTAACCTTAAGTTTCAAAAAAAAAAAATACAAATATTTATTTTTCATTAGACATTTTACTGATCTTGAGTGAGTAATCTTTAAGCATTATTGAAAATATATACACACAATAGTGAGCGATAAAAAACGTCGATTCCCAAAAAAATATTTAAAAATAAAATAAAAATAATTAAAAAAAGTTCATTTTTGTATTTTATTAAAACAAACTAAGCACTCAGAATAAAATTACAAAATTCTGTTTGTAATATTAAATATCTTGCATAGAACATGCAAAAAAAATATTTTTTAAAAAGGCACCAACAATGGAATTTGTAAATACAAAAAACTTTGTTATATTTTTGTAACTTCAATTTTTATTTTCAAAGAATTTTTATATGAAAAATGACAATTTACAAATATTTCAAACAAGAAATTGTTATAAATCGAGTTTGAATTTCAACAAATATTTTTAATTTAAAAACAAATTCGAGAATGATAGAAAAACAAGTAAAAAAAGGTTAAAATTCGGCTGTGACGAATCTTTGAATACCCTCCAATAATATCCCAAAAAATGTTCTACTGTTTCTGATACAAATAATGTAAAAAACTTTAGAAGTAAAATTAAGGAGGTGAAAAAAAAATTTGAGGTGTAAAACTTTTTTTTGGGTGTGAAAACAAATTTTGTAGTGAAAAAAAATTTTGAGTTGAAACAAATTTTTTGTGGTGAAAAAATATTTTAGTGGTGAAACAAATTTTTTGAGGTGAAAAATATTTGGGGTGAATATAAAATATTATTCAATTCTAAGCAACTGGTGAAAAAATAAAACGAAATATTTTACTTTGTACTAAATTCGTATGGAAAAATTAGAGGTACCTTCACATTTTCACTTATAACTTTTAAACCGCTGGACCGATTTTGCTCATTTCCAATAGCAAACTGCTCGGGAGGATGTCCAATTATCTAAGTAATTAGAGCTTATATATTGTAATAAACTTTGTACAGAATTTAACCAATCTTAAGTAGCGATTATTAACTTTCCTGCTACTTCCATTTTACTAATATTTATTCAAATTTGATGCTGATTTTAGCAGATCGATATTATAATGAAGTTTCCCGTAATTTACAAAAATTTAGTAACGCTTACTAATTTCTAATTTTGGGTATACAAGTTAATAATGTCGATTTGAACAACAGATGGCATTACTATCACATATGATTTGTGTCAATAATAGCAAATATGGTATTTTGGAGGGTAAACATCTGTCAATATAATTCAGTATTCGATAGACGCCAAAGTGAAACACACATTTTTTTCAATCGTTATAATATCAAATTGTGTGCCTTAAAAAGATGTTTTGTGGGGAAGTCTAATAACCTTCTTTCATTTGAAGAAAACGGCTGCTGAAAGTTATCAATTGTTGGTAGAAGCTTACGGTCAATATGCACCAACTCAAAAAACTTGTGAACAATGGTTTGCGCGATTAAAAAGTGGCGATTTTGAGGCCTGGTCGGCCGAAAAAGTTTTAAGATGAGGATTTGGAAGCGTTACTCGACAAATATTGTTGTCAAACGCAAGAAGAACATGCATTATTATTGGGAGAGATGTTGAAAGGCCCTTACTGGAATACGCTTCACTTCAGAACAGGGTATTAGAAATTGGCTTGATTCATTCTTTACCTCAGTTTTGTTTGGCGGGGAATTCATATGCTACCAGAAAGATGGGGAAAAGTAATGGCTAACGATGGACAATACTTTGAAAAATGTATCAATTCATTTTGTTATTATAATAAATGCATTTTCAAGCAAAAATCAACATTATTAACTTTTATACCCAATACTAGTTTCATTATACTGGTATTAATAATATTTAGTAAATTTTTTGGCTGATTTCAGCAAACCGATTTTAAATTCCACTTTACAAATAGCTTGCTAAAATTTAGTAGCGGCTACTAATTTTTCCACTACCAATTTCATTGTACTACACGTCAGCAGACATGTGTTTATAAGATTAGCAAAAATACCGCTGGGCTCAAATTAGAACAATTTCCTGTAATAACAACAATATTTTTAGTTATGAGTTTTTTGGTGAGTGTTGTTGAAAATCTTTTATATTTTTTTACGCATTTAAATTCCCTATAAAATTACCTTTCATTTAAGTATAATCAAGTCGGGAAATGTTGTGTATTAAGAAAAATACTAGGATCCGCCACCAAAAGTCAGCGCAAACGTTTTTCTCACTTTGGAAAGCTTCATTTTCAGTGTAAAATCCTTTAAATAAGCATAATTGTACAAAGTTTGTATACTAGTGCGTATGAGGAATATTTAAATCAAATATTACTCATGCGTCACAGCCCAGCAAAAACAGACATTACCAAGTAATTAAGGGAGTAAATAACACAATGGGTTTCACTGGTTACCAGGCTATTTACTTGCTTAGTTAGTTTTGTTTGCGATGTCACTCTCGTTTACAAAAATAGTGAGAGTAATGAGTTACCAGCATAGTTACTCATAGTGAAGAAATAAGTGGTTACTGTAAGAAGTAAAGTAAGTAGTTATTCTTGGTAAAATAATAGTGGACCTTATTCAAGTATAATATTTTTACTTAAAAAAATTGATAAAAATAATTTGTATCGATTAATAAAAATAATATTTAAAAAATTTAAGTTTATATAGATGGAATGCTATTTCACATTAGAAACCCTTTAAAATCTTAACATTTTTGCAAAATCAAATTTTACAGCAGATAGTTTTCTATTTTGTTGTAGTTTTTCAAAATAAATATAAAAAAACTGAGATACGAGTTCGGTACTTATTTCAGTAACTACCAGTAATTCATTATTTTGCATGTACATATAAGTACTTCTACCATCAATTATCATTAGGTCATTATTTTGTATTTTAAAGTAATGCAAAGGGTAACGACCTATCATTACATGGTGATCTACACAGTAATGACCTGTCATTACCATGTTTTTGCTGGGTGGGAACTCAAAAATTTGTACAAATTTGTAAAAGTTTTTACTGAAAGGTGTTTGTTTACACAAATACTCAGTAACGATAGAGTAAAGTGACAGTTCGATGCAAGAGAATTAACTGGTTTTTTCTGGATAAATTTTTTCCAGTAAGAATTTGTAACAGTTAATTGAAAAAAATATAATTGAAAAACAAATAATTTGTTCAAACACTAATTATTTTTTTACAAAAGTAAAAAAATCAGCTTATTTACGATGGAAGAAGTAAGCTGGAAATCCGGAATGTTTTTGGAGAACACTTCACATCTAATTTCCTCTTTTATTCATATTTTCCGTATTGGCCGGTTGAATTTTTTTGATGTTTGGTATTTACAATCAGCTGTTTTAATTTAACTATCTTACTAATTCTTACAAATTATCCGATTGCGTACTTTTTTTTGGATATTTTTCTTTTTGGTAGTAAATTTTGTCTTACTCTCTATAATTTTGTTACTAAAATTTACTGGAAAAGTACACAAACGGACCTATTAGCAGGTCATTAAAAAAATGTTAAAACTTTGAAAAGGAAAATAATGTTTAACATTCTAAAAAAAATCTTTTCAACGCTATTAACCACAATTGTCGATTCTCTGGATGCAAAGTAAATCTATATACAAGGTGGCGCAAAAGTAATCCTCCTATCAGAAAATGCTATAAATTTTGCGATTGGCCCCTAATGTCAGTTCTGTTTTGACATTTGTGTAGTAAACACATGCGAAATACACGTTAATAAACAATGTTACGCTACACTGCTCCAGAACGCGGAATATTGGTGACTATTTATTTGAGCAATAATGAGGATGATTTTTCATCAAAAATAATCATGAGTGATGAGGCCCATTTCCATCTTAGCGGGTACGTAAATAAGCAAAATTTACGCTTCTGGGGCACTGAAAATCCGCGTGTAACCCACGAAGAGCCATTACACCCGCTCAAAGTCACTGTATGGTGTGCTGTTTTCGCTGGAGATGTCATCGGACCTTTTTTCTTCGAAGACGTCGCGGTCCAAACGGTTACTGTGAATGGTGAGCGCTACAGAGCAATGATCAACGAGTTCTTTTTGCCGCAACTTGATGAATTGGGATTGGAAAACATGTGGTTCCAACAGGACGGTGCAACGCCACACACTGCACGTGCCACAACCGATATGCTGAAGGATGCATTTCCCGGGCGCCTTATCTCCCGTTTTGGCGATTTGCACTGGCCAGCAAGATCGCCTGATTTGATCGCTCCAGACTTCTTTTTGTGAGGCTTTTTGAAGTCGCGGGTTTATGTCAACAAGCCTCAGACTCTTGCAGCTCTTAAAGACAATATCCGTCAAGATTGTGAGGACCTATCGTCGGAAGTTTTGGCGAAAGTGATGGAAAATGCCATAAAAAGGGCTCAAATGACAATCAACTGTGGCGGCGGCCATTTACATGACATCATATTCTCGACTTGATGTAAAAAAAATTAAAAGACCAAATAAAAATAATCCACAAGAAGAATCAAAGTTTTTCATTTTTTTTTTAAATTTCAGCCAAAAAACATCGGAAGGTTATTTTTGCGCCACCCTGTATGTATATATATGAACATACATACATATATTAATATATGAGAAGAAAAAATATATGTATTGAAATGTATCGGCGCTATCCCCCTTTGGGTCATTAATTTACAATTTGACTAAATTTTAACAGTTGTATGTAAATTATTCCCTAAGCGGTTTTTATGACACTGACTGTATCTGTGTATATAATATGTATGCAAAACAAACAAAATTTTCAATTTAAATAAAATTCATGAGATTCAGCTTCTTCTAACTGCGTTTCTTTATTTTAATTAATAATGCTTCTGTTTTTGTTTCATATTTTTTGATTTTTCTCTTAAAGAAAAAAAAAACAAAAACATTTTAAATGTTTATATGCCTCATAATTTGGTATTCCAAATGTAAAATTTATTTAGGCTAAAAATATATACAAATGTACATTATACCGACCATCATCATCATCATCATCGTCATCCAACAAATATACCTTTCAATATAAAACACAAAGTGAATGCGTTGTTTACGCGAGCAGCTAAAAACAGCAGATTGCTTAATTTTCCCCAAATTGAATACACGAAAGAAGAAAATGATTTCAATATACATATATTTTTTTAATATTTTTTGCTGTTTAAACAATTTAAACAAGAAAGCAATATACTTCTTTACCCGTTCAATGTATACATTAAATTTAATAATTTAAATCTTTCTTTACGCTTTTATTGTTTTGCCATTGAAATATTTTTCTCGTTATAATTTTCAGTAAAATTAAATATATACACACATATAAGTTCAATATGTACAATTTTTTACAATTACGTTGGCCTATACTTAGGTACATGAATTTTAAATTTTTAAATACAAAATATGTTTCCATAAAATGTTATAAATTACCAAACCCCACATACATACAAATCAATTATAAATGGTCAACGTATTAAACAATAATACAAATTCAAAAAATGTATATCAAATATTGTTTTCAAAAATAAAACAAAAAATTTAATAATATTTTAATGACATAAACGTTGAAATTTTGCCTTTATTATTTTTATTTTTAAAATAATGATTTACTACTAATAATAATTGTTGTTATAGAAGTTATAAATTTTATTTATTTTCTGTTTGCACTCAAAAAAGTTTGACAGTTACCACATGACTGTTGTTTGTGTAAAAATTAGTAGTTGCTGTTTTTTACTGCAATACAGTTATTTTTCTATAGAAAATTGCAAAACAACTATGTGTTGAACACTCGATAATACTTTTTAAGTGTCGACTCGATCCTACTCAATATTTTTCCATCCATAGAAAAAATTAGGTTGTACTTTCACATCCAAAAACAGGGTCAAAATTTTATAATGTTTTCGAGGCAAAATTACGTTTATATATAGAAAAATACAACTATGGTAGTATTTAGTAGGTTGGTATTGAGTACTCAATATCCAAATTCTTAATATTTGAACAACTCTATCCCTATTATTCCCACTTTTTAATAAAACTATTTAAAAGAAAAGGTAGCACTAATTTAAAAGTATGCCATATCTTTTAACCTTCATATCTAGTATGTATTTATTTAAAAATATCGTAATACGCAGTATAAAAGTTTAATAGCCTGTTCCGCGATCTCGAACGAAAAACTAGTCGAACGAAAGCAAGTCACTCGGAATTCGAATCAGTTTGTTGTTACAATTTTCTTTAAAAGTAGCAAAAATACTACTAAACTGTTTAAAGACAAAAACAACCCTGTTTAACAGTGATCAGCTGTATATGACAAATGAAATAAAAAAATAACAATAAACAAATCAATTTTTATTTGAGAATGTGTTTATTTTTGAAAATGTTTGTTATCGATTGGTTGTGAGTAAGATTGATAATCGGAAAGCTTTTCTGTTGTTCAGTAGAAGTTGATATTTTCAGTTAATGTTGGCCCAGAATAAGAAGTCGACATACAACGATTGTTGCAGTGGGAGAAAAAAGCACCGAAATAACGACGTACGACGGTGACTAGTGAAAAGAGAACCGTAGAGATTCTTAACTCTCCAGTGTATCCTTTCCTTACTTTTCGTGTGTATTTTGTAATTACATACAAATAAAAAAGCTTTCAAAGCTACAAAATTCGTATATAGCTTGACCCTTAAAATATCATTACCGAAATATCTGAAAAACTGTTGCCCTTAAAATACCGTAACCGCTAAAATACCGGCATCCTTAAAATAGCGTTACCGAAATAACTAAAATATCGATTTCGCTTAATTACCACTACCGATCACGCGTGATTTACGAAATTTCGTGTCACGTGCTCATCTCTAGTTTCTACCAAAAAAATTAGTCAGCTATTTTTACGAAATTGTTAGTTAATTTTACTGCATTTGTTACCTGGTTTTTAACTGTTAAAAATATTTTTTTTTGTTAAATACATTAAATACATTTGTCGCCTTTTTTACTGCATATGTTTTTTTTTTGTTAAACTTTTTTGAGTGTACGCATGTGTAAAAATGTAAAATAATAGCGATACAAAAATAAATAAATTACGTTTTGTTAAAACAATGCCCAAAGGTGTCTTTTAATATACATAATAGAATTTTTTAACACTACACTATTTCCAAATTTGTATTGTGAAATTCAGAAAAGTCGTAATATAAATTTTACACTTCTCATCTTGCATTAAAAAATTTTTTAAGTGAATGTCATTCTTCAAGCCTATATGACGCTTGCTATGAGGGCGGATCAAAAAGTCCGTATAAGTATTTATCAAGCTTTTCCTTGGTTTAATTGACTGCTTTTTTTTTGGCAAAAAATAATGTTTAATGAGCATTCGAAATTCACTTTTTTCCATGTTTTAAAAAAGCCACGAGGTTGTATGTTTTGAGCAGCTGTTAAATGCAAAGTAAATGACGGAACCTGCTCAAAATTTGGTACTTGATGGGAGCAGTGTTGCATTTCAAATCATAGGCCCATTCGTTTAATTTACTCAATCAAATTCTGTAAGAATTACTCAGTAACAAACTTACAGACAAATTTATTCTTAAAAAGAAAATTTTCTAAAAAAGTACACTAACGGAAATTTTTTAAAACCAAATGCAAAAATAAATTATAATAGCAGAAACATCTTAGAAGGTTTTCTTATCTTTTCCACAATTCATTTTACAATATTTATTGCTTTGCATACAACAGTTGTGAAAGATTTTTATTTGTGTTTTAAATATTTATCGTATGTTTTTAATCATTTGCTTCAAGACTGTCATAAGTCAAAAAACTTGATTTTTTTTTAGTTATGACAGTCTTGAAGTAAATGAGCGATATACTTGAAAATTCTTGATATTTAATGATGGGGTTATTCCGTAACTACAGTCGTGGTCACACAATTAAGTCATTCGAACTCACGAAATTTCTATCAAGAATAAATATTTGGTGTGTTCGACGTACGTTACCGCGGGTGCCCGCGGGAACCCAATCTTACCAGAAAGCGTTTTTTGTAACAAAAATTGGGTAAATGAGAGCGTTCATGAGAGAGTAATTGTGTTTCTCATTTTACCGGAACTTACCCGTACTTTTTGTTTGGGTAAAATGGTAAAACTGTGAAATCATCAGCTGTTGCTAATAAATTAGCTGTTTTGCATTTTTGAAAAAAATTAAAGTTAACTAAAAACTTATCATAAAGAACTTTTCCTTCTTAATAATGAAAAATAGATTTGAAAATATAAATAGATATTTGCCATTTCAAATATATTTATTATTTAAGCTGTTTTTTAATATGAATAAATTTGACGTTTATTTTTGGGTATGAAATGTGGTTTTGTGCGATCGCAGTATTTTGGGCATTTTTATGGTTTTGTGAGAGAATTTTTTGCTTACTCTCATTTTACCTGACTTTACCCAAAATTACCTCGTACAGACCTATTATATTTTTGTTAGCCATAAGAAATTAAGTTTCATATTCATTTGTCTATAATTTTATAAACTAAATTAAACACAAAAACATAAACAATTCACGATTACTTAACTGATTTTTTTTTTTCAACTTTTTTAAATAATCTTTAATTATTTTGTGGACAAATCATTTAATAAAGATTATTTTATTAAATGACATATAAATTCGGTACATCTCTTTGTCATTGTTTTGACAATTTCACACCACTGATCATTAGTGATATTATACCACTTTGTTTTAATAATCTTCCACAAATCTTTTACAATTGTAGGGTTTATTGCTAAAACAGCCCGTTTTATGATTCCCCATATGTTCTCTGTTGGATTTATACATCGGCTTTGTACTGGGCACTTAATAACCTTAATGTGATTCCCCTCCAGCCAAGACTTGACGACCCGAGACTTATGCTTCAAGTCGTTATGTCGTTGGAATATCCATGCAAGTGAAGTGACAAAGTGATTTGGCCACATTAGCCTCCGAACCAAAATTTTGGTAGCATTTTCAAATGAGTTCCTCTCTGCGCGAGCAGTACTTCTATTTTTGCCCTTTAGTTAAAAAAACTATAATCGACTTACAAGGTGCTGAATACAGTCATTTTGTAATAAAATATTAATTTTTCTGAATTTAATTACCTACTTAAACTTAAGTGACTTAATTATGTGCCCTCACTCAATATTCTAAGACTTAATGATTGCTAGTTTGAACATTTCGACATCAAGTGCTCAATTCTTTTTGTGTTTAAAATGCAAACTAACAAGTCTATATATTTAATATATTTGGAATAAAGAAAAACTCAAGGAACAGCTATAAATGTACTCAGAAAAAATGTTAGTACAATGACTTGATTGTGTGACCAGATCTAGGATGTTAAATTTTCCTAAATATATACAAAGTTTACATACATATGATTTTGATATTAGTGACTCAACCTGTGCTAAATATATCAGAATTACATATTTGAATGTGACAAATTTTTAATATTTGTGTAAATGAACGTCATCCAAAAATTTACACAAACAGAAGAGAACTGCAAAATCAAATTTTTTCTTCAAAAAGTGGATATTGAGGGGAATTTTATTTCTAATAATTAAAACTTATACTTACATACTTAAATTGCCTTAAAATGTTACATAAGTTGAAAAAAGGGATCAGAAGTGAAGATACCTTTAACAACCGACTTAAGTCCAAAAATATGACGTCTACTTAAAATAGCAATAAAAAGTTCTAAAAATCAGCCCTTAAAACAATTTAAATTTGACCTCAAAATACAAAAAATTTACTAAAAAAAAGGTTTTTCAAAACAAAGATTAGCAAATAAAAACAAAATGATAAATTCATTTATTTTTTTATTATTTTTTAAGTTTTTTTAATTCTGTCTAAAATATTTTTTGAAAAAAATAAATAAAAAAATGTTGCTCGATAAAAAATTTTTTATTCGAATTCGTAAGGCAATTTCAAAAGAAATTTGCAGCTTTAAAGTGTGTCTAAAAAATGGTTTAATTTGAGTATTTTAATAATTTTTTTTTTATAAATTAAAATTTTGCTATATTTTACAACTCATTGAGTTTACAGCAATTTACTAAAATTTAATTTTTTTTTGCGGATTTTAGGAAATCGATTTTAAATTCTACTTTACAAAAAGTTTACTAAAATTTAGTAGCGCGTACTAATTTTTGCCACTAATTTCATCAGCAGACATGTGTTGCTAATATTAGCAAAAAATACCGCTGGGTTCAAATTACAAATTTTCAGTTGCCATAACAGACTTTTTTTGGTGAGTGTATATTCTTATTTAACTCTATAAATTTGCTATACAGAGATACGTTTTCGTCTGGCTAATCCAGCCTTAAGGCATAGTTTCCATTTCACGTAAAAAACTGTTTTACACACTTCATATAGAAAAATATTTTTCACAATAATAATTTTCTCCTCAAAATTTTGGATAACTGCTTTTCACGCAAATTTAATATACTCGTACAATTATATTATTTTTCTGTCAAAAGAGTGAAAGTTTTTGTTTATTGTAATTGTGCATTTCTTATAATATCAAAAATTTTAAATTTGTCCAATTTAAACTACGATTTGAGGTCTTAAAAGTTTAACATTGAAAATTGTTTGGGTTTCACGTGATAAAACTGTTATACTCTATATAAAAAAATGCTTGTTCACAATAACGAATTTAATCAAAAATTGTTTAGAATTTGTTGTAACGCAAATTTAATATACCTACAGACTTTTATTTTTCTGGTAATTATTCCTAATAAAATAAAAAATATTAATTTTCACTATTTAAATTAAGATTTGATTAAAATTTTTCAAAAAAAAAAAAAAAAACAATTTACTATGCTTTTAAGTGAAAAATGTTCACGTCAAAAATAACTTTCTATGCTTTAGATGTAATCGTCAAGGAAAGACAACGTTTAAGAATTTTTAGAAACTCAAGGAGAATTGCTTGTTCTTTTCTAAAACTGTTGTTTTAACAATTTAGATATAAAAAACAACACAAAATTATCACAACTTGTTTTGTCATCGTTCAAAAACTAATCTGTTGTTTTACAGATCTAGCAATGTAGTGACAAAAAGGAATTACCCTCTGTTAATTCCATTTGGCTACAGTGTATATTTCAACACAATATGTTGCACCAGTGATGATAACTTTCGTGTAAGGCTTAGCACTTTAAACATGGTAAAAAACGCTAGATCATCGCTTTTTGCTTTTTTATCTAACACTTTAAGAACCTTTTCGGTAAAACGTTTTTTACTACAATTTGTTAAAAAATCAAAAACAAGTAAATGTTTAATATTAACTATAAAGTAATTAGTGTCGGTAGTGATAGAAAACGTGCCAAAGATAACGACGTTCGACGGTGACTGCAAAAACTGTCATATTTATTTTAGTGTAAAGATTTCGGTAGAGATTATTTTCTTTCCAGTGTCTCCTCTTACTAACGATTCTATTTTTTATTTGTTTTTACATTTTAATTTAAAAAAATAAACATAAAAATAAATAATAATTTTAATAAAAATTTATAAACGCACATACTAAGTTGCTTTTTAGTACGTTGTTGTTTATTCTATAGTAAACAAAGTGAATATGAGAGCCATAGGATATTGTATGTTAATTTTACTCATCATATAGTTTTTGCATACAAAAAATGTTAAAATTCGGGAACTCTGTTAAAAGAATAGAAACAAAAAACAAGAGAATAAGAAAAAAACTATTTGAAAATAAAATAGATTATATTTTACAACTGCAACGCTCGGCGCGTTTTAATTGTCAATTTGTATAGAAAAATTTGGTACGTTGTTGTTCTGGGCTGTCACTTAGTCACATAAATTATTTAAAAAACGAACTAAATTTTAATTTATTAAGAGCTATAAATATTGTGATATTTTATATCATGATTTTAATATCATTTTTACTGGATGGCGTTTGTTTACACTCAGTAAACAGAAAGAAAAAAGAAAGAACAAAATGACAGTTCGATGTTGAGAGTTTGCAAATTTTTAACTTTAAAGACAAAAAACATATGATAAATTTTTGTTAATATAATAAAAATGTTTTACAACTACGTTGTTGAATGCAAATGCAAAGCAATAAATATTGCATAATGAATTATGCAAAAGATAAGAAAACCTTCTGAAATGTTTCAGCTTATTATTCAAATCAAGAATCTTCTTTTTCTCTATCGACCAGTTATAATTTATTTTTGCATTTGGTTTTACAATCAGCTGTTTAACAAACCTGTAAATTATTGCGAGTTTTTCGTTCGCGTACTTTTTAGAAAATTTTATTTTTGAGAGTAAATATAGACTCCAAGTTTATATATAATGGGTAAAAATAGGTTTAAAAGTTGTTGGAACATTTTGGTTTAAATACTTTTGTATAAATCTTAAAAATTTATTTCATTTAATTCTTAATATGTAGAACAAATATGATAAAACTCAAGAAAAATTAAAAACGTATTAATTTGTGCCCGTAAAGGTGGCCATCCACTTCGTTCGTTCGTCCTTCTTAAACGTGTTCAAAAATATTTGTCACAACTTGATTTTAACCGTCCGTTTTCAAACGTGTAAAGTATGTGCCTACTTTACTGTTATTTTTAAACATGTGGATAGATACACTTAAAGTAATTCGTCAGTAAAAAATCTGTCAAGCGGGTTTTAAATCGACACTGATTTAAAAAAGATTTTATAGCCTGTTCCTCGATTTCGAACGAAAGCAAGTCACTCGAATTCGAATCAATTTGGGTTTCTCTATTTCGAAAGCCTTCGATCGACTTGACTTACGTGTGTCAATTTTTATTTCTTACGCATTTACAAATCACAGCAATGCCAGATCATATATTTTGAGCATTTGTTATAATTTTCTTTAAAAGGACCAAAAATACTACTAAACTGCTTAAAGATAAAAACAACCCTGTTTAACAGTGATCAGCTGTATATGACAAATGAAATAAAAAATAACAATAAACAAATCAATTTTTATTTGAGAATGTGTTTATTTTTGAAAATTTTTGTTATCGATGTTGCCTGTTGCTGTTGTCTGTTCGGTGCGGTCACTGCTATAGTCCTGTTAGCTCTTGTAAAATAAAAAATGTAAATATGAGCTGCTTGGGGCAAACGTAAGCCACAAACAACACACACTTACCTTTTACCACTCAGCAACAACGTAATAGGGGGTGAAACGGAGTTTAGTTTTCTGGTCAAATTTTCCTTTTCTGCAGAAAATTTGTTTGCTCCGAACACCAGAGTACCTCTGGCAAAATCATTCCTTTCTTCGATATAAAATACATGCTTCTTCGGCTGGTCCATTGTTGATTTTTTTAAACTAAAATTTAAAATTCTTAATAAACTATAAATAATTGTATTATTTTGTACTTACCTTTTGTTACCCATTTTTTCACTTCATTTTGTTTTTAAAAATAACAATTATATATTCACTCGACAAAAAAATAGCAAGCGACTGATTTTGACATTTGCGTTCGCGCTGTTCGAAATAAAGAAACCAAATTTTGTATGAAAACAGTTACGTTTTCATTCGACTTGTCGTTCGAGTCATCGTTCGCATATAAATTAAGTTAGTGAAACCCAAATCAGTTTTCTTTCGCATAGAGAGCGAACGAACGTGTTCTTTCGAAATAGAGGAACAGGTTGTATAATTAGGTTGTTCACGAGGAGTGTGCTAAATGTTGTGTGTGTTGTATTGTGTTATTGTGAAACAGAGTTGATGCAAAATTGTACCTAGGTTTTTTTTTTTAATACAACGATACAACACTTACACATTAGTCTATGTTATTAACCAACATATGTCACTATTAGTGTTTTGGAAGTCCCCTCCCGATTTGTTAAAATTACCCTTATATTTAAAACTTAGAGTAAGCTGGACGAACATTTCTGTGTATCCTACCCAAGAAACATTTTTACGGACTCTCCGATACGTACGGATTCATGAATCCGGTCCGAAAATACGTATCCGTCAAAGCTTTAACATAAACGGAACATTAACGGACCGTATAATTGAATTTTAGAAAACAATACGTTTTGACTCCGTTTTGGTGTATCCGTTTCTGTACCGTCAAATACGGACCACTGTTATTCATCAGTTTTGCTTCCGTTGCTTTTGGATTTGTTAAGTTATCAAAAACGAATACTTAAATATCCTTCAGGTAAATATTTATGAAATTGAAAACAAGTTTTACGATGATGTATGCAAAATATGTAGATTTGCAAATAAAAATATTGCCCGACAGTTTATAATAGATTTTGTAAAAAAATTTGTAAATTTAAATTGTCTGCTTCATCATATCGTAAGTACCACCATTTAAACCAAAATTAAATTTTTGTTTTATTTTTCATGATTGTTAATGGGCCACAATCGCAGTGAAAGATGGATGGTAATTGTGCTGTAGATAAATATGGTATTTGCTTGTAATTTTGTTTGGGTTTTGTTATATTTAGTTTGTTAATTTTGTTATTTTATTTTAAATATCTATGTAAATAAATTTAAAGGAAAATAAATTAAAAATTTGCTATTAAAAATTAAATTGTTTGTTGGGTAATTTTACGTCGCTGCATGGAAAAGTCAACACCGTCCGAAAAGTATATTTTGATAGGGCCTTCGACTCAGAAAAAACCCCATTTTATAAAATGGTTCATATCTTAAAAACTAAGCAACATGGAGCCAATATTTTGGTCCGGAGATTCTGTAATTTTCATAAATTTTGCACCTCAGTATAATTACAAATAAGACTCTAGTTTTACTTTTAAAGGAATAAATTTTGTTAAATTAACAAAACGGACATATTTTTTGAGTGTATTTAAGCATTTAATCTCTTTGGATATTTACTATATTTTTCAACGATAATTGTTTTAATTTCTTAATAAAACTAACATGTTGCCTGTGGTGATGTAATAAATAGTTAAACTGATCATAGAATTTGTTCAATGTGGTGGAAAAATTAAAAAAAATAAAAACTTGGATAACTCCTACGAGAACGTTTTATCTAATAAAATAACCTAGAAAAAATAAATACAATACATAAGAAAAACACTGATCACTAGTTAAACGATGTCGCTAGCGAATTCGTCATCTTTTTTTTTTTTTTTTATTTAAAAAAGTATTTCATGTAGAGTTGAATCTTGAAAAAAGCTTCATTGTAATATTGTACTATATATCGTGTAAATATGTACACTGATAGAATAACAGCATAGAATTTAATTTTGAATACAAAATTTTCGATATAAAGATTTTCAATTATAAATAAATGATAATAATAATATACTACACAGCCAGGTTAACAATGACATATGTCAAACGAGAATTCTCGAACCGTATAGTTATTTTGACTTTGTAGTGATTTGCAGAATTAGACACTCGGAGAAAAATTGTACCATATATGTTTGCATGTCTATCTCTTTTTGCGTATTACTGCAATTTTGACATTTCCTTTTACTCATTTTCTAGTCGCCATTTTGATTCAATCAGCTGTTTCCTGTCTGATAATAATCATACCACCATAATTAATTAAAAAAAATACAGTTTAAAATAAAAATACAATGAAAAAAAAAATAAATTTACATCAAAAGTTGTTTTATACATAACAATAATAATTAAATTAAATATTATACATGTATGTAGTTTTTTATGTTGCTACGTTCTTTTTGAACTATATTGCGCTACCTATAGTTTGCGTACCATATCGGATATCGTTCCGAAGACGGACAGTAACAAAGAATTGCCAATCAGAAGTTGTAAAGCGTTATTTCAATGTTTTTATTCATTTTCCTCTTCCAGAGGAGAAAATATGAAAACGGACATATAAGTGATCAGTCTGACGTGTGTAAAAATATTATAACTCCATTATTTGTAGTAAATCATCAAACCAAATACCATTGATTTGTTCAGAGAATGGTGAAATCGAAATGATATGACAATGTAGGCACTAAATACGTTAAATAAATGTGCAGTGTTAAGTTCACCACAGTGTTCTGAGCATAGAATATGGGCCATCGCAAGCATAATTTATGTGTTCTGACCATGGCACAACAATACCAGGTAGACATATTATAAAACGTTTTCACTCAGTTACAACAACAAATTTCAAAAATTGATACAAAAGGTATTTGGTTACTTTTTACCCTAGACTGTCAAATAAAAAAAGGCAAATTCTTCCTAAAGACCTGGTATTGTTTTGCCATGATTCCTATCACGTGAGAGTTGGGTTAAAGATAATTCCGATATTTTTTTAGCGGAATCTACGGCGATTAATATATTCATGGTGTTAGTGAATTTTTGTATAAAAGTATTAAAGTTGCACTGGAGATCATCCATTGAAACTTTTCATTAATATTAGATTTTGTCAGGTTCGATATCATAACTCAATGTTTACTATACACTAGAAAACACTAGTTTTCAATAAATACGAGGATCTGCGCTGTAGGGAGCGCCACACTTTCTTTGTTAAAAGTTTCATACACTTAATAAAGAATTTTTATTTAAAAACTAGTTTCATAAATAATATGAAGTTTTTCATTAGTTTTAAGAAATTTTTCGTTACTTTATGAAGAAAAGTAAAAAAATTCATTATTTTCCCTCCAGTTAAAGTCCTTATGTGTATGATATTATCATAGTTGATGTATGAGCAGTAGCGTCTCCAACCTTGTATGGAGCAAAAAAAATGTCCCCTCTAAAAATATGTATTTGAGTGTAAAACGACGTATAAATTTGGTTACTTCTCGGCCGAATATTCGGTACTCGTCACTTATTTTCTTTTCTGACAAACATTTTTATTTGGTTTAAACCAAATACCTAATATTAATTAAATTGCAGAAAACATTAAATTTATAAAACCTTAATAAGTGACAAAAATTTTTGTTTTCTCGAAATCCACTGAATCGCTGCACTGGCCAAATGAAAAAAGAAATACCTTCAATTTTTGGAGGTTTTATCCTAAATATATGCTTAATTAAACCTTAAAGTCCAATCGTTGATTTTTTTAAATTTCTTTAAAAAATTTTTTAAATTTTAAAATTGGAGATTTGAAAACTGTGTTTAAAAATTTAGACCTTTTTGTTTGGCTTTAGTTTAAAACGAGTTTGGAAAGCACATGATAAAAATACTTTTTAATTGAGTACCTTGGAACTAATAAATTACAAAAATGTTATTGCATTACATTATTTCTACAAATTTCAGTTAGCAATATTACCCTACTACCCTCCGACCACCAATTCGAAAATTTTCAAACCGCTGCCATCTCTCGCACTTGCATTTCAGGGGATAGTCGTAATGGACATATTTTCATGAAATGAGCCTAGAAATACGTTGGTGAAATTCGGCGGGTCGTGACTGAATCACCCTATATAAAAGTACCACGCCTTGATTGCAACTGTGTTATAACTTTTTACTCCCCATTTTACATTTATTTGTATTGTAACCCTGAAGTATCATTTAGAGCCAATTTACACTTTGACTTTGATGCATTCAATTATTGCGTGCAATTCTTGTTTGTCGCGAACGGTGTAGAGAAGTAAGCGGGGTAACAAAACAATCACTGCTTTCGTTTTTCGTGCATGTTTTTATTATTTCTCTCTGGCACTCATATGTATTCTTTTATTGCTCATGCACATTCGGTTTTGGTGCTACAAAAGTCACCGTATAAATAGGCATAACTTTGGAAGCAACTTTGAAAAGGGAATTAAGAAAATTGTATGCAATCAATTACATCGTATAAATTGGCTCTTTTGTTTTCGTTTTTGTTTAAATTTCTTTGCAATACAAATATAATTTGTACACAATTTTTAATCACAAAAAAAATTTTTAAGGTTTTTATTAATTTTTTGATTATTTACTAAGAACTTAAAAATGAATGGAAAGAATTCAAAAGTCTGGAAAAAAACCAATGTCAAACAGACTTAAGGGGACAGCTTGATATCATCGTGATATCGAGAAAATTTCTTTGCATACATCGATAGTACTTTCCCGCAAAAATAATGAAAATGCCAACCATATAAAATATAGAAATACGAGTATTAATCTATGTTATGGAACGGATGTTTCCAAATAAAATTTCAAGTATTTTTAAAATGGTAGCCTTAAGAAATTAAAAGATGAACTAAAACAGACTTTACAAAAACTTTTCATATTTTTTGAAGGCAAAATATTTTAAAATCTTTCTGTTAAAAACCTATAATAACTGTTAAAGTTTTTCTTTTTTAAAAAAGTTTTTTTTAAAGGGTTTTTAATTTTTTTAATTTTTATATAAATGTTACTTGAGCCAAACTATAACTGAAAATTGATATATATGTATATATTTTTGTTTATTATATAAATAAATAAAACATTTATATAATTTGATGTAATATAAAACATAGTTGTTTCTGTGTATATACAATAAAATGTTATATTTGTATATTTTAATAAAATAAATTTTGTTTAAAAAAATTGTTTTGTTTAAAAAAAGTTTATTTACAGTTTTTGAAAAAATATATGGCAACACTGTGTATGAGTGATATTTGAATTATATATTGCTCATATGAAAATATGTAAATGCATAATTTGATGTTTTAAAATTTTCAAAACTTTGAAGTTTTGAAAATTTTTTTAAATTTAATTCCAACAAAAATCCTAACTATTGCTATTTATGATCTTCTAGAATACCTTTAGACTTTTTTTTATTCATGGTTGAAATCCGCGAATATTTTGGTGAAAAAAAATATTGGGTTTTTTACGATATGGGTGTCAAAACGGGCCCGCAATATAAAATTTTTTTCAATATTTTTGATTAAAAAAAATAATAATCCTTGATTAAATTCACTAATGAAATAATTATAAACCAAAAAAAACAATTTTTTTTAACTTTGCGGCACATATTGTTATGTCACTTTTTCAAAAGTTTTTCTTATGAACGTTTATTGTGTTTGTTAAAATATCACACTAATTTTATATAATGTCTTATAAGAATAAGAACAGTAACGTAATGCTGCAGAAGAATAGCAAAATCTGGGCTAAAAATATTGAAGGTTTGGATTATGACACACCAACATTGAAATTCATACCAATTATTGAAGACTCGTTATGTAAATTAAACAAAATTCCAGAGAAAAAATAATTATTGGAAGATTTATTGGATTATATTATATTTATTGGATGTACACATTAAATTAAAAATAAAATATTTAAAAAAAAAATATATATATAAGAAAAATTTTAGAAATTACATTTGGTGGGCGAGGTTTTTGTGTCAAAATGACCCGAAAATTTGATTTTTATTATCAGTATAGTATTGCCCATGACGTGGTGATATGTATAAAGTTTGCTAAAAAAAAAGTTATAACCCTAATGTATACGGAAGTTGAAAGCTCTATTTTAATTTTTGGACGTGAAAATATAATTTTATATTGTTTAAAATTAATTTTTTTAAGGAATTGAAACAAAAATAAAAATTGTCTATCATATTTTCTAAAGCCTATATAACATTTCCTTTAATTCAGTCGATTTGAAAAGAATTTTATTGTATTTTAGTTGATGTTTTTTTCTACGATTTTCTTGCCAAAGTAAAAAATAAAAATAGTCAATTATAATTTTAAATAAAATTGTTGAATAACAAACTGTCATGTCAACACCTTATTTAATTACAACGATATGTCAAAATTATTCCTTGTTCTAAACACTCCATAAACAATATCAATTAAATAAAATTAATGCAGCAATTTAGATACATTACAATTTATAAGTATGTAATACTTGTCACTGTAACTACCCTTGTCTATCTAAATAAATTCTTATGTCTATTTTTTATATATAGTATTCCTAGAATATATAAACATTTGTATATATTTTATAGACGTTTAAATATTTAATTATCCCATTCCCGGCCAGTGTTGTCATATGGCATCACGCGGATTCCCTACCTCTTAAATCTGTCTAATATGAGACTTGCTTAACACTTAAATAAATCGAATGTTTTCTTAAAAAATCTTGTTACTGAATTCAGTCGATCGCAAACTGTAAGATTTGACATGAGTCGGTTATGAAGAGTATCTTCACTTCCAATAAAGTCAAAAAATTTTATATTTCACCGGATTTGGGATTTTGATGTTCCGAACGGCATTGGGTTAAGCGCTTAAATTATTATGCTAATTAAATACAAACTAAATATGTATTTTGCTCTCTATATATAAATATAAATATATTTATATTAAATATTCCAAATACTTTTTTTAATTTTGTTATGTATTTATTCATAATGTAATAGAAAAAAATGAGAGCGCTAACATGTCTACTGTGGCTAATAAATCATCATATGAAATTTAATCTTATCTTTAGCAAAACTTAAAAACAGAAACAATTGGGTAATTCGCATCGGTATTGTATTTTGTATGTTGTGTTGAGCTATGTTACACTATACATACAAATATTTTGTTGTGTAAAGAAGAAGAATTAAAATATAAAGAAGAAGATTTAAAATATTTATAAATTTATTGAAACAAGAAGAAAGAAATAAAAATAAAATTAAAAAATAAAAATAAACCTGAAAGTGAAAAAACTGGCATTCACTTGAGACTGATATGTTATGATACACAATACAACATTTAATTAACACAGCAAATAAAGTTGTAAAGTTGTATTAGATTTTTAAGTGTAAATTACCAACAACAATTTTACACTATAATAAAGTAATACACGACACGATACAACAATACAATACCCGTTGTGAATTGAACATATGTATGTGAAAAAATATAAAAAAACTTAATAAAAACGTAATTAAAATGGAACTTAAAGTGTCGCTATTGCTGTGTCGTAACTAATTGCAAAAATACGAACTTAAAATGAAAACAAAAATCTACAATAAAATGTATGGTGATCATATGGTTACAATTGAAATTGGTTGCTTATTGTTTGTTATACATCGTATTAAATGTTACAGATCTTTAAAAGAATTACTATGAGAAAAAAATCATTGTCAAATCTATTATAACTATAAGATTTAAATTAACTAATTTAGTACACTTCGCAGTCCGCTGGATATTTTTTTAACCAAACTGCTTAAGGCACCCTCTCAGGGAAAAATTGGCAATCAAAGTTAAAACTTTTATGAGATACGAATCCTAAATAGGGGCCAAATTACATTTTTGTGATCGAGTGAAATTGTTCCAATACTGTTTTTTTTAATTACAAAACTACAAAAATATTAATAATGAAAACATTTGGGCAATTCACAAGCGATATTGTATGTTGTATTGAAATGCACTATATAAATATTTTGTTGTGAACTGTCGGTTCATTCTGTAAAACGCTAAATAGAAGAATAAACTTTTTTTTTATAAACAAGAAGAAAAAAACAAGTAAAAAAGGGCTAAATTCGGCTGTGCCGAATCTTTGAATACCCTCCACCTAAGGGGATGAAGATGATATACGTATATACTAAATTTTGCATGAACTGTAATATGAATATGTTTTGTCAATTTATGTAACGAACTTTTGTTATTTAGTTTTAGCAATGTTATTTACAGAGGTCTGCTCTGTTAGCGACTTTAACATTGTTCATTTTTACGTTAACTTAGTTATCATAGTATGTAAGACAATAAATGTAATCGAACAATAAGAAGACTTAATAACATTTTTACTTACTTAACAGAAAAAAAAATAGATACAGAAAAATTGTACAAATTTGTATGGAAAATTTAGAGGTACCTTCACATTTTCACTCATAACTTTTGAACCGCTTGACCGATTTTGCTCATTTTAAATACCAAACTGCTCGGGAGGATGTTCAATAATCTGGGTAAAAATAGGCGTCTTCGCGTCGTGATCGTGATTTCAACAGACAGACAGACACCATATATGGTGAGGGTATATATCAGTTTGTCATTTCGTTTGTAACATGTAGAAATATAGGTCTAAGACCCCATAAAGTATATATTGGTGATCCTTATGCAATTTTAAGTCGATTTAGCAATGTCCGTCTGTCTGTTGAAATGGTGATCAAGACGCTAGCGGGGGTGCCTATTTTTACCCAGATTATTGTACATCCTCCCGATCACTTTGGTATTGAAAATGAGCAAAATCGGTCCAGCGGTTTAAAAGTAATGGGTGAAAATGTGAAGATACCTCCAAATTTTCCATACAAATTGGTGTATTTTAGTACAATTTCATAGTAGCGATTGGTATATAATATATTTTCTCATATTTGTTCACCAATCGCATAAAAATTAATAATATTTTGTTCACCTAAAATATTTTTCACCTCAAAAATTTTTTTCTCCACTAAAATTTTTTTTCACCACAAAAAATTTTTTCACCTAAAAAATTTTTTCACCTTAAAATTTTTCTTTACGTAAAAAAATTCGTTTCCGCATCAAAAAAAGTTTTTCACCTCAAAAAATTTTTTTCACCTCCAAAATTTTACTTCAAAAGTTTTTTACATTGTTTGTATCAAAAACAATAGAGAACATTGGTGGAGGGTATTCAAAGATTCGGCACAGCCGAATTTAAGCCTTTTTTACTTGTTTTCATTATAGTGTGCTAAAGTAACTTTACTCTTGTAGAATGAATCTAAATTAGATTGTAATGCACCCTCAAAATCTAAAGTTATTGTAAACCCAGTTAATTTTCAGTTGTTATTAAATCTTTAAACGATTTTGGCTTTCTAAACATATTAACTTACTTACATATATATTTAACAAATTCGTTAAATATGTAATAGTTTTGTTAATATGCAACAGTGAAAATATACTTCAAAAACGATCATAAAATTCCGAGGTAGCCCAAAAGCCTAGACAGATCGGTCTAAGATTTTCTTTATCACATAAGCAAATTTTATCTAAATTGAAGTCTTTAAGATGGGAGTGGTTTCCTTGTAAGTAATTTTCGAAGAGTATTATGGTTTTAAGTAACTGATATAAGGCCGTCTACATTTTGAAAAAAATATCTAATTTTTTTACAAACATTTTTTAATTATTACAGTAAGTATGACTGTAATTAAAATAATCTTGCTCATATTTAAACTAAAAACTAAACAAAATAAGTTTAATTTCAAAATAGTTTCCATTTAATTTAATGTTTTATGTGTTTGATTAAATAGGGGATTAAATCAGGTTGAAACAACATAGTTTGTTTTGTTTTTAAATGTTTATTTGGATCTTGAAGTTTTTTTTTCATTTAGTTTTTAAATCATATCTGTTGTAGACACTTGCAAATAATATACTTTTCATATGCTTAAATTTTTCAATATAGATATCATAGACTTTTGAATTTACACCTTGTCAATAATTTTCAATTGTATATTCAGTATTATTTTATCTTTCAAAATAAATATTGTGTTAAATTATTTTATAAAAACTTTATTTGTTGGTTTAATTCAAAACCCCAACAAATTGGCGACGAAGAAAATGGCTCAAGATGCAAAGATACAAGAACTATTGGAGATTCAGGGAAAACTCCTTGCAAGCCTAACACAAGGAGCAACAATTCATCAAGATCACACAATGGAAAAATTGTCCAACAGCATATCGGAGTTCTGTTATGACCAAACAAATTCCTCAACATTCAACAATTGGTATGCTCGTCATGAAGATATTTTTCTTGTTGATGGAAAAAATTTGGACGATGCTGCTCGTGTTAGACTCCTAATGCGAAAACTTAATACAGTCGCATATGGAAAATATGCAGCATACATTTTGCCTAAGAATCCAAGGGATCTTTCATTTCAAGAAACAATTCAGATTCTTAAGGACATGTTTGGAATACAGGAAACGCTATTCAGTACACGATACAAATGCCTTCAAACTGTCAAAATGCCACAGGAAGATTTAGTAACATATGCAGCCCGCATAAATCAATCTTGTGAAAATTTCAAAGTATCAACGATGAGCGCTGATGAATTCAAGTGTTTAGTTTTTGTTTGTGGTCTACAAGCTCACACAGATTCCGAGGTTCGCATGAGATGTCTATCAGCTCTAGAGGATGATTCTAAACAATCAATCAACAAATTGGTAACAAATTCCCAACGTTTATTAAACTTAAAACATGATACAGCGATGATAGAAGACAACAAGCAAACGTCAGTAAATGTCATCAACAAAACAAAACGCAACAACATCAATAATAAAGGTAAAAAAATTCCCAATTCACCTTGCTGGAATTGTGGAGCCATGCATTATTCAAAATACTGCAATTACATAAAACATAAATGTACACAATGCAAAACTATTGGTCACAAAGAAGGGTTTTGCAAGAATGAAAATTCTAAGAATTCAAAAAGGTATAAAAATACAAAGTATACAAATTCAGCTCAGTCGAATGTTGTTCAAGTCAATCAAGTCTCATATGCAGCAAGACGAAAATTTGTCACAGTTGGCATAAAAGCTTCTTCATCTTCAAACAAATCTGAATTCAACGTCAAACTGCAAATCGATACCGCTTCAGATGTTTCAATTATTGGCAAAACTCTATGGAGCAGAATGGGCAAACCAGGTTCTCAATTTACAGATCGTTTTTTAACTAGTGCATCGTTGGATCCTATCAAGCTCATAGCCGAGTTTCCATGTCAAGTTCGGCTCCAAGGTGATGTAAAACATTGTATTTTATCGGTAGTAGAAATTGATTCTCTCTCCATTTTCGGTTCAGATTGGTTTGAAAATTTTGGACTTTGGGACAAACCATTAAGTAGCATTTGTTCTCAGTTACAAGAAACAAGACTTGATTCTCAAGTTCTACAAAACATAAAAACTGAATACAAAGATATTTTTCAAGATACACCATCAAAATGTACTAAAACACAAGTACAATTACATCTTAAACCAAACGTTCAGCCTGTTTTTCGTGCAAAAAGACCAGTTGCATACGCAATGCTTTCTCTCATCGAAGATGAACTGCAACGTTTGGAATCATTAGGTATAATCACACCAGTTGATTATTCAAACTGGGCAGCACCAATTGTTGCAGTGAAAAAGCCTAATGGTAAAATACGTATCTGTGGAGACTATTCGTCAGGTCTTAACGATAATCTTGAACCACACAAATATCCATTACATCGGCCTGAAGAGTTATACGCTAAAATAGCTAACAGTATTTTGTTCACCCACATTGACTTGTCAGACGCCTATCTTCAAACGGAAGTTACTAAAGAATCTGCAAAATTACTAACAATTAACACTCACAAAGGACTCTACACATTTAATCGTCTAGCTCCAGGTGTCAAAAGTGCTCCAGGGGCTTTTCAACAACTAATGGACACTATGTTAATGGGGATAGATGATGCAGCAGCCTATATTGATGACATTATTATCGGTGGTCAAACTGTAGAACAGCATTTGAAAAATGTACAAATAGTTCTTCAAAGACTTCGTGAGTATAATTTTCATATTAAGTTTGACAAATGCAAATTTTTTTCCAAGGAGGTCAAGTACCTTGGAAACGTCATGTCAGCATCAGGACTGCGCCCTGATCCAGATAAAATAAAAACTATTTTGGATCTACCACCGCCCTCAAACACATCCGAGCTCAGATCGTTTCTCGGATCCATAAACTATTACGGAAAGTATGTTCATAAAATGAGTAATTTGAGGGCTTCTCTTGATCGGCTTCTTCAAGAAAACGTCAAGTATGAATGGTCAAAAGAATGTCAACAATCCTTTCAAAAGTTTAAAGACATACTTAGTTCTGAACTTCTGCTAACCCATTACAATCCAGAGATGCCAATCAAAGTAGCAGCAGATGCTTCTGGAAAGGGAATTGGAGCGTATATATGTCATATTTTTCCTGACAAATCAGAAAAAGTGATTGAGCACGCATCCCGTACACTAACCCCTGCAGAAAAGAATTACTCACAAATCGAAAAAGAAGCTTTAGGTTTAATATATGCCGTAAAGAAATTCCACAGATACATTTACGGTAGAGAGTTCCTCTTATGCACAGACCATAAACCTCTACTTGCGATTTTCGGTAATAAAAAGGGCATTCCTGTCTATTCGGCAAATAGATTACAACGGTGGGCATTGACTTTAATGATGTACAATTTCAAAATACAGTACATTAACACCAAGGATTTTGGTTGTGTCGATATGCTTTCAAGATTAATCAATACAAATTTAAAGCCAGATGAAGATATCGTCATTGCTTGTACAAGGCTAGAAGAAAATTGTTCCTTATCACTCATGGATCATTTTAAAGAACTTCCAATTACTTTCAACATGGTAAAGCAATCAACGCAAAAATGTTCTACACTACAAGCCGTCATCAGTTCTCTTCAAAATGGTTGGAAATCTAAATTAACACAAGAGTTGTCACAATATTACGTTAGAAGAGAAAGTTTGTGCATTATTAAAGACTGTCTTATGTTCAAAGACAGAATCGTTATTCCTGAATGTCTTAGGAATAGAATAGTTAAGCAACTCCATCGTGGTCATCCTGGAAAAGAACGTATGAAGGCACTGGCTAGAAGTCACGTATATTGGCCAGGAATAGATGAAGACGTAGCAATTTATGTTAAAAATTGCCAAAAATGTGCTCTTGCTTCAACAGCACCAATTAAACATACCCTCCAATCCTGGCCATTGGCAAGAAAACCAATGGAACGTATCCACATTGATATAGCTGGGCCATGCGAGGGAAAATACTATTTTGTAATTGTTGATGCTTATTCAAAATGGCCTGAGATATATCAAATCTGTAACATCACCTCATCAACAATCATTGTAAAGCTCACGGAAATGTTTTCAAGATTCGGAAACTGTGATACAATTGTGTCTGACAATGGCACACAGTTTGTCAGTGCACAGTTTGATGAATTTACAAAATCACGTGGAATAAATCATCTTAAAACTGCACCGTATCATCCCCAATCAAACGGCCAAGCTGAACGGTTTGTCAGAACACTTAAACAAGCACTTCAAAAACTTAAGGGTGAAGGAAGTAGTACTGAAATACTGGAAATATTCCTTCAAACATACCGTTCCACACCAAAATATAATTCTAAGTCACCAGCCGAATTATTTCTCAATCGAAAAATCAAAACCACATTGGACTTGTTAAAGCCACAAAAGTTCCAAACAAGTCCTCAACGTGATAGTAATATGGAACGGCAATATAACATGAAACATGCTGCTAAGAACAGAAACTTTAAACCAAAGGATTTGGTATATGCACAAGTAAACAAACAAAATAAAAATGTTTGGATTCCAGGTTCTATTGTAGAAAAAGTTGGATCAGTCAACTACAACGTTTGGATATTTGACAACAACAAAAGAAAACTAATTCGTTCTCATATCAATCAACTCAAAAGAAGATATGATGACAAACAAAGAAATAAAACGGAATCGGTACAACTTATGCTAGAATTATTTGGAATTAAACCTGATATTCAACATCAATCACAGCAACCAGATGTAGACAAATACGTAGAAGCATCAGGCTCAGATCATTCTATTCAAGCTAATTTAGAAACCGTTTCACAAAGTCTTTCAGTTGATACATCATCTCCGCAACGAATACATGATGATAACTTAGAAATCTTAGTTCCAACTACTCCAGAAAACCAAAGTTCCTCTTTAAATTTTAGTACTCCAATAGGTAAACCTCCATGTCCTCCTATAAGACCACAACGGCTACGAAGACCTCCAAACAAATTCTCACCCTAATTAAAAAAAAAAAAGGGAGATGTTGTAGACACTTGCAAATAATATACTTTTCATATGCTTAAATTTTTCAATATAGATATCATAGACTTTTGAATTTACACCTTGTCAATAATTTTCAATTGTATATTCAGTATTATTTTATCTTTCAAAATAAATGTTGTGTTAAATTATTTTATAAAAACTTTATTTGTTGGTTTAATTCAAAACCCCAACAATATCGATGATTAATCTTTTTGGGCTCTTTTTACCGCATCCTTCAAAATGTCCATTTTCACGGGTGCTATTGTGTTGTTCTGTTGGAACCATATGTCCTCCAGTCCCAATTCATCAATTTGCGGCAATAAAAACTTGTTGATCATAGTTTTGTTTTACTGATCAGTTACAGTAACCGTGATGTCCACACATCTTCGATGTCTGATGACACATCCGACATAAATGACGCACCATGCAGGAACTTTGAGTAGATGTAATGGCTTTTAATGAATTATACGTTGGCCCCGTCGCTCATAATAAATTTGAACAGAAAATTGTTCATTCCAAAATAGTCACAATTATTCCGTTCCGTTCGTCAAAAATGCAACCTCGAATTAAAACTATTTCAATTATTTCCAATTTTTTTCAAACTTATTTTTTTTTCGAAATAAAAAACTTTACATACTGACTATACAAATTTATCCTTATCTAAAATACAATTCCCATGTGTTGGTGATATGTATGTACTGTTAAAATTCTATGAATCTTCTAGATGTTAATTATGTTGCTGTCTTATATGTCTTACGTCAATAAGGTTAATAAAGAATTAATTCCTTTAATACCCGGTTAGAAACAATTGAAATTAAATAAGTTTTATATAGAGTTTAAACAAAAATTAAATAATTTATTATTTGCTCTTTATTTCATTGTTACTTTTTTAATGTTATTGTTGTTGTCTGATGATGGTGTTGAAAGTGTGCCTGCACACTTAGTATGTATTTATTTTTTTTTTGCTTTTCTTTATTGGTGTGGAAACTATTATGTAGTATTATTATTTATAAATACTTTTGTTATTTTCTTTGACATATGTCATACTGACACTTGTTGGTGTTGTTCGTTTTCATTCATATCTATGCAGTATATTACAAATGTCAGCAATGATAAATTTCTAAAGAAAATTCCGAAATTATTTTAAAGATTTCAATATAGCGTTCATTACAGTTTTCTGAGCCATATTACGGACATTGTCTTACCGACCACAATTTGACATTGCTATTTTTTCTTTATAGTTCTAATTTCAGTATTAATAATCCTAATTAGAAGACAGGTCAAACTAACTTATGTGAAAATAATGAGTATGAAGAGTTCAACCATATAAAAAATAAAAATCTGTAAATTAAAGTCTAAATAGAATTTAGAAACTAGCAAGTGTCACATAGGCTTAAGCTATTATATTTTTAGAGTCAGTATTAGTACACTCAGAATATTATGTAGTTTACTGTTTATAGTTTAATAAAAATGTTTTCAGTTCTGTTAAAAATAAGAAAACATACATTTAATTTGCAAAGAAATATTTTTTTAACTTTTTTACACATTTGTTCAAAATGATTTACTGTCAAAAAACCGATTGTTTTTAGTTTCATTTATTTTTTTCATTTGTTTGAAATTTCATTAAAATTTACCCACAAAACGGAAATTCGTGGTTTATTTGTTTCTGTTACAGTTATTATAAATGTAAATTTTGTTTGCTGTCTGTTTCAAAAAAAAAATATATATTAAATTTCAATTTGTTTTTTATTTAAATTATTTGTTTATATACACAATTATTTCAATTCAAATTAGAAGAACTTCATAAACACACACAGAAACATTCACACAACTATGCGGGTATAAATTTTGTAGATTAAAAACTAAACAAAAATACAAAAACGGAAACAATTTCAAATAAATAAAAAATTAGTTATATTTTACTGAATTGGTAGGTAAAATATAACATTTATTTTTAACCGATTAACCATTTGTTTTTTACTGATGTTTCAGTTATTTAAACAAGACTTAAAAATGAATAACAAAAACTATTTGATTTTAATTAAAATTAATTAGACCGTTTTTTAAGTGAAATATCATTTCTTTTTAATGGCATTTTCTACTATTTTAACTTACAAACTATGTTAAGTGTATCAGTTTAATGTGTAAGATTTTCTATAATCGCTGATTGATTGTAGTCTATTAATAAGAACCATTACTATTTCAATATCTTTTTTATACTGAAAACATTTCTTGGCATTGTAAACTACTCTGTAAGGAGTTTCATAAGTTTGCTTCAGCAATCTCTTGTTCACGTTAACAGAAATACAAACTAACAACTCTTTAAGGTTCTTTAAGGTTCAATCCCCTGCGTCGGCAACATCAATTTATACAAATATGTATGTATGAGTTATTTATCTCTCATAAATACATTTCGCAACGTCCTCCTTCGATGTACCCCACTGAAGTAAAATAACAGAATATGACTATGAACTAAAAAAAATTAGGTGCCCGAGTTAAAAAATTAGATATAATCAAATGTGGCCTCATGAAATAATATATTATCATATATATTTACATATGGTAATGCATACCACAAATTATTATATTTTCCATAAATTTTTTAAAAATTACCAAATATTGTACCATATATAACCATATATAGCTATATATTTCTTTATAAAATTAGATATGATTTATATGATAAGATATGGTATATAAAGAGTAGTTAAATTTAAGGGCCGATGTTGAATGTGAACCAGACCTAAACGTCCAAGTTTTTTCTGCATTTCATTTGACATTTCTCAATTTCGGACTAACTCAATTTGAACCATGAAGATACACAATCGAGCAACACGTTAAAGTTATTCAGGCTTATTATGAAAATGGGCGTTCAAATCAAAATGCATTTCCTGCACTTCGTAATTTTTTTTGGTCAGCATAATCGACCAAATGTGTCCACAATCTGGAGAATTGTGGGCAAATTTCAGCAAACCGGTTCTGTGAAAACAGCTGTGCATGCTCGCCCAGTTCGTTCTGCGGAAAACATTGCTGTTGTTCGCGATAGTGTGTCATGAGGTCGGCCAAGCATTTACCGTGAATGGTGTTCGCTATTTTTTGAGAGTGCATACTTCGTGATGGCAAAGATCCATTCGAGATGACAACCGACGAGCACTTCATGGATTTATATCGGCTTGCTTAAGTAAACTACATTTGGTGCGAGTATGAAGTCTAATATTACGTAAAGAAAAAAAAACATTCCATAAAGAATATAAATAAACTATAAATAAATAAACCTCCAATACTTTTTCCATTTTTCACCGTCCTTTTGGGTCCCACTAAAACTGTTAAGGCTCGCCGCTAATTCGTTACACTTTTGGTCTCTAAATTTTGCACCATCTGCAGTTACAAATCTGTAAATATGGGATTAATAAAAGTGTGATTATGGTAATTATACTACTTACTTATCGTTTGTAATGTCCAAATTCTTTTCTAAATAATTAATTAAATCCTCCTTTTGGCTTTCGCTGGCACGCTTTCCTTTTACAACCTTCTCCATGTTTATTTCACTTATAAATAGTCTGTGTAAACAATTTTTTCATATGAAAATATTTTGACAGCTGTTTGCACTGTTACACAAAACAAGAATCTCCAGTGCTGTGAAATCGTGAAAAAATCTTGTTTTGTTCCACTTTTTTCATATGAAAACGTTTTGATATTTCTTTACATTTTTTCACAAAACGCGAATCAAAAGTACTATGAAAACGTGAAAAAAACTTTTCATTTCACCGTTTCACAAAACGAGAATTTACCCTCTGACCTGTAGTGATAGTCAACAGTAAAACAAATCTAGAAAAAGTTATTTTTAACAAGTGACCTCAAGTCAGCGTGGAAAACGATATATACATATTATTTAAAACGATCGTTTGGTATTGGAATCTTAACAATTACGTGCTTATCAATTTTTGATTTTTGAAAATTTAGGCATTCTCTTGATCATTCATTTATCTGTTTGTTTATCTTTGAACAAAAATATTTCCGTGATCGATTCCAGGGTGAGAAATGCAGTGTAATTTTTTGAAAACCGTTGTACGAAGTGATGGAAGAACATAAGGACGAGGACTAGTATGTGACATTTTACACCACATTTTAGATTAGAAGAATTGTGTGAATCGTAAGCAAAAAAATATAGAGAAAAATAAAACAAAAACAAAACAAATGAAAAATATTAGGGAAAACACTTTAAAAAAAAAAAAGAACAAAACTATCAGAAAACTGTTTTTTTTTATTAGAAAAAAGCACAGGCAAAAAAAAATCTGAAAGAAGCAATTTAAAACTCAAAAATCTTCAATATTTTTAAATGCAGGAGCAAAAACTTATTTTAAACAAATAGTTTCTACATAACTTATTAAGTTTTCGAAGTATTAATAAATTCTTTTTACAATATTTATCGATTTTTAACGGTTTTTTAAAACACGATGTTAATTTTAAAGACTTGTTAAAAAAACATAAATGAATCAATAAATATGGTGCTTGTAATACATCTCATAAAATAACATGACTCCACTACATTTGCCGTTTGTTGCATTTTCTGCAAAATAAAAATAAAATGTGTTGTTAGGACTTTTTGCTTTTAAGGCAATGTTATAATGGTACATTGTTGAATAGCTATTGTTAAATGGAATATTTTAATTGTAAACTCTCTAAATAGCTTAATATAATTTGTTATATACAACACATTTTGATGGCTTAATGTAGAAAGGCTCCAACCCAAGAATTTTTATTTCTTTAGAGATTAAGAACTGAACTCAATAAAATCTAAAAAAACTTGGGCTATAAAATTTCCTAAAATGCATTTTTTTTGTTTTATTGTTGACCGTATTTATTAAAAACTGCATATAAAATTTTACATCCAAAGTTTTTCAGATTTTAATGAGTTTTTTCCTTTTTTAAGATATATATATTTTCTAAATTTTTTTTAAAAGCTGGCAATAACATTAAGCTTTTGAATAATATTGATAAAAAATCTTTTATGCTACAAAATTCTTTTGACGAAACGTCAAAGACTCGGCTTGGTGTAATATATTATAAATTCTTTGCCACATTACCGTGATCGGAAAATCTATTTGTCAGGCGAAAATTTTTACCAAAAAAATAAAGTTAGGGCCTTTCTATATTAAGCCATCGATATTGTACATATATAATACATTCTATGTATTTATTTCAGATCAAGTTTAAAAAGCTCTCAACAAATTAAGTTCTATTTCTTTGATAACAAAATATTCATTGTTTTTTATGCATGATTCAAACTTGTATGTTAAGAGTTTATTTTTATTTAAATTTATTAAATTGATAGACGTAATTTTTTAAAATATTTTCCCTTGTCATTATAATTTCTATGATATGTTTTGAGTGATTCTTCAATTTTGTTATTTATACATAACATAATTATGTACATTAGGGTGCTGACTTTGTGTATGCTAAAAAATACGATCAGACCTTTTAAAAAATAATTCCTTAAATCAATTTTCAAATAAGATTTAAATTTTTACGAATTAATTTGCGACTCATTTTTCTGATTGAATTATTTACTACCATAATTCAATATTTATCTTATTAGAAGAATCCAGTTGATTTAAATAATTCTTTTTATAAATCAAACGAAATAATTCAATTTGAATAATTCAATTTTGAATCAAATCAATTTTGATTTGATTCGCCGATCAAAAAAGGAATTATTTTGATTCTCGAATATGATTTGATTCGCAAATGAAAATAATTTTTTTTAAATCACTATTAATTTAATTTTCAACCCGAAGGGTTTCATGGAAATTGTATAAAACAGCCTCCTCGGGATGTCTTCCTGAACTGCCTATTTTTATTATAATAATACCCTCGTATTATTGTCCGTTTTGCCCTATCTCGCTTAGTTTTCGAGATACCGACCATTTTATAAGATTGCAAATATCTCGGAAACTAAGTAGGATAGCGCAAAACGGACAATTATTTTAAAAAGCTCAACAAACGTTAACCTTCGATAGTAAGTAAGGTAGTTCTCCGGAGTATTTCCAGCACCCCGTTTTTGTATCTGATGCGAGAAGTTTTCTCATCGAGAAATTTATAGCACCCTATTTTATACAAGGTGACTTAATAGATAATAAAATTGATTGTATTTTAACTGGAAATTTTTTTCGAGCTTCTAACTTATAAGTTGTGGCACATTTAATTTTGTTAAATTTCTTATTAGATAAAGAAATAAGAAGAATACATCGCCTTATTATCTTCTTTAGATTAATATATATTTAATTGCCTATGACTCACCCTATAGAAAACAGAACAGGGTTGCGTTTTACATGTTTTTTGCGAAAACTTTATCGATGCGAGAAATACAGAAACGGGTTGTTGGAATTTTTGTAAAACAGCCATAGGGCGACTATTTAACAGGGTGACTATTAACAGACTCCGATAATACTAATTTCGTTTCCCGTTCCATTTCGTTCGTATAAAAATGGGTTACCCTGTGGCTGTTTTAAAAAAATAGATACCACGGGATGTCTTCCGGACGTGGTCTATTTTTATTATCGAGGTATATTCCGTTTTGCACTATCACGCTAAGTTTTCGAGATACAGGACATGTTAAAAAATTACCATTTTACAAAATGGCGAATATCTAGAAAACTAAGCGAGATTTGCAAGTCAATTTGAATGTTTTTTTATTTTGTTTTAATTCGCAAATCAAATCAATCTTTTTTTAATTCGCGAATTAAAAAAAGAATTATGTTTGAAATGATTTGATTCAAATGAAGTTGATTAAGCAACTATGATTTTAAATATGATTTAATAAATTGATTTATAAAATATTAAATCAACTCTCTGATTTACAAAAAGAATTATTTTTCCGCAAATTATTTCAATAAAGGTCTGACTACAATGTGGTCAATAATAAAAATGTTTTTCTTTGGTTATTTTGGAGAAAAATTTTCCGCATCGACGCCAGTTTCTGAAATATCAGTTTTTTTAGCGATTTATTTAAGTGTTATTCCATTCCAATAAACCAAAGAACGATACAATTGCGATTATTTTGATAGAACTGGAAGAGCGTTCGAGTGTCTTAATAAATTGGTCCTCTGTAATAGCTACTGTTAAAGCTGCATCTATGAAATGTAATAAAATGGAATGATTATTTTAGTTAAATTTTTTATTTAACTTCGTATTACTTTTGTTGTGCTAAGATTCCCCACACTTTTCTAGGTCTCAGTACCTTTCCAACATAGCTGTTCACCTGATTAATATTCTTGGAGGCTACCTAAGAAACATTTTTTACGACACGTACGGAATCATGAATCCGGATTTATACGTATCCGTCAAAGGTTGTATGATACAGAACATTAACGGACCATATAATCTGATTTTCGAACACAATACGTTTTAAATCCGTTTTGGTGTATCCGTTTCCGTACCCTTAAATGCGGGCTTCACATATTTTTAGTTGTTATCAAAATAAAAATACTTACATAGCTATTGCACATAACAGTGCAAGTTCGAAAAACTCAATACACCCACAGTTTTTCACTAACACATTCACAATTTTTGTACTTTCAGCTTGCAAGAAAATTTGCTTAATTGACAAATAAAGAAACAGTGCTATCACGGATAAGTTTTCTATCAATTTACTATTACTTTAGACAAATAAAAGTAAAGTGTTTATAGCTGATTTTCTGTGAATTTATAAAAAATAAAAAAGAACATATTGAAAATAAACTTACAACTTACTGTCCAAACACTCAAAGAACGGGCAAGACTTTCGGATATTTCTTAGAAATTTTCATTGATTATACTCGCAAGTTATTACTTACATGTGTAAACGCAGTATTAAAATATTTCTGAAAAAAAGGTTCAAGGGTTGAACCTTTTTTATTTATTAACAAGAAATTGTATTTCGCAAAAAACTAGTCGCAATAGCGTGAGTCAGTTCTTATAATAAAAATGAGAGTTAAATATCCGTCAAGAAGTTTTTTCTAATAACAATACGAATACGGACCGGATACGGTATAATAAAATCGGAATCTACTACGTTTTCACAATTAATGACGGATCGTTTACGGTACACTTTTAACGAACACTCAATTTGTGCACTCCGTTTACACAACGGTCCGACATTGCCTGTCTTTTAATGAATTCGAATCAGTTTCATTGTTTCTTAAAATCTGTTTTCTGTTCCGTATTCGGATCCAGAAAACTGTACATAAATGGAATTGGATTCAGATAATGACGGACTGAAAACGGAACGTTTTGTTTCTTGGGTATAATGTATTTAAAAATATAAGGTTTGTTTTTTCGAATTTTATATAAATATTCCTCAAAAATGAAAGCACCCGAGTAAAAAAAATTGATATGGCGCAATATTAAATCATATCCAATTTCATATTCTTTAATATCTAGCTGATCTTATTTGATTCAAAAATGAAAGCACCCGAGTAAAAAAAATTGATATGGCGCAATATTAAATCATATCCAATTTCATATTCTTTAATATCTAGCTGATCTTATTTGATCCAAAAAATTGCAGATCAAATTAGATTCCGCAATATATTTGGGGATTTATAAGGATGTTTGATATCCGACTTTATTGGACTGTATATTTCGTATAATTGTGTTATATCATTATATCTTATACTCTCGGGAATTGGGAAAAATTTCTACATATTTGGCATAAAAGCAATAAATAATAATAATAATATCTTATATCATATATCATATTAAATATACTCTAGATATGGAACTATATAAAACAATATCTCAAATTTGTTTGCAAATATTTTGCCATATATAATTATATCTTATATCATATCAAAAAATATTTCTTACATTGGACAATATGTTGAATCATATATAATCATACCATACTACAAAATATTTTTAATAATGGACCATATATCATTATATATCAAATATTATATAGCATATATAATTATATATGACATATATGTATATATGGTTCTGTATATGTCATATGTTAATATATACAGTCCCGTGTAAGCTATATATGATTATACATAGTGATATATATAATTTTATATGATATAATATATACCATATCTTATCATATAAATTATATCTAATTTTATAAAGATTAATATATAAGTAGATGTGTTTATATATGACAAAATAAAAGGTAATTAAAAAAAATAATGTAATATATAATTATATGTGGTAATGCATACTGACGTATGTCTGATTACATATTATATGATAAGGCCAAATATGATTATATCTAAACTTTTTTACACGGGTACTTTAGAAAAAGTTGTTTATAGAGTTTCTCAAGTATTATTCACATTTTATATAGAAAGTTATGAAAAGCATAAAAACCTACTATTTAAACTTATTCTCAAGTTGTATTGCAGTTTGATTGCTATATGGTTTGCTGGGAAAGTTTTAACATATGGCGTGATAAGCTTTGAAAGGGTTAAACTTTTTTTGCTTTAAAATATAATTGGCAACACTTAAAATCCAGCTGTATTCCACATTGCGGTATTTGTTGTTGCTTTTATAATTAATTATTGCTAGAAGCTGGATGACTGTTTCATCATAATTTTCTTTATTTTATACGGACAAGAAAATTTACCTGCTTAAAGAAATATTAAAAGTATTTATTAATTATTTATTTATATGGTAAATATAATATATAAATTTATATAATTTAGCCCGTAGGAAAAATGGAAGAATTGATTGTAAAATTTCAAGCTCTTGGCATGAGTGAACAGAAAGCCAAAGAGACAGTCAAAAATGCTAATGTCAGTAAAAATTTACAATTGGCATTGGAACACTGTAACGGAGCTTCGCTAGCCGATGGAGTGGGCATGCTAATCTATCATATGGCGTCTAAAATTAAACCACAAATTGCTGAACATTTGCCTTTGTTGGTAAGATATATTGTCGAAAAGAAATTAGATTCTACTATGCGTGTAGATGTCGCTTTGGAATATTTACTCAAGCAAGTGCAGAAAGTACGTCAATCTATAAATTTAGCTGAATTGGAAAAGGAATGTGGCGTTGGTGTAGTGGTGACACCCGAAGAAATCGAAAAGATAGTACAGCAACAGGTGGCCAAATATAAGGATGCGTTGCTGGAACAACGTTATCATTTCAATTCTTTTAAAATCATGCAAGATGTTAGAGAACAATTGAAATGGGCTGATGCTAAAAGTATTAAGGCAGCTATAGATGTAGAAATTTTTGATTTATTAGGTACCAAAACCGAAGAAGATATAAAACCTTTAGCTAAGGGTGATAAGAAAAAAGAAAAACCTAAAGCAGCTGAAAAGAAAATCAGTAAATCTGATAATAACAAAAAAGAAGAGGAAACTTCTAGCGATGGCGCTGGAACCATAGCAGAGTTAATGAAAACAAAGGTCAATTTCCATGCTCCTGGTGAGAATTATAAAACTGATGGTTATGTTGTCACGGAAAATACCGAACGTTTACTTAAGGAACATTTAAAGGCTACAGGAGGTAGAGTTCAAACACGTTTTCCCCCTGAACCTAATGGCATTCTACATATTGGCCATGCTAAAGCTATTAATATAAATTTTGGTTATGCTTCTGCCCATAATGGTATTTGTTATTTGAGATATGATGATACTAATCCCGAAAAGGAAGAAGAAAAATTCTTTGTAGGCATTAGAGACATGGTAGAGTGGTTGGGTTATAAACCTTATAAAATTACGCATTCTTCGGATAATTTCCAACAGTTATATGAATGGGCTGTAGTTTTAATACGTAAGGGCTTGGCTTATGTTTGTCATCAGACAGCTGATGAAATGAAGGGATTTAATCCTAAACCAAGCCAGTGGAGAGATCGTCCTATTGAAGAATCTTTACAGTTATTTGAAGACATGAAAAATGGCAAAATTGACGAGGGTGCTGCTACTTTACGTTTAAAAATTACCTTGGAAGAGGGTAAACAAGATCCCGTAGCCTATCGAATTAAATTTATACCACATCATCGTACTGGTAACAAATGGTGTATATATCCCACCTATGACTATACGCACTGCCTATGTGATTCTTTGGAAAATATTACCCACTCTCTGTGCACCAAAGAATTTCAATCGAGAAGATCTTCATACTATTGGCTGTGTAATGCTTTGGATATTTACTGTCCTGTACAATGGGAATATGGTCGTTTAAATATGAATTATGCTTTAGTATCCAAACGTAAGATAGCCAAACTTATTACAGAGAAAATTGTTAATGACTGGGATGACCCTCGTTTGTTTACCTTGACTGCTTTACGAAGAAGAGGTTTTCCTGCAGAAGCTATTAATAATTTCTGTGCTCAAATGGGTGTCACAGGAGCTCAAATGTCAGTGGACCCTTCTATGTTGGAGGCTGCTGTAAGAGATGTGCTAAATGTTTTAGCACCCCGGCGATTAGTTGTCTTGGAACCTTTAAAAATAACCTTGGAAAATTATCCACATTCTTCAGGTATAGAAATTGAAGTGCCGAATTTCCCTCAGAATCCTGAATTGGGATCACATAAAATCATCTTAGATCGTGTGGTTTATATCGAACAGAGTGATTTTAAAGCAACACCTGAAAAGGGTTACAGACGTTTAGCTCCTGGACAAACTGTAGGCTTGAGGCATGCTAATTTGGTATTGTTTCTTAAAGAAGTTAAAAAGGATATTACTGGCCATATAACCGAGCTCATATGTGAATGTCAGTCTACTGATACGGCAGAAAAACCTAAAGCTTTTATACAATGGGTTTCTCAACCCATACATATTGAGGTTCGTTTGTATGAATTGTTGTTTAAACATAAAAATCCTGAAGATCCTAACGAAGTACCTGCTGGATTCTTATCCGATATAAATCCCGACTCTCAAATGATTTTGCAATCTTATGCTGATCGATCTTTGGCTGGCTGTAAAGTTTACGATAAATTCCAGTTTGAACGCGTTGGTTTCTTTTCGGTAGACCCTGATACTACTAAGGATAAAATAGTCTTTAACCGTACTGTGGGTCTTAAGGAAGATGCTGGTAAAAAATAAACAATCAAATTGTTGTAAACAAAATAAAATTTTGAGGCGCTGAAACTGTTAAACAAATATATATGTCTTATTTCTTTAATTTCGAGTTTTATGTAAAATTTATAGAATTTTTGTAATGAATAAAATTTAAGATTATAAAATTTCTTTTCCAGGCAGCAAAATTTAAATACTTATTTTGTGGGTTCTTTTTCTATTATGTACTTACTTTTGGACGAAAAAATTAGTCTCCTTAAAATAACCATAAAAAGCACAAACATTTTTTGAGTAATTTTTGAATAAACCACTTTGAATTTCGACTTTTAGGGTAGGTAAATTTAAAAAAAAAAAAAGATTCTTAATTATTCGGTAATTTAATATTGTATTAAAAAAGTGAGTCTGTGTGAAGCCATTTAAATATTTCTATAAAAATTTAACTGTATGACAAAGTAAGTTTATTAAACAAATTCTGTTTCGGAAATTTGTTTAATAAATCTCTTAACTTAATTGTTGTATTAACTTGTAAACTTTAAAATATATTGTTTTGTTTGCATACGTATTTTTCGACAACGCCAGCTGCCATAAGACACTATATAAGTTTGCATTACATTGAAAGAAAAATTTGTATAAAAATTAAATACGTCCATTTTATTTTTTCAATAAAAAATTTTACTAAAAAAAATTCAGCATTAACATTAATATATTGCTTTAAAATTTGTATCGTAAAACAAATAACAGCTAGTTGTTATTTGTAACAATTTTTTGGTTTATAAATTAAGAATAACAATTTACTTATATTTAATTATTATAGACCTGAGCTCCATCTGACACTTCTTTATCCAATAACGCCGTATTCATTGGTACGGTTTGAAGTTTTAAAGCATTTAATTGTCCTAGTATTAATATCTCGTCGATAGCTTTTTTAGCATAAAGCTTTTGTTCTGGAGTTAATTTTCTAAAACCACAAGCCCAGGACTGACCGTAAATACTAGCTTCGTCAAAAAATTTCATATTGTTGAATTGATTTTTATTATAAGAATTTTGTGATTTTGAACGTAATTTCGCCTTTTTATTTAAATTTGAGCTTTTCATTTTCTGAGCTGTCTGCTTTCCCAATTCTTCATTTTTGTCGTTGTATATCGAATGAATTGTTTCATTGTCTGTAGCAATAGGTACTTGCGAGTGTATAGTTATTTCTTTAGATGATGAAGAAGTGGCTTCAGTTTCCATTACATCTTCGATATTAACAAGGGTAGTATATTCTAAAAATGTTTCTTTTTCATGGGCTAAAGCAGGTTTTTCAAGTTTAATTTTTTTTATAGTTAACTGATTAAAGTTGTTGCCGGCTGATTTTTCATAATAGTTTTGAGGGGAACTAGTAAATTCTTCTCGATGATTGATAAAGTCTTCAGTTGTCTCGGATTCATTTTGTTGTAAAATTTGGCATTTTGTTGGTGTAGAACCCTGCATTTTTAAAAGATTTAAATTTACAATAACGGTTATTTAATGATTGAATCCACAGATTGTGATTGAGGCTATCGGTCATGCATGAACAATTTAAACAAAAGGTCTTACCATCAATGTTGTTGTATCTTCTTTATAGTGTTCATCTATAGATACACTATTATATTTTTCTTGTTTTAATAAAAACGATAAGTGACTAAAATACCATAAAGTGGGTTTGTATACATCAACTCCTTGTTCCCTTTGGGTTTGACATATTTTGCGTACTTCACGATTAAAATTTGAACGAAATGTATTAATTTTCCGTTTCACAGAATCTTGATTGGCGTCCGGCTCAACCTCTTGTAACTTTTCTACTAAGTTATTCCAGGCTGTGTTTCGATATTCACGATTGTTATAATTTTCATCTTTTGTATTCCATAAACTGGGTTGACTATGGTATATATTGATGAATTCTGCCCAAAACTTTTTATTTGCTGTGATTGCCATTATTATATTTGTGGAATTTACGACTAAAAACAACCATGAAACCAAATTAACTTTGAGTCATCCAGCATGCATTACACATGCATTATGTTGACGAATGAACAAAGCATGATATTTTATAATCTGTCTCGTTTGTGACAACGATAATTTCAAAAATGTACTTTGGCTATCTCTTTCTAATGATGTAAACAAAGTAGAACTTGTTGTTGTAAACAGCTGTTTTTGTTTACAATTTGTAAAAAGTGGCTTCGAACCAAATTAATCATTTTCTTTTCACGGAAAAAGTAATTCCATGTTTACAAAAACAGTTTTAATTGAATTTGATAGATATTGTATTTTCTAAAAAAATATATATTATTTTTATGTACAATACAAAAATAATTAAAGGTATTAATATTTTCACATATTTTTAACTACGGATTTTTTAATACCAAGACGATAATTGAAATAAAATTTGTTTCAAAGGTAAAATAAACGTACAAAACATGGTATTTTAAAATGAAAATCCACTTTATTTCAACCTGAATCTAAGCAAAATTGTTTATGGGGATATAATATCTTCTTTTTCTCATCTTAGTTCATATTATACCTAACATCTCACTCACATACTAAAAACCTTAAAATATTTTCTTTTAATTTATACTCTGTTTTTATCTATTTAATTTTAATCAAATTATAAAAATTATATTAAAAAAATCGTTATAATTTACTTATTCTATTTTTTGCCTTCTACCATTATAATATGGTAACCAAATTTTGTTTTGACTGGTGGATCGGTATATACAGGGTTATTTACGGTGGAAATGGGTAAAGCGAAAGCAGCATCTTGAAATGGTCCCACCATGGCGCCACGTATTTGCCAACCTAAGTCTCCTCCCTGGCGAGCCTTATCTTCGCTGTAAGCAGTTGCTACTTCCGGGAACTTTTGGCCGGCTTTTAGTTTTTCCATAGCCTCCATAATTTTACCTTGTTTTTCACATAAAATATGTCTTACTTTAACAGCATTACCACCTTTTTTTTCTTTCCCTATAAAATGTAAACAATTAGCAAAAAGTGTAAACAAAAAGCTTTATTCGTTCAAATCATGCAAACCTTTATCTTCGGCAGCACCTCCTGAAGCTCCCTTTTTGCCACCAGCAGAGCCTTTATTGTCTTTACCTTTATTATCTTTTTTGGGGGGCATTTTTGATAATTTTCTTACAATTTTTTGCAAATAAATTATAAGAAAATTTAAGGTTAATGTCGAGACCTGCGCCGAGCAAATTATTCGGCGGCTGTTGGAATAATTGTGACGACGGTTTTTAGCCGGCTTTATATTGAAAAATAGGCATTAAAAAGAACTCTAAAATTCTATAAAGCTTGATACACACGAGGCAACCGTTGCCGTTTGTTATCCCGTTCGCCAACAAACAAAAATTGCACGCAATATTTGCATGCAACAAAGTCACCTAGACTCTCTCTTAGCAATACCAGTATTCCATATACACTACACAGGGTTTGACGAGATTGTTTCTCTTTAGTACATAGGTCATTATTTATACATTAATTGAAATTTTATAAGTCAATCATCTTATATCACCTTATATTTGTAGTCTACAAATAAGAAATGAGTACCATTACTACAGTTCTGAAAATTTTAAGCAAAAAATTACGCTTTTTACAAAATTGAAAGCTGTATTATATATATACGGTGCGGTATTACTTGTAACAATAACAACAATCTTTTATTACTTATTTTTTCACGCTTTCATTTTAAGTTCAGTTTTTCATTATTTTGATCTATTATTTGCGTGAAGACAAATTGTACTAAATCTTCATATGATTTCCATTACCATAAAGTAGTTCACCTGTCTAATACCATTTCAAAAACAGTACCTGTAAAGTCATTAGGTCGAATTTAGGTTTTTTATTTGACTTTCTAAGGTTTTTTTTATGAATTTTTGGTATTTTGTTGTTATAACCGAGAGAGCATATTTCTAATGTATCCACCAGGTATTTTTATGTCATGGTCTAATACAAATATTTAAAAAAAAAACCCTATATGCCAAAAAGTCGGTATCGAGATTAACAATAAAAAAGGTTTATATAAATTGTTCTTAAAATCGGCATTATAAATTTTTGTTTAAATTTTTATAATCGAAAGTGACATCAAAAATTTAAAATTTTAATTTATTTATGTACAATGAGTCATAATTTTTTTAGTCTTTTACAAAAGAAACAAATTTTGTTTAGTGCTGTATATAAATTTTTGAAATTAATTTTCTGTGCTGTACTTCCATACATTTATGTGCGCATTTATGGTTTATAATTAATGTAGCAAAACAACAATGGTGTAGGTAGCAAACTAATATTTATTAAATGTTAAAATTATGGACGTAGAGCTAATTGGATGCTATATATATTATATATGATACAAGATATCGAGAAAGGGGTTTCGGAATGAAAAAGACGATCTTTAAATATATATGATCCTTACCCTACTCAATTTTTTCAAAAATGGTCTGTAGGTCCAACCAATAATTAGCTAACGATTTGTCGATTTTTCCAGATAATGTAAAATTTACGATTTTTCGGCAAAATATCTGGCAGCTCTAGTTGTTGATTTAATAACCATCATGGCCATGTTAATAGACTATACTTATCTCTTTTTTTCTTTAAGCTTTCCTTTATAATTCATTTGCCATTTTATTTTTACACAAATTTATAGACCTTTCTTTTCTGTCACAAAACTGAACAAATAAAGTTCAGCAAGCATTTTTGTAAGTGAAAATTTCAATTTATATCTTTAAAATACTAATCATAAATTTAATAAATTTTCTCTTGTTAAAAATTTATGTGCAGATTTGTTATATATTGAAATAATCGACAGTCAACCTTAAACAATATGCCTAAAAATAAAGGAAAAGGTGGTAAAAATCGTCGTCGTGGTAAGAACGAAAATGAATTTGAGAAACGTGAATTGATTTTCAAAGAAGATCAGCAAGAATATGCACAAGTTACAAAAATGTTGGGAAATGGTCGATTAGAGGCGATGTGCTTCGATGGCGTTAAACGACTATGTCATATTCGGGGGAAACTCAGAAAGAAGGTAAAGGAATAATTTTATTTTTTGCCAATGAACAAAGAATTTTTTTTTATTGTGAAAGTGAATTTAATTTTGTGGTGTGAGTTTTTAGATGACTGCATTTGTGTATGCATATGTTTGTGTGTGCATGAACGAAATTGTGTGCAAAATATATGTATGTGTGGGAAAGGAGACATGTCTTCTCGCAAGAAGGCATATTTATAACCCCCCTTTTGATGGAACTTGTACTTTTGATTATGACGAGTTAGCAATTTCGGTTGAATTGCACTTTGTCGGTCATTATTAAAAAAGAAAAAAAATGATATGACCCCTCTGAAATAAAAAAAATTTATTTTATTTCAATCTTCCATTTTTGTGGCCGGGGCTTGTGGGGCCCGCCAGGGCCCAAAAACTGGTACGCGAAGTAACATATAGTGTGGGTACTCAAATGAAAGGAATTTTTCTCAGGATCTCAAATATGCATTTTGTTTCACGCTCCATGGTATGTGGCTGCCTCTGGATCCATTTAAGACCCCTTTGAGACAATTTCTCCAAAAATTTACATCATTATATATGGTGTGTCGCTCTCTATAAAAAAATTTTTCCTGCGGCGCTTTTAGATCAAAAATGCATTTTGTTTAATGATCCATGATATGTGTATTGAAAAAATTGTGGTTGATATTTTTATAAAAGTATATAGATTTATTTATTGTACAATTTGAATGTGAATAATGACGAAGAATGAAAATTTTTTGACAAACTATATTTCAATTTGAAATATAAAAAGAATTACCTAAAAACATTTTACATATTAGCAAGTGATTTTATATAAAGTATTTTCAACAATGTGACTCTGTCCCGAACCATTTAAGACCCCTTTGAAGCAATTTCGAAAAAAAACTGTTTGCGGCACCTTTTGATCAATTTAATAACTCCTGGGCCGCATAAAAAAACAAAATTTCAAGAGACTGATTTCCCAAAAATATTAAAAAATTGCACGAAATTATTCCCATGATTAAAATCGCGCGTTTTTTAAAACTTTTATTTCTCTGGTATGCGGGCCTATGAGCAAAAAGGGAAAATATTTTTTGAGATCCTTAGGAAATTTTCTTTCATTTAAGTAACCACCCTACGCGTGCCAGTTTTTGGCCAAGGCCTCAAAAATGAGATAATTTTTTTTTTCAGTGGAGGTGATATTTTTGCCGCAATTTCAATACAAATATTTACCGTCTTAAAGAAATTGCAAAATATGTATCGTTACTTTTACGAGTTCTATGGACTTTCTTTATTTAAGTCTCTTGAAGACACTTCCATATATTCAACTGTTTGAACTAGTTAAGGTATGCCATATTTTGTCCTTTCATTGCCAAAATTATAATTTTTTTTTGGCCACCGCTCAAATAAAAACTGCCACTTATCGGTCTTATCACAAAAAATAAAAAAGAAAACTTTTCCTCGCGGGCCCCGGCCCCAAAAACTGGTATGCGTGTTTGCATATTAGGAGCGTCAAAAGAAAATGTACACGTTGCTTTAGTATGTTTTTTTTAATTTTATTTCAGTATTTTATTTTACAATTTACTTCAACATTATATGATTTTTAAATAATAGTTTTATACTTTTCTCAATTGACAAAAAATAAAAAAACATTACTAAATTACAAACTTTTAAAAAAATAATTTTTTAAATTTATTTTCAAATCTGATTTAAATCTTGACGAATAACCTTGCGAATTAATTTTTCCAATTAAATTATTAACTACCATAATCCAATCCTTATCTTTTAAGAAGAATCAAATAGATTTAAATAATTCTTTTTATAAATCAAACGAAATCATTAAATTTGAACAATTCAATTTTAAATTAAAGAATCAAATTATATCGAGTACGATTCGCGAATTAAAATATTTTAATTTTTTGAATTACGATTGATTTAATTTGAACCAGGATTTCATCTAATTTTTATTAAACATAATATGATAATAATATAAATAACACACTCCAATATACAAATAGGTCACCCTGTGACTATTTTATAAAAATAGGTAGCTCGGGAAGACAGTACCTGGCCTATTTTAATATTCGCAGTATATTAATACTCCTCAGGATCAAAACGGACAACATTTTTGCAATGCAAATCTTTGCAATACAATAGTTTTGGTATGTTCCAGAAGAGTTTCATGGAATTTTTTAAAACAGCTGCAGGGTGACTATTTTTTACCATATTTATTTAATATATTTTTTTATATTAATTATATAATTTTAAATTATATCCTAATACCTACACGAGCTTGAAATTAAAACCACGACCCTCGCGTATAAAAATGTGTTACCCTGTGGCTGTTTTATAAAAATAAATACATCTTCCGGACCTGGCCTATTTTTATTGTCGCAGTATATTAGTGCTCTTCTAGAGCACTATCTCGGTTAGTTTTCGAGATACCGGCCATTTTATAATATTAGAAAACTAAGCGAGATTTGCAAAGTCAAATTTAATTTTTTTTTGTTTTGTTATAATTCGCAAATCAAATAGATCTTTTTTAATTCACGAATTAAAGAATTATGTTGAAAAGATTTGATTCAATTGAATCAAAAAAGATTCAAATGAAATTGATTAATCAACTATGATTTTAAAACTGATTTAATAAATTAATTTATAAAATATTGAATAAACTTGCTGATTTACAAAAAGAATTATTTTTTTCGCGAATTAATTAATTAGTTCAATAGTTAACAGAAGCCGCAATAATGTTAAAATATAAGAAAATCATAGATAAAAAATGCATTTTTAAGATCTTGAGGCTATTTCATTATTTCCAAATGATAAATATAAAAATTTAAGTTCCATAATGTGGCAATTAAAATCAAAGAAGAGATACAATTACAGTTATCAGAATTAGAGAGGGTGTTACATACCGAAGTACTTTACTAATTTGCGTTTAATTCGCTATTGAGAAAGCGAAAATGTTAAGGTCTCTAGGTAGTGAATTCTAGTTATTCTCACAAAAAAGTATCTTTCATAAATGGATAAAATTATACGATGAAAAACTTTTTGAGGGTTTCTACTCGATCTTGTGAAATTGAAGTTCCCAACAATGTAACTAGGACAATTCGTCTTTTTCACTATAATTATTACGAAATTAATTTTTCCGACCAAATAATAAGTATCAAGTCTCTCCTCAGAATTTGGGTCTGCTTACTGGAATATGCCTTAAAGCGTACTGTGGTATAGGGTATCTTATGTAAATGTGTGTAACTACTAAAAATATTTAAAGTAAAATTTAAGAAATTCAGGTAGAAACAACTTGTTTTGTCAAAAATATTTAAGAATTCACTTCCTTGAAATTATTACATTCTTTTGAAAAATCTAAAAACATTTAATGTTTCAATTAAGTTGACTGGAGGGATTTTCAAGATTTTAATTCACTCCACAAATATTGTATAATTTTCTTAATTCGACAAAAGTCCACAGATAAATGAGAAAAAAACAAAATCTACTCTGTAGCACAGAGTAAACATTTCAATTTTTTAATCTTTTGGCTACAAGTTAAACATTTTTATTAAGCTTTTTAAAAAGTACACATACATATGTCTACTTAAACAACTTGAACGATGACCGATAAATATATGATTTGCCGGCGTCCATAAAACGACAATTTGACAGTTTACAGTCTTATCAACTAATTTTAACCTTTAAAATATTAAACATCTGCAAGTTTATTGGCGTTCTGTCTAATAATATTTCTAATTATCTTAAATCAATTAAAATTACAATGAATAAGCCATTTTTCTATTCGACTTTGTACTTCATCATCAATTATATTTTTGACCGTTTTTGCTAGTTTATTTTTTTCTTTTGTTAAAATTAAAAATTTGATAGTACTGTTGGTAGCATTCTTTTAAGAAGTGAATAAGTAATTTCGAAATTTCACAAGAATTCTATTGTAAAGAATAGGAATACAAAAAGTTTTGGTATATAAATATTATTTTTTTAGTTTGCAAATAAAAATAAATTTATATATTAACATTCACTCATTTAGTTTATAAATAAATTTAAACCCTGATTCACAAAGACGGCCTAAAGTAGAATTTCCGTCTTGCACAGGTTTTTTTATTTCTTATTGATTGTGAATCAAAGAGTTAATGAATGATCTGTATCTCAATTTGTCAAACTTCATTGATCAGATTAAATAGTTTTCCTTATATGATATACACATTGCAGACATTGTAGGTACGATTCTTTACTGCGGGCTCCCAATCTCTCCATATTAAAGCTTTCTTGTACTCGAAAAATAGGTAAATGAGAGTAAATTTGTATTTCTCTTTTTATCGACTTAGGCTATCTTTGGTAAATTGTAAAACGAATAGCTGATGCAATGATAAACAAAAAGCAGTTGCGAAAATAAATTGAATTTTGATTTAAATAAATACGCAAAAGAGATGACTTATAAGAATTAATTGAACAAAATATGAAAGAACTTTTAAATGTGTATATATGTATATTATTCTAATTAAAATTATGCGCATTTTTATATTTAAGTTTTAAAAAAAAATTTATACTAGAAAAGTGTTTTTTTTGCGTTCCATACTTTTGGGCAATTTTGTCACTTCGTGACATTATTTTTTAGCTTACTCTCATTTTACCGAACTTTACCCAAGAAGTGAAAGAACTAATTTTGTTCGAACAAGATTATAGCTAGTTGTAGCAATAATAAATCTTCAAAAATTTGCTAGATTATTCATACAAAATAAATTTCACAATCTGGCAGATTATCAGATAATAGGTGTGTTCGACGTACGTTACTGCGGGTGCCCGCGGGAACCTAATCTTACCAGAAAGCGTTTCTTGTAACAAAAATTGGGTAAATGAGAGCGTTCATGAGAGAGTAATTGTGCTTCTCATTTTACCAGAAATTACCCGTACTTTTTGTTTTGGTAAAATGGTAAAATGTCAAATCATTAGCTGTTGCTAATAAATTATCTGTTTTGCATTTTTGAAAAAAATTAAAGTTAAATAAAAATTTACTAAAAAGAACTTTTCCTTCTTAATAATGAAAAATACATTTGAAAATGTAAATAGATATTTGCCATTTAAAATATATTTATTTTTGAATCTGTCTTTTAATATGAATAAATTTGACGTTTATTTCTGGGTATGAAACGTGGTTTTGTGCGTTCGCAGTTTTGTGAGAGAATTTTTGCTTACTCTCATTTTACCAGACTTTACCCAAAATTACCTCGTACAGACCTATTATGAGCGAATTCCTTTTTTGTTTAAATCAAGTGAATTCATTCATTGAGTTGTAGCAGTGACTACATTATTCCTAGGCTGAGCTTCAATGAGGGGCTACGCGTGACTATGGGGGAGTATGGGTGGTTGGCAGGTCTTCGAACTGACCATAGAATCTTTAATATCTTCGCGTATGGTTCTAAGATGGGTGAGGGAGTTGGTGTTGCTGTTGAGCTTCCGATTACTGCTGGCGGCCAAATTCCTACGTTAATTTCTGTATTGATAGTCAAGCGGCTATTAGGGCGATCTCCGCCGATTTTATATATTCATCAATTATCCAAGGGTGCAAGGAAGCGCGGGGTTCAATTGCCTGGTGAAAGGTCAATAGATATTCGTGTACCTGGTGTGGGTACTGACGGGTCATCTGGAGCATTTGTGCCATCCAAGGCAAGTTTCTTGGGGGATTATCTATTCAGCGATCTAAAGGAAATCTCTAGAATGCGGTATCATCACCAAGCATTTTCAATCTTGTTGGCAGAAAGGGTTTAGTAGTAGTGATCAAATCTGTAAACTGATCTAGCGTAGAAATTTGTTGATCTTTTAGGTGTCTTTCTTTAAACTTTTCACAAACAAAGAAATGTTTTAAGCTAATATGCTTTGTTCTTTTGTGATATTCTGGATTCTATGCCAATCGCACAGCAGCAGAATTGTCGACTTAGTACAGCAATGTCATTGATGTTCAGATGAAGATCTTCCAATTTTTGCGCAACCATTAAAGTCTGCTTCACTATAGCATTGTAGCTTTTGATTAGCATTTTTATCAGCAGTTCGACTTTGTTTTTCCTGTGATATAACGAAAAACTCTTTACACACACTACATCATTATCTGAGAGATTTTCCAGAGTTCTGAATAGAAAACCAATACTGTAGGCTAAATCTGGTCTGGTTGTATAATATAATTGAGAACTTTTAATACTTTAAGCATACATCTAGGTTATTGTTCAACGTGAAGTAGACGGCATCTATGCAGATTTTAGAAAGTTAATCCTTAGATCTGGCTTCAAATTGTAGAATCAATTATTCCCAAGCTTGTTATTATCTACCTAGCCACGTGTTTGAATGGAGCAAAATGTACGTTTTATGCCGGTGCATTGATACCTACTGGTATTTGTTCGTATACGCGGTTGGTATCCAGGCACTGGGAGTTTTTCTAAAACTTTGGGTTCTGATGAGATCTTTTATCAATTTAGCTAAAACTAATAAATTTCTTTAAAGATATGCGCATGGAGGTTGAAAAAAAATATACATAGGGATTTATGCATCTCTTCTTAAAAAATGTGTGATTTTTAAACAAGTGTTTTTATTAAAAGTCTACAGATAAGTAAATTAAAAAGAAAAAATTTTCCCCAATAAGTATTTCTATTTGAAGCTATCAACGTAAACTATAAACTCGATGTATTCACACAAAAAGCTCATATTCTAAGGATGAAATATGAATTGGTTCTAGTGAAACAATATATAGAAATAATGTGTTTCGAATCGATTATAAAAAAAATTCTTGGGTGATGTAAGAAAGGGATGAATTCCTTGTCTTCCAATACATAAAAATATAACTTAAAGGAATTAAGACAAAAATTGAAAATTCTGTAACGTATTTCCTAAAGCCTATATACGACTTGCTTTGAAATAGAGGCGATTAATCTAGGAATAGGTTAATCGATTGACCGAATTGGAAACACTACTAATAACTTTTTTTGTATATTCTCCATGATTAAAAATATAAAATATTTTTAATTTGAAAAATTTTCCATAATCTTGATCCGGACTAAAATACATTTCACATTAAATTTATAAAAGTAAAATTCTCTATTTTAGTTTAATATTCTCTTTATTTTGAAAAAGTTTTGTTTATTTGGCAGTTTAATTTTTTTTTTATGAAACTTAAAAAAAATTAATGAGATGCTATTAACTTAATTTTTAACATAATTCGAGTTATTAAGTCTTGTTTTATTTGTACAATACTAAATTGGTTTCTTATAATCTACAGATTGTTTTATTCTAAATGTGTTGCAGTTGATATAACTTGTTGTATCCAGTTTGAAAATGCTGATACTCTTACAAACACAGATGGAGCATTTTTTTGACCACATGGCATTTTTCCCCACGATACTATGCCAATAATTGTGTGCACTGACTCACCATATATATCTTGATCCTCTTGAATTAAGGGACCACCCGAGTCAGCTGTGCAAATACTAACACCTCCTGTCAAAGGACCTGTACATAAATTTGTTTCATGTATGAATTTACCAGATGCTGCTAAAACTTCTTCACATAATTCAAAATCCAGTATAGGCATATTGGCCTGTTGTAATTTATGAGGATATTTGGGCACAATTGTCATTGAAACATTACCCCATCCATAGAGAGTACCATATCCTTCGGGTAGAACATCTTGTTCGGGTAAATTTGCTGGTTGCACAAATTTATCGAATATCAATGCTTCTTTGGTATATATTAAGGCTATATCGTATGGGTTAACACCGCCCAAATATAATTCATGCCTTACATAATAATCAATATGGCGTAATTGTACATTTTGAGATTCACTACTTGCGTGAATGTCATGCGATCCCGCCACTATTACAGAATTGGCTACCATTTGAGGATTTGTTAGACAATGTGCTGCTGTTAATATCCAATGTTCATTTATAACTGTACCAGCACAGTAATGCACTAGACCCTCTTCAGGTGTCATTAATTGTATAGAAACCACATAGGGCGCCGAATTGGGTTCAGCTTCACGTTTAGCTAAAAACTTTTTAGTCCATATGGACTGTTGTGATTCTAATAATGAAATACGTTGTTCTAAACATCCATATGTCATGCGTGTAGATGATGTTAATCTTTGTAATCTAAGAACGCCGCCGCCGCCTTTACGCACCGGCAATAAGTGTGAATTGCTTGCTAAGACAACCATTGGTAAAAATGTTGTTATTAAAATCATGTAAATATATTTGCAACATGTAGCCATGATTTCTTCTTCTATAACGTTTAAACACGTTGAGCACGTTAATAAATCCGTTTTGAATACTCCTTGTTAACATATATAAAAAATTTAATTGTTTAAAATTTATAGCAATTTTTTGGTTTAATAATGTTTCTTTTTGCTTTTCACGTTTTAAATTAACTTAATGTCTCAAAGTATGTGTGGTATTTATTAAAAAAAAGCCATAAAATTTGTACAAATACTCGAAAAACCGAAGAAAATCCGAATTTGTATCAAAATTTCTTATCGTTTCTATTAGCTTTCTCTTTAATGATAGTTAAAAAAAAAACAGCTCAACGTAAATTGTTCGTTATTTTTTAAATGGATCTCTGTCTTTTTTTCTCTTTTACTCTTTTTGTGGTTTAGCAAATTTTTGTAGTCTTATAAATACCATTACCATGACTCAATAAAGTTTATTAACTTTATTGAAAAAATTCTTTTTATATCATTCATTCTACTAATTTCATACTACTCCTTCCTTTTGCCATTTTCGTCTTAACATTTTAAATTTTGTTTAAAAATCTTAATTAATAAATTTCTTATGTTATTTTGTGGGAAGCACCTTCTGCTTCGTTAGCAAATAACTGAGTTTTTCGTCATAAAATTCTTATCGGTTTTGTTTAACATTTATTTTTGCTTTATCTAAAATTTAAAATATCTATCTTTAACACATTGGTATATTTATCACATTACCTGCTACTTTTTTAGTCACACGTCTTTGATATCAATTTTGTAATTGTGATTTGTTTTGGGCAATTCTAGGAATATTTTATGTCGTGATGATTATAAATGTTTGGTATTTTTACGATTCACGAGATTTGAAAATCCAATAAAATATAATTATCAATAATCAATAATTTATATTATATTCAGAAAGGATAAACTGTAACATCCCAGCAAAACTTTGATTACAACAGAATGCATAACTATTGTATCTAAAATTTGGTTTTTGCTCTTGAAGCTCGAGCAGAAATTACTGTTAATTTTTCTATTGGGATTGTTTTGCGATAAAATTTTAGCAAAAATAATTCATAATTCAGAACTTGGCTGATGTTAATTTCATTGAATATATTTTTCTTTATACAAAAGTATTTGCGTAATTTTTTGCATAACCGCTTGAGTCGAAAATTCGTAGTATTAAGATATTACTATTTTTATGTGAGCGCTAAGTGTTAAATCAAAAAAGAGCTAAATTAAGAAGTTTTGATGTTTTGCATTAACATAAATTATATAAAAAACTTAATCAAATAAATAAAAAAATAAATATTACCTACTCAAGAAGATTTTATATCAGAAACTGACAGCAAGTCCAGTTCATGCAAATTTACAGCGTAGTTCCGATTTTTTGAAATATGTATATGTACTTTGGTCTTCTGTCACAAACAATTAAAAAGTTATTTCTTCATCTGATTTTTGGAATAAATATGTAAGGGACAAGTGTTAAACCGAAAACAAAGCAAAATTTAGAAATTTTTGATGTTTTGCACTTAAAAGTTCTAATTAAAAATTTAGTTCTTGATTTTTTAATAGCTAAAGACCGTTATTATTATATTGATAAGCAATACGAATAAACTGACAAATGGAAGTAATTTTTTATGAAGTCAATTTTTTTTTGGTTCAAGATTATCTGAAAAATTATTAGGGAGAGGTTATTTAATCATGATTTAAAAAAATTTTTAGCTGTCACTTTTAGACGGATAAAAGTTTTAAATAAATCATTTCATAAGACTATGTGTTTTATTTTAAATAAATGTTCTCAACCTCTAAAAAACACAATTTGTATAAGTAAAATCAAAGGTTTAAATGAAAATTTTTTCCGTGCTTTTCAAAAGTTGACTTAAGCTAAATATGGGTATTTCAATATATTTCGCTCTTTTCCTTAATTCAACTTTACTAAATATAGTTGAGGCTTTACTTAAAAAATAGTTTGAAAATTTCACATAAGCTTTAATGATGAATTGTCTTAAGTGAACATACAATTTTCTTTAGGCTTATTTAATAAAATAAATTTTACCAGTCAGTCAATTTTGGAGCGTGCATAAACAAAATTTATTAATTATTTTTGGAAAAGATTTGTAAGAATAAAAAAAATAAAATTTGAGAAATAACCTATAAAAATTCTGGGGAATTTTATTTGCCTCTGGTTTGCAGAGCTGCCACCTATTTAAAATATTAAATATATAGTTAATAGCGCTTCAGGAAAAGTCGCTTAAAACCCGAATATTGACAAAAACACGTAACACCACCTAATTTAAATCTAGTGGTGTAAAAATACCGTCTAAATTAAAAAAATAATAAAATACCGTCTAAATTTAAAAAATAATAAAAACATCTGATCAAGTAGGTAAACGATGGCCCTTTTAAAAACCTTTTACTTGATACGAAAAAATTAATTGTTTTGGAATTATTTTTTCTAAACTCTTCACGGAGTGCTTTTGTAAAATTTTTGCTAATATTTATGTATCTCTAAAAACTACTTCATCTTCAAGTCACATTTTATATATTTTTCAATTACACTTAAAATTATCAGTGATCGACATATTAAAAAAAAACTACATATTTGCAATTACTATTGCGAATTCTTAAGATTACAATATGTTATTTAAAAAAAAAAAATAGGAATAAATAGAAACGCGTTTTCAATTGACTTGTGATTGATTCACATTACAAAGTCTAACCTATATTTAACACTAATATTCTCCTAGTGGCTGACTACTAATTTCCTTCAATTGATCATTGATTCATACAATCGTTATAAATCGTATTTCCTTTCAATATAATATGCTCTCATGGTTTTTCAATTTGGAAATAAATTTGACTAATGCGTTAGTCTTGAGTTGCCTGATAATATTGCAACACTTTTTTGTTTTATTACTAATTATGCCATATTGGGTATTAAGGGTCTTAAAATAATGTGTTAAAAATTAATACATTCACAGTATATAAAGGCGGAATACCAATGATGAAGTTAATTATATTCGGAAGTTACCAATAATTATTGTGAAAAAAGCAGTGACGTTCACTCTAAGGTGCTGAGGTGTTCTCTGAACATTCTAAGAAACCATAAGCGCTGGAAAAAGCAGTAAAGTGATAGATAGAAGGAAAGTTCAATAGATAAAAATAAATTGAAAAATTAAATAAAAAGTCAGTAAATTCGATTATAAACATACATTTTAAAGTGAAAAAAATTCAGGCAAAATTACAAGTTTGATAAAAGACAGTTATTTTTAATCTTATAGTTCAACAGTTCGGTAGATAATATCTTTATAACGATAGAATTTTAACTTTAAATGTGGACGATAAGCGTCGCTCGTCTTATAGAATCTGAGCACAGGTTTCTATAATATATTAGGTTTGTTTTTTTCGAATTTTATATCTATAACTACATGTAAATAAAACGACCAACCATACTTACCTGCTTTTATTAATATTTTGTAAACAAATACAATTTGAACATTTGGGGCCGCCTTTGCAAGAAATTTGTTTTCGCATATGGTCTTCGCGGGAACACGCAATAGAACAATTATGTTGTTTGTCCTGCTCTTCCTTAACTAACAAACACATAATTAATTTGTAAGCTTTTGTTGTTTTTAATATTTTATCAAATTAAAAATACGGAAATTTCATATATTTCTATAACAAATATTTGTGTTTACATTAAAAGAGAAAATTTATATAATATTCGAAAAAACAAACCTATTATTACATCAGTTGCTTACTATATTTATCCATATTCCGTTTTTTTTTTCGCTATGTATTTTTATAGTATGTGTACATGGTGTTCAAGACTGTAAGGAACACCTTCCATAATAGAAAAACTAAATATTAAAATATTATTTTTTTTACCCAAAAGCCAAAAGGTTATTATAGAGAAAAACAATAAAGTTTACATAAATTTTGTACGTAAAATGCGAAGGTAGATTTAAGTCTATAGTGGATATTTCAGATATGAAATTCGTAAATAGAAAAAGAATTTTTACCTAATATATAATAGGTTCCTAAATCACTTTTTTGTATTTTTTTTGTAAATGGTCATTGCGTTAATAATAATAATAAGCTGACGATATATGCAAGCAATGTTCTGTTACTTATGTCAAAATTGTATGAGAATGACAGAAACCAACGTTGATAGTTTCCCGTATAAACAAAGCTAATACAGCAAATTAAAAGAACGTAGAATCAGTGTTGACAATTCAATATTTTTGGTGACTTATATAGCACTTGCGAAAATGTATTTTTAAAATAACTAAAAAATTCGTTAACTAATAAATTCAGTTAAACTAACTAATAATGATGTGAAAATAAACGGCAAATCTTTACTACAAACATTTTGAAACAACCGCTAAAATTAGTCAAAACTACTGTTTTTATATATAGTTAATTTTTTTCTTTCGTTTACAAAAAAACTGTAATTACTCCATCCTACTTAAAATTTAAAGACAGAATTAAAAAAAAACAGATACACAATTATTACGTTTTTTGTGCATTGGAGACAAACTAAATTTTTCTGATTTGTATTTTTAAACTAAAAACAACAAAAATAAATTATATAACTATACAAAATTTACAGCTAGCTCAAAAAAAAACTGAAAATATAAATTGTTTCAACAAATGTTACAATAAATACAGTACTTTTCGTTAGTTTTTTTGTTTTGAAAAAGGTAATGATAGTTTTTTTATACCCTCCACCATATATAGTGAGGGTATATATCAGTTTGTCATTCCGTTTGTAACATGTCGAAATATAGGTTTAAGACCCCATAAAGTATATATATTCGTGATCCTTATGCAATTTTAGGTCGATTTAGCGATGTCCGTCTGTCTGTCTGTTGAAATAACGATCACGACGCGAAGACGCAAGCGGGGGTGCCTATTTTTACCCAGATTATTTAAAATGAGAAAAATCGGTTGAGCGGTTCAAAAGTTATGAGTAAAAATGTGAAGGTACCTCTAAATTTTCCATACAAATTTGTACAATTTTTCTGTATCTATTTTTTTTTCTGTTAAGTAAGTAAAATGTTTTAAGTCTTCTTATTGTTCGATTACATTTATTGTCTTACATACTCTGATAACTAAGTTAACGTAAAAATCAACAATGTTAAAGTCGCTAACAGAGCAGACCTCTGTAAATAACATTGCTAAAACTAAATAAATAACATTACTAAAACTAAATAACAAAAGTTCGTTACATAAATTGACAAAAGATATTCATATTACAGTTCATGCAAAATTTAGTACATACATATATCATCTTCAGCCCCTTTGGTGGAGGGTATTCAAAGATTCGGCACAGCCGAATTTAGCCCTTTTTTACTTGTTTTTTTTTTTTTGAAAAAGGTAATGATAGGTATTCCCTATTTTTGCTAGAAAAACAACTGTTATTACTGTTAAAAACAACAACTACTGATTACAACACAAGCAACTGTCTTGTATTAACTGTAAAAGTTTTTTGAGTGTTTTTCAATTTACGTGCCTTTGTATATATCTGTATATTCTTTTTTAAATTTTTCTTAAACTATCCCAAAATTAAGATTTTCTCCCAGTGTTTTATAACTAAATATTTATTAAATCGATGTTTTAATTTTTTTTGTATTAATTTTGGTACGTTTTATTTATTTTTATCAACCGTTTTCAAATGTCTAAAGTAAAAGTTTCTATTGAAAAATAAAATCTTATGCGGAGAACACCCAGTTGAAAACATTATCGCACGTCCCTGGTGAAAACATCTGTTACAGCATAAAACTAGTTATTCACACCAACATATATTTTTAGCAATAATAGCAATGAAAATTACCATGCGTTATATGTATACAGTTAAGCACACATTGTTAAGGCAGGTCTGATTTCACTTAACTTATTGGCATAATAGTGTACTTTATCTGTAACATCTTTAGATAAGGTTGTTATGCTTGGAAACAAGCCTTTTCTTTGATATTTTTCTATGATATAATTATTATGAAATAGATTTAACGTGTTTATGTTGTTATGCATGACGTTTTTTATTTTTGTTATGCTCTTTAAATTATAGATGCTCTAAAACGATCTAACTATTATATATTATTTTATTTCTAGGTTTGGATCAATCAAGGCGACATCATTTTGGTAGGTCTTCGTGATTATCAAGACTCAAAGGCCGATGTTATTCTTAAATATACATCTGATGAAGCCAGAAATTTGAAAACATATGGAGAATTTCCCGAATCAGTGCGTATTAACGATACTGTCACCTTTGTGGAAGATGGTTTCGATGAAGATATTGAGTTTGGGGATGAAATCAGTTCTGATGATGATGCAGACTCTGTGGACAACATCTGATTAACAGCAAAATCTAAGAGAGACATAAATCAAACCACAATAGCAGAAGGAGAAGATCAAGTGAAAAATTAAACTAAACTAATACATAAATAAAAGCAACAGATTTTTGAGAAATCTAGGCAATGGAGATACCCATAAACAACCAATAACAACTAACAAAAGAATAGATTTTTTTTTTTAATTAACAAAATTTGTCCACAGAGTTTGGAAAGCAAAACAGAATAAACAGAAGAGCACGATCTATTTCGTAGGGCAAAAACGAAAGAAATAAACTTTTGTAATTAGAATGAAAAAATTTACCTTTTATTGAATAGTCACAACATCAAACGTCGTACTCTCTTATATATCAAAACTAAATTCAAAATTTAATGAATTCTTTAAATAGTTATTCAATTATAAACAAAATTAATTTAAATTAAAACTTATATAGCCAAATGCATATACAGTTTGTTGATATAATTGTCTTATAAATCAAATTAACAATAAAAAAAAAACAACAAATTTGTTTTATAAGACTGTTCTAAGAATCAACAAATGTCTATGCATATGGCTAATAATACATAGTAATAAATTAATATATTCAGAAAAAAAATACAAAAACATCATAAATAATTAAAATACATTATATAATTTTATTATTTAAATGAACTTTATCCTTAAAGATAAAAATTCAATAAAAACTTTACACAAAAACTTTAAACGAAAGCTCTTCAATTTAACTAAATTTTTAATGGTGACAGTTTTAATTTTGAAAATGTTCTTTCTGTTTTCAGTTTAGTTTAATATTCTCGCAAATTAACAAAAATGTTTCTTTTCCAACTAAATTTTTGTTCGATTTTAGTTTTCTTTTTAAGTAATCTTTGTACATTTTTTTTTAAATGTTATTAGTCCTTTGTAGAAGGATAAAATCATTAGGTTATGTAAGAAAGTAAAATATAAAAGTAGGACTCCTAAATCAAAAATTGTTTTATTTCAAAACAACAACATATACCTTAATAAATAACTATATGATTTGAAAAAATGGCACAATTTTTTTATGTTCCCATGTTTGAAATTTGTAAAATTTAGGTTTATTTAAACATAACTGATGGAAGAGAAAAAATAATAATAATATGAGGTCAAAACTTATCCATGTTTTCGCTTTTGTTGTTTATTTCTAATAATACCGGTGAAAACTGTTTATATATGTATGATAAAAAAGAACCTAGATTTCCAAATATGGCCATATATTATCAAATACCAAATTTCAGAAAATTTTAAAAAAAATTAAAAATGTTTGGATGACGAATAAAAAGTTCCTTTAAATGATAGAACATCTATATTAATGTATGTATTTTTCGGCTCGAACACTTCATATTTCTTATAACAAACACTATGCTTATATCAATAACATTTTTTAAAGTATCTGAACAAAATATATGCCGATGACGAGATATTTAAAATAATATATTAACAGCCATTTGCATAAACATTTTTTTGATTCTTATAACAGTCTTATAAAGAAAATTTGTTGTTGTTTTACATGTTTATTTGATTTATGTGTTATAAAAATCAATAAAATGTCTATCCACACGGATGTAAGTAGTTTTGCCGGAAATCGGTTATCAAAAATATCTAAATTTGTGGCCAATAACTGTATAAAAATTACTGAACAATTTTATAAGAAATTTCGCGTTTCGGTTAAAAATTACTAAATTCAGTAAAACGACTACTACCTTTTAATGAACAATGTTTGAGCAGTGGCCCTTTAAAGCAAAATTTTAGAAACAATTTCAGTAAAACGACTACTGCCTTTTAATGAACATTGTTTGAGCAGCGGCTCTTTAAAGCAAAATTTTAGAGTAAAATTACCTCACAAATGCCGACTTTTTTTTGTCATTTTGAAGAATTTTTGACCTCTCAATTGCAAAAAAAAAATTTCGGGGCCACTTTAGTTCATAAAATTTAGAGTGCCTGGTAAGAAACATCAGCTTGTTTGTCATTTAAAGTTGTACACAAAATTTTATTGAATTTTTTTTCGGTTGTGTTTTTGTGGAATTTTTTTATGTCGTTTTTTTTTTGTCTGATAATCAAAATTTGTTTCAATTTTTATTAACTTCAGAATTAAAAGAAAATCCTTGTTTTGGTCATATCAGTAAATTCATATACTATACTTATTAACATTAAACATGTGTGCGTAAGTAGTCCGTCCTTAACACCGTATTTATGTGTGTAATATTCAAAAGATTATTTCTATTTACAGTCAGGTTGTTTGTGAAGTTCCAGAGGAATGTATGTTAAATGCAAATCATTGCAATGCCGCTCCAAACGAAGCTTGTGGGGATTATTGTTCACCCTGTCAAGCACCAACTGAATTTCCGTCCTGTCCTATTTCAGATAACAGTAATTGTAGATGTGGTTGTGGAGATTTTACAGGATGTTGCTATCAGCAACCCTCTAGAACTCTACCAATACGACCACAAACTTGTATAACGCGTGCTACAGAACCTTTGGAAACTGAAACAATATATAAGCGTTCTTATCCTGGTAATAGTGGTGATTGCTTTAAAGCAAAACCTATTATGCCTTGTAATAATATATTTAGTATTAAAGAACCTATGGAAAAGTGCACTATACAAAAATTATCATATATGCCTCATTGTTCCATACCACGTACTGATCCGGTAAGACCCAAAGATAATTGTTTAAATTTTCGTGGTCCCCTATATGCTATGACTTCGCAAAAACATGACTTTGTACCAAAGGGTCATTGCAAGAGAGATCCTATTAAACCCTGCAATGGTATATGGAAAGTATGCGACCCTATTGAACGTTGCACAGTCAATAGACTTTCATATATGCCAAATGATGTATGCAAGAATCCACCACCTAAACCCATAGTACAGACTTATAATTATGTACGACCGACTGCACCCGGTGAACTATGTACTGTACAAAAACTTAGCTATTTACCAGTTTGCTTGCCAGCTAAAGAACCAATGCCTTGGGCTGAAAAAATACGTTGTTCCCCTCCAAAATATCAAAACTTATGTACCACCTATAATCTCAGTTATATACCAAATTGCAATACTAGTCGCTTAGCTCCAATAATGCCAATTAACGGTCTTAAATTTTTTGGTACTGATCGTAGTGATGGCAATACTGTTTATAAGCTAAGCTATATTGGAACAGATGGTCGTTGTTGTCGCCCTGCTCCTGTGTTACCAGTAAATGGCTTTGAAATGCCTACAGGTCCAATGGAAAAATGCACGGTACAAAAGTTATCATATCAACCAAATTGTTATACTGGACGTACTGCTCCTATAAGACCTCGCGAAAATTACATTAAGCCTGCGGGCTCTATGTACTTCATGACTACACAAAAACATGATTTTGGTGCTAAACCTCTTTGTCGACGCCGTCCTATAAAACCACCTTCATTAATTTGTCGTCCTGCGGATGGTTTAGAGAAATGTACAATTAATAAATTGTCCTATATGCCTGTTAATGTTTGTGAATATCGTCGTCCTGCTGCAATAATACCATGTACCGGTATATGTCGTCCAGAGGGGCCTATGGAAAAGTGTACAACATACAAATTGAGTTATATACCAAACTGCGTTCCCGCTAGGGAACCAATGCCATGGGCGAGAGCATCAAGCTATGTAAAACCTACGAGTCCAATAGAAAAATGTACCATACAGAAATTGAGTTATGGTCCACCGGGAACATTTACAAGATGTGGCGGTAAGAAAAAATAAAAGTACAATATTATTCTTATATATTTGAAGATTAAGCTAACCACAGTTTTGTAACTCAGGCATAATAACTGAAAGTACAGTTAAAATTAACTAGTATTTAAATTCAGATTTTATATGGAAAATAACAATTGTCTTGGTTTGTATTATGGGAAAGTTTACACAAATTGTATTTTTGTTCTGAAAGTTAAAACAGAAGAAATAGAAAAAAAAACAGTTCTGCAAATTAAGATTAATCACAGCTAGGTCTACTGATGACAACAAATTTCCTTGTGAATTAATTTAAATTAAGCAACCGTCAGTTTTTTGACGTTTATAAAAATGAAAAGCAACACAAAATTTTAGTTGTATTTGTTTAGTCACTTTTTTCACTAATTTTATTAGTTTTGCATTAATTTTTGTTTTTAATTTGACTATACTTTATTTTAAAAAGAAATCATTCCTTATTTATACAAAAATATGATATCAATTTATCAAAAATTTTGTACATTAGTACTAGAGATGGGCACGTGAACGACTTTTTACTCACGATCACGAACCAAAAATTACAATTAGAACAAAAAATCGATCACGTGTCCTCGTAAAAATAAAATGGAAACGATTACGTAGAGATCGCTTACCGGCATTTTGATTTCGACACAAAATGTATACAAAAGAATTTGTCGGGGAGGGACCAGTATTAAGTAATATTTTAAACACAATCGGTTGATTGGGTTTTTAATGCAAAACACTATTCTGGTTCACAAAATTTTTGATTTGAAAATACCTTCTACTTTTACGTGCTACATTCATGAGGTAGATAATACCACAGTTCTGATTAAACTAGATCTGGGGTCTAATCGCCGCTTTCGTGATCGAACAACTTTGATCGAATATTTTTATTTTGAGATTATGGCATTCGTTATCGAACAAAAATTAACGTATTTTGAGATGATAAGATTCGATAACGAGCAATCGATCGAGTGCAATCTTTTACAATATTGTTCGATACAGCAATAGGTGTCGAAATTAAAAAAAATTGTTTTAAAGTGTTTTCATATAAAAAAGTGAACAAAATGTAAGTTTTATTTAATTTTAATTAAAAAAAAAGTATTAATTGTTAAGTTTTTAGGACAAGTGCAAATTTATGTAATTCGGACACACTGTCTCTTCTATGTCCTTTGCCACATTATTCACAGTTTTGCTAACAGTGCTTTGACACATACCAACTAAATAATCGTTTCCAACCGCATGTTGGAAGCTACCGGTAGCAAACAGAGACAGTGTTGCTGCCAACTGAAGCGTTGGCGGCACCGCAGTTGACATGTGCCCAACAAAATCAATCTGGGAAAGAACATAATTAAACGCCTCCTTCGACAGTCTAATTCGCTGCTTAAATCTGCAAATAAATCCTTAGTGAAGTATTTTTTGGTTTTATAAATAAATTAATTACTTTATAGCAGGCATTTGTCTTCTTATGCTTATTACGCCATGTTCTTCTTCACATTCCGATGGGGACATGTGCATTATTAATAGTAATTGTTGACTCATTGTCTATACAAAATGTTTTAATTAAATAAATTAACTCAAAAGCATAATTGTTACTCTGTTTTAAATTTGCTGTTTTTGTTTTTCTTTTTTTGTTTACATTTGTGTGAAACATATGTCAGGACTCTATTACAATTAAAATAAAATCTTTTACAATTCTCAAAATTTTCGATTCGTTAACAATCGAATGCCGTAATTAGGCAATTCGATACCTATCGAATTTATTTTTTGTACGATATCAAATTCGATCACGAATGCGGCGATTAGAGCCCTGATTTCGGGCGTTAATAGCAACAACATTAATGTTATGTCTAAATTTGTTTTTAGAAAACTGAACTTATCTCTTAGGGTTCTTTGGGAGATTAGCTTATTATTGTCTAGCTTTGGAGTTTTATTTGTAATTATATTGATGTCGAGTGTTTCATAATTATAAGTTGCGTTTATGCGGCAAGCTGTCAAAGTTGACCTATGACATTCCCATATAAATTTGACATAAGCCAACGTTTAGTGTTAACTCCTGACGTTACTTATGTCAAATTTGTGCAGGAATGACACAAACCGAGTTGATAGCTTCCCGCAAAAAATAGCTAGTCATTTAAAAAAATTACAAAATTGCGTGTGAAAATAGAAATGTATATGTGTAAGGGTTCCAATTCGCACCTGTATACAGTTTAATTGCTAAAATTTTAACATTTTGAAATTTGTATTACAAAGGCTTAAAATTTAATATTTTCCTATTTCAGCTTGTTGCAATCAAAATAATGTCGATTCTACTGGATATCCTAAGGCTGGTATATGCTAAATAAAGCTTTTCAATTTATTTTTATGATAAACTTTTTCGAACTGTTATATAATAATATTATAAATATGACATATTTTTCGAAATAACTGTAAATATTTGTATAAACACTTTCAAATATATTTGTTTCCTTGTAATGTAACATTAGAAAAATACAAAAAATATCTTAAAAATTAACTTATTTTAATCTGCATTTTTAAACCATTTGTATACATTTGCGTCGTTTCTTATCAATTTTCTTTTTATCCTGGACTGCTTCATAAAATATTTCAGCACTATCAAGTTCTTCTATTTTACGCTGTATTAAGATTAATCCATGAAGATTCATACCAATAATGTCTCGCACCGAATTAATATCTTTTTTAAGGCGTTTAGTAATTTGTTCTAATAATGGTTTCATTTCTTTTGCTCCTATAAGAGATTTCATATGAATTTTAAAAATAAATGTTGTAATTTTTGTTAATAACTCAGTTTCATCGGAACGTTCATCTAATATGTCACGTATTTTTGCTAATAACTCGCAAATACAAGAGAAGGGTAGCAACAGTAACGCTTGTTCTATATCACAAGCTCTTATACGAACTAAAGTAGCTAAGACAAAATCATTTGGATTTGTCACATTCAACGCTCGCATTAAAGGGTGTAAATCTGGTTTATCCTCGACCTTTACATCATATTGTTTACAAATTTCTAAACATTCCAAAATAGATTCAGCAGCATTTTCTGATCCTACCGTTTTGCGGGAGGCTAATTTTAACCCCGGCAATAGGGGAACTGTATAATCTTCCCCCGTGGCTAATTTTTGATTTTCCATTTCTTCACGTTCTTCTTCCTGTACGTCTTGTAGGACTAAAGGCTCATCTGTTAGTTCAAATAAACGTAAACAACGATCCGAACCACAGGACACCAGAAAACGACCATTATGACTTATGGCTAAACTATAAGCTTCGCCTATGTGACCTGGTAAGGTAATGATTTTGTCGAAAGTATCTGCATCCCATTGTTTTATATTACCATCTTTACCACAAGTGAAAAACATGTGTGTATTTGGTATAAATTGTAAACCCATTACCGAGCCATCGTGGGCAAATAATGATCTATGACAATCACCAAAATCTAAACCCCAAATTTTAACATTACGGTCTGATGAGCCAGTGGCTATTAAAGACGAATCATAAGAAATATCCATACATAGTACCGGCAATTTATGACCATATAAAGAGAGGTAGAATTTTAAAGAATCCAAAAAGAATACTTTGACAGTAGAATCTAAAAGACCCACAGCCAAATATTTCATATCGGGACTGACTTTTACACTTAAAACAGTTTCTTCTAATTGTAATGTGTTTTTATGTAATAAAGATAAAACTTTGGCACGTGTTAATTTGTTAATATTTTCTTCATTATCTACGTCCATAGAATCTTGAGGATTATCGATTAGTTCAAAAGTCCATATTTTCACTGAGTTATCATTACCGCCGGTAATGCAACCCTTTTGATCCGGAAGTAAGGCTATAGACCATAATTCCCCTTCATGTGCCGGTATTTCTTCTATTACATCTCCAGGACCAACATCTATGATCAAAAGTTTACCTGTCTTTAAACCCAGTAAAACGTAACGATCTCCGGGCACAAATTGAGAACATACTACATAATCGGTGGCAACAGTTCGTAAGCATTGCATAGAATCTGTATTCCAAAATTTAAAAGATTCAGCTGAACCGGAACCAATTACCAAAGAATCAGAAGAAAAACAAACACTTCTAACTTCCGATTGATGGCCCTGTCTATACAAAGAATTTAAAAGTTTAACGGTTTCACCGTGATTAATTTTTTTAAAACCCCCCTTCAAGCTATACAATTGCAGCGTGTTATTGGCTAAACTAACCAAAACTCTTAATTCATCCTTAGCTCCCAACAATATGTCAATTGATTTAATTTTTTGTTTTACATTAATACTCTCCAATCTTTTAATTTCATCGGATAAAGATTCTTCTTTAGATAGATTTTGGTTTTCTTCGGCATCTTCAGATTTTTTAGATTTCTTTAAACGTTTTTGTAAACGTTTCTTAGCCTCATCTTTATTACAGATATAGAAATGTTCTATTAAATCATTGGTACCATGGCAGCTTATTATACGTTCCGTAGGATCCGCTACCAAGTTAACACATCTTCCCTTACCAGCTCTTTGTATTACACCACAATTAGTAACCGATATAGGACTAATAGTATTATCATCTTCTATTGATAAACCTTCCACAGCAACTTCCAAATTACTTTCTGTTTGTGAATAATCTCTAGGTTTTAAACGATAAACATTCATTGTAGACTCGCCGCAGCCAGCCACCATCATATCATTAACAAATGCCAAAGCCCATACCGCAGTGCGATTATCCACAATAGTTTTAAAGCAAAATTGTGTTTCCAAATTCCAAAATTTAATCTGTTTATCTTTGGAGCAACTGACAACAATATTTTCCTCTTTAAATTTCTCCATAAAATGGGCATCTGTCACGGGAGCATTGTGGCCTATCAAACGTTGGCGACCAGCTCCTTCCAATACATCTATAACCACTAATTCACAATCTAAACTGCCACATACTAAACGTAAACCTTGTTCATCATAGCGTAAGATTGAAACAGCAGTTTTATGTAAAGCCAAAGAGCAAACAGATACTTGAGGATTAGTCAAATCAAATATCTCCACCACACCATCATTATAGCCCACAGCTATGTGCAAACGATCGGGTGATACCCTCAAGGCAGTTACCTCCTGCTTGCCACGTCTTAGAGTTAAAACGCGTTCGCCCAATCTAAAATAAAGAAAAATTATAAAATTAATTTTTTTTTAAAAATGTTGCTACCCAAAAAAGCATAAAATATCGTTAATTAATTAATCTATCATAAAAATAACGATATAAACAAACAAATATATGTGAAGAAAAAAAACTTTTCGTAAATAAATTTAAAGAATAAATTGTTTAAAAAATAGGTAGAATTGCATAAATTCTACTTAAGTTGACTATATAAGATTGCAAACTATGGATAAAAATAACTACATTTGTAAGTAATCATTTGCAATCCGTGAAAATAAATGGTAATCACTCAAATTTTTCTTCATACAAATCTAAATTATGCACCAGAGAATATTGAAAAACTATTCAAAATTCAAGGATATTAAGGCGTTTCCAACTTTGTATTTGTTTTAGTTTCTCTTATGTATTTGTATTCATATTATAATAAATGCTTTTAAAAAATAATAATAAATTGAAATGGTTTTTATTAGATTTCATTATTAAGATATCGTAAAATATATGATAGCTTTAAAGATATCATATTTCTTTGGAATAACTATAAAAATTTTGGAATTTTGCAAAAATATCGCGCTGCGTCATTTTTTTCGATATTGTAATGATAACGCTATTTTACGGAATAACGATATCATTAGCGAATGTGTATTTTTCTCCACAGTACCTATTATTTATGCATCGTATATCATTATCGGGCAAACATCATCGAAATGATCATGGTACCGAAACGATATCGTTTGGTTTGTTGGGTATATTCATAATGTAAATCAGATTTCAAAATTTGATTTAAGGAATCATGTCTTTAAAGGTATGCATACCATATGTACATATTTTATAAATATAAAACGGTATTCAAATGGATGTAAATAGATGTAAATACATATTTTATTTTTCAAAATAAATTAATTGCATTAGACTTATGTACAATAGTAATAAGTAGCCCTGTTTTCGATTATCCGTGCTTAGTTCGGTCCCAAGCAACCCGGATAATCGAGGTTCAACAGTATTTTGTTATTGTATTTTCGTTCGTCTAAAGCAAAACGTGATTTGGAAACACAACCATAATAAAATGTTTAGGACGCCAGCATTTATTTAAGGGAGTTGCTTATTAACCATTTATATTTGTTTAGCACATAAGGTAATTTTTAATGAACTTCAAATTCAGTAAATTATATTTATTTAATAAATCCAAACTTACCTTAAATCCCATACAATAACATTTTCAGCAGCAGCTGACACCGCAAAGCGACCCACGATATTCTTGTAAATAATAAAATTTACATTACTACGACCACTGGCTATTATATTAAAACTGTCTATAGCTTTATAAGCTAAATATTGCTTAGTTAAACCCATATTTAAAAATAATTTTAATAAAACTGTTAAATTTTAATAAAAATAATTACTAAAATGCACGTGTTATATAGTTAAAACAAAACTAAAGGTTTTCTAATGAAACAAAACAATTTCGTCCGCAAAGTATTTCGAGTAATCACGGAGAAAAAATGAAAACAACTGCACACAAACTACACAGACTAGAAACAGCAATTTTAAACAAAATGACGACTAAAAAACTAGTAAAATGAAATGTCAAAAATATAATAATATACAGAAAGGGAAAGATATACAAAAAATATCTACCATACACTTTATAGGGAGTTTATTTTTCTATCTCATTCTAGAAATCACTACAATGGTGGCTGAATGTCAAATATGAATGGTCACTTTAGTTCTCTTTATACAGTGCTCTTTTTAGTTCAACTCTTATTTGGGTCCTAATAGTTCAACTGTTTTTTTAATTAAAATGATTTACAAGACAAGAAAGAACTGCACTATATAAATAAACACAACAAATTTCTAGCTGTCTTAAAAGTTTAATGCAATAGTATAATTTAACTTTTTTAAGAAGTTCTTAAAAGCATTTGTCTTGCTTTGCAGTATGTACTTGCATTTAGCCTTTTGGTCACTGTCATCAGTAAAAATTATGGCTTTTTAATTGATTTCTTTTATAAATATTTAGAAATGTTTGTATTTTAAGGAAAAGAGAGAAGAAATGAAAAACGTTTTAATTACAGATAAAGCAGGATGTCAAAAAATCTAGTTGGATTTGAACTGGAAACTTTTAAAAAACAGCTGATTACGATAATAAAAATAAATAACAAAAAGAACGAAAGACCTAAAAGTGCTGAAGATTGCAAACTAGCTAGCTTACTTAATATATAGTTCAATTGAACTAGTTCGTTCACGAACGACACAACTCTACAAAATAAACATACGGTATGTGAAAAATGAAAACAAGTGTCAAAAAATAAAAGAGATACCACATTTTGTATATGCAGAAAATAAAATCAATTTGGTAACTGGATAATGCTGCCACCTTTATTTCATGCGCAAGCTCTTAAAATGCTGCATACTTTAAGGCTAATGAAAAATAAAACAGATTAAACCAGCATCCCTTAGGAAAAAAAAGGAAAATTTTAAATAATAAAATTAATTTCAAAACTTGTTTATAACAATCTACAACTCATAAAACCTTTACTATGGCTGAGTATCAAAATATTCCAGGAACTGGTGGTAAATAAAATTTTGGTTTAACATATTACTGTATGTATTACATTTTCTATTTATAATTTATTTTCGTGTTTTTCGCAACTCCTTTTTTCGAGACGATTTAAACAATGAATCTGTAGAAGTTTTACGTGAACGTTTAAATACCATGAAGCGTTTAATGGCCGATCGTACTGCCCAACAACAACAAAATCCCGCTAGTACCCAGGAAATATGGTCCACTCGCCGTTATACCTCTTCCGGCATTATTGATGGCAATTTCCTAAGCATGGCATTTGGTGGTGCCTTGATAATGATTATTTCGGTTACCGTATATGCTTTTTATAATTTATATCTTGCATTATTAAAGAAATTCCCTTCCAGACATGAGGAGTTATAAATTAAAAAATATAGTTCTAAGTTAAAATAAAAAATGCATAATACAAATTAATAAAAATTATTGTAGAATTAAAATTCTAATTACACAGTTTATACATTTAGGTTCAGTTTGTAGAATTAAACTGATAACATTAAACTAGATTTCGAGCGTAAATGTAAATGCAGTTTTCGAAATAGTTGGTATTTTTTATTGGCATTACTTGTATTCAATGTAAATGCCAAAAAATTTATTACAATTCAATGTTAAATTGAAATCACATCAATGCCTAATATAACCAGTTGTATTTAAGTACTAACCTTTAAATCAACGGTGGGCAAATGCGGCCCTTGGTCGATTTTAGTGTGGTCCCCGTAGAAATTTGACGTTGGTCTTTAGCCATACGTAACGCGATGGATCAGCTGATTCAATCTAAATGAATGAGTTAAAACGAGACAACCAAAGGGAGATATGTCACGTATCTAACTTTAAAGCTAGATAGATATTTACCTTGAATATAGATGAAAAATATATTTTTGAAAAGATTATAAAGCAGCTTATAATCGTATTGTTGATTTCTTCCATTACATTTGTAATAAACTAAAATATAAATTTTAATATAAATTCGTTGCACTAGCAACGAATGCTGTGGGCATCGAACCAACGACCTCAGCACTGATAAGCTAGCACACTACCAACTAGCCTACCGGGGCGCTCAATATTAATTTTTTAAATATTTTTTGTGGCTTCATTCGACTCTCATAGTACAACAAGCAAAACTTTTTAATAAAAAAATGGGTTTTAATTAGATATGCCAGAAATTGTGTATTCGTTCGTTCGATAGTGTATTATTCCAAATACCGAATGTTCGGCATTCGGCCGAATAAAATAGAACAAACTTCGTTTTCCTAACCTTTTTAATAAAAAGATTACACTTTGATTAATGCTTTCTCTAAATCCATTTATTATTTCAAACAAAAGTTATGCTTCTTTTTCTTTTATTTTTTTTAACAGCTGAATAAATAACAAATGAAAGATGTTGCCAATGTAAACACTTGTTTTACATTTTTAACATCTTCCATTCGTTTCCCAAAGATGTTGTTCAGTGTAAAAAGCCTATTAGGCAACAAATAAACATTTTTCGACTATAACGCTTCATGTTTGGTTTTTTAATTTTATAGTTCATTTTTACCAAACTAAAAATATAATTTTCAATATAAGTCTTTAACAAATTCTGTTTCTGTCTTTGAATCTTATTGTTGAAAACAAAAGAATTTTGACGTGTAAATAAATAAAAAAAAAATAGTATTTGAAAATTATAAATTTTGCTAGATAGAATGAATTAGTTAATATTTATTTACAATAATGAAGGTATTCTATGATTTTTTTTTATATACAACAGTATAAAAATAATTTCAACCGTTCGATAATATTTTCAAAATATATTAAACAAACAACTTATTATTTCTTATAAATGTAATTAAGCAGTTTTAGGGAAATTTCAAAATATATTTTAAAATAAGTTTGTAACACTGATATAGAAGAAGATATAAATTCTTCTTTGAGCGAAGACTCAACTTCCGATGATAGTTGGTTAGAAGTGTAGCTTTTTTTATCTGTTTCAAGTTATTTATTTTGAAATTCAAGTTTGATTTTTATAAAAGTCAGAATTAAATTAAAACTTATTTTCTTAAATATACTATTTAGTTATTTGTAATTATTACGTTAAAAATATTTCATTTTTTTTAAATATTTTTAGGGATTATAAGACTTGTGATACACAGAAAAAAGTATCACAAAATTTTAAGTAATTAAAAATATTTGTTAAAATTCAAATTCGATTTCTAAAAATTTTTTGTTTGAAATATTTGTATATTGTTATTTTTCATATAAAAATACTTTGAAAATAAAAATTGTATTCATTATCTTATCATTTATTTTAACGAAAAATTTGAATAATTCAAAAAATAGTATCTTCGTTATATATCTTCGTAGTTCATTATGTTTTGTCGCTTCCTTATCTGAGATTCTGATATTCTTTATTTTACTCATATATTTAAAATTTACGGAATGTGAATAACACAAAGTTTTTCATAATAAATATGATGTCATCAACCAATATGCGATTACAGAATATGATTATGATTGTTAGTTTTTAAACTGCACTTAAAGAAATGAACATGGTTTTTCTGTTCAATTTATTTTGACCGACACTGTATATCCTTAGCTTCTTTGAATTTGCTATTTTTGTTTTTATGTTCAAAAGGAAAACATATGTATTATTTTAAAAAATTGTTGCAAGTGTGTTGTGACTTTATAACTCACGAACGGTCCAACCGAATTCGATTAAATTTTTAGGGTTTGTTCGTATGGTCGTGTAGATGGTTTGCACGAAATAGCGTTATGACTTTTCATGTCAACATTTGATTTTGTCCATATAAAAAAAAAACAACAACAAATACGTAGGCGCCCATGTGCGTGTGCGGTATGTATACTGTGTGCTGACTTCATACACACGGTAAATACACGTTGTAGCGCATACACGCATAAACATTGACAGCTGTCAGTGAGTGATCATTTTAAGGTTCTTTTTCATCGAACTCGCGGATCGAGAAACCAATGAACCAATGAATTTGGTTCAATGTTAACGACGGGATCCGCTAGTATGTAATAAAATCCTGCACAAGAAAAACCAACAAAACACTTTTCTAGTCTGATTAAAAGTTAAAAGTACAAACAGAATACACTTTAGTTTTCTTTTGTGCAGAATGAAATTAATTTTAATTCTTTTAATGTTTATTTCAAATCGCTTTTAGTTAATACCACAAACTTTAAAAAAGTGGTTTTAAAGCATGTCAAAAACACATCTTAAATATGTGATGTATTTGAATGCATTCACACTAAGTTATTTTTCCATTTATCTTTAAAAACTAATGAGTTTACTTTCCATATAAAAAAGAACGTCGAAGCATTAATGTTATAAAAATAAAACCACCCATTTTTAAATTAGCAGGTGTTGTACGGACTTTACCAGCATCCATTAGCAAGATATTAATTTATTCTTCAAATTGTATTCTTGATACAATTTGCATTAAGTGTGTTTGCGAACTCAAAAATTTGTAGAAATTTGTAAAAGTTTTTACTTAAAGGATATTTGCTTACACAAATACTCAGTAAGGAAAAAGCAAGTATAGAGAGTAAAGTGACAGTTCGATGCAAGAGAACTTACTGGATAAATTTTTTCCTGTAAGAATTTGTAAGAAAAAAAACAGCTAATTAAAAAAAAAATATCATTGAAAACCAAAGAATTTGTCCAAACACATAAAATATTTATTTTATAAAAGTAAAAAAAAAAAATCGATGGCAAATAACTATTTACATTTATAAATGTATTTTTTATTATTAAGAAGAAAAAGTCCTTTATAGTAAATTTTTGATTTAATTTAAATTTTTTTCACAAATGCAAAATAGCTGATTTATTGATAGCAAGTGATGATTTGACAGTTTTACCATTTTACCCGAACAAAAAGAACGGATAAGTTCTGGTAAAAAGAGAAACAAAATTACTCTCCCATGAAAGCTCTCATTAACCGAATTTTTGTTACAATAAACGCTTTTTTATAAGATTGGGTTCTCGCGGTAACGAACACACCTTTCGCTTTTGTTTGCTTTTTTAACTATCTTACTAATTCTTACAAATTTTTCCTTTGCGTACTTTTTTTTTGTATATTTTTATTTTTGGAAGTAAATTTTGTCTTACTTTCTGTAATTTTGTTACCGAGTAATTTGTAATAAACTTTACTGGAAAAGTATAAAACGAACCTATTGATGACTAAAAAAAAACTAGAATATAGAAATTTGCAAGTGTCATATGGACTTAGATGTTAAAGGAAAAACTAAAACAAATCTTCGTTACTTTGCTTTCCTTTTTATAATTTTTGTAATACAGAAACCAGGACTTTGTTTACTTATTCCTCTTCACATTAACTTTTGTTGACCAAATTCCTTTTTTAATTTTTTCTTACACAAATTGTTTTTAAAAATTTATTTGCGATTTTAAAATTTGCCTTTTCGCCTACAACCCCTAAGAAGATAAATCCGGCTTATGCTTTTTCATACAAATGAGAGACATTATCCCCCTGTGTTTATAAGACTGAAGGAAATAATTCCTGCGGAGAAATTGTATGCATTTTATTTTTGTTACAATAACACACAATTCCTCTGGCGAAATTATACCGTTCGTTTTATAAAAACTGTGAGTAAACTATTTTATGTAAAATTTTTATTAAGCTTTTTTAAGCAATTTGTGTATAAATATTGAAAAATGTTCACAATTTATAATAAGACAATTTCCAGATAATTTTATGACAAAAAAATTAGTTTAACAAAACATTAACATTTACAGTAATTAATAAACTTAAAGCTTAAATGGGCACTCATCAATCAATCATCAAAAGCTACTTTTTCACAATTGTTTTAAACTTAGTTTAATTAAAAATGAAAGAAAAACTCTTCACAAATTTATATACATTTTACAAATAAAAAGAAAGGAAGGGAACGTAAAGGGCTATACACACATTTAACATCTCTGTCTATGGATAACTATTATTTCTCGGTATTAAGATAATTTACAAAAATTTGACAATTTATATCCCCAATACTGGGATTTAGTAAATAGGGATTAGTCGACGTGTACGTCTACCTTAAATGTAAACATTTTACAATTTCAATTGTGACTTAATTAAATAATACAGTTTGATAATAAAGTAAGTGATTATAAAAAATAGAGGCTAATACGATTTGAAATCATTGTTGGGTGAAAAAAGTTTTTCTTTTTCTATTTTTTTTCGTAGCCAAAATTATAATCAGTACTTAGGATAAGCAGGATTTTTGACAAAAATTTTACTTAAGTAGGCAATTATTTATGAAAATTTCTCACATAAGTAAAATTTTAAGCCAAATATCTTACTATGTGCTGACTAAATTAGTGGTCTTAATTTTTTTGTTGTTTAGAAAAAATTCGTAATATTTTATATATATATATTTTTTTTTTTTAATTATTCACTACTAGGGGACAATGAAATTTTTATACTATTAATATTCAGGAATTGTTCAAGTTAATGTAGGTATAAATTAGTTTAAAACTTAAGGCATAGGTATATTGGAGGGCACATGTTCAAGAAAATTAGCTGGAAATTGTCCTCGACGACCATTAACTTCACCATACAACCAGTCTTCATTGATTCGATAAAAAATGGTTACCAAATCATTTTCCTGCAAAAAAGAATATAAATAATAAATTAGTATGGATTAGCCTTATTTTTTCTTGTTAAGAATTATCTACCTTTAATTCCAAATCACCCTCTACTTCCGCTGGAAAATTGTATAAAGATTTTATTTTCAAATCATTGCTGTTTGTTGTTGTTTGATATGTATTATAGGTAGGTGTTGTGGAAGCGGACGATGATTGAGTTTCTGTTGCGGTTGTTGTTGTTGCTGTTGCTGACGTTTCTGTATTGTTAGAAAGTGGCACTTTGATTTCAATATAATTAATGGGAAATATACCCTCACAGCCAGAACGTGTACGTCCTCTAAACCATTCAGCACTTACTTGCTCAATCAAATAGATTTTTTCATTTTCCTAAAAGAAAAAAAAAAATTAAATATATTTAAAACAAATGTGTAATTGCAATTAAGAAAGGCAAGTGTGGCGCTTAGGGCCACATGCGGCCCTTCGTCGATTTTAATGCGGCCTCGTAGAAATTTGAATTTCGTCTGTTAAGATTTTATCACAATTTTTTTTTCGTAAAATTTTTCAAAATATTTTCTTCTAAAACTTTTAGATTGAAATTTTTTCTTCACAATATTACGGCTGTTTGTTTAATTGCTATTTTTTACTATTTTTACTTGTTTTTTTTTCTTTCTCTTAAATTCGTTTTTGACTTGAAATTTAAAACTTTTTAATGCAGATGTTTTTTAATTTTGGCAATTTTTTTGTTTTTTCTAAGTTTACTCTTTTTTACTATAAATGTAAACAATGGAATAATACAATAGCACTCAATTAAAAAAAATTATAATTATGTGAAAAACTTTACATTGTAATTAATCAAACAGCACTTAATACTGCCCAAAATTTCTAACCAACTTCGCATCGATAATCATTGTGTAAATCAACAATTTTTCAAACAAAAACATTCTCATGACGTTAAATTTAATTTTTATTGGGATATGTTTCTCTGTTGCCAGATCTTACCAAAAAAACTATGGTTAAATCTAAAATTTTTAAAAACTTTTTACAATAAATTTCTAAATATTTCAAGCATAAAAGAAAATTTTTTCTCAAAATTTTGCGAAAAATTGTTAATTGTTAGTTCCGTTCGTTTACTCAATAATTTGTACAAATTTGTACTCGACTCCGTTCTTGTACACAAATACAAATTAAAAAAGGGAGAATAAAGTGACAGTTTGATGTTTAGAGTTCTTCTTCTTTCTGCAAATTTTTACTGGACAAATTATTTTGCCAGCAAGAATTTACAAGCAGAAAAAACATATGATTGAAAAAATGTGTTTAAATTTCTGTAAATACAAAAAAAAAAAATGTTTGACAACTTCGTTGTTTTATGCAAATGCGAAGCAACAAATATTGTTTAATGCATTTTAAAAAAGATAAGAAACCCTTCTAAAATGTTTCTGCTTAAGATTTTACAACAATAATACTTTTTTATTGGCCAGTTTTATTTTTGCATTTGGTTTTAGAATCAGCGGGTGCCGGCGGGAACCCAATCTTACCAGAAAGCGTTTCTTGTAACAAAAATTTGGTAAATGAGAGCGTTCGTGAGAGAGTAATTGTGTTTCTCATTTTACCAGAACTTACCCGTACTTTTTGTTTTGGTAACATGGTAAAATTTTTAAATCATCAGCTGTTGCTAATAAATTATTTTTGAAAAATAATTAAACTTAAATAAAAATTTACTATAAAGAACTTTTCCTTCTTAATAATAAAGTATACATTTGAAAATGTAAATAGATATTTGCCATTTCAAATATATTTATTTTTAAAGCTGTTTTTTAATATGAATAAATTTGACGTTTATTTCTAGGTATGAAACGTGGTTTTGTGCGTTCGCAGTTTTGTGAGAGAATTTTTGCTTACTGTCATTTTACCAGACTTTACCCAAAATTACCTCGTACAGACCTATTGCAAATTTTTCGTTCGCGTACTTTTTTAAAAAATTTTCATTTTGAGAGTAAATTGGTAAGTTTGTTACTGAGTAATTCTTACTGGACTTGACTGAGAAAAGTAAATGAATGGACTTAATAATAGTTTAACAATATTGCCAAAGCAATAAATAAATGTATATGAAACGCTTAAAAACAAGAAGACCGTAAAAATAGCTATATTTTCCGCTAAAGCATAGTAAGCTGTTATACTACATATGTATATGTGACTTGCTCCACAAAAATGGACCTCTGCGCCGAAAAGAAGTTATTGAGAAAAACGCGTTTAAAAAAAGCGCTTCGTTTTTCCGTGTTTTGCTCATGGTTATGCAACTCTTCCTTCAACCTGATCATCTGGCGATGTATTTCGACTCTCTGGTACTTTGTACGATGTTCACTATGCAGTGTTGCCTCTATGAAAAATATTTCTAATAGTTAAAATTTTGTTTTCAAAATTGCTAGAGATGTTTTATTCCTTATCAAATTATCAATGTTTTGGATTTAAGCCGATAGAATTGAATCTATTATTTATTATTATTTAATTAATTTCAGGTTAAAATAAATCTTAATTAACGTAAGAAAATGTGTCTGGAAGACGAATTGGAAGAATGTTTACCTATAGTCAGTGATGAGTCGGATGCATTTTCATCGCCAGAAGTTTCAGAAGCGCTGCAATTATCTCTTTAAGATATTGAGGAAGAGCAAACTTTATCGCAGTTTTTAGAAAAACCTTGATGTACGAATGCATGCAATACTGTAATTCCAGAAGAACGAATTGTTTTTGCAAGAAATAACTTTTTGGAATTACAGAAAGATAAACAAGATTTAGTTATTCTAAGCCAAATTCAGTCTGGTAAAGGGCATGACGATTTCAATGACGCCTTTAAAGATATATTGTCGAAAATCAAGTATGGACGTAAGTCAACTCAAGACAGCTCAAAAGGTCACGTACATTTTACTTTAATCAGTTGCCCATCTGCCGCAAAATGTTTCTATTTCTACACGTTTTTGGACTGAAGAGGTGTAAGAGTTTACTCGCACATTTCGATCGCCATGGTGTTGTGATGCGAATTCACGCATCGAAGAACAAACCCTGCACTAATCTGGCCGCACTGCACCCGGAAGAAATCACTAAAGTAGTAGATTTTATTAAAAGTACGGCAGATCAATTAGCGATTCCATTACCCGAACGTATGCCTCGTTTCGTTTGAAAATAACAAAAAAAAAAAACTGGAAGAACTTCCTAAAAAAAAATCAGACAAAGGTGAAAAGCAGCAAAATACAGAAGAACCACCAAAAAAGCGTGTTAGGAGTAAAAAAGAGTAAAATTTTGATATTTTTGTAATTTTGTACCTTTGATATTGAACTTTTTTTAAATTTCAAATATTATATACATATATTATCTGTTTATATCACATTTTTCAATTTTTTCATTAATTACGTTCATCTTTACAGGTGATTTGTAAAAAAAACTAAAAGACATAGAAACTTGCGGTTTGCGGTTTATAAGAATCACTCAAAAAGTAAAAAAGAAATTTTTCGGCGCAGAGGTCCCTTTTCGTGGAGCAGGTCACATATGGGCATTTCCAGGATCGCGAACGGGACATTCGTACGCACTCAACTTGAAAAAAAAATATGAAAACTCAAATTTTTTTTTAACTTTTTATAAATATTTAATATCATTTTAGTAGAACAATTTTTGAGAACAAAAAGAAAATTATAAAATATGAACGTTCTCCAAATATTTTGGATAAACTTGCGATCGCGAACGGGACAAAAAATGTAAGTCATTTTTTTCGGTGTGTGGTTTTGTTTAAAACTCTGCGAATTTCGTCAGTTTATTAAATGGAGATTATTTTTTAACTAAAGCAGAGATATAAAGATTTTATTTAGCATTTTGTTTTTTTTTTTATTATCCTTATTATTATTTTTTTTAAATATTTTTTTTAGAATCGCGAACGGGACATCGCGAACGGGACAATGATTCCAAAGACATTTTTTAGGTTTTTTTTAGGATCAAAATGTTTTAGGTTTGGTTTTTTTAAATGATCTCGGTTATTTTGTTTTGAATTGTAAATATCAAACTATTCCGATCAACGTTCACGGAGAACTAAACACAAATGCTTATTTTCGGTCGCGAACGGGATAGAAGAATGTAGTACAAAGAATCTTTGAATTATACCGTTATTCGGAGTTTGCTTGATCTCTACTGTGGTGTTTTTAAATATTTATTGTTGGTATATTTAGTCTATAAGAAGAGTGCAATCGACATGATATGTAACACTTAGAAATAACTCAAGGAAAAATGTCAATTAAAAACGCTAAAACCAAAAAAAGCAAAGCTGCTCCTTGCAGACCACTTTTCTTAAATTACAAATGGTAATATGTATTTAATTAGGTATATTCTTAAAATCCAATGCATTAACCAACTAAATTTTCTCAGAAAAGTCTTTTTTCTTCAACTTTAATATTTTGGTAGCGGTTGACCTTTCTGTGGAAATACCCATATGTAATTAAATAATTTTTCACAATAAATTTGAGTGAAAATATACTACAATTTATTTCCATGCAAATTTATTTTTCTAGTTAAAAGTGAGATTTTTTGTGTCTCTTTTTTACTAAATAAAACAAATATTGCTCAATTGAAGTTACGATTTGAGGTCATTACAGATTTATAAATATTTTATGACGGGAAGAATAATTTACTTTGCCTTATTTCTAAGCTCTATTAACACAATTTCCATTAGCTTCTAACTGGAAATTGAACTGACACATTTGTTGTTATTTCCCATGTAAAATTTAAATTTATTTGTAGGTTAAATTTAAATCGGGCGTAAATCATATTTTATAATGCCAAAAAAGACATTTGGTAGGTTTTTTTCTTTTTCAAACTTTTTCTTAAATTTTGCAATCAAAGTCGGATCAAATTGGCTTAATAAACATTTTTGTTAGCAAGATTTGTCCTTATTGCAAATACTGAATAAAGACCAAGTAAAATGTTTTTAAAAATCTCTACAAAAGTGTTTAAAAATCGCTGGATTTGACGAGAAAATAGTTTTATTAAAAATTTCTAGTTATTACAGGGTAATAACATTCTTTGCTGATCCTTCACACATAAATATAGTATATCGTAGTGCCAACCGAATTGTGAAGTATATTTTGGATGCTCTAACAAATAAATGATGTTAGTACAACCATATTAAAATGTGATTCCAGATAATTTAGAGTGTTGCAACTAAAACTTCAGTTGTATTAACCGAATTTTTTTTTGGCAAAATGAACCGAATTTCAATTGGAAAGTGCAAAAAATTTAAAAAGGTAAGTCTGCTTTTATTTGTCCTTCAGTGTTATCTAGAACGAATTTGACAGTTTTTCAATGTCACACAAATACTGCTAACTTATCAAAGCGTATCTTTACCAAATTCTACATAAGCAAGTTTCAGCTTTACGACACCAAAAACCATAGTTTTTGGGATGTATACTAGCTTTATTTTTTATATTTATTTCATTTATAAAGTATAAATTTGACAACGGAAACAGTTGTGGACAATTATTTGTTTAAGTGATGCCATATTAGCAAGAAAATATCAAATGCTACCACATTTTGGGACAATTTCAATTGAAATTAAATAATTTGTTCACATCACGTAATTTGGCATTCCTCAAAGTAGAACTGAAAATTAGTTTTCTCAGTTAAACTTAGTTTAATTTTGTTTAGCGATTAACTAAATTGCTCATTAAACAAACTTAAGCTGGCATCCCAAACACCAGCTCCAATGTCTAGTTTTTTAGTGCAGATGAGCTTTGTTTATTAGTTCACATGTGGTTTATTTAGTTTTGAATTTGAGTTTAACCTAGCCTGCTTGGACAGTTAAACTTAAATATAAATTTGACAACAAAAAACAGCTGTTGTACAATAATTTGTTTAAGTGATGCCATATTAGCAAAAAAATATCAAATGCTACCACATATTTGGGACAATTTCAATAGAAATTAAATAATTTGTCCATAACAATATGGCAACAAAAAGTCAGTATGCTCAGTTTAAGAGATTAACTAAACAGGCAGTAAGACTGGCATCCCAAAAACTAACTCTAATGATACTGAAATGAAAATCTAATTTCCCATTCCTGCTAATTTCCCATTTCTGCAATATTTATGTCTTCACACTTATTCTTATTTCAGATGAATTTTAAATTTTAAAATATTGGTTTTTCGAACAGCAGATATTAAGGTTGGTTTTGTAGCGAAAACCGAAAATTCTTATATCCTATACTGATGGCTCTTATCGAATATCTTCAATTTTATTTTCTATTATTTACTTATAAATACAATTCATCATGTTTCTATACATTTGACAAATTATAAAGAATATGATTAAATGATCTTTAATCGAACTTAATATAATTCACTTAAAAATAAAATTTTCAAATTTTTTTATGCGAATAAAAATCTACTCTTCAGAAATCTACATACAATTTTTCACCAAATGTTTCTGTTAACTTTGACAGAATGTACTGTTATTTCCCTTCATCTCAATTTAACTAAACTTTTATAAACAAATCCGTTTTTTTACTGTTTTTATCTAATACTGAACAAAATTGTTTGCTGATTAAATTATCATTCTCAATTAACTAAAATTTTACTTAATTATAACTTAAATTTTGTATATTTAACAGCTTTAGTTTTGCTGTTCTTTATTACTAATATTTAATTGCTGATTCCGCAGTTTGTTTGCAGGTTTTAACTAATTTTTAGTAGCATTTTCTGTTATTTGTATAGATCGATTTTTATAAGGGTATTATAAGAAATTTTAACTTATTCGATTTTAAAAATTCGGACTAAAATTACGATAAACCATTTCCATTTTTTTTAATAAACTTACCCTAAAACATAGATCTCCGTCCTCAGTGCTAACAAAATCGTATAAAGCTATGCCATAAGGCTGTTCCACAGCTGCGCTATTATGTTCTTCGAATTTAGAATCTAATTGCAAAGCATCTACTTTTCCGTTTATAACATCTAAAATTGTATAAGAAGTAGAAGAATGTTGAGTAGAACCAGTTGAGGATAATGCTGGTGGAGGTGGCGGAGCACATTGAGGCATGGGTGGTGAAGGTGGTGTTATTAAACTATTTGAATACAATGATGACGATATGTTTGTGGCAAATGTAGGTTTTGCTAAGAGAGGTGGTTTTGGAGCTTTAGGTTTTTGTGAGATTTTCGATTTAATAATTGTGGGCATATTAAGCGTTGGAGCTGGTGGTAATAAACTTTTGCCATTACATAAAGGATTATCACTGTTGTTTTGTATACGTGTATTTATTGTGCTGAGATTCCTAACGGGTGCAGTACCAATGACACTGCCGTAACGAGGTTGTGTAGTTGTTGATGTTATCGTTGTATTTTCGTGTGCTCCAAAAGCATCTAAAGTCTCCCAAGGATCTAAAGGACTTGTAGTGGCTGGTCTAGAACGTCCTGCCGATGCGGAAAAATCATCTTCAAAGCCACTTTCTGGCTGTGAAACACTACCGTTATTGGGTGAACTAAAATTGGAATCTGAACTAAAACTATCCACACTTAAGCAATCACTATTTGATTTCTGTGTAAATGTTGGTGAACTTGGAGGAGAATCAAAACTTATTAGTTGGGCATCAGTTTGATGCGTTGATTGTAGTGAAGACGAAGATGTAGAATTAAAACTGGGTGCCGTATTCCAAGCACTATTCCAATCTGTATTTGAATTCAATGAAGTAGTAGAGAAACCATTTGTATGAGTTGTGGCTGTAGAAGATTTTGTTGTTATAGCACCATATGTGGCGGAACCATAAATACGTGATGCTGCATTGGGTGTTGGTGCTCTAGAGGATTTTTTCTTAAGATGGAAAATATTTTGTAAAATATTAGTGGATTGTTGTAGTGGTGGTGGTGTGGGCGCAGCACTTTTTTTTGGTAACACTTTAGGTGGTGGTGGTCTGGGCGGTGGTTGTTTTTTATAATTGCCATTCGTTTTTGTTGCCACAACTCCATCTGCACCTGCCCCAATATTACCCGTTAAAATATCAAATGGTGAATCATCCCAATTTGTAGCAGGTGCATAACGTGCTTGTGGAAACTTTCGCGTGATAGAACCACTATTAGATACACCATTATGTGCCAATGTCACTGGTTGTTTTGGTGGTGGTGGCAATTTAATGGTTAAGTTTGATACTGTAACATTTTGATGATTGTTGCGTTGTAATTGTTGCTGTTGTTGTAATTGTAGACGCAATTGTTCTAGACTAGCATTAGCATTTGCCGCTGCATTTTGTGCTCGTGATCCTGGTGGCGCCGGAGCTGGACGTGTTGGTAAGGTCATACTTTATGATAAGACAGTATGAAGTCTTTTTATTATTGAATACTAAAACGGGAATGAAAAACAAAACACAAAGACAAATTAAAAACAATTCAAGTTTAGTAAACTAATTAACAAAACATTGTTATGTATTTAACATAATAAAGCTAATTAAAATGAAATTTTTATTTGACATCTAATCTAAGCTTTGGGCGGAAAAGTTAACGTTTCTCCGCTTTCCCTCCATTGCTTCATAATTAAAAAAAAAAAAAAAAAACACGTGCCCTTAGCTTTTCCTCTTCTAAAATATATTAAATGAAAATATTAACTGAAAAATGTGTGCACTGCGAGTTCATATGCATACAACCCATAAAAAATTTCGCTGATAATTAAGTTGAAGTTAAGTTAAATTCCGGCACTTTTTTCAAGTTTTAAGGTTTAACAAACACATATTTGACTGCTATATATAAAAAAAATAGCTTTGATATTTTTGTAAAAAAACTGCATTATGAGCTGTGTTTATGCGACAAGCTATCAATGTTGGCTTCTGTCATTTCATTACAAATTTGACATAAGTAACGTTAAGCGTTAACACTTAACGTTGGCTTATGCCAAATTTATATGGAAATGGCAAAAGCCAACTTTTATAGCTTGCCGCAAATCCGATGTGCAATGGCAAAGTTAGTAGTTTCTACACCCAGAAAACAGTAACAGTTGTGGCCACCGAATTTGTTGTCAATCGAATTCTGGCGGTTACGACAACTATCTTCATATTAAATTTTATTTTTAGTTGTGAAAGCCAATATTCAGTTGCAAAATTAAATATTTATATTTCACAGAAATATTATTACGTTCCACAAAATTTTATTTAAAAAAAATCATTTTTAATTTTTTCCGGTATCGAACCTGGCAATCAGATTCATAGTTCACACTCTTGCTTACTGCACCACAACTTATTTCAATTTTCTTTGATATATTTGCCATTTAAACATTTGAATGTTTTATTTTAATTAAAAAAATATATTTTTTAAATCTTTGCCTTTTCCGGGATTTGAACTCGGAAATTCTGAGAACTGAGCTACCTCTCTACCTACTACACCACAAACACTTATGCATTTTTATGGCTTATTTTGAATTTAAACAATTTGTTAGGAAAATAAATGTTAGTATAAAATTTGTTTATCAATACCAATAATTAGTGACGTCTATTATGAATACAATCCACAATTCGGTTGCTTCTACTGAAACCCTAATTAAATGATGTATTTGATCAGAGTAACCGTACTTGTAAAGGGTGTCCCAAGAAGAACGCAATTTTTAAATTTTAAATAAAACACAGATATTTAAAAAAAAATCGTGAAACTTTATTATATCGTAAAGTAGACAGAATGAGGTTATGTATGGAACAATATATCGTGCAGATGGCCGCCGCGGCTTTGCTGGCATGCACGCGATCTTTTAATGAAATTTTCAATGACCGTTTTGCATGAATGCTGCGGTATTTCATTAATGCAGCGTCCAATTTCCTCTTTTAAGGCTTGAGTCGTCGTCGGCTTATTCGCGTAAACCATCGACGGCCAATTCTGATCTCCAAAACGCGAAATAACACGACCGGGAAATGACTGATGCAGCAATTGAAGTGTTTCTCTGGCTGTATGACATGTGGCGCCGTCTTGTTGGAACCACATGCCCTCCACATTCATTTCTTCAATTCTAGGCAAGAAAAAACTGGTTATCATTTCACGATACCGAACACCATTGACTGTTTGCGCTTGGCCTGCCTCATTTTCATAAAAAAAAGGTCCAATGATTCCTCCAGCCCAAAAACCACACCACACAGTGACACGTGGAGGATGCATTTGCTTCTCGTAAATCACTTGAGGATTTTCCTCACCCCAAATGCGACAATTCTGCCTATTGACGAAGCCATCAAGATGAAAATGGGCCTCGTCACTGAAGATGATTTTATCGGCAAAATCAGCATTTTCATGTTGTCTCTCCAATACCCAATTAACGAACTCCCTTCGCTGTCCATGGTCAGCTGGCTTCAGTTTCTGAGTCAATTGAACTTTGTATGCATGAAGATGCAAATCTTTCGTCAAAATTCGCTGCAAAGTGGATTTGGAGACACCAATTTGCTGAGCTCGGTGTCGAATTGAGGTGGATGGAGTTTGAGCGACATCATTACGTACAGCTGCGACATTTTCGGTCGATCGACCTGGTCGATGGCGCGTTGTTGTCTTTACATCACTAACAGACCCAGTTTCGGCAAATTTATCCATTAATCTCTTTACAGTTGACTCTTTTGGAGCATTATTGTGACCCCAAGTTGATCGCAATTTGCGAACTGTAGCCGCAAAACTTTCACCATTTTGGTAAAACAATTTCACAATGAGAATGCGTTGTTCATTCGTGTAGCGCTCCATTTTTACTAACCTCGTACCTTCTACTAGCAAACAATAACAATTGTTCAAATGTCAAACAATGACACTTCGAATGTTGCCAGATTTAAAAATTGCGTTCTTCTTGGGACACCCTTTAGTTACCACTTTTGAATATCGACAATTTTTTAATAAATTTGATAGATTGTACCAAATTACAAATATATTCGCTAAATAAATGGTTGCTTTCACCACAGACAAATACTAAACGAGTTTTCTTTTTTTCTTTTAAATAGGATTGATTTTTGTTTTTTTTCCCCCTTTTTTATTTCCCAATATAACATTTTTGCTTTATTAATGGATTTCAGGTTATTCCAAATAAAATTAAATCCTCACAAATTAATGTTAACGGTTTTGATGGAATTGCAACCAATTTTTTCTCTGGGTGTACCAAATATTGCTGATTGTTTTATAAGAAACATTCTGAATTATATAACATTTTTAGTTGGTCATATCGCTAAAATTCATTAAGGCCTAGTTTCTGGGATGCATAATAGCTTTATTTATTAGTTAAGCAAATGTAAAACCTTTAATATTCCTGATGTGGTTTTAGTTTTTTATTTAAGTTGAACCGAGCCTGGTTGGCCAGTTAAACTAAAGTATAAATTTGAAAACAGAAAACTGCTGTTGGACAATAATTTGTTTAAGTGATGGCATATTATCTAGTAAATATCAAATGCTACCGTCTTTTTAAAGACTTTTTTTACTGTGATGTAGTACAGTCATCAATTTGCAAAGATGTTAACATCTTCCCATAAGAATTATACAGGCCAAAAATTCTACATCTTTCTACATCTACAAAAGATGATCCTTACTCATTTTGTTCCATCTTACATCTTTCGTTATTTTAAGTGTCATCACTAAAAAGATGACGATTTTCGATTTTCTTTGTGCCATCACTAGCAAACTGACATTGCAGAAAATAAACAAAAAGAAATTATTCAACAAAGGAAAATGTAAGAATTTCATTCTTATGTCTACCAATAATTCTTCTTTATCATCATCTTCTTCTAGAATGACCTTTAATATTTCAATGTACTGCATTTAAATTCGGGTTTGTTTTTGCAAAGCAACAACTACTCCAATGATTAATGCTTTCTCTTAATCCATTTTTTATTTTTAACAAAAAATATGCGTCTTTCTTTTATTTTTTTGACAGCTGAATAAATGACAGATGAAAGATGTTGCCAATGTAAATACATGTTTCACTTTTTCAACATCTTCCACGCGTTTCACAAAGATGTTGTTCAGTGTAAAAAGCCTACTAGGACAATCCCAAATAGAATAAAATAATTTGGTCACAACCAATATGGCAACATCATGTAATTTGACCTTAACTATAATTAATTTGCTCAGTTAAACTTAGTTTAATTTTGTTTTGCGTTTAACTAAACTGCTCATTAAACAAACCTAAGCTGGCATCCCAAAATCTATCTCTTAAGTGTTTAATAAAACAAATGAAAAGTTTTAATATATGTTTACTTTAAATTCGCAAAAACCGCAAGAAATAACAAATTATATAATAAATACAAAACTAGAAATAAAAATTTATTTAAACGATAATGCTTAACCATACGTTTGGGTATTGAATTTTTCCTCAATAACATTTTAAAATAATGCTCATTCGTTAAAAAAACAATTTATTTTTAATTTATGTTTACGTCATTCTTTTTACTAACAAAATATGTAGGTGAAAAAAAATTACAAAATAATATTTTAGTTTCTTTGCAAAAAATTGTTTTGATTCATTTACATAATTTAATTTTTCATTTTATTAAATTAGTTCAATAAACTTTTAATTTTCACTGGAGTAATACAATAAAATTTTCTCAACACGTCTTTTTGAAATAATATCGATAAATTGCTCTGAAAATTTTATGTATCACATTTTGTTGAGTAAATTCCAAACTGATATTTTGTTTGCTATCAAGCTGTACCCCAAGTCTTAAGTTCCTTATCAATATTTTTGTTCCTAGTAATTATTTATATAATTATATCTTAAAGAAATGTGTTAGTATTTTTATCATGTGAAAAAATATTTCAATTATACAGGGTGGTCCAAATACAGGTATCTTTTTAAATCATATGTTATTTTGAGACTGATAGATTTTTTTCTGTTCGAAATATTGACCATCAGTTAGTAAGTCTGCTGCACACAAGTTTGTGCAAAAAGATCGGGAGACTGGCTTGCTAGTGGACAACACTCATGGTCCCCGTCATCGAACGTTGTGTAGCGGTGATAATGTGGCTGCAGTGGCCTAAAGTAAGTCAATCCAAGAACATCGATAGTCAACGGCAAGCGGTACAGAGCCATGGTTACGGACTTTTAATGTGCTGAAATAGAAGATATGAACTTAGATAATCTTTGGCTACAGCAGGATGGCGAACTTTGTCACACAGCTCATCAAGCAATAGATCTTTTGCGCACTAAGTTCGGTAATCGGTGTCTTTAAAGATCTATGCTATGCCGTTATTCCACACACTTAAGGCCATAATCGTCCGAACCATTAGTAAGCTAGAAAATTGGACTGACAGGATGAGCTACTGCGAAACCAGATGCGGAGCCACATGTTTTTTCAAATAAAGCCAAAATATGCGAAAAGAAATTAAGTTTAGTTCATTTTATTTAATTTTTAAAAATTTACTTCTATTTGGACCACTCTTTACACTTGACTTCTATTTTAATGTGGATGTTTCATTAACAGAAATATTTAAAAGTATATTTTTTAAGGGTATTCACGATCGTAATTTACAAGCGATGCAAAAAAACTCAGCCTGTTATTTGTATTTTTTCAGCCTTGATTAGTTGTTTCGTCATGCAAACTGTGCATATTTCCATTGTGTGCAAAACACTAACGTGAGTTCCATTACAATATCATAGAGATTTATCTCATTCATATTAAAATATCTGAAGTTTCAAAATCAAATATGTTTTATCTTTAATAAAAATTTTATAAATAATAGTACTTTAGTGTTAGCTATTTATGTATTTTATAGTTTGATCGATAATTTTACTATTAGGAAACTAAAAACTTTAAAGATAGTTATTTACAAAAAACAAAAAAAAAAATAAAAACAAACAAAATCTAAAGAAATTTATTTAGTATACATTTTTTAACATTGTCAGAAATTTTAAGGAAATGTTTACCAGAGACCCAACATAACTGTTATTTAAAAAAAAATTCTATCACAAATTTGATTAAATATAACATTTCAACAATGTAGTGCATTGTTATATATAAAGTTATTATCAGGGAAACCGATAATATGCAAAATCACGTTTTTTCCTGTGCGCCGTATGGATCCACGGGTAAACTATTTATCTGATTCAGAACAATTTCAGAATTCTGGCATCGATTTGTTAGAGCATATTTATCCTTAAGAGCATATTTTTGCATATTTCAGCATTAAGAGCATATTTTTAGGGCATATTTCTACATTTTTAGAACAAATTTGTGTCTTTTAGGGCATATTTTGACTTCTTGTATACATATATTTTTTTTTCATTTTAATATACGATAAATTAATATTTGTTAGCGCTTCCCCTCCCCCACCCAAACCCTCACTTGTTGAACAATATGGGTTAGTAGCAGAAACGATCAAAAGTACCAGAATGCTATACAAAAAAAGATATTAAAAACAAACTTAAACAGACTGTAACAAAAAATTATGGTCTGCAAGTAATTAAAAGAATTAGCAAACAGCTGACTGGATATTCAATAAAATTATTTTTGGCATATGATGTCAAAGAAGAACTAGCTTTTAAATTCGCTCCCATTACATCAGTTGATGTTAAAAGAAATTTTTCAGTGTACAAAAATATGCTTAGGTGTAACAGACAACATTTTTTATTTGAAAATTTAAATCAAAATTTTGTAGTTTTTTGCCTTATTTGAAAATCGTATTTTTTTATAACAAAAACCGTCCAAAAATTTAATTTTTCAAACATTTTCCTGTTCTTTTATTCTACTTATTGTTTTATTAAAAAAAAGAAGAGGATACTATTGTTTACATATTAAACTATTTTAATATATTCTGCTTTTCTAATCATGTTTGACATTATTTTAAGAATCAGAGAAAGGTTTTCCCTATTTTTCCTTTAAAAAAATCAAATTAACGCTATATTAAACATTAAAAATAAATTATTGATCTCAGTTGTTGTAATATTCAGAATAATATCTCAAACTTTGTAAATATATATTATAAATGAAACGAAATAAAAATGATATTAAAAAATTTAAAAAACTCAAAAAGAAGAAACTGTTAAAAAAAAAGATTTATAAAAAATAATAAAAACGCGAAAATCAGACACGAAAGAGTCCGGAAGAGACATCTAACCAAATAAAAAAAAAATATTTAATTTTTTTATTTTACTAAATGTAGAATTGACTGAAAAGTTTACAGTTTTTCATAATACCTTTTAAAAACTTAAGTTTCTTTTGTATTGCATTCCTTTGTTTATTCGTTTTAGTTTATGTTTATCTTATTTTTTTAATACGCAAATATTTTGTGTATATTAAATTGAATTGTTGTGAATTTTTAATAAAAAATATTTTTTTTTGTTTAAAAAAATATATAAAAATTTTTTATTTTTAGAGCATATTTTTTAAATTTTAAGGGCATATTTTATGCCCATAAAACACAAACATATTTGCGGTTTCCCTGATAATTTTACATACAAAAATCACAGTTACATTGTTATCTTACACTCTTTAAATTGCTTTCTTTCTTTTTATTTAAAAACGTTTTATAAAAGTTGGCGTTTTTTTAATTAAATAATAACTTTTTTATTTAATCCATATATAAAAAAAATTAAATGTCGTTTGGACCGATTTGGAGAATTTTTTTTAAAGGTTCGTCATAGTCCAACTTAGATTTTTACGGAAAGAAAAATTGACTATCGTACGTCCACTTTTACGCCCACTTTTTTTGTTTTATCTAAAATCGCTGAACGGCTGGACCGATTTGTCTAATTTTTTGTTTAAAATGTTCGTAGTAATCCATTTTAAGTTTTTACAGAGAGAAAAATTAACCACGTCTACTTTTACGCCCACTTTTTTCGATATATCTAAAACCGAAGAACGGCTGGACCAATTTGGGTAATACGTTTTTCCTCGGGTAATTTTATGTACAAGTTTAACTGTTTAAAATTATTTTTTAGGAAAAGAAAAAATAAAACTGTCCCGGATTTTTTCTTTTTTGTGAACTCAAGACCAAGATTAAGCAACTATAGGCGGTGGGGTTTGAGTTATAAACGGTGGTAACAACCTTTAAAAAATCTTAAAAAAAAAATTTTAAATTCGAATTATTCGTTATTCGAAATTTTAGCACTTTAAATTATTCAAACAATTATTTGACGATTAATTATAAGTAGCCAAAACCAAAACGGATCATTTTGGACAAAAAGGCAAAATTTAGCTATAGATCGCACCAAATCACAATTGGTTTTTATTGTTTCAAATCTTCAGTTATCTATTTAATTCAGGGTATTAATTTCTATTATCTCCTTATCAGAGAAGTTGTAATAACATTTAAATGTAAAAATTGTATCGGGTCTATGCTTTGAACAAGAAAGAGACTTTTTATATTTTTGTTATTTTTTTTTTATTAACTACAGTTAGATAACTATAAAAAAAATTATGCAAATATGTATTGTTTTTATTCAATTGATTTTAATTTAATTTATTAATAAAAAAAACCTTAAATAACAAACAAAAATCAAACAGAAGCATAAAAACACCAACAAATTAACCCATTCTAATATTTTCTGCCGTTAGTCTCTCTGGCGCCTAAAACATTTCTTTATTTTATTGAAATTTTACTTCATTTATTAATGTATAAAAATCCATGAATCCAATATTATTGAATTTTATATTAATACACGAAGAAAAAGAAATTTTTAAATATGTTTACAGGCAACTACCATACTACCAGCTATATACTATATGTTATTATACATATATTCCCAGACAAACATTGTATTGTTTGTATTTTTCTAACCAAATAGACTTGTAGGATGCAAACATAATAAACATACACATGTTTTCAGTCAAATATATATTACATATTATATTAGCAAGCAAATATATTGTATTAGAAACAATGCAAATATAATATATAAATTGTATAAATATATATTTATAATATATATTGTATAATATATATTTCTAACAGGGCGTTTTTTAGCGTGTATCATTATTGTTAAAGTCTAATATGACACTTGTTAGTTTCAGTAGAATAAGAACAGAGGTCACACAAACTTATATGAAAAATAGTAAGTAGGAAGAATACCACCGCATAGACAAAATAACAATCTGTACACTCGAGTTCGGTAAAGCAATTCTAAAAACTTTTTTCTTTGTCTATTCTAGAAAAGACGAAAACAAAAATAAAAATTCAAATACATTGAAGCAAAAAAGTGAAATTAAAAATCAGGAGTAAAAAAGTTGGGAAAAAAGCACTTAAAAAAATAACAAGTCTAGCTGAAAAAAAATATTTTTTGTTAGAGCCAATTTATACGATGCAATTGATTGCAATCAATTTTCTTAAATTCCTTTTAAAAGTTGCTTCCAAAGTTATGTCTATTTATACGGTGACTTTTGTTGCACTAAAACCAAATGTGAATGAAGCAACAAAAGAAAAATACATATGATTTCGAAAGAGAAATAACACAAACATGCGCGAAAAACGAAAACTGTCCTTTTTTTGTTTCCATGCTTGCTTCTCTACCCCGTTCGCCACCAAACAAGAATTGAATGCAATAATTGCATGCAAAAAAGTCACAATTTACTCTTAGAAAAAAGCAATTTAAAGCTCAAACATCTTAAGAAAAAGCTACTTTAAAGCTCAAAACTGGAAGATTAAAAAAAAGCTGAAAAAAGCAATTATGAGAAAAAAAAAAGAAAAATAAAAGCAATTTGTCTTCTCTGATAATAAGAAATAAGTTCTTCGTTTGAGAGACGTGCGTGATTCACGCGTCCCGTTTAGCTGACCACATTTGTTAAAAAATCGAATATTTGATGTTTGATGATAAGTGAACTTGCATTTGTGTCCACACTGTGAAAGTGTCTTATTGCAAATTTAGAATCATATATTAAAAAGTACGAGTACAAGCAAGTCTGTACCCCTTTCCGTGCTTCTTTCCTCCCTCTCCTATAAACTCAGAATTGCTCCGATTAAAATTGCTGTGTGTAAATCGGGGCTAACGGATCGATATTTTTAATTTAATAAATATGTAACTACATGACCCCAAAAAGAAAATAAAAAGTGAAAAGATAAAAACTTACAAAATCATTTATCAAAAAAGAATCATTGATCATCATTATGTCTAAAAAACAAAAGAGATCATATAAGAGTAGCAATTAAAGCAAAAATTTAATTTATATATAAGTATATCACATACTTGAAGCACTTAATTTTTACCACCTTTCATCTCTCCTCTTTCCCTTTCCAAAGAAATCAACACATTAATTACTAACATTGGAAGAAGTTTCTGAGTGTTGCATCTTTTTTAAAAAAAAAAATAAACAAAAATATAAAATAAATAGAAAATTTTCTTTGTTCATTATAAAAGGGTTTAACCGGAGGTTAAGTTTTATTTTCATAAAAATGAGTAAATGCATGATAATAAATTGTTTTTATTTTATAAAAAAAAGTCGGTGTATGGCAAAATTATAATTAAAAATACAATTTTAAAACGGATGTTTAATACACATAAGTAAATACGTATACTTATTAAAATAAATTTTAATTTAAACCAAGATTTTCTGAAAAATCTTAAATGGCAACAGAAGAAAAAAATCTAAAAATTTATGTGCGACTTTGCTTTATAAAATACAAAAATTTGTATTTATCAAGAGGTTAAAGAACTTAAAAATCATACAAAATTGGAGATAAAAGTAGAATATTATAAATGCGTAGTATACTAAATTAATTTTTAACACAAGCAGTAGGTGTTGTCTAAATGTTTTTTAATAATTAATATATTTAATTTTTAAGCAATAAACTTACAAGGTAAATACTCTGACTTTAATGAATTTTGCGTAGATACATCCATATTTAGGTCCTTTTTTGAAAACTTTATTTAAATAATATATTCGTCAAATAAGGCACGAATGACATTTTTATAAAAATTTAAAATGTCATGAGGACAATTCATCCTGCTAAAAGTGGTGAATGAATGCGGACATATTTTTAGGAAGTAGTCATTGACATCACCATTCAAATATTTTAAAATACCTTACAAATATTTTTTACATATTTCTTACCCTTCCCTATTTTTAATACAGACCACGTTTTGTCACAGACGAACGAAAAGACACCACACCACATATTTAAATTTTATTTAAATCTTCTTTAAAATTCAAATTTTATTAATTTTATGTAAATTTTCCTTGCAGAATTTGTTTGTTTTAATTCAAATTTAGAAAAAATTCTTAGGATGTCGACAAATAAGCAGTTTCGAAACATCAGCGTCGAAACTTTTAATTTAGATACTCGATACCACTCAATTCTTTTAACGGAATTTTTCAATAACGGACTTATAAGGAAAATTTGTTGTTGTTTTACATGTTTGCATATGACAGTTAAATTTTAATTATTTTTGCAAATTAGTTGTAAAACTTTTTTAAATTTTGTTTATATTATTTAAAATTTTGTTATTAAATTTTTACTTTTGATTTTCCTCTTACACTCAGAAAAAAAAGTTAGTAGAAAAATTTGTAAACGGTTTTCAAATCCACTTTACTATTTTTGTACTGATTTTTAGTAAAAAAATTATTATTTAGCAAATCTTTTTGCTATTTACATTTTACAAATTACATAAGTTTTACAGAATATCTACAAATTTTCGTTGCTAAAATTAGCAAAAAAATTACTAATTTTAAAAAAGTCGATATTGAAGGAAATGTTATTTCTAATAATTAAAACTTATACATACAAACTTTAATTGCCCTTAAAGGTTACTAAGGATTAAAAAAGGGATCGGAAGTGAAGATACCGACTCATGTCTAAAAGGAGGACATCCACTTAAAGTAGCACCAAAAAGGGTTTTTTAGTTCTAAAAATCAGCCCTAAAAACAATTAAATTTAACCTTAAAAGTAAAAAAAAAATTGACTAAAATATTTTTCAAAACAGAAATTACCAAATTAAAACAAAATGATAAATTCGTTTATGTTTTAACAATTTATAAGATTTTTAAGCCTTTGATTTTTTTTTTTCATTTTGTATAAAACATCTTTTAAAAAATATAATCAAAATTTTTGATGCTCGATAAAAAAAAATAAATCTAAAACTTTGTACTAATATTAATAGTATTTAGTAATTTTTTTTTGCTGATTTTAGCAAACAGATTTTAAATTCCACTTTACAAAAAGTCTACTAAAATTTAGTAGCGGCTACTAATTTTTCTACTAATTTCATTGTACTACACGTCAGCAGACATGTGTTGCTAAGATTAGCAAAAAATACCGCTTTGTTTAAATTAGCAGAATTTCCCGTAATAACAGCAAAATTTTCAGTTGCCATTACAGACTTTTTTTGGTGAGTGTAGCATAGTTGTATTATTTGCCTGATCATTTTAGCCGAGTCGCACATCTAAAAATATCCAGTGGTTACTTTTTGGTATCAAGTATTTAAAAATAGAGCAAATACTCGGAAACTCGGTACCCAAGACTATTTTTTGCACCAGCATTGCTCTGAACGTTGCTGTTATTAAATTTGAATTCTACGGGTATTAAAACAAAAACAGAGGCTTTAATTTATCTATAAATAGACAAGAGAATCTGTTAAATTACTGTTCGTTATCAGGTTTGTTTACAGTAGATAAATTGTAAATGAACAAATCTAGGTCAAAGTTGATATGGTTTGCAAGTCTGACTCATATAATTTTTAGCACATTGTACACACATTGTGATATTTTGGAATGATAGGTTATGTTGAAAATTTAAGTTTTTAAATACATATTAACCCATATTGGACACACTGTACCGTTTTCAACCGGCTATATTTTCTACGGGATAAAGATAATTCTGTGTTTTAAAACCATAAAATAATACAAAATCTTGACTACATCGGTAAGTAAAAATACATATATAGTAAAAAAATTATATCCGGACTTGATACATAGTTATTTGAAATTACGATTTTAAACCTTTTTGATGAAATGAATGAAATTTTTTAATATTTTAGGCAGAAAGTAGTTTAAAACAATTTCTATAAAAATTTAAATTCATATAATTTGTTTTTTTTTTACCAAAATAGTTTGTTTATATACAAAATTATTTCAGTAAAAATAACAAGAAATTATTCAAATGTATTTGCACACATAGAAAATAAAAATACATGCATATGTGTGTTGTGTTCAAATAAAAAAATTTCAATTTGAAAAACAAACCACAAAAGTAATTTTTTCTAACGTTTTGTCAGTTAAAAATTGACTGTTATTTTAAAAGACTATTTTTTTTAATACTTTTGTCGATTATTAAACATTGTCTGAAAATAAACAACAAAATGGGCTGAATATAATGAAAAATCAGTAGTCCCCTTTTTTATTGTTTTTTTTCGATTAATTTAATGTGTATTTCAGATTGTTTTTAATGAAATAATACTGTGTATATTTAGAAGAGCTTAGTTAATTTATATTTAATGACCCAAATTGGAATAAAATTCTCAAGTTTTAAAATACGGTTAATACCATTGAATTAAGCATACTCGAATTAAGTTTATCATTTAGCTTGTTGAAAAAATTAAATTTTCAAATTCCATTTCCAGTGTAATTGTTGCATTATACCATAAAACTTGTTTAAGACGAACTCGTATAAGACAAATTCTCGGTTAATTCGAACTAATTTAGAAGTCCCGACGTTCTGTTTTCATATAAAAAAAAACATCTGTTGATTCGAATTCGGATAAGACGATCTGTTTTTGACAGCCCTAGAACAAAAATTTATATAATTTTCCAGTTTTATTTCGAACTTTCTAAAAAAAATTTTTTTTGTATTGTTTTTTTTTAACAATCTGTATTTTTGTTCTTAAATGTATATCAAACAGTTAATTTCAGAAATGCAATGAAAGAATTTTCATAATTTAAAAAATTGTTTTTAGAAACTTAAGTTATTTTGTTGATAATTAAAATTTGTTGGACAAATTTTACACCGGCTAATACGAACCTAGTTTATAGTGAACTAATTTTTCTGGTGCTTTGGAATTTTTCTTATCTGGGCTTTACGTATATTTTTTGACACTTTTAAATTTTTAAACATCTTATAAAACGTGTTAAAATACGCGAAATTGGCCATCTGTCAAAATTAACCCTTTAAAACATGGCGTTACATGTAACGAATATTTTGACTACAGTAGCGCCTAACATAAGTAGACATATCCAATATTTTGTGTGTTTAAAATAACGGCAAAATTATAAATAACTTTAAGTCATCTAAAATTGGGAACATTTTTGGTTTTTAGCTAAAAAAAAAAAAAAGACGTTGAAATTCAAAATTTGGAAAAACGCCGATATAGATGTCTAATTCATTTTTCAATTACTAGCAAAATATTTATCATTCATTAAGATCTGGAGTTTCATGTAATAAAGGGTTAAAGTTCACAGTATTTTTTTAATATTTTAGGACCCACCCCGGGATATTCAATTTCATATACGATTTACTTAAAAATCTTGTTATGAAGTCATCTTTTTCTGAAACCATAAAAGTTTTATTCAAGTAAAGAACGATGTGAGTCAATTGATTTAAAAACAAGTCTCGAGAGAACTTATGTTTTACATATGAATGTGTCTATTGTTATACTTAAATATGCATGTGTATATGGATTTATTTACATTAGGGTGGGTCAAAATTAAAAAAAATTGCATTTTAAAGACAAATAATGAAATAAACAAGAATAAAAAGGCTTAAGTTCGGCTGTGCCGAATCTATAAATACTATTTTTGATACAAATGATGTACAAAACTTTAGAAGTAAATTTATAGAAGTTTTAAAATTTTTTGGATGTTAAAACAAATTTTGTGGCTTGAAAAAAAAATTTTTATGGTGGAAAAAATTTTTGTGCTGAAAAAAATTTTTTCAGGTGAATATAAAATATTCAATTCTACTGGATTGGTTAGTTAAAAGGCAAGAGCAACTATTTTACTTGTCAGTAACTACTATGAAATTTTATTAAAGTACACCCCATTTGTACTGAAAATTTAGAGATACCTTCACATTTTCACTCATAACTAGAGTATTAAAAAAACCGGCCTTTTGAAAAAACCGGTTTCGGTTTTCTTCGAAAAATAGAATTTAAAAAAAACCGGTTTCGGTTTTTGCAGAAAAAACCGGTCAACCGGTTTCTTCGGTTTTTTTTTTTAATTTGAATAAAAAGCTTATATAATTTGTTAATTGTTTTTATTACAAAAAAAAAAACAAATTTAATACATAAAGTAATAAAAATAAAAAAAATACATTCATTGAAAAAAAATATATATATACATATATCTTAATTTAAATTTAATTTTTTTATTGTATTTCATTTCAACAAAAAATTAACTTAAAACCAATATTTTTTAATATATCTTAAAAATTAATATTATAAAACTATATTCATATCAAATGAAAAGAGATCATTAAGTTTGTAAATTGGTAAAATTAGGTACGTTAGTAATTTGAACCTTTTAAAACGTTTGGCATTAAATACGTTTTTTTTAATATTACATTTTAAATATGTAAAAAGAAAATCTTTTTTTCAGTTCTAAAATAATATTTTAGAAATATTATGCAATTTAAATGTTTCGTTTTAAGACGATTTTTTTGTTTGCTTTTGATAAAGCTAGAAGTGGAAAATACTCTTTCACTAATAGTAGATGTTAGACAAATAGTTAAAAGACAATTATATAAATTTTCCAACTTTTCAGTTCTTTTGTCGCATTTATCAAGATATATGAAATCATCATACAATGAATGATTCTGTACAGTCTCTTTTTTAGGATTTTGAATACTGTTTATTGTGTTATTTAGATCAGAAATTAAACTATTTGAATTTGGAATATCCAAAGTTAAGTCTTCATCGGAATCTATCAGACTTACATCTAAATCTTCATAACCAAACAAACGATTATAAAAGTGTTCGGAAAAAAATAAAAGAGTGCAAGTAACCCAGTTGGTGATATAATTTAAAAAACCGGTTAACCGAAAAAAAAAAACCGGTTTTCGGTTTTCTTCGAATTTACAAAATATTCGAAACCGGTCGGTTTTTAAAAATAAAGAAACCGGTTGACCGGTTTTCGGTTTCGGTTTTTGAATACTCTACTCATAACTTTTTAACCGCTGGACCGATTTTGCTCATTTTCAATACCAAACTGTTCGGGAGGATGTATGGGGTCTTACATCTATATTTCGAAAAGTTACAAACGGAATGACTAACTGATATATACCCTCACCATATATGGTGGAGGGTATAACAAAATGTTTATAAATAAATTTTTCTCGCGATCCTGATGAACAAACATAAAATGATTTTAAACTATTTATTTTTTAGAGTTTTCCGGAAAAAGCATAGCTTTCATTTAATTATTAAATCTTTTTTGGTTTTTATGATTGCATTCTTATCTTGACAAATTTGTATGAAAAAAAATTAAAGCCATTTCGAAAACCTCGTAAGCGCCATACAAAATGCCATTTGCATGCAAAATATAATGGTTTTTATATCGTATTTTAAGTTGGAAATGTTAAAGTCTGACCCACCAATTTTTTTGTTTTCGCGATAATAAAAATCTGGAAAGTTTCAAAAATGTAACTTTTTTTTCCAGTATGCCAAAGCTCCTTCATGATATCTAAACATGACTCCCGTACAAAAAGCGATTCTGAGCCGAAATTAGTTTTCGGACCCTAAGGGGTTAACGAATGCCCATAGAAGGTTAATTTCGAAGATCCACTCCAATTATTTTTGCATAACTAACATTTCTTTTAAAGGATTCAAAGCTCTACTCTCTCTCTCTACTCCTTATAGCAGCTGCCATACAAACCTAAAATGTGTGGAAAAAACATCAAATTTGTTGAATTTGAGTTATTAATTTTTTTTTGTTACGAAATCCAAAAATATATTATATCAATGTTTTCTTTTATTTTCATACAGTGCATTCAATACAGAAACTTTTGGCACCCTTCCGGTCACAATTCATGCACTGGTTCAGTTTTCACTAAAAATCTTGGCAGTTTTTGAATTTTCGAAAACGAAAGTTTTACGGTGGGTTACATAAACACATTTTTTTTTTTTTGAAGTAATGAGTGATAATAATGTGAATATATTTTGATAATTCCCGCCAGAGAAATTGGCGTAACTGATTTAATTTTTTAGCAAAAATAATAAAATTAAAAAAAATATAATAAAAATTTAATTTTATATAGGTAATTAAATTACAAAATAATTGACGTTGTAGTTTAAGCTGTAGTTTCCATAATACAAGCTCTTGTACATGAAGGCCCCGTCTCCCCTGTTCAGAGAAAATAACCAAAAATTTGCACGTATGTGCGCAGCTTTCTTAACTTTTTTAAGAGGATAAACTTTTTTGAAAAATATAAGAATAAATGTTAATTTAAACACAGAAAAGTGTGTTTTTTAATTTTACATAAACCTTATAAGTGACAAAATTTGGAAATTGCTGGTTGCCCGAAAAACACGTAGGCGAAAAAATTGTCTATTTGTAACAGATTTTTTCAAAAAATGTTTCTACATCCTCCTGAGAGTCGCAATGCCATGTTTTAAAACCTACGAGTATATTAAAAAGTTAGGTTTTTTCGTTTTTTAAAAAACGAGTGGTTGCCGCTTGTGTGGTCTAAGAAAAAACGCGACAATATTTCATTGGTAAAACCTACCTATAGTCAAACTACTCGTATATACAAAATAAAAGTAATTTAAATGGAATATTCCGCCCATTCTAGTGTACATCATATTCATACTTTTTGTAAAGAATTTTATATTTAGTTATGAACAAACTAAATTTTGCAAATACGTTGACATACTTATAAACTGGAGCAGGTGCTAAAAGATGTTCAAGTGTTATATATAACAAAAAAAAATTAACCTACGATTAAAAAACAAAGTAATAAAAAATTACATTCTAAATAAAACAGTTGTTTACCTACTTACACAAACAATAGCAAAGAATAGGATCAAAATAGGAACAGGTGTTTTTTTTTGTTAACTTTAGTAAGTGTACTTGTCCTTAATATCCAGATATTTAAAGCACTGCTCAGAATTATAGCGCATTTAATAGCAATTTTTTGATGTTTGAAAAAGCTGTAATGTATTTGACATAAAATGTAGGATTTTACGGGGCCAAAGCTATAGCTCCAGTAAACTACTGTCAAATTTTAATTTTAACAATTTAAGTGTAATTGCCGTCAGCCACAAACATTCCAAACCAAAATTACACTATTACAAAACAAAATTATTAATTACGTTATCAAACCCTAAAAAAAATCAACGTTTAAAAATAAACCAATAAAAATTGCTTTTGATTCCCAAATTGAATTCTAATTTTTGGATTTTTTGCTTAAAAACAAAAAAAATTGATTTGAATTGACTGATGCTTATCATTTAATATTTAATCGCTTCACGAGTCACCAGAGTAAAATTATTTTATTTTTTATTAAAAAAAAATAAAGCGGAATTTGATTCGAAAACTGGTAAAATCAATTTTTTATGAGAAAAAATTTGCTAAATTTTTTGTACCATATTTAGTCTGAGGATTATGTGAAAGTCTTACGATACTAAGGCGACCGGTCTTCTGTTATCCTTAACCGGAAGCGATTGTAGAATTCGGGTGGGGGTACGTGGTGGGTGACGTGTCATTGCTGAAAGGGCGTAGGTTTTATGGGGTATTAGAGGACAGAGAGACGGTGTTCCACTCTCCGGCTCTTGCGCGCTCCAGAGCAAGTTGCTTGGGAGATTATATATTCCGCGATCTGGGGCAAACCTCTAAAATCGGAATTCTGAGACCCTTTGCTAAGAGAATCGGGGGCGCCCTGGGTGTTATCACATCTGACTGATCTTTTATATGGGTTATCGTTTCTATCTGTTTACGCTAGGGGTCAAATTGGTCTATGCGAAGTCTTTGACCAGCCAGTTCAACCTAACGTAAACTAAGCAAAAACTACCTAGATTTTACTTGTCAAAACGCATACACAAAAATCAAGCAAAAAGTAGTTTTGTGCCAAAATGACGTAGTTTTTGCTCAGTCTAAATGAGTATAAGAGCCAATTTAGACGGTGACTTTTTTGCATGCAATTATTACGTGCAAATTTGTTTGGTGACGAAAGGCGTGGTAACAATAAAAACACGGTTTTCGTTTTTCGTGCATCTTTTTTATTTCTCTTTCGCACTCATATGTATTCTTCTGTTGTTTCTTCATTCATATTCGGTTTTAGAGTAAAAAAAATCTCCGTATAAATAGACATAACTTTGGAAGCAAATTTGAAAATGGAATTGAAAAAAAGCATGCAATCAATTTAAATTAAAAACTATTTGATACAAAAAATGCTTACAAAGGAAGTCTTCCGACATAGATCTTAATAAACTTAGGTTATGTTGTAGAGAAGAAAATAATAGAAACACCCAGAGAAAAGATTGGTTGCAATTCGATTAAAACCATTAACATTTATTTGTGAGAATTTTATTTTATTTGGAATAACCTATAATCCATTACTATATCAAAAATATGGCATTGGGAATTAAAAAGAGAGGAAAGGAACCAAAAAAATAATTCTTTTATCCAATTTTTGGTATTTCCAATCAACTTTATGAATAAAATTCGTTTAGGAATTGTGTAGAGTAGAAGCAACCATTTATGTAGTGAATATATTAGTAATTTGGTACAATCTATCAAATTTATTAAAAAACTGTCGATATTCGAAAGTGGTACCTACAGATACGGTTATCCTGATCAAATATATCATTAAATTAGGATTTCAGTTGAACTAACCGAATTGTTGATTGTATTGATTATAGAAGCCACTAAAGATTGGTATTGGTAAACGAATTTTCTGCTACATTTATTTTCCTTAAAATTTATTCAAATTCAAAATTAGTCATTAAAATTTATAAGCGTTTGTGGGCTAGTGGGTAGAGAGCTAGCCTAGTACTCTTAATTTCCGAGTTCAAATCACGGTAAACACAAACATTTGAATAAAAAAAATATTTTTTTTAAATTAAAATAAAATATTAAAATGTTAAAGATATAATATATATCAAACAAAATTAAATTAAATTGTGGTGTAGTCAGTAAGGGTGTGAATTATGAATCTGGATGACTAGGTTCGATACCGGGAAAATTTAAAAATAAATTTTGTTTAAAATAATATTTTGTGGAACGTAATAATATTTTTGTGGAATATAATTATTAAGTAGACAAATCACGCGCAGATTAGAGTATTCAAAAAACCGGCCTTTTGGAAAAACCGGTTTCGGTTTTCTTCGAAAAATCGAATTTAAAAAAAATCGGTTTCGGTTTCGGTTTTTGCAGAAAAAACCGGTCAACCGGGTTTTTCGGTTTTTTTTTTTAACTTGAATAAAAAGCTTATATAATTTGTTAATTTTTTTAATTACAAACAAAAATAATAGAAATTTAATATATAAAGTAATAAAAATAAAAAAAATACATTTTTTGAAAAAAAATTATTTTATAATTTTTTTTTATTTGTATTTCATTTCAACATTTTATTTATTGGTTTTAATATTTTTTAAAATAATATCTTAAAAATTAATATTATAAAACTATATTCATATCAAATGAATAGAGATCATTAAGTTTGTAAATTGGGTAAAATTAGGTACGTTAGTAATTTGAACGTTTAAAACGTTTGACATTAAATAAGTTTTTTTAATATTACATTTTAAATATGTAAAAAGTAAATCTATTTTTCACTTCTAAAATAATATTTTAGAAATAATATGCAATTTAAATGTTTCGTTTTAAGACGATTTTTTTTGTTTGCTTTTGATAAAGCTAGAAGTGGAAAATACTCTTTCACTAATAGTAGATTTTGGACAAATAGTCAAAAGACAATTCCATAAATTTTCCAACTTTTTAGTTCTTTTGTCGCATTTATCAACATATATGAAATCATAATATAATGATGAATGATTTTGTACAGTCTCTTCTTTAGGATTTTGAATACTGTTTATTGGGTTATTTAGATCAGAAATTAAACTATTTGAATTTGGAATATCCAAAGTTAAGTCTTCATCGGAATATATCAGACTTACATCTAAATCTTCATAACCAAACGATTATAAGAGTGTTCGGAAAAAATAAAAGAGATCAAGTAACCCAGTTGGTGATGTAATTAAAAAAACCGGTTAACCGAACAAAAAAGACCGGTTTCCGGTTTTCTTCGAATTTACAAAATATTCGAAACCGATCGGTTTTTAAAAATAAAGAAACCGGTTGACCGGTTTTCGGTTTCGGTTTTTGAATACTCTAGCGCAGATTCTTTAGCTAAAAACAGGCACTAAATAAAACTTAAAACTTCGATTAAATACAAATAATATTTATTACTACTTTATATATTGTTTGCATATAAAAAAATTAATTAATTTTTTATTTAAATTTTTTTTTTCTTTTTTGAAATCCCGGTATTCTAAGTTCAAATTACCGGGAATTAGGGAACGAAAAAATGTTCAATTTCCCTACTTTATAATTTACTAGTTTTACTACAGCTTGAAAATTTCAATGCAATTGTAGTAAAAAAAAGAGACTTTCGCCATTTTCAAAATAAACAGTATTTTGAAATAAGTTCATCACTACATATTTTATTTTTTTTTTAACAAATATTTGCGTTTTAAAAATTAACAAATAATACGATATTTTAAAACCCGGCATAATCAATGCAAATAAACACCTACTTTTTTGTGTATGGTAAATTTAACTAAGTTGTCAACCATAAAATGATATTTTAAAACAGTTTTCCTATTAAATGATTACCATAACTTAATGGTAATGCCCTATGACTATTTAATTTAATGTGTACCAAGTACAAAATGGTATAAATATATAAAGGGTGGTCCAACCATAATGCACTATGTTAATTGTAAATAAAACAAAAAAGTTTTTAGAGAATTATCTTTATATTTTTTTGTTATTATAGAAAAATCTATGACAATTATGTGTGTAACAAAATATTGACTCTAAGACATAATTGAGGTTTAATGCCGTTAATGCTGTGTGGCAAGTGGCACCATCCTGTTGGAACCACATATCGTTCATATCCTCAATTTCTGGCCACAAGAAGTCCGTTATCATCTCGCGATAGCGAACACCATTCACGGTAACTGCTTGGCCGACCTCATTTTCGAAGAAGTACGCCAGCACATAAACCGCACTAAACAGTCAGTCTTTGTGTATGCATCGGCTTCTTAGCAATCACTCGTAGATTCTCATTTACCCAAATGCGGCAATTTTGCTTGTTAACGAATCCACTGAGGTGAAAGTGTGCCTCATTGATGAAGATTAAAACAAGGATACTTGGATAGAGGTATGCCACCGAAGTCGTGACCAGCATTTGGCCGATATTTTGTTTCACACATAATTGTTATAGATCAAAATAAAAAATTCTCTTGTTTTATTTACAATTAACATTATGCATTATGGTTGGACCACCCTTTAGAATTTTTTCAATGAAAAACACACATCTCTGGGGTAATGTAAATGAGTGAGTGATAAAAGCGAACAAAACAATAGTATAACTATCAGCATCGGAATAATTTCTGTGATAAGAAATGGCGCTATTTTACAATTAAATCGCATTAAATGGTTTATTTTTTTTTTATAGATTTTCCTTTTTTGTTCTCAAAAATACAATAATACGATAACAGAACGTGACTATTTGCGGAATTAGGTTTGTTTGTTAAATTTGACGTAGTCTGAAAATTTTGCAAAAAAATTAAAGAAATAACAGGCGTATATAAAAAGGGGTGGTTATGTATAAAAAACCCAAAAACAATATAAATGAACAAGTATAAATAAAAGGAAATTAAAGTAAAAAAAAAACAAATGTTCATTAAAATATAAGTTATTTATGGTCAAAGAAGACTTGCAAAATGCCCATCAAAATTGGCCATTTAAATCAGCTGAAATCCTAAATATTCGTCAAACCTCAATCTTTGATTGACATTCATCATGGTTATCGAGTTCGATTTGATTCAAATTTTCACTATTGTATTTTTAGAAAACACAGATTTATTGAAACACAGATTTAAACAAAGATTTTAGTTATCTTCATTTAACGCTATACTCAAAATCTTTTGTGCGTTAACTAATTTTGAGCGTTAATTTTTAAAATTATTTATAACTCATTTTCGAAATTTTTTTAAAATAGTTCCATTTTATAAAATGACCTATATTTCGAAAACTAAGCGAAGTAGAACAAAACGGACAAAATATTTGCTCCAACAGAGTATGTATTCCGTTAGAGAATTTGGATCATGAAGTTTTTCTTTTTTGTTGAATTTAGATTTTTTAAATTTAACAAAAATTCCAATAAAATAAACAGGGAAAATTTTTTGTTAAATCAACTAACTTTTCTGTTGTGTCAACAGACAAAATAATAGTTCCGTTCGTTTACTCAATAATTTGTACAAATTTTTACTGGATGGCGTTCATTTACACAAGTATTTGTATACTCAGTAAATAGATAAAAAAAAAGAGAGAATAAAGTGTCAGTTCGATGTTAAGGGTTTGCAAATTTTTACTGGACAAATTTTTGCCAGCAAGAATTTTCAAGCAGAAAAAACATATGATTGAAAAACATGTGATTAATTTTTGTAAATACAAATTAAAATGTTTTACAACTACGTTGTTTTATGCAAAACAACAAATACTTTAAATGATTATTGAAAATGTTTCTGCTTAATATATTTCAACAAGACTCTTCTTTTTACATATCGACCAGTTATAATTTCAGTCAGCTGTTTAACAAACTTGTAAATTATTGCAAATTTTCTGTTCGCGTACTTTTTCTGAAATTTTTCATTTTGAGAGTGAATTTGTCTTACTTACTGTAAGTTTGTTACTGAGTAATACTTACTGGACTTGACTGAGAAAAGAATTAGCAAACATAATTTTTCAAAAAACGCCCTGATAATAATTATAGGGGTAATATTTTTTTTAATAAAATTTTTATTTTATATTGCCATCATATTTTCATTGTATTAATATTTGGAAGAAGCTCCATTCAGTTTTATTACCTCTTGACATCTGCGATACATAGATTCCATAAGATTTGCACAACACTGTGTAGTGTTATAGAATACAAAGCCTCTTGAATTTCGTTCCTGACTTCTGACCTGATTCTGCCGAAACCAAATTACGATTTTCGGGGACTGCTTGAGATTGTTGTCCTACAACTTTAACGATATTTCCTTCTCGGCAAATGAAAGCCTATGCTTTTTAAGAATATCCAAATAATCGACAGTGGTCATTTTATCCTGAACCCAGAAAATTGGACCGATCCCAGAAGATGAAAATTATAATCAAAAATTCAGCGATCCACCACCATGCTTTACTGTCGTTTTTTGTGTATTTTGGGTACTATTAATTGTTTGCTGGGCGTTGTGCAAATGATCCCAAGAAATTTATCTAACCATTTTTCAAATTTTGGCGATTTAGTTGTTGCTTGGCAAATACTAAGTATTTGGGTATATTTTGTTTGGACTTCGACCCATTAGTCCTACTACTTGTAGTTAATTTCTTGGAGAACATAGTTTAGTTTTAAGTCAACAATTGCTCGAAACGCGCTGAGGTTTTGCGCTTTCTTCCACTAGTTTCAGCGTTTTCTTTAAAGTGAATTTATTATAGATGCTATTTCTCTTAAAGATTCTCCATTTTCTGTTAAATTGAGAATAAGATTTCTTTCCTTAATAGTGCAATGAGCAAGACGTCCGATTTTTATACACTACTAGTGAATTTGTGTACACTATTACTACTTGAAAGTATATTATGTATATAAATATCAACAAATTTACCACTTCAGTTATTTTATATGGATATTTTTGATAATTTTATGAAAAATTTCAAGTTGTTCATAAATAAAAATTAATTTAAAACAATATTAGAAATTGCGATATTCACATGCGTTACCTTGTAATGATAGCTCGTTACCTTTTTCATTATTTGCAAGCATAAAGTAATAAGTTACTCATTATTCCTTACGTAATATATGATTTATAAATGTAAAGTAATAATTGAAATATTTTTAAAAATCTATTTTTAGATACATTACTTTGTGTTTTTTTTTTTGTAAGCAAAAGGGTAATGTATGTTTGTTTTGACAACACTAGCGAAAAAACGAAGCGCAACAATTCATTTAAGTTTAAGGCAATCAAATAGTATATGCGTCGATAGCTCAGTAGAGTTCTTGGCTGGCAACCAGATTTCCCTGGTTCGATTCCCATCTTGACCACATTATTTTTAATTGAAAATATTTTAAATAATAATAACTTTTTTTAATAAAAATTCCTCTTTTTTAAAATCTATTTTTAGACACATTACTTTATCCATTCTCGTAGCCATATAAGTAACCCCTTACATTATCGCCCCTAAAGTAATGGGTATATACATTACTTTGAGGCTCATCGCCTGTAAAATTAATCAACGAAGTAAGGTGTAAAGTAACCCATTATTTGGTAATGTGTGGTTTTGCTGGGATGTAAGCGATTGCTATTGTAGTTTCAAACTTTTACTCTTTTATTATTTAAAATTTATTAAAGTATAAGAAAAATCAAATATAATTAATAAATAAAAGTCAGAGTCGCGGAATTCAAGAAAAAATATTTAACTTTGATCAAAATTTTTTCTTATATTTATCTCTATGCAAGATTACTCTTAAGTATGAAAGGTAATTTGTTAACAATTAAATTATAATAAACTAAATAACAGAGCAAAATTAAAAAAGTCAGATCTTTAGTTCAGTTGCAATGATAACTGATAGCCTTTCATAAACTGAAAACTATAAGTCCATTCGTTTACTTTTCTCAGTCAAGTCCAATAATAATTTTACTCAGTAACAAACTTACAGAGAGTAAGACAAAATTTTCTAAAAAAAAGTACGCGAACGGAAAATTTTCAATAATTTGCAAGTTTGTTAAACAGCTGATTGTAAAACCAAATGCAAAAATAAATTATATCTGGTTGATATGAAAAAAAAGAGGATTATTGTTGTAAAATCTTAAGCAGATACATTTTAAAACGTTTTCTTATCTTTTCTACAATTTATTGAACAATATTTGTTGCTTTGCATTTGCATTAAACAACGTAGTTGTAAAACATTTTTTTTTTTTGTATTTACAAAAATTTATTACATGTTTTTCAATCATGTTTTTTTCTGCTTGTAAATTCTTGCTGGCAAAAATTTTTCCAGTAAAAATCTTTTAAAATCATAGTTGTTATTTTAGAAATAAATAAATAAACTTTTATTTCAATTTTCATGTATTTATAGTCTGTAAGGAATATTGTTCTATTGACTTTATGAAATAAATAAATAAATAAATAAAGAAAAAGAACTTTCAACATCACACTGTCGCTTTATACTTTCTTTTTTCTTTATATTTACTGAGTATTTGTAAACACAAACGTCATCCAGTAATTTTTTTTTACAAATTATTGAGTAAATGTACGGAACTAATGTCATATCTAATGAAAACACTTGATGAATAGAATTTTTTATATGAAATCGTTTTCAAGTAGTTACGAAAATTCCACAAAAAATCGTTTTTTTTATTTTTTTGAGTATTCAAAAACTGCAAATAATTTAAAAATCACAAATTTTGTTTTAATTTCGATTGCGAATTCATATTTTTCATTAAAAATTAACATCACATATGAGAAATTTGTGCATAAAAGGCGTTAGCAAGTTGAATTTTGACTAAAATAAGTATTTAAATATGTATAATATAAAAATCTACTATAAAAAACAAGTAATACAAATAAATCTTAAAATTTAACTTTTTCTGCGATCGCAAATATAAACGAATTTAGTTAAAATTTGGCGCAAATAGTTTTGTGACATTAAGGCCGAGTTTTTGGGATGTCAGTTAAACTTGTTTTAGTTAAAGCGAAAACAATTTTCACAGCCATTTCCAGATTTATAACATAAATTTATCGGAACAACGAAATTTCAAAAGCGGTATTCTAATTACAAACAGCGATAAGCTGTGTTTAAAGATAATCTACATCCTAAAAACTCAGCCTAAAAAAAGCGGCAATGTAGTAAATGCAAACTTTAATGTTTTTAAGACTACTCTAATCTCCCATCCATCTATTCTTTAGAAATGTTTGCTCAAAAATCACAAATCTGCAAAAGATATTGCAAATTTTCCAGCGGTTAAAGTTCGGCCGTCAAAGGGTTAATAAAATTCGTAATAATTAAAACATAATTAATATGTTACTCTTTTTAATTTTACACAAACTTGTGCTTATGTTCCACAAGTATATGGTAAAGAGTTTACACAATAAGAAAACGGAAATAAGAAAAGTGACCAATTAATACACAACACCACGGGTAGCAAATGAAAAACTTGTTTAAAATCATTTAAAATATTTTTTGTATAATTTAATAGTCAATTTACACTACAAAGTTAATGTAGCAAAAATTTGATTATCGGCTAATGGTTGCACTGAAATTAGGCAATTTTAATAAACTTTTTTGTAGATTACATTTTCAGTATAAGCAGAGCATAAGTTAAAAAAGTGTTAATTATTGTTTTATAAAACGACCTTGAATGTTTCATTTTAATAAAACCAACTATGCTTAAACATTTTTTTGAATTTTATCTTTAGTTACTATTAAAACTAATAAGAATAGAATAAAAATACTAAAACAAACTAAAAATTAAAAAAAAAAAACATTAAACAAAACTTACCTAATTTTTTTTAAATCAATCAGTTGTGTTGACAAGAGAGAGTATTTATTTATTGTTAAATATTTCCAGCTACTACGAAATATGATTAATTTAAAAATATAAAAACTCTAAAACACTGTTTTAAAAATCAAATAAAAATATTATTAAAGTTGTTTTATTATTTACTTTTTTAATTATTTACTATTTTAATTTTTAGTTATTTAAATTTTTTTAATTACTTTACTTTGTATAAATTAGTTTAAGATGTTTTTGTAATTTTTTGGGGTATTCACGATGATAGTTTGCTATGTACTGTTGTTTGACCATAGCAAACCATACATGCATTATCTCAGAGTTGAGTTCAAACCCTTATTATTTTATCATTTGTTAATTAAAACACGAATTTTGTGTTCCCTTTTGTAATATTTTGTCCAGGTGAGTAGTATTATAGTAGAATCATCGTTCCGTGTTAAAAATGGCAACAACGTAATACAAACAACAAAAAAAGATGACCTCCTCTTGTTCACAATAACCCGCGCGCGCTCTTATATTTATCTAAAAAAAAAAATAATAACACATACAAAGGCAATGACAGCAAACAGAACAATAAAAAAACAACCTATGTTATTCATACAACAGGGTTTATGTATACCGTAGTACATAAACCCAGATTATAGCGAAATTCCCAATATAACCTGATTAATTTTTTTATGAATTATACTAGTCTATTCGACTAAATGAAATTTCTCAAAGCTTTATTTTGAAAAGTTGCTCTAAAGTGTTTATACTTCCATAATCAGAACTTCTCTTCAATTTAAATATTTCTAGACCAAAAACTTCCTGAGAAACTCAGAAAAACATCAGCTGAAATATAAATATTTTAGTTTATTTTGGTGGCCCTAATAATGAGAATAAACAACTTTCGATCAGGTAACGTGACGTAAATCAACATGATTGTTAATACGTTATACGTTAAAGCCTATATGACACTTGCTAGTTTCAATATTATGAGTAATAATCCTGTATTACGAGTAATAAGCCCGTATAACACGCTAGATTTTATATTGATTTTGCAGATGAGATTTATGAATTTTCTTATGGTAAAATAATGAGTGAGACGAGTTCAACTATAGAGAATAAATGAGTATATGTCAAATGGAAAATGTTTTGTCATAGCATTACATTTATTTTGTATTGGATTGATACTGACAGCAAATGTGAGCACTGCGTTGCCGACATCCATTTGACAGATAATCATTTATTTTCCATTATTGAATTCTTCACACTCATTATTTTCATATAAGAATATTCATACATTTTTTGTCAATACAAAATCAATACGAAATCTAGCAAGTGTCATACGGGCTTTAAACCTATAACACATTTGCTAGTTTTAGTATTAGTAATACAAATTAGAGGAGAGTTTAAACAACTTATGTAAAAAAAATGAGGATGAGGATTTCAGCTTTATAAAAAAAGCAGGTCTGTTAGGCAGTGTCCTTGATATGACTTGCATTGATGGCAAAAAAAAAAAAGAATCTGGAGACTAGCAAGTGTCATACAGTCTTAAGTCTCCATTAACCATACGTTGACATAACGTGACGTATTTCGTTATGAGAAATACAATGAGTAAATCCTATGATACTTGATAAAAGCTAGTTTCTAGCTTAAAACGTAACGTGAAGGAGCAGCAGATTCAGCCTAACTTGTTACTTGTTAAAAGAGACAATCTATCATTTATATACTTTTTACTGAAAGTATTTTCTTCTACGTATAGATATTGAGATCTAAACCACATTATATTCATCAATCTCGTCCAGTCCCAATCGTCTAATTTGCTGGCAACCCTTCTGTTATTAAGTCATTAGGTGGATAGCAGCTGCCTCTAAATAAGACATAAAGGAAATTTGCAAATAACTTCCTTTTGCAACTATTTCTTTTCACTTTTTATTGCCGTCTGTTTTTTTTTTTTTGTTTATCTCTTTAATTACTTTCCGATTTTTTATTAATTTAAATAACTTGTTTAACAACTTTTCCTTTATATTCTCTGTTAAATTACACTATAATGCTAACCTTTTTTGTAAAAAAACTCCAACTTTTAATATTTCGTCACTAAATTATTCTTGCTTAATTTTTGTTGTTTTTTGCACACAAAATTTCACTTTTTGATCTTTGCCGTTTTTAACAAAATACAATTTTGTTGGCGTTGCTACTTTTTATTTATTCATTCGTTTTTTATTTGTCAACACAAAGAACAACAATAGATTCGAAATAGTAAAAATTAGACAATAAAAAAAAACTAATCACACGCAAATGAATTTTGCTCTTACTGGTTGAAAAACAGCACAAATTACGACAAATACAAGTAAGGCTGCCAGACCTAAATAGGCTCTACTGAGCTGCCATACCTTTCGCCAGTGATACCAATTTTATGAGAGTTAAAATCGCATTAAATATTGCAAAAAACTTTAAAAATCCTAATCTTTTAACACACCATTTTTTGTTTTTAAAGAAAAATTTTAAAAATTAGAGTAAATTTTTCATAATTATATAGAAATATAACTAGTTTTATTTAAAAGCTAAATATAAATAAGAATACCCAAAAAATATTTTACTTACAAGCAGATTAAGCAATTGCTTACCAAACCCAACATTTCCTCCTATTGGTAAAATTTAGTTTTAATTTACACGATGTATTTTTGTTTTTTCAAATTTCATATTAATAATCCACTTGTAAAAAAAAAGACTATCCCTACTTATTTGACTTATTTTTTACTTTTTGTAAACAAATACAATATGAAAATTTGAGGGCTGACTTTGTACGGAAGGTGTTTTCATATATGGACTTTGCTGAAACGTCAAATATATTGTTTGCCCTACTCTACAAATAATTTATTTGTTAGCTTTTGTTGTTTTTAAGATTTTATCAAATTAAAAATATTTTAGTTTACATTTAAAAAGAGAAAAGAAAAGAATTTCCAAGACTTGGCGTTATTTTTATTTTTGAGCAGCTATACCTATAACTACTATGCCAGTCTATATCTACTTAAATTTGTATGACATATTTATATTTTATTCGAAAAAACAAAGCTAATTAGTTCTAGCGAATAATTGTAAGAACCCTCAGCATTGTGATCTTTATGCATTGGCTCCATGGGAATATATTGGTGTTTTCGCTTATCGAAAAGCACTATATTCCTACTATAGTAGGAAAAGCTCCAAATTGGCATCACTGCGGTTAAAGTATGCTGCCATATCAATCTTTCAGTAACCGGTTTACACAGCAATTTTTCTCTCAGCAATTTTCTTAAATTCTCTTTTGTACTTGCATTCGTGTCCACATTACGAGTCTCTGTTTGTAATTTTACTTATAAAAAGGTACGAATTAAAATCCACACGAGAATTGCGGGTACAAGCCAGTCTGCACCCCTTTCCGTTCTTCTTTCCTCCCCCTCCAATAAACTCAGAATTGCTGTGTATAAACCGAGACTTACAATGCCCGTATGACACCTTATTTATTTTGTATGAGCCATCACACACCGACTAATACTTAAGCGCACAATTTTGAATCTTTTCGTAACACACGGTATGATATTCATCTGACATTAAACGTATACGCATGCAAAGCTCTGTGTGTTAATGCTTTTTGTATTCATTCAACGTTTGGCGTTTTTCAAAAAAGTGCATGTTTTGGATTTGTGCTGCTAATGCGTGGTAAAAGCTGGTTGAAACTTTACGCAAACAAAAAATCATCATTGGATAGCAATGACTGTGTTTATGTGGGAAACTATTGACGTTGGCTTTTGTAGGGCCCTTATTTGATTTACATTGCTGGCAGTATGAATCCAATACAAAATAAATGTAGTTTCATACGGGCTTTACAAGAGAGGTCAAACCAATTTATGTTAAAAATAATGAGTATGAACCACATAGAAAAAATAGAAATTTTTCAAATTTAAGTTGTTAAGTTGTTAGTTGATATGATTTACATTGATGGCCAAAAAAACAAAACTAGAAACTAGCAAGTTGCATATAGGATTTAAGTATATATATGATGTATGTGAGCTAAAATACACGAGGACAATTATGCTGGCTTGTAGGCAAGTGGGGTGGAGAGAATGGTTTTTTGGTGGTGTAAAATTTCAACCAGCTTCTACCCCGCATTAGCAGCATAAAACCAATTCACGCAGATTTTTAAAATAACGCTAAATGTTAAATACATACAAAAAAACACTAACACACGAAAAGCTATTGTATACGTATACATTTTATGACAGATGAATCATTCTCGTGTGTTTCAAAAAGAACAAAAATTGTGCGGCTTAAATATTAGTCTGGTCTGTCATTTCATGTTTGCCAAGCGGTGAACAGCATGCTTGGCCGCTTAGATTCCCTCTTACTAGTTTGAAATTGATAACATTTTATTCTTAATAATTAAAAAGAAACCCGTTTTATATTATTATTTTTTTAATTTTATTGATATTTTGTTTATTTTAAACATAAATTCCATTTCTATAAACGCCATTTTTTTTTTTTTTTGTAAATACAACAGATAAAATAAATTTAAAAAATATTTAAGATTTTTTTAATAGAATTTTGTTTGGGAAAACATTTTAATTTATTAGTAACAAAAAATAAATTTTGTATAGACATAAGCCAGTATTGCATTAATAAAAATATTTTTTTGGGGCAACAATACACGTTCAATATTACTGATAAATTTTTTAAAAATCAAACAATCAATAATATTATACGTGTGTAGAGCACTTTAAGAAAAAAAAATTATTTAAATAAACAATTTTTTACGAAATTAAAACAAGTACATAAAATGAAAAATTAAAATTATTTGCTACTTAGGCATTGCTTAAACTTAGTTGTTTTTTAAGATATTTTAAATGGATTTTTGTTCTACTATTAAACTAAATATTACAAAAAAGTAAGGAAATTATTTTTAAAAATAGGGAAAATATTAAACTATAAAAACCATATTAAGAAACTAAGAAAAAACATATATGTTTTTCAAATATTTTCCTTTTATTGAGGCAAATTGCCAATGTTCATCACTTTGTATTGTTTTAAATGATACGACGAATTGTGACTTTTTAAGCTAAGTTTAAAATAACTCACGAGATGATACAGCTGCTTTTCTCTTGGGGGTTACCATTTTCATTTTCAATTAACAACAATAACTGATGAAAAATATCAGCTACAGACTGGGAAATATTAAAAAAAAAAATAGTGTAATTAATAAATTGCAAATTAAATAAAATATAACTTTTCGAAAATGCTCATGCAAATAATGGTTTAAAAATAAATTTAAATTAACTTTTTTATAAAATTTTGAATTTAAGACATTCAGAAATGATTCAAGTTGTGTTTACAATACACTCTAAATCTCGTTTAAACTAAATTTTGAAATCCATATAATCGAAACAGACCTTGAAAAAGATAAATCTTTATTGAATTAATTTGCAGAAAAAATAATTCTTTTTGTAAATCAGCGAGTTGATTCAATATTTTATAAATCATTTTAAAAGCATAGTTGTTAAATCAATTGCATATAAATCTTTTTTGATTCAATTGAATCAAAACATAGTTCGCCAATTTAAAAAAATTGATTTGATTTGCGAATTAAAACAAAAAAAAAACACAGGGTGACCCTTTTTATACGAAAGAAATGGAACGGGAAACTAAATTTGTATTATCGGAGTGTGTTAATTTTTATCATCATAGAAATTGATAATAAAAAATAGTCACCCTGTGGCTGTTTTAAAAAAATCCAACAGACCCTACGCTTTCGAGATATTCGACATTTTATAATATGGATATTTTTTAAAATGGCCGGTGTCTCGAGCGAGATGGGGCAACAAACGGACAAAATTTTTGCTCTGTTCCACTACGACAATACAAAAAGTCCAGTCCGGAAGACATTCCGCGTTATCGATTTTTATAAAACAGCCACAGGGTGACCCGTTTTAATAGGAACGAAATGAAACGGAAAACTAAATTTGTATTATCGGAGTGTGTTAATTTATATTAATATATAAATTAATAAAAAAAATAGCCTCCACGAAAACCTTCAGGTTTCATAGCGAAATCATATTCAAGAATCAAAATAATTCTTTCTTGATTTATAAAATGAATTATTAAAATGAACTTGATTCTTCTAAAAGATAGAGATCGAATCATTAATTTGTCAAAATTTAAATCAGATTTGACAATTAATTTAAGGTCTAAATCTAAATGCACTGTAAACTAGATTGTGAGCGCAATGTAACGCAACCTAAATCACTTCAGTCCATCCTGCGAAAAAATACAAAATTTTCGATTCGAAAATAAAAAAAATGTATATGTATGTATTTGGGAATTTATAAATTAATTTTAAATTTCAATATATAAAAACTTTTAATGTCAATGGAATTACCTCATTCTGTTTGGCAGAAGTTTCTAAAAATGCAGCACGCCATGATTCAGCTAATTTTCTACCCTCTTCCGTGGAAACTGTACGTTCTTGATGTAAATCAGTTTTGTTACCTACCAATACCACAGGTACACTGAGATAAAAATACATATAATTATTATTTATGTGCTTTTAACCAAACAAGTTTAAAATAGTCATGGACCTTTCAAAATCTGTACCGAAATTTGATTGTGTAAAAAAAGGCTTTATGGAAATTAACGGAAATGATGTTTTATAAAATATAGTAAACAATTGGTCTGTTTATTTACATTTCTAGTAAAAAAATAGTAAACTCAGAAAGTACTAAATGCCAATATTTCCAAAGGGAATGAAAGAATATGATATCAAAAGTAGTAAATGAGCTATTACACAATAGACTAATATTTAAGCCGCCAAAAAACAATTCTCTTCGCCCTGCTTGCCTACAAGCTGACATATTATCCCCCAGTTGCCACAAGCAAGTGCAAGTGCCAAAAACTCAAACACTCATCCTTTTTTACTACCACACTCACACTTATGCTACTTGCAACTCAGCTTGCAATGAAATATTGATGCAAGTGAATTTTTGACAGTTTATGCAAGTAAAATGACAAAACAAACAGAGTTTCCGAGTACTAAGTTTTTTATTAATTTATTTATTTTTTGCAATAGGAGTTAATATTATAGTTGATTTTGCAAGTAATTACTTGCATGTGACAACAGGGGGTATGTAAGCATTATAGCCTTTTTTCACTGAGCTACAACTTTTATCAATTTGCAAAAATGTTAACATCTTCCCATAAGAATTATACAGCAAATTGAAGAAAAAAATTGTAAAAACTAGCATGCAGACAAACAAGCATCATAACTCCCAGTCTAGATTGAAGATAAATATCTTAGCAATGAGTAAAATACGTCGGTCATTTCGCCGGAACAAAATTGCTTATTGCCGAGCTTATGTTAATTAATTTATGTTCTCATATTTCAAAAAAATTTAAGGAGGTTATTCTGAGATTACTTGTAAATACCCTCGGAATGTTTATAAATTTTTAGTTTTTTCCTTATAACTTGTTAAAATTCATTTTTTTATAATTGCCAAACGAATACGACTGCTGAGTTTATTGTTTTATCTTTAGCATTAACGAATATTAGTTTGCCGCATAAGCTATCAATGTAGGCTTGTGTAATTTTTTTTTACAATAAATTACTTTTAACAGAAATTCTATAGCGTTTAATATTTGTTTATTTAAACTTGAATACAGAAAAAGATATGATCATTATTATGCAATTTCCATTAATTTTTAAACCCTTTTACTATAATCTTATCAAATTTGTAATCCAATTCGGCTTCAGATGTTATAAAGGCAACAAATATGTATTGTAAAATGTTGTTCATGCAAAAACAATTAACTCACAAAAGCTTCTTCAATTAATCAAGTTGGCCATAATCCCTGTTTAATTGCCCATATTAGAATTATACGAATGTTACTTACTATTTTTTGCCCATAAAATCTAATAATTTCTCGTAAATAATTTTAATAACTTCAAATGATTTTTGACTGGTAATAGAATAAACCAATACGTAGCCGTGAAAATCCATACTATATTGTACTGGAAATATACTATATTCATCTTGTCCAGCTGTATCTACCAATTTGACACCATAATCTTGCGAGTTTACTCGTGTTACTTTAGTAAATGCTGTAAGAAAAAAAATAAATATTTATATAAAATTTGTTTCCCCGTATATTCAGAGTAAAAAACTTATTCTCACTATCTGCTAGCTTTCCCTTATATCATTCATAGGCTAAATTTTTTAATTTTCCATATATTGTGAATGCATGAATGCATTCCTTTAAAAGTAATCATGAATGCCTTTCTTTTAAAATTATCATTAATTTTCGTTAAATTCAATTCTTTAATATTTATCTTTTCTTTTATTTACAAATTCACAACTCTTCGAGCTTAGGTGTTTTTTTATATAAAAATATTATTTCGCTACTCCGTTGTGTAGCATCTTCAGGAAATAACAATTGAATAGCAAATTATAAACAATTTGAAAGTTTTGAAAAAATTAAAAAAAAAAAATACAGAATTTTTGCGAAATTTTTTTATTATAGAAAACTAAGTCTTATGCTATCATTTTTTTTAATAATTTCTATATATATTTATCTTTTTTAAGCATTTCTTCTTGGAAGTTCCAGCAAATGCCAACCAACATGGAATCCAATTTTTTACCACTGTACCAGTGTTTAAGGCTAGCCGTCACGTGATGGAATCTTTCTCCATGCTTGTCATACTCAGCTGGTGTTTTGGCTAGTTTTATTTATTATTTGTTAAGTATAAATATTTTATATAAAAAATATTTAAACTATTTTTACTAGTGAGCTGATAGCCTATGCAGCTAATGCTCCTTTTTTAAGATTTAGTCTAAGAATTAATTCATTGGATTAAATAAAATATAATAATTATAATAATATTTTTACTAGTATTTGGTTTTAATTTAATATCCTAGTAACAGTAATAATAGGTTCAAAAATACGGGTAAAATATCGACAACAATTAGTGGTCTATATAAATGATCTCAATTTCATAACGGGGAACATAAAAGAACGTAATTTGTCAACGATGGACTTAATTAGAATTGTAATTAATGCTTACCAACACTTGTAAATATGCAAAAAAAAAAAACAGGCAATCCGGCACACAGTGAACTTGTTTTCGTTCCATAGGAAAAACACATTTGTCATCATATTTCGTTAAATTTTAATTTTGCATGTGTTTCTATAAAAATCTTAGATCCGAACCATAGTGGTGTATGCCGTGTGAAAAACAGAGTTGCGTCCGTTGAATTTACGTGAATGACGGATCGTTGTCGTGTTTAAAAACGTATTTGATTCTTATCCGGGTTTTCAACAAAAACGGGTTTGTGCAAATGCTTAATTTTTTTAAATTTAATTTTTTTTTGTAAATCTTCTAAAAAAGTACGCGAACAGAAAATTGTATTAATTTACAAGTTTGTTAAACAGCTGGTCAATATGAAAAAGAGGATCATTGTTGTAAAATCTTAAGCAGAAACATTTTAGAAGGTTTTCTTATCTTTTCTATAATTCATTTAACAATATTGTTGCTTTGCATAAAAAAAGTAGTTGTAAAACATTTTTATTTGTATTTACAAAAATGTATAACAAGTTTTCAATATTTTTTTTTTCAATTTTTATTTTTTTTAATTCCTTTAAAAAATAAATTTTAAATAATATAAAATTATATTTTCATGTCCAAATATTGAAATAGAGCTTTCAACCTCCGATTACATGTATTTCGAACTGACAAAAGATCTCATCAGAACGCGAAGTTTTAGAAAAGCAAGCAGAGATTTAACAAAAAATCTATTAATATATATATTTTTCTCCTTAGCAATATAACACGTAACTAGGTTTATTCCAATCAAGCACTATGATGTTACATATATTATAAAATAATAATATAAAATTGCTTTTTTTTTCTAAAAAAGCAGTTATTTAAAATTTTAATACGTATATAAAATAGACAATAGCCTGGAAACTAAGCGAGATAGTGCAAAATGGATAAAAAAAAAATCATTATTCCCTACCTATGTTATAAGGAAATTTTAGCAGAAATTGTTAATTATTTGTCGGACAAATTTTCTGTTTAACTCAGCTCAAAATTCACAGCTAATTAAACTCAAAATTTTCAAGATATTTAAAGGTTTGCTAAGATTTAGCTTTCCAATGTAAAAATCAATATATATACATATGAACATACATGATCCTACGTGGGCTTGTGTATGATCAAACATGGGCATAAATGGTCATTAACGTCCATGCATGGTTAAATATATGACCATACATGTTCTCATACATCTTTAGATCCGAAATTTGACGGTGTATAGTCCATATAACCATATAATATGATTGGATCCGTAGATATTTGCAATCATGTATGGTCATATATTAAACTATGCAGGGAAGTATATGAGCATGTATGCCCGTGTATGATCATGTATGTTCATAGACGTAAACAAAAATCATGGTTGGGGGAATGATATTTGAGGAGCATCATATATTTTTGGGTTTATAGTTCTGCCAAGTATAGTCGTACCATAATATAGTTATGATATTATGATAATAAAATAACCATATTTTTACCATAAAATGGTTCGTTCCTACAGTTATATTATGATTCAAAAATTACCAAATTATGGTCCAAAATAAACATGTTATGATATTGAATTTATCATAATATGATCGCACGTAATCATAGTATTGTCAAAATGTTATAATATTATAGTCCCTCATAACTTTTTATGATTCCTGGATTATCATTATATGATCCCTAATCTAAGAAAACTTCTTAAGGAAAAGTTCTTAGAAACTATGAAAAAGCTCTTTAAATTTAAGAATATTTTCTTTGGAAACGTTTTTTCTAAAAAAAATAATATTAAGGACTTTTTGAAGAAAAATTGTTAAGGGAAAAATCATAGACTTTAAGAACTTTTCCTTTAAGAAAACTTTAATTCTGTGGACCTTTTTTAAGAAAAATACTAAAATTTTTTAAATTCTAAAGACTTTTTTTTAATAAAAAAATCTTAAATTCTAACGACATTTTTAAGATTTATTTTAGAATTTTTATTAAGAAAAAGTCTTTAGAATCTAAGAATATTTCTACTTGAAAAATTCCTTAGAATCTTAGAATTTTTCATAAAAACTAAAAAATAACATGAAATTTTTTTCTAATCTGATTTATCAAACAATTTTGATGTAGTTTCCTACTACAGGATTAAGTTGTTTAGTCAAAAATAAGTAAGAATTCGCTTATTTAAATTCTTAATTGCACATAAACAGAAAAATCGGTGAGGACTTGTTAGGAATTTTTATATCTTTTCTAAAAGATAGCCTCTTAAACTCTAAAGCTTGAACCAGGTAGTGAAAGAGTTAGGGAATAATGTCAGCTTTATCAAAAAAAAAAACTATCTTTATCGAAAAAAAGTCTCACTTCTGTAAAACACCATCTGCACAGAGTTTTTAAGGGTTTATTTCCATGAACACGTCTGATATTTTCTTTTTAAAGAGTCGTCAGATTCCTCTGAAAACCCCGATTACAAGGCATGATTCTTTAAAAAATTTCAGGATGCCTTGAATTGTCCTAAACAAACACTTTAGAAACCAATTCAATAGACTTAACTTGATATTTCAGCAAAAAGCAGCTCTTTGTGTTCTTATTGATGAAAAAATACATTTATTTTGCATTAAACGATTAATCGCAAATTTTTCCGATTAATCGACCCTAATTACCAATTAATTTTCTACATTTTTCAAATAATGACCTAATCGATTAACCGGAAACAACAGCTGAAAATTGAATTTTATTTTTCAGTTTTAACTGGCCACCAGGGTTCACTAGATTTAACAGTTCCCAGCTGATTTCTTTAGGAATATTTGAAGGAAAGATTGCTAAGAAGCCAAGAACCATACCGCAACTAAAAGTCAAGATTCCACAATGTGTTCAAAAATAGCACGAATATCTAAAAATAATAATCACGGAAGTAAAAATGTTATACACAATTTAAACCACATAGCTCATTCTGAACCAATGTTCCACATGACCGAAAAGTAGTTTATAGATTTCAAAATTTATTTTACCTGTATAATAGTGTATACATATATAGTTATATATTTCGACTTCGAGTATAATGTAAACGAAACTTAATACATTCTAATCAGAAATTCTAGTTGTTGATAGATTACAACAACTTTCCAGTACGCAGAATAATTACTATCTATTCTAAATCGGATTAGATAGTAATTATACTGCGTACAGGTAACTTTTTATTATAAATTACAAATAACCTTGACATAAAATATGCAAAAAATGAACTGAACATAATTTTATTTAAAGTAGGTCAATCTAGACATATTTAGACCATCACTAAAATTTCCAAATAAATATTGCGAAGTTATTAAACTACGCAGTTTTAAGAGAGGCTTTTGTAAAATAATACTTTTAAGATTTTAACATAATGCGTCGTACTACATACTACTCAAACAATGAATAATTACTTCCTAACTTCTCCAACTAAAACCAGTGAAAAGTACCACAATACCCCTTAGTGAAAATTGCCAGTAAATCTATTATACTTACTATTTTCTATTGTTGGATCATAAGAATCGACAAATTGTCCCTCGACAAATTGTATACTCAAAGAAGATTTGCCTGTGAATAAAAATAAAGGAATAAATAAATATTACGTGGATTTTTCCATTAACAAAAAAGTACTTGAGCAACATACATAAATAAAACGCAAAAAGAAAAATTAAAATAAAACAAAAATTATAGTGTACAAAAAAACACAAAAAAAAATTATAAATAAAATGTAAGAACTTACCCACACTTCTGTAGCCCATCATGGCAATATTACGTTCTTTTGGTGGCATTTTTAACAAATAGTTCTTTTATACACACAAAAGTTATTGTTCCTAAATACTTATTTAATGATATTTCAAAAAAAAAATTATTTATTTTTTATTTTTCAAGTTAAAATTTGGTTTTTTCTTAATATCAGAACGGATTTTATGAACCTCACCTAAAAAGTCTTTTTTGTTACTAACCACATAGGGTTGCCAGCCTTATTCTAAAATCTCGAAAAAAAATATTTAAATTTTCCAAAGTTCGTAACACGCTGACTGTTTCAAAATTGTTATTGTTGGCATTCCGAATATAGTTTTTTACGGGGAAAATTTTAAAAATTGGCACAAATTTGGCATAAGTAACGCTGGCTTTTGTCAAATTTATATGGGAACGAGATAAGCCAACTTTGATAGCTTGCCACTTAAAGTTATTTATTAAATCTGATTGCAATTAAATAATTACAAACAAATGTTTGAACTTTGGACCAAAATAACGTCGGGATTAGGTTATTCTGCAATCATCTAAAAAATTTTGGTAAGGTACCCTTTGTCAACATGTTCCCACTATTTATAAAAAAAATCTTGGCAGCCTTTTTTTGTATTTGTATTATTATACTAGCCATCTCTCTTATTCGTACAAAGTAAAATAAAAGAAAAACAGCTGTACTATATGGAGCTGAAGAAACAGCTGTATATTAAAGAGTTACCAAGGCAAAAAGAAAACAGTGAGGGTATTCACAATCGTTTTTTGCACACGTTGCAAAAAGTTCTGCCTAATATTTCCATTTTCTTAGCATATACTATTTACATATTGCGAATTTAATTTTACTTTCTCTTAGTGGCGAATTTTTTTAAAAACTAGCATAAATTAACCATTGAGGTAGAATACTATAGAGGATGCAAAGCCGACAGCGGCCAAATAAAATTTTATACAGAATACAAAGGTTCGGAAACTGAGACAAAACAGGGGAAAATTGATCAAATTTCCCTGATTTATGCAAAAGTTTGAGCAAATTTTCCTGTTTTTAAACCTTTTTTTAAAAAAATCCAATTGGGAAATCTGCTAAAAACTAATTGCATTTTGCAAAGAAAATCAATTGAAATCGGAAAAAACCAATTTGAAAAGATGCCGAACCTTTCTAATATGCCCATACAAAACCAAGAGAACGTTTTTTAATACGTGAGAGACATCGACATGGTGTGAAATTAACTGTTTACTACTAAAATATCGAAGACAACCTTATATCTTTTATATAAAATTCTTTGGGTTTATAAAATCAAGGCAGAAAACAACTGATTGAATCAAAATGGCGACTAGAAAATGAGTAAAGGGATATGTTAAAATTGCAGTTACACAAAGAAAGGGATAGATATACCGTTACCGTGGGACGTTATGGCTTATGTATTATAGTTGAATTATAAATAAATATACCAAAAAATATATACAGTGGATTTCCGATTTAACGAACAATTGATTGTCAGCCCTTTTCGTTAAATCGAAAAATTCGTTAAATCCAGTACTAAACAAAAAAATATTTCTTCATGTAATAACATATTAAAAAAGACAATTCACATCATATCTTAATACTAAAAACAGCATTTTATAATAAAATTAATGAAAATGTAATTATTTAAAAAAACTTGTTTTTGACGTTTGTTTTTGCGACTTTTAAAAACTTTTTTCAATTGCTTCCTCTTGAAGTTCTCGTAAAATTAATATGTCTTGGAGATATCGATATTATTTTCCTGTCCCTACTGAATACATACATCAAAGCTTTTTATTACGTCGCAGTGTTTAATTTTTTGACCTTCATCTGCAGGTATATCGCTCTTTAATTGTGCATTAATTTCTTCATCTTCGTCCTCATCTAAAAAAAACATGGGACATGTTTTTTGCGCTGCATTTGGAATCACTGAAACAGTTTATTTTCCATTATTAGAAACCCTCCATCTTTCATTGCACTTCGATGTTTACTACCAAAATTAGTTTTATCTATATTATTCAACATTTTTTGCTTATTCTTTAGAATAGTGCACATTGTAGATTTGGCTAAACCATATTTAATGGATAATCCAATAATACTCTCTCCATTTGTATATTCTACTAAAATTTTTAGTTTTTCTTTTAGTGTTAATCGTTTTCTTTTATCCATTTTTTCAATATTCACAAGTTCACAATACCACAACAAGAAACGTAATGACCATATGAAATGTACATATGAAACAAAAGGTTAGAATGCAAAAGAAAATCATAGAACGCTTTGAAAAAAATTCAAACTTTTATTTAACGATATGTTCATCACAAATTAAAAAAAAAAGAAATCAAAGCTAGATGGCAATACTTAATTCATCTATTTGTAGAAATTCAGAAATACAGATTTTGATTTTATTTTACATATGTATGTATTCAAATGAGTTTTACACAGTACTTAATGTCAAAACTTTGCCTGTTCGTTAAATCGCAAATTCGTTAAATCTCGCATAGGGCCTTTATCATTAAATGTTGTATGAACTGAAAACTCTAACAATCGCAACAGCAAAACAAAACAATCTAGTTAGTGCTGCCATATTTTGATCATAAATATTGATGTTTTCTATTTGTGTTTTGACATTCGTGTTAATTTTTAATTCTTGTAAAATTTACACTTTGTTGTTGTTAGTAAATTCAATATTTTTTGTGAAGGATTTTATACCATTAACCAGGAATCATGTCTTTGACTATGAGACTATTCACAGCTTCGCGTAATGGTAATTGATAAATCTAGAAAAATATTAAAAACTAGAAGTTTTAATTAAAATTTGTTTTTAACAATTGAGGTTACGGTCACTTATGTCATCAAAATGAAAGAACAGAATTTTTTACATAAAAGGATACGATCAATTAATTCATGGCGTATTTGCACGTCCAGTACTAAATTCATTAAGGTTTTACAGTTTGGGGTATAAAAGGAAAACTTAGTATAACAGCGTATAAAAATCTAGTGTGAAATCTCAAGAGACTACAGGATACCAACCCCTGTTCTGGTGGGTTTGGCGAAAATTACACCACTTGAAATATGTTATTTTTCAATTGTGCTAACTTGTGTAAAGAAAAATTGTCTTTTATTCCAAAAAACAGGTTCTATAAAAGAAAAATGTCCCTACTTTTTTAATTGTTAAGATGGATATGTTTCACATTCCAATAAATGTTCTAAAGGAAAGTTATCCACGGTTCTAAACATTTTTCTGTTGTAACTATTATATGTTTCACATTGAATTATTCAAATGCTAGGGTGGGTTTCTCCAATTCTAAGCAGACTACTTAGCTCATTTGTATTTACTGTAAGTGCACCTAAGAAAATGTTAATATCAAACATATTATGGATGTTACCCTAATTTAACATTTGTAGCCCAAAACATCACAAGTGTTTATAATTTTAATAAAATAAAGACAAATTAATTTTTATATAGGCCAACGTATATTAGCTGCAAATAATCGTTTTATGAGCACCAGCCCTAAGGAAGCCAAAGATATTGTTGAAGTTCCTCCTGGTTTTATATATGTCAACAACAAACAAGAAAGTATGGAATTGAATGATGTCACTGACAGAGCCGTTTCAACCATGTTTCTAACTGAATTGTTCCGTGGTTTTGCTGTTACATTGGCCCATATCTTTAAAGAACCCGCTACCATTAATTATCCTTTCGAAAAGGGGCCATTGTCTCCCCGTTTCCGCGGTGAACACGCTTTGCGTCGTTATCCTAGTGGTGAGGAACGTTGTATTGCTTGCAAATTGTGTGAGGCTATTTGCCCAGCTCAAGCAATTACCATTGAAGCGGAGGAACGTGCTGATGGTAGCAGAAGAACAACACGTTACGATATTGATATGACTAAATGCATCTATTGTGGTTTTTGTCAGGTATGTTTAAATATATGGAAAATTTATTGAAAATAAAAATTATTTATTTTGCATTACAGGAAGCTTGTCCCGTTGATGCTATTGTAGAGGGACCTAATTTTGAATTCTCTACTGAAACTCACGAAGAGTTGTTGTACAATAAGGAAAAATTATTAAGCAATGGTGACAAATGGGAATCTGAAATTGCTTCTAATTTACAAGCTGATCATTTGTATCGTTAAGATTTTCCTTTCAAAGTGTCGAAAAAGAAGTTTCCTTTAAGGATTATGATCTAGCTACAAATAAACTTAAAAATAAAAAACTATGTATATCTATATAAAATAATTATTTCCTGTTAAAAAAACATTTAATTTTAAAGTCAAGGCTTTAATTATCCAATATATTAAATAGTTAAACGATCACACCAAATTGACGGTTTTTTATGTTTAATAATGCCCTCTTTATAAATAGAAGTCTTTCTTTTTTATTCACAAAAGTTCTCTATAGGTTTACTGACCAGGTCCTGACAATGATTTTTCCATAAACTTCTTTTTGGCAAAACAAATCCACCATTTATTTGGTTTACCATCTTCGGTGCCAAACACTTTTTCCAAAACTCGATTACCAATTTCATGGCGTAGTTGTAATAAATATTGGCGCATTAATTCTAAAAAAGAAAGTTTATTAAAAGTTCAGTGCTTAACCATAGTTATGAATGTCAAATTTGTACAGAAATAAATGTGTTTAATGTTTAACTCCATGAACTAATAAATACCTCAAATTATACTTACCAGAATCTTGGGCAGTTTGAGGTTTAGCATAGACAGCATTTAAAGGAAAACCTGCCTCACCGGGTAAATCGAATTTAGATATAGCTAGACTATACATTTCTTGTTGCCCCTGATTTTTGTTGGAACAACGTTGTAACTTTTTTAAACATTCCGTTATATATAAGGTAATATAAATTAAAGTACGATCCACCTCAGACTAAAAAATTTAAAATCTTTTTAACAACTTCTGTAATATTTTATCTCATTTTTTAAATTTTACCTTTATTTCGTAGGTCCGAAAAAAGACATTTGCTTTAAAGTAGTATAGTGACTCATCAATGATATCGTTATCATTATTCATTTGTGATGGAGCTGGTCCCCGATATTGAGTTCTCAAAGGTAATATAGCCATATTGCCTACCATTGAGGGAAACTCCTTGATTGTGGAATGATAAGCCTTATACAATAATAAAATGAAAAGAATTAATGTATTTTGTTTACCTTGCCACCAAAAAAATTTCAAGTTTCCAACCCCACCCTAGGAGGGTTGATCATCAATTTAATAATAAATTGCTGTTTTTAATTTCTTATACTCACCGGCATCTTGTTTATAGATTTTTATCCTTAAAATATATTAAAATTATTATAATTCGGAATTTTTATAATAAAAACAAAGTAGTATAAAAATGTTGGCCTTTTACAGAAATGTCAAACAGAGTCAGTGTTGTCATGTTAGCATATTTTCTGCTGGATTTAGCAGGTTTGGAAACTTATTATTGGTTTGATTCTTGGTATTGTTATACCATTGATTTGACCCGCTGACCCATTTCAAAAACAAAATTTAGTTATGAATATTCTCCTTGTTTTCATGCCTAAAGATGTCCAGCATCGACTTAGCTCTACACACAAATTTTCAACATTGGTTTGATGCTCACACCACTGTTTGTCATAAAAAGCATTGTTGGTTTGCTGCATTTAAATTTCATGTGAAAATTTAGTATAATTTTTTTCACACAATTTTAATATTTGTCCAGTAAAAAAGGTGACATTTTTTATTGTGATTAATAGGTTTGTTTTTTTTCGGATTTTATATCTATAACTGTTTATAAAGAAAACGACAAACCGTACTTACCTGACTTTTCTTTATTTTTTGTAAACAAATACAATTTAATCATTTGGAGCCGCCTTTACACGAAAGATGTTATCGCATATGCACTTCGCGGTAATGCGAAATAGAGCACTTATATTGTTTGCCCTACTCGAGCTTTACTAATAAACACATAATTCATTTGTTATTGTAGCTCTTCTTGTTTTTAATATTTTATCAAATTAAATATACAGAAATTTCAAATATTTTTATGACAAATATTTTTGTTTAGATTTAAAAGAGATAAACCAAAATTTTTTCAGACTTGGCAGAATTTTTATACATTTTTAATATTTAAATAGATATATCTATATATACTTAGCAAGTATATATCAACTTATACTTGTATGGAATATTTATGTAATATCTTTCTTATAAAATAAATTAATTTTAGAAATTTAAATGACGATTTGAGGCCGTTAAAGTTCAAATGAAATAATTTACGGGAATATCAATTTACCGTGCCTTAACCGCTAAACCACATTTTCTCGTAAAATCATCGGAAAAAGCGGCAAGTTGGCAAGATTGGACGAAACAAAAACAAAATTGGTACATATATTTTGTTTTTCTCACAAAAAAAATTAAATTTTTATACAAAAAATTTAACTAAAATGTGAATATTGAATAAAAAATAATTAAATAAATACCGGACCCGTTGCTTAAATAATTTAAAACAATGGATACAGATTTGCAATTAAATTTTGCCGTGTGTTTCGACCATTTTCAACACAATGATCAATTGAAAAATGAACAGTATAAGACCCCACAGGGTAGTAAAGATAATTCACCCAATAGCTATAAATCCGAAAGTATAGAAGTAGTAGAGACTCCCTCAAATACCTGTAGAGGTCTTTTCCAAGAAAGTTCTTTTAGCTCCGCCAGCACAAATAATACAGACATTTGTGTATTAGATTCTCACTATGCTAGTGATGATTTACATTTTTTACCCGATGATGATGACCAGAACGTTGATGAATTTATTGAAAGTGAGGAAGGGGACGAAGTTTTTTTGCGTGCTGCGAATGTTATTGATAAAAACGAAGATTTCACTGTATTGCAGAAGCCCACAAAAACTAGATGTCTCTGCAGTTGCGATGAATCAACGGAGGTTTTGTTTCTAATTAATTCAGAATATGAAGTTAAACAACGTAAACCAACCTATTCTGGTACTGATTCAGATGTTGAAGTTTTAGTGTCAGAAGAATTTATAGAATCCGATTGGTCTTCAGGAAACGGTCTAGAGGAAAACAACAAAGAAAAACTTTTAGCTGCAGCCGAAAGCAAATTGTGTAAGCCACTTTTTGATCAAGAGCAAAAATTGGAAAAAACTTCGGCCTCTTGTTTACAACAATCTTGTGATGACAGTTTATTGCCTACACAAGAATCTACCGATTTAGATGTTTCTGGAGATGAACTTGTGGATGCCGCCTCCGTGACACCAGATATGTATCAAAATTTAAACAGAATGGAACTACTAAAAGTTATACAACAACAAGAAGTACGTATACAAGCATTAGAAGCTACTGTGGAACGTTACCATAAGGCTCAACAGAGGTTATTTGAACATGTCGATGCTTTGCGATTAGAACTAAGTGAAATACGAATATCTCCTCAGCAAAGTTTTGAAAATTTAGAAAAGAATCGTAATGAAAAGTAATACTTTTAGCTTTAATATCTTGGTTTAAAAAATTCAAGATTTATTTAAGTATTTTTGAATTTTTTTTTTTTAAATTTTCAATTCCTGTTTAATATTTTCATATAATATGGTAGATATTTAACTTCGACATTGGACGATAATCGTCTTATGGAATCTGGGCAGAGATTAAAGCATTTGTTGAATCGAAATGGTAAGCGGATTCATGTGAAATGATGTATTTAGTATTGATAACGTATTTTTTTTATATTTGTGCAAAAATGGTAAATTTATATTACAATTTGTTTTGTATTTATATTTCGATGTTTCGAACATTCTCAAATATGATTATTTTGATTGTTAATCATAAAATTGTATGTTTTTATAAATGAAAAAATATTTATATTTTTAATAACAATTGTTATGGTACGTTAATGTAAACACGCGTTGTGTATTTTTGCACACTATGTACATGGAGGAAAATTTTTTTAAAAATTTAATTTGTATAAGGTAATAAAGTATATTTATTTAACAGATCTCAAATTATTGAATTTTTCTTATTTATTGAAAAAATATGTATATTTATTGAAAAAATATGTATATAAAAATATAACTGGTGTACTGTTTGGAAGTTCGACATTTTTTTAAATTAAAACTCCGAAAAAAATTTTACTACACTAAACTCTGCAAAGTTGATTACTCCATCATTAAAAGAGTGCACAAGGTACACTAATTATTGTATTGTATCTAGAACTAGAAAATGATAAATCTTTGTTGAATTAATTTGCAAAAAAAATAATTCTTTTTGTAAATCAGTGAGTTGATTCAATATTTTATAAATTAATTTATTAAATCAGATTTCAAATCATAATTAATAATTTTTATTTGAATATATTTTGGTTCAATTTAATTGAATCCTTTCAAACAATGCTTTTTAATTCAGAGAATTAAAAAAAAAATGATTTGATTTACGAATTACGAATTACAACAAAATAAAAAAAACATTAAAATTGACTGCAAATATCGCTTAGTTTTTTAACTATTCGCCATTTTGTAAAATGGTAATTTTTTTAAATTGGCCGGTATCTCGAAAAGTAAGCGAGATAGGCCACAACGGACAAAATTTTTGCTGCGTTATTAAGAATAGGCCAGAACCGGAAGACATTTTGGGGAATCTATTTTCACAAAACAGCCACAGGTTGACCCAAATTTTAATAAAATCCAACTATGGAATTATGCTGTTTGATTTATAAGAAGAATTATTTAAATCAATTTAATTCTTCCAATAAAATACAGATTGAATCATGGTAGTACATAATTCAATCAGAAAAATGAATGCGCGAATTAATTCGTTGAAATTTACATCAGATTTGAAGTTTATTTAAGGAAATATGTTTTTAAAGGTCTCATCGTCGTATTGAATTTTTTCGCGATTTTCGTAACATACTTAACGGGTCTTTGTATAAACAGAACAAGCAGCAGTGTAATTTTTAAGAGCCTTCACACACCAGACTCATATTTAAGCGCACAATTTTTATTAATTTCCTAACACACGGTATGATATTCATCTGACATGATATATATACGTGTACACAGCTATGTTTGTTAGTGTTTTTTGTATTAATTTGACGTTTGGCGTTTTTTAAAAATGTACCTAGGTGTTTATAGGTATAGGTTTTTGCTACTAATGCGGGGTAGAAACTGGTTGAACTTTACTCCAACAAAAATCCATTCTCTTCGCTCCGCTTGCTAACAAGCTGTCATGTTATGCCAGCACAATTATTTTTGTGTGTGAAGGCCCATTTATAAAAGAACCAAAATGCATTATTATGTCAGTGTCGCTGTTATGTTAGTGGCGCACAAAAATCAAAAGTCTGTATGAATTTTTAATTTAAGTTAAGACAAAATTTATACAATGCAATTGATTGCGTGCAATTTTCTTAATTCCCTTTTCAAAGTTGCTTTCAAAGTTATGTCTATTTATACGGTGACATTTGTTGCACGAAAGCTGAATGCGAATGAAGCAACAAAAGAAAAATACATATATGTTTGAAAGAGAAATAACAAAAACATGCACGAAAACCGTGCCGTTTTTGTTAGCCCCCTTGCTTCTCTACCCGGTTCGTCACCAAACAAGAATTGCATGCAACAAAGTCACTGTCTTAATTGGCTCTAAGATTCTACTTGCAACAACTGCCAAAAATCCACTTGCTTCAATATTTCACTGCAAGCTGAGTCGTAAGTAGCATAAGTGTGAGTGTAGTAGTAAAAAAGTATGAGTGTATTGAGTTTCTGGCAACGGGTATGAAAATTTTAAATAAATGAATATATTACCCATTCATTTATTTAAAATTTTCATATCGAAAAACTACAGTTAAAACAGCAAAACTGTATTTTTCATTTAAGTTTTATTATTTTTAAGTTCAAACTTTATTTCACCAAAAAAAAAAAAATACGGATAAATTAAATTGAAAGCCTGTGCTCTTAAACATGCAAATAGATATTGATTTGAAAACTTGAGTATAATATGCAGATAAAACATGTATTTTTGTAAATTTTTGCCAAGTATGCCTTTATTACGACTTTAAATTTAAAATTAATATTAATCTTTTGCATTTTAGCTGCTAACACAAGAAATTTTAACGATTTACCCATATCCGATTTTTTGCGTTTTTAGTATTTGGAAGTTGACATCTTTGGCGTAAATAGAAAAAAAGTTGTCCATGACTGGGGCATTTTAGTTCTTTGAGATCTTTATAGTTCAGCTCCTATCTGTGACCTAGTTCGCTTTTCAGGTGAAAGTCCATAGCACGCCTTCTCGCGTCAACGCTTTATACGCGTCAACGCTTTAAACGTTTTACTGAAATTCAAGTTACATACGACGCTTTTTACGCTTTTGTTTTGATCAGTTTTAGATTTAGTTTTAGAATAAAATAAATTTAAAATAAAGAACTTCGTGTTTTTTTACAACTTCAATTAGTTTTTCCTCCATTGTGTAGTTTTTAAAATGAAAATAACCTATCAAAATCAGCTGATCTGTTCATACGCTGCTTATGACGCTTACAAAAGTAGACCTACTTTACGCGTCAAGGCATTCTACGCTTTGGCATTTTGTAACTTGCAGCATACAATTACACTGATTCTACTTTTTTGACAACCGCGTATGACGCGAAGAAGCGCAGCATGCGTGGTATGGACTTCTCAATCGCTCTTCTAGTTAAATAGCTCTACTAGTTGAATAGCTATTCTAGTTAATTGTTATTTTTTAAACACAATTTCTTGTGAACAAAAAAATATCTGGCAGTAAAAATTTAGTTTAAAATAATTTTACGTTTTTAAAGTTTTCTTAATCCTTTGCCCTTCAGAGCAAATGATTGATTTTTTATAAATATTGAGAAATGTTAATTTAGGCAAAAATTCTGAAAAGAAATGAATACCGAAATGAATAGAAAAATTATTGAACATAAAAACTTGAGCTGATTATTAAAATAATGAAAGACCTTAAAGAGCTGAAGATTTAAAAGAGCCGAAGGCCTTAAAGAGCTGAAGATTACGAACTAAGGCACTATTTCACAATAAAAACTATTGAACTAGTTCGTTCATTAACGACACAACTCTTGTCGGCCATTTTTATTTCATCATTTGTGAAGATAAAAGCAGCCAGAGAATAATCGTAATCGTTTATTTCTTTAAAAAAATTGAATTTAAATTAATAAAAATTTGATAAAAATAGTCAAAAATATAAACTTTAAAAAGCAATTAATAAATTTCAATAAAATTTTTATAAAAAGCTTAAAATCGTCGTGTAAGATAACGTGAAAAGTTTCTCCAAGCTCGAAAAAAAGGTCTTTGCAAAGAAATACCTAAAATTCATTTTATTTTATAAAAAAATACAAGAAGGTAAGAACTCTAATTTGTACATACATATTTTATACAAAATAGAGTGCAATATATATTTTTTTCCATTATTAAGAATTTAACCTCAATTTGGTGATAGACTGTAATTGATACCTCAAAATTATACATACACATTTTTTCCTAATGCGGAAGTTGGGGGAAAGAAATGCAAAATGCATAATTTTATTTAAAAATACTAATGACTCACAGCTAAATTTAAACATTTTTTAATATATAATAACATTGCCATTTGTTATTAGTCACCAAACGAATATAGTCTTATTAACTTTGGCGAAAACTGAATTCCATTGTCAAAATTGTTACTCCTTCGTTAAAATTGGGTTCCTGCTTTTACAAGCCCTAAAAACTAGGAAAAAAATCGCTCTACAACAAACGAATCTACGTTACGGTGCGACCCTAGTTTTTACACCCCAGGGATTACCAACCTCAGTGCCCCAATTGTTTAAGACGATAGTTGTTTATCGTCTACTTTCGAAGTTAAATATTTTCCATATTACATACAAATTTTAAACTGTTGTTACAAATGTTTTAAAAGTAAATTTAAATCATATCGTGGACCATAGTCTTCGATCGTCTTTGTTCCCAAATTCACGGTCCAGTTCGTTACAAAAATAACCCGAATGGATCAGGAACTCGGTATTTAATTTTTCTCTTTATTTTTTTTTTCCATACTTACAAAATTTCTAAAACTACAAGTTTTATTCCCATAAAAAAAGGGATTTTTGTTTTGCTGTTGTTTTCATCCTTTGCTTTTTAAAGTTTTCTGCATTTCTTACATTATGGTTGTATTTCTTCCACGCATTGTAGTTGGATGATTAGAGAATCTGGAGCATTTCCTTCTTTTAATTTTTTTGGATAAAATTTCAGTCAAAAGGGAAAATTTCCCCTTTACGAACTGCCAAAACAGTTGAAGCTAGGAAGTTGAAATTTGGTATTTGTATAGGTATAGGTATAGGAAGATATCCACTCGGACGGAATTTTTAATAATACCCACCGGAAGGAGCGAAAAGTCTACCTCCGACGGCCTCCCTAAACCTTTCGAACTTGGAAGTTGATAAATGTTCCTTGGAAAACCCTATGGGGAAGGTCAAAGAAGGGGAAATTGTCTCCCTTAACAGCCTGCCAAAACTACTGGAGCTAGGAGGCCAAGATTTTTTATGTAGGTTACTCCTCTGGTCAGATGGGTTTTCTAAGAAAAAGAAGAAAAGCCTCCTCGTTGATGGTCTGCCCACAGCGATTTAGCTAAAACCCTAAAATTTTTTTTTATATGTTTTACCTGTAGTATGGGCTAACTCATTTTAGAATTTGGGATAGGGACATGGTTAAAATGGGAGAACTCTTGGGTACTTTTTATTTTTCACCTTTTACATTATACCGAAATTTACCAAAACAGTACGGAGACGGACTTATTTTCAACAAATTAAAAAATAATTATTTGAACAGATGTTTGTATAAAAATACCTTTTACAAACGTTACCTGCTTTAGGTAGTTTTTGACAGATGTCTATGCTTAAATATAAACAATCTGCGACCTTAATTTTGCTAACCTAACCAAATATTTTCATTATTTTTTTTTAGTTGTATATTGAAACTCGGTTCAATCACAAGTAAGAGAATAATTAAAAAAAAACATCATCATCATGTCTTCATCATTAAGTAAAATTCACGTTACCAATTCAACCGGACTTTCATTAAATGAACGTTTTACGGCAATATCGTCTCATCCAAAAGTTCAGACAAATAGTAATAACGTACAACGCAGTCGAAGCCGTAGTCGTAGTATTCAACGTTCAATACCAACAGTTGCTGTTGAGCGTGTCTCATCCAGAGCCAATCAACGTTTATTGGCCCAGCTACAAAGAAAACATAAAATGCAAGCAGCTTTAAAATTGAAACGTGTATGTGTTAAGAAAAATTTTATAGTATTATGCGAACATAAGTGAGACAAAACTTATACTCTTGATTGAAAATTTCTTGAAATATCTTAAATGGTCTTTACAAATACCAAAGGACCTGCAAGAATTATCTCAATTGAAATGAGTTGTAAGATATATCTCTGGCCTGAAAGCAAAACTTATTATTTCAAAATATAAGACTAAATTTGTCTTTTTTGATGATTTGAGAATTATATTAAATATTTGAAATAAAAAAAATCTCTGCCTTTAAACCTTCTAACAAAAAGAACCCAATTCTATTATAATTTTTTCTAAACAAACTCTCTTATTTAACAAAAAAACAGAGTTTTTGTAGTTCAAGGGAGAACTATTCTGTTTAAAATCTATGCTTCAGAGGACAACAATCTTGTTTTAAATATTTCACTTAACTATTTTTAAATACAAGAATAATTTTGCTTAGTTAAAATGCTTTTAAAGTCTTGGAAAATCTAAAATAGATAAAATGTGAATATCGTGTTTAAACTTCTGCTGCTTTTTTAAAGCAGATGCCTTTAACTCGCAACAAAATATAATGTGTTTTCCTGGAAATATATAATTTGCAACAATAAAAAACAGCTAAAAATTACCAGTAATTGATGGGAAAAATTTAAATGGACAATTGCTCGATTGTGGAAAAATCCTTCTGAAAGTATTTGTGTGTGCAAGTTCATTAATAAACTAATCAAATTAATGAACCTTAAATACGTTGTATAAAGTAAATCAATATATAAGGACAAAAGGAAGATGTAATTATGTTTTGACATGTGATCAAGGAATATTATCTACAACAGATAGTTTTTGTATAGTAAAAGAAGAAGAAGTCTTTAATGCGTCTCCTGAGAAATAACGAAACAAGTACAGTGATAGCAATTTTTTCAACAAAACAAATACTCGAAAAAGTTTTTTTTTTAAATCGGCAGTATTAACAAGATCTTCTACAAACTCAACTTCAACTTTATCAGATTCTAAAATATTAGAGGACTTTAAAATTATTTATAGACAATTATTTTAAAGTTATTCCTACAGTCATCAACAATGAATTTTGGACTCATTCTACAGGCATTTTCGGGCATTTGTAAATCAACTTTCTGCATTGTATTTGAGCATACAAAACAAAAGCTAGATTTTTCTTCAGACGTAAATGGCAAAATGGAAACAACTTATTATTCATTTCTTCAATCAATTCTTAGGACTTTACTCTACGTATTTACATCATTTTCCCCCAGATAATCTAAAGTATTTGAGTGCCTAGAACACAAGATAATTCTTCCAACCGAAATGACGAAACATAATAAAGAAAAAAACTTCAACAGCTACGAAAAAACTGGATCAACACACAAAGTAAAAAACTTAATCTACTTAAGAGGGAGTTAAGCAGTTCTACGGATATTAAAAAATCTTGTTATTAGAACTTTACACAATCCCCATTTTTATGCGATCGGATTCACACCAGCCCCAATCATAAAGTCACAAAAATTAACAGTAGTGTTTTTTTATATTTAAGACAATGAATCGAATCTATTTCCATTTTTTGTTACATTATCAAATATATGTATGATGAGAAGAATATTTAAAGGATAATATTTGGCGTTATATATTCCCTATGGACCCGTCGTCTTAATATAAAGTAGAGTGGAAATCTTTTCTTTGAAGTCTTCCAGTACACCTTTTCAATGATTTACAACAAAAATTGCAGTCTAAAAGAATATAATAATTGAAAAAAGTGTTTCAGAGTTTTATTAAATTATTTATTTTCTACATCTACATTATATTCCAGCCTTAGATGATAAAAATTGGGATAAAGTCTTAAAAAAAGTTTTGTAAACATCAGACTCGCACAGGCAAATTCAACAGCAGTACATTCCACAAAATATATTTTTCGACACTTGCGAACAATTTAAAATATAATCGTAGAAACGTGGCTCGTGTAAATACAAAGAAACAAATCCTGCAACGCAGAAATAAAAATAACTCTTAATAACTCCTCCTTGTCGTCAGAAAATTAATTTACTTAGAATTAAACAAATAGAAATAGAATTGGGTTAGGTTAAGGCTTCGAATAGAGATTGGGAAAGAGAAAAAGCGAAGAAGAACAAAAAAAAAACACAATAACAACACCTTAATAACAAAACAAAAACAATTTCTACACACCTAATTTTGCGTGTGAATCTTACAGAGAAGTATGCGTACCGTCGGTGGAGCAGCTAGAGGTATTGGAGCTATTGGCAGAATACAACGTGGCAGTGTTAAAGCATTTCGCGTAGGAGCAAATGGAAAACCAATCAGAGCTAATAGCATGACCAATGTTGCAACGTAAGAAATAATTTATTATAATAAAAATTTCACATACAGCAGGAAAGATTCTTTTAAGTAAACAAGAGAATATTTTAAAAGCAATATTTCTTTTTACTATTCTTCTCTTGCCACTGACGCATTATTTGTATTAATAACAAAACAATTTCTTCAAATTTACTTCTTCAATATTTAACAAAAAAAAAAAAAAAAACAAATAGCATGAAAGCTGATCGTGAAATATTAAATACACGTAGACCCTTGCGTCGTTCCAACTCATCGGCTAATCTTGCCAGTCGTTTGGGACCAAGACGTCCCGTTGCTGGTGGTGCTGCCCAACGAGTAGCTAGAAGAAATATTGAACGTCAACGTGGTGGTCGTCGTAATAGTGTTGGCCCTAACGGTAGATCTGTTGGACTAAATAATCGTGGTCGCTCACGTAGTCGCTCTCGTACACGTACCCAACCACTTCAAGCAGCTAATGGACGTAATCGTTCTCGTACACGCAATCCAGAAAATCAAAACGTAAATGCACGTGGTCGCTCTAGAAGCCGTAATCGTTACGATAATATGGCACAATCCTCTAACAATATTCGCGGTCGTTCACGCAGTCGTAGTCGTGGTCGTGGAGGTGTTATTGCTAAATCATCTTTGCCTATTAAAGCACGTTTGGGGGTACGTCCTGGTATGCAAAATGTACGTAGCAGTGCAAATCGCGGTGGCGGCCAACATAATAGACGTGGCATTGATAATAGACGTCGTAATGCCAGTTTAACTAGACGTGGTGTTCAAACGGGTCGTGTTCAAAAGGGACGTATTTCTACAAAGCAAAATCTAGCCAGAGCGACTGGAAACGATAATAATGGACGTAATCGTATGAGATCCAGGTTAGTACAATGAATATTTTATGAAATAAATTTTTAAGCTTTAAATATTTTTTATACAAATTTCTTTGATTATGATTTTTAAAAATTCGAAATTTACGTCTCTAAAAAATTTGTGTGTTTTTTCTTAAAGAAAATCCTATGCTTTTTTTGTCTAAAGAAAAACAAACACAATCTTTTTCCCTAGAACCTAGCAATGATTTTGATTAAATTATGTTGTAGAAATAAAAATTCCAAAATCGACCTGTCTCGGCATTTGACGAAAGCGAGGTGGGGTTCAGAAATAGGCCCTTGCCCTTGAATTTTTGCTTTTTATAGCATTCAACCATTTCCTGGTACCTTATTTTACATTTTAATATATATTTTTAAGTTGTTGCCATGACTTCCGAAATTCACATGTATTTAATTAAATGGGAATATTTTATTTCTAACAGGTCAATTGAAAAGTCAAAATTGGTTTTTTTATTCAACATAGTTTCCATTAAGGGTGATACACTGATTATAGCCACCCTCCAACTTTTCGATACCATTTTTGTAGTACGATTTGTCCTTTGCTTCAAAATAAGCCTCAGTTTCGGCGATCACCTCTTCATTCGACGAAAGTTTATTCCCAGCGAGCATTCTTTTGAGATCTGAGAACAGGATATAGTCGCTGGGGGCCAGATCTGGGGAATACGGTGGATGCGAAGCAATTCGAAGCAAAATTCATGGATTTTCGCCTTCGTTTTCACTGACTTGTTTTTGGTCAAAAGTGAGCTCGCGTGGTACTCACTTTGCACAGAGCTTTCTCATACCCAAATATTCGTGAATGATATGATGTACACGTTCAGTTGATATCTTCAGTGTACCTTCTATTTCAATTTACGGTCATTCGAAATAATTTTGTGGATTTTTTTGATGTTTTCGTCCGTAACAACCTCTTTTGGGCGTCCACTGCGTTTACCGTCTTCGGTGCTCATTTTACCACGTCTAAACTTAGCATACCAATCCCTGATGGTTGACTTTCCTGGGGCAGTGTCCGGAAACTGGTCATCAAGCCAAGGTTTTGCTTCAACTGTATTTTGTCCCTTCAAAAACCAAAATTTTATCAACACGCGAAATTCATTGCTTCACTCAAAATGCTATAATTCACAAACTAATGATCCGACAGCTGTCAAATTTATACACGTGTCTTTGGAAGGTTAGGGCTAAATCATATCAAAGGTTAGGGCTAAATCATATCGATTTAAGTCTAATAGCGCCATCTATGTGTCAAGCCGGGAACTTCTCAATTGACCTGTTGTTTTTGATTCAAATCAATTACATTCATAAATATAGCAAATCTTTTAAAGAATTTATATTATTGTTATGCAGTTTTTATTTCTTTTTGACCTGCTATCAAGAAAAAAAAATACCAAAAATATTAATGAATTTTTTTTTTTTTTAATTATCTAATCCCTATTACGTTCTTATGATATGTTAAACATAATCAACTCATTAGATTTCTTTTTTCTATTATGTAACACATTCAAAGTCCATATAAATTGCATAATTTAGCTTGAAATTCTTTTCCTATAAAGCTCTGTTCTAGAAACACTCAAAATCTATTAATATTTTTGTAATCAAAAAATCCTTCGAATTTTTTCTATAAAATAAGAATATAATGAAAATAACAGCATGATTTTCAGAATCAGAAACAAAATATTTTAGAATTAAGGAAAAACCATCGGATGATTTTTCTTTTAAACAACTCCTTAGATACTGATAAATTTTTCACTGATTCTAAAGAAATATTTCCATAAAAAAATATATTTTTTTTTTAAAGTGAAGCGACACTGGAAATTCTTTCTACTAATTAATATGTTGCCTAAGAGATTTTTTACTAAAATTTTTCGAATTTTTATGTACTTTAGAATCAGATAATTGTTTACTTTAAGATTTTAAGCATTTTTTACTGAAACATATTATAATAAACAATTTCATTTTATCTCTCTCAAGATCTGCCGTTCGCAATGGCAATGCTGCTGCAGGCACAAATGCACGATCAGGTTCACGTTCTCGTACACGCAAGGGTCAGGTAGGTCAGCAAAAACAACAAGGTTCTGGACTAGCTAGACAGCAACAACAACGTAATAATCGTGCTCCTCGCGGACGCAGTCAACAACGTCGTGGTGGAAACAACAACAACAACAATAGCCCAAGAGGTGGAGGACGTCAAAACAACAATGGTAAAGCTCCTCAAACACAACAAAGACGTGGTCGCAGTCGTAGTCGTACTGGACGTGGCGCTAATGGTCCTCGCAATCAAGGTATAAACGAACCATAAGTTGCTGATTCCAGAAATATCACGAGATAATTTTAAAATGGTTTTATGGTTCAGACATTTAATTAAAATAAATATCTTTTTATTTCAGATTAATTTTAATATACAAAAAAATATTTTTCTTTAGGTAACAAATCAGCAGCAAAAACAACTGTCAATAAAGATGATTTAGACAAAGAGATTGACCAGTATATGGCTACAACAAAGACTGAACATGATATGGATTATCTATTGAAGAATTAAAATGAAGCAAGAGTGTAGGATGAATTATATATAATTGATCATTAATATTTTGCGTAACAATCAAATATTTTAAACTATACTTTGTGTAGTTGTTTTCTTTTCTATTAATTAGAGTGTAAAATTAGTTTAACTATAAAAAAAAAAACATTATATTAAGTAATTTTAAGACATTAATCATAATAACGTTGTTTCTTTTCGCATTTCGCAAACTTCATGTACTCAATTATTTATTTAAATTTTTGTTGTATATAATATATTTAAAATACCATGTTATTGTTTTTTTATATTTTTTTTGCAAAGTTATGTTAAACGCTCTTGAGTCTTTAACGAAATTAAAAGAAAAAACAATTTCAATATCATGTATATAAAAGTAATGAATATCTAGCATAAAAATATCACTTAATAAAAACAAAAAAAAAAAAAGTTGTAGAAAAAATAAACTTTGATGTTTTTTTATTTTCCTCTTAAAGATACTTTTTTTTTTTTTGAAATGGTTAAATTTAACTCTCAAAGGTTTATTTTTGTATATCTTGTAATGTTGCAAAAAAGTGTATTTGAATGTCCTATGTAGCTTCAGCCCCTCTTGTAATCATAATCATTTGTAGACATCATTTGGTTTATAAATACTATGGTCAATTAACTTTTACACTTGAATACATTTTCAAGCAACTTTTAAATACTATTAAATGACTATTCATTTACATTTCTATATTCTATGTAGTGCTGCAAATTCGTAGTACTTTCTTTATAATCATACAAAAATAAAGGGAATCAAAACGATAAAAATTGCCTTTGTATTTAAAAATCTATCTAACCAATTGAGGTTTGTTTCGTATTTGAAGTCCACTCATACCTTTTTGTAATGTAAATATTGCACTGTATGTTTTAAATATAGGGTCCGCCAAATAACTTTTTTTTTTGAAAATGCTATAAAAAAAAACTACTGAATATTTTCTCAAATTTCTTCTTTTATTTGAAAGTACAATCCTTCCGGTTAATAATGGAAAATAATTTCATTCAAATGGCTGCCTCGGCTGGCCATGCAGTAGCCTACACGATCGGTCCAATTTTTAAGCACATTATCGATTGTGTGCAGCTGTATTTCACCAATGGCTTCACGAATATTGTCCTTTAAAGCGCCAATTGTCTCAGGCTTGTCGGCGTAACACTTATCAAATCGCAGCTCCGAGGTGGCCAAACGACATCAGCTCTGCGGCTGATAATGCGATCTTCAAAGACAGGGCCCAAAACATCGAGTGTAGCTTCGGCTGTGTGGCACGTAGCGCCGTCCTGTTGAAACCAAATGTTGCCAATATCCTACTCTTCAATTTTTGTGAACAAAAATTCGTTTAACATGGCCCGATAACGATCGACATTGACTGTAACGGCCACTCCTTGCTCATTTTCGAAGAAAAATGGCCCAATTATGCTTTTGGACCAAAATCCACACCAAACAGTGACTCGTTTTGGGTGAATCGGCTTTTCAATGTATGCGTGCGGGTTTTTCTGTGCCCCAAATGCGACGATTTTGCTTGTTTACATACCCGCCAAGATCAAAATGAGCTTCATCTCGCAATATTTCCCAGCATTGTACACCAGGGATGGAAAACATGGTACAATTGTACGTTTTTTGGTACATATTTACCTTGGTTGGTACCGTGGTACTACCGCGGCTCATTTAGTACAATTTTAAATTTTTTCAAATTTTCAATTTATAACTTGATAAAACGACATAACATAAAGTCGACTTTTTTTAAAAGCAACTTTAAATAAAAAACCTGTTTTTATTTATTCAGCTACTATAGTGAAAAATAAAGTCAGTTTTAAGTTGAAATACACATTGTACTAAAATATTCGGAAGTGGCAACATTAAACAGCTGTTAAATTACCTCTCAAAACAAAATAATAATAAAAAGTGTATTATTGTTTAAAAAGCTATTAAATGCCTTTTAATTTTTTAATTGCAAATCCTGTTAAATTGCCCTCGAGGCAAAATTACAGTTTTGTGGTAATTATACGACTACATAAAATTAACTATAAATTTAGTTTCACCCCGTTTATTTAATTTTTTTTAAGTATTTTTAGTGTTTAAGCAAATCTAACTCAATACGATAAAAAAAATTTTGGTACCGTGAGGATCGAAAAAGTACAATTTGTTTGTCTTGTTGGTACAATAACAGAAATCATATTTTCCATCCCGGGTTTACACAACCATATTTGTTCAGCGGAAGGATAAAACTAATTATCTGTCAAATCAAGCTAAGTGTTACCATTCACGAAATAAGCACTAGTTGAAAAAAAAACGTTAGATGGCGAACCCTATATTTGGTAATTTGGATTTTAGTCGTATAACAAGATTTTTGTAAGTTTGATAACAGTATTTTTATAAAATATATCGATGTCTATATTTTTAAGTATTTAATGATATTCGTCAATCCATGACGGATTACTGAATGTCAAGTTTAAATTTAACCAAATTGTGAAATGGGAAACTAGAAATGTTAATTTAAAGTTTCAGTTTTCAGGGAAATTGTGGCTTAGTAGATGCAGACTCTCAAATAATTTAGTATACACTGTAATTGCAATTCAAAATAACGGATACAAATCGATTGAGTAATTTATTTTTGTTTTAATTTTGACATTTTTTCAGTTGTTTGTCTCCTTTTTTAATTTCGGGTGTTTTATTTTTTTAAATTTTGACCACTTTTTAAGCTGTCGATTTTGGCATTTTTTTAATTGAGTCGTTTTTCTTCAATGATTGGTAAAATCGAATGAGATAAATTGATTGAATTCCAATAAATAAATTCTAGGGAATGTTTAAAAAGAAATTCATTCGATTAAAAAGTAAATCTAATTTGATTTTTAGGGAATTCATTCAAAATATAATTCAATCTTCTCAGCTCTGACAAGCAACATACTATTTTTTTTTGGTATTTTTTATATTTTAATTTTATAAAAACAATAAAAAATTTATTATTCAAATCAAAATTTAGGAATCGCATATCGACGCTCATAAGTTGTTAACACGTTACTCACAAAAAATAAAAAATGAGTTTTTTATGTCTATGGGTTTAATTTTTCTTCCTGCATCTGAACATATAACATTTATATTTTAAAAAATTTTTCTATTTACGAATTTTAGAAAAATTGACAGCTCATAAAATAAAATGTAACAAATATCTCAAAGTGGGAGTTCAGTTACGTGTATTCAATGTATTCAATTAAAAAAAATTAAACTGCACATATGCACCATAAAGTGAAAAATATGCTGCAGCGGCAATATTTAGCGGCATCGTTAGCAATTGTTTTCAAAGCCACGTAACCCTTTATGTCATATTTAATATATTTAAATCATTTCTAGAATTCAATTGTCTTTTATCTGTTTTTATTATGTATCTAGTACATAAATTTTAATAAATAAAATTTAATAAAAATTCAATAAATCAAATGAGAGCGCTGATTTACCGACATCCATTTGACAGATTTTGATTTTCTATAGTCGAACTCATCAACTCATTATTATCTTATAAGAAAATTCATAATTTTTTTGAAATCTGATTTAAAATTTGACATGAATTAATCTTTATGTTATTGGAAGAATTAAATTAAATTGATTTAAATAATTATTCCTATATACGAGGACGGATCAATAAGTCCGTGACTTTTCGAACTTCCCTCGTAGTTATATAAAATGCAATACCGCCTTTTAATAGACTACTGTCAAATTTTGGGCTAGTTCCGTCATTTACTTTGCGTTTAACAGCTGTTTGCTCACAATCGACCACCAACGGAATCGTGTGACAGCTTAGTTTCCATGGCAAAAATCCATGAAGTAGACTACGAATTGCCCCTTCGTTCGCCTTATTCTCCAGATTTAGCCCCCAGTGAATATCTCCAAACCTAAATAAATGGCTCGGTGGAAAGAGATTTAGCTCCAACGATGAAATTATTGATCAAACAAATGCCTATTTTATGGACCTCGAAAAGTCCTGCTGTCAAACGCAAAGTAAATGACGGAACTTGCTCAAAATTTGACTGTAGTCTATTAACAGGTGGTACTTGATGAAAACAGTGTTGCATTTCACATAACTACGAGGGAAGTTCGAAAAGTCACGGACTTATTGATCTGCCCTCGTATCAAATGAAATAATTCAATTTTAAATCAAAGAATAAAATAATTATTTTGTTTCTCGAATTAAAAATAATATGATTTGATTTGCGAAATAAATTCTTTTTGTTTTTAAATCAGGATTTAATTGGCATTGAACTTTGGGTCAGCCTATGGCTGTTCTATAAAAAAAGATTCCTCGGGATGTCTTCCAGACGTGACCTTATTCGCTTAGTTTTCGAAATACCGGCTATTTTGAAAAATTACCATTTTACAAAATCAACTCGCTGATTTACAAAAAGAATTATTCTTTCGCGAATAAATTCAATATAGATTTATATTTTTCAAGGTCTAATCTTAAGGGCTTTACTGTTACTAGTTCTTTACTCTAATTTTTAATAGTTTTTTTTTGTGTGTTTTCTTTTATCTACAGCTGAAAATGATTTACCTTGTAAAACCACCATCACCAATATAATTCGCAACAGTGAAAAACATTTATTGCATTTTCTTTTTTTTTCAATTTTTTTTTTTTTTACAAAACCGCTTAAAAAGATAAAAAATAAATAAAACAGTCGAAATATTGACACATTTTAAGTAGAAAAGAAAATTTTTTAAATATAATTTTTTGTCAAAACGACAAACCTTTTTTGCTATCGTTCAATTTCAATCGTTTTCACCATGATTTTGTGCTTATAGGAAGCAATTTAGCTGCCAAAAACATTTTGAAAAAGGGATAACAAAAATTTCTGTTACGTGAAGCAACACAATTATCAAAACAATATTGTCAGACAATAATTCGGGCACAGATTTTATAAGACGGGCGACGATTATCGTCATGAAGAAACCTGTAGAATATATTGTAAAGTTTTTTTTCGGAAATGAATAAATAGAACGAATATCAATGAATATTTAGAGTGGCTAAAATTAAAAAAAGACAAAATTAGCAAAATCGCTATTAAATTAAAACCAAAAATCCCCATCAATTATAAAGGGTGTCCCAAGAAGAACGCAATTTTTAAATCTGGCAACATTCGAAGTGTCATTGTTTGACATTTGAACATTTGTTATTGTACGAGGTTAGTAAAAATGGAGCGCTACACGAATGAACAACGCATTCTCATTGTGAAATTGTTTTACCAAAATGGTGAAAGTTTTGCGGCTACAGTTCGCAAATTGCGATCAATTTGGGGTCACAATAATGCTCCAATAGAGTCAACTGTAAAGAGATTAATGTATAAATTTGATGTAAAGACAACAACGCGCCATCGACCAGGTCGATCGACCTAAAATGTCGCAGCTGTACGTGATGATGTCGCTCAAACTCCATCCACCTCAATTCGACACCGAGCTCAGCAAATTGTTGTCTCCAAATCCACTTTGCAGCGAATTTTGACGAAAGATTTGCATCTTCATGCATACAAAGTTCAATTGACTCAGGAACTGAAGCCAGCTGACCATGGACAGCGAAGGGAGTTCGTTAATTGGGTATTGGAGAGACAACATGAAAATGCTGATTTTGCCGATAAAATCATCTTCAGTGACGAGGCCCATTTTCATCTTGATGGCTTCGTCAATAGGCAGAATTGTCGCATTTGGGGTGAGGAAAATCCTCGAGTGATTCACGAGAAGCAAATGCATCCTCAACGTGTCACTGTGTGCTGTGGTTTTTGGGCTGGAGGAATCATTGGATCTTTTTTTTTATGAAAATGAGGCAGGTCAAGCGCAAACAGTCAATGGTGTTCGGTATCGTGAAATGATAACCAGTTTTTTCTTGCCTAGAATTAAAGAAATGAATGTGGAGGGCATGTAGTTCCAACAAGACGGCGCCACATGTCATACAGCCAGAGAAACAATTCAATTGCTGCATCAGTCATTTCCCGGTCGTGTTATTTCGCGTTTTGGAGATCAGAATTGGCCGCCTAGATCGTGCGATTTAACACCATTAGATTTTTTTCTTTGGGGTTTTTTGAAGTCGATGGTTTAAGCGAATAATCCGACGACGACTCAAGCCTTAAAAGAGGAAATTGGACGCTGCATTAATGAAATACCGCAGCATTCATGCAAAACGGTCATTGAAAATTTCATTAAAAGATCGCGTGCATGCCAGCAAAGCCGCGGCGGCCATCTGCACGATATATTGTTCCATACATAACCTCATTCTGTCTACTTTACGATATAATAAAGTTTCACGATTTTTTTTTAAATATCTGTGTTTTATTTAAAATTTAAAAATTGCGTTCTTCTTGGGACACCCTTTATTTCAAAAAACGATAAAATTAAAAATAATTGCCAAAATAAAAAAAAAGGAGTACACGAAATTGCCACTAATAATAAAATTGACAAAATTTAAAAATTTAATAAAAAAGAACGTCAACATTAAAAAATTTCATATAAATCATAAAAAAAATAAAAAAAAAACGTTAAAATTCAAAAAAGCTATAAAATTTAAAAAACCGTTAGATATAAAAAGATGTAAATATCAAAAAATCATTAGAACTGTCAAAGTCACCAAAATTGGAAAAAGCGCTAGAAATTGGAAAAATTCAAATATTATATTATACATATATAGTGGTGTTCAAAACATTTACAACTGAAATCACATTTTGCCTAATTCTTTATTTTTTTTTTTAACAAAGTCTTCCAGCATACGTTTTTTTATTTATTTTATTAAATTCAGTTCATAAATTCATAATTCATAAATTTACAATTATAAAAAAAATAAGATTAACAAAATGAGTCTAAATACAAGTGCTTAAAACATTTGTAACTCTTAAAGGAATTTATTATACAATTCGAAAAATTGATTTCAATACTCAGTCTTTTGTAGCGTAGCCGTTGTTTTTTATTACCTCAGAACATCTTTTAGGCATTGAGGCTATGTGCTTTTTAATATAATCTTCAGGAATTTCATTCCACTGCTTTTCCAACTCGACGAATCATTTCGGGATACTTTATAACGAATATTCCATTTTGCAATCATCCATATGTTCTCAATCGGGTTGAGATCGGGAGATTGTGGTGGCCACGACATGGCACTAATATTATTTGTATTGAGCTTAAAAGGTGCCTATATATTGTGGTCGTCATTGTATTAGTAATTCCATTTCCCGAAGAGCACCCCTACACCAAAATGTTTCCACCTCAGTGCTTCACGGTGGCAGTTGTATATCTGGGATTAAACTTTTGCCTCGTGGTTGCGAATGATGTTACCACTATTAATAATGCGACAAATTGTTGATTTAAGAACGGTATATTTTAAGGAAATGTCTTTTTGAGGAAGTCCATTCTTTAAGTCATTTAAAACTTTGACCTTGAAATCAGAATTGTATTTGTTTCCTGCCATTTTTTACTAAAGTAATTCTTACGATGATAATGCTTCCAATATCTTATTAAAACTTTTATAGCAAAATAATTATGATGAGTTTTTAAAAAAAATTCAAAGATCTAAATCACGAATTAGTAAAAGGAATGCGATTACCGTTATTTCCTAGCATTTGTTAGTGTAATAGTATAGTTAAGAGAAAAAGTAATAAGAATTGCAAATGTTTTGAACAGCTGCATTTTGAATAAATCTTTTAAAATTAATTAATTTTGTGGTTTAACCTTAAAAAAAATTGTTGCTTTTTTATATTTTTAACAAAAACAATGTATGATGACATAAAAAAAAAACAAATTCTAGTAACGAAAAGTGATTTGGAGAAAATTAATCAATGAAAATTTAAAATGCGATCTCAGTTCTAAATGTTTTGATCACTACTGTATATTGTAATATAAACGCGACAGATTTTGATATATAAACATACACGACCTTTTCATGAATCCCCTCAATTTTATTTGAACGTACTTTTAACATAAGTAACTAGATAACATATTTTTATCAAAACAGTTTTGTTCCTCACTGTTTGTTGATAAATTGCTATAAGTGTGATGTGTAAAGAAGTTGCCTTGTCCACATTAATCTTTAGCAAAGGAATGTGTTGTTATAAAATAAAACTAAAACTAAAACTAAAAAAAAGAACTTTAAAATAACAGCCAACTCCTTTTGCTCCTTTATATATCTTTAGCTGAGTGTAAAAAGGCACCAAGTCCATATTATATAAAAACATAGATTTTAATGCGGCATGAGAGAACAAGTAAAAATACATGAAAAAACTTTAAATTTTTTCTTTCCTACTTATTTTTATTCGAATTTATTCAAAGATAAATTGGATCAAAAAAGTCTTTTTTATTAAAATTGCTAAGTCATATTGAATGGTACTGCGAGAAGCTGAATAGTAACAATTTTGAAAAAAGTGCACTTTTCGAGCGATGCTAAAAAAAAAAATGGCAACCACTGGAATGAAAAAAAAAATTGTTATCTTCCATTTTTGGGGCCAAAAAATGGCAAGCGTAGTAAAGTATAAGTGTGGCTATTCTAAAGGAAGAAAATTTCCGCAGAATCTCAATAATTCATTTTTCGTCATAATCCATGGTATGTGGTAATGCTGTGCTTAAGCAACATTTCCTTGCTTTGCATACTTTGGGGTCATTTTTCATTTCATCGTATTTGAGGTAATTTTTTAATTCTTCAAACTGGTGTTTATTTACATAATGAAAAAAGCTTCAATTTAATAAATGAAAATATGCCCCAAAATTAATATTGGGGCTAATTTTCATTTGATTGGGGATAATTTTTCATTATATTTTTAATGTTAATTTTCATTATAAAAATTTGCCTGAAAAAATGCGGCTTTATTAAATTTTTAGATTGGGGTCATTTTGTACAACGCCTCCGTAAACTACATCGAATTTTTAAAAATAAAAAATTAGCATAGATATCATGGGAACGTGGAATAGCCACGTACAAATTTTTAATTAAATTCATAGACCATTTCAAAAACTTTTGGAATAACTCCAAATGTAATTTATAAAACATTAATTGAAATTCAAAAACACCAAATTAAATAAAATAAATATTTTTTTAATTGCGTTAATTTTAATTTTAATTGATCTTTTTAAGTATCGATTGCAAATTTTCGAAATTTATTTGTAATTTTTTTAATCTTAATTGAGTTCTCTTAATTCGGATATTTTTTTTAATTTCAATTGTCTTTTTGGGTAATTTTGTATATTTTTTTTATAAAAAAGTTTAATTTTTATATCTATAACTTATATATGGATTGTACTCCCTGCACATAATTTATTTGTTACCTTTTGTTGTTTTTAATATTGTATCAAATTACAAATAGAAAAATTTCAAATATTTTTGTGTACATTTAAAAGAGAAAATACAAGAATTGCCAAGACTTGGCAGCATTTTGATAAAATCTTACTTGTTAACTACTATAGCTACTTTGAAAGTCTTATAAGTGTTGTTAATTAAATATTTTCAATTTTAAATACATATGTTTTGATATAAAAATAAACTCATAAATCTGATATTTTTTGAATTCTAGTTAAGACTAAATGTGACATTTAAATCTCAAATTTTTTTATTAAAAAAAGCAATATAATTGGAAACAGGATTTTTTTTGTTTTTAAAGAAAATATACAAATTAAATGATTCCACTTAGGACCTGTGAGAGGTAGCTAAATAAATTCTAAACTAAATACAAATTGACAAAAGATTTAAAATTTTTTTTGACTAAATATTTGAACAAATATTTGACAAAAAATTTGAAAGATTTTTAAATTTTTTTTCCAAATACTTAGGTAATATAAAATAGACAATTATTAAAGCATTAACCCAACAAGGAGCGTGGATACTAAAGAGGGTTGTGTTACGGCAAACGAAAATAGTATTATATCCTGCTGGCTCTGTGAGAATTTAAAATTTTTTTTTCTCTATAATTTACTAATATAAATTTTCATGTTTCTTTGCAATGATCTAAAATCCTATTAATACCATACATAAACCAATTTTTAAAATTTCATTGAAAATTTGGATACCTGAATTTAGTTTAGATTTTAAATAGCCAGCTCACATCCATCCAAAATACAACATTTAAAAAAAATAAACTACATATATTTTTATACCCTTCACCACAGTTGAAAGGGTATATATAAGTTTGTCATTCCGTTTGTAATTTCTACAATATTGATCTTAGACCCTATAAAGTATATATATTCTGGGTCTTCTTATGAAGAGCGAAGTTGATTTAACGATGTCCGTCTCTCCCTCTGTCCGTCTGTTTGTTGAAATGGGTTTTCCAAAGACCCCCGACATGATGAGGACTTGTGGTTATATATTTCTGTTACATGTAATTCATTTCTGTTTGCTATTGAAAATCAGATCGGTTGATAAATGGCTGAGATATTAGCAAAAACCAGGACTACCTCTATTTTTTCCGTAAAATCCCTTTGTTTTATATGTATGTATGTATGTTGAATTATACGAATTTTATTTTTTACGCATTTTGTTGAAATTCTTTTCTTTCACCTCCTCACCTTTTATACACAAACAACAAACCAATACAAAGATTTGTCATTTAATTAACGATGATTTCGCATGAGCTTCAATGGGTCAGTTGTCTAACCGCTATGTCACAAATACTTTTTTTCTCTTAGGCGCGGGTTCGATACCACCCCCGTCTTTTCAACTTTTTTTATATTTTCTTAAGACTTTTTTTGTTTATTTTTTGTTTTTTTAACATTAAATAATTAATTTAAATTAAATTTTGAATTAATAATTAAATAATCCATAAATAGGCTAAAAACATCAAAATTTGTATAAAAATCCTCTGATACAAACAAAATACAAACGGTTTTATTTCAATTTTTTGTTCCGATTTTTAAACCATTTTATTTCTCATATGTTAAGAAAATTTTATACATAATTCCCCTTTGCGTGCACTATTTTATGTAATAACTTATAATAATTTATAAAAAAAAATGTATAAACTATTTTCGTTCAAATTTTTAAAATTAAGCTGAAGAAATTAAAAATATTTTTTAATAAAAAAGCGAAATAAAATCCCTGATGCAAATTTGCCAGCTAAATCCAACGTTTTTGTAAAAATAAAAACGATTTGTAAAAAGATATTTTTTTGGTCGAAAATAGTTTTTTTTACAACTAAAAAGATTTTTGAAAAAAAATATTATGACAATGGCATTATGTTTGTGGTTGTTGTTTGTTTTTTTTATTTCTTGAACTTCTTTTCTTTCACCTCTTCACCTTTTATACACAAACAACAAACACATGCAAAGATTTACCTAAAAACCAAACAAATTAGTTTTGAACGAAAACTGTTTATTTACTTCTATTAAAGATGATTGCGTTTGTGCTTCAATGGCTCAGTGGTCTAAGCGCTTTGTCATAAATAGTTTTTTTCTTTTAGTAGCGCGATCGATCCCCGTCTATTCAACTTTTTTTGTACATTTTATTAAGATTTTTTTATTTGTTTCTTTTATTTTTTTAACATAACAAATACGTACGTACAGCACAGTTGACTTAACGATTTGGGTCAGTTTTTCTGTATATTTGGAGAACGGAAATAGGAAAAGTTCCAAAATAAGGTACGAGCATCTTGGTTATCAATACACAATATCTGACCAAATGTGGGCGGGATCTGTGAATTGGGCGTGGCACAAAATAGATAACTTTATATCTTAAGAACGGTAAGACCGAAATTTAATAATCCATAAATACCTATTTTCTGGAACCATAAATCTTCTCGAGTCCAAGTTTTATCACCAAACTAAATGGCTAATTTCCTCTTAAAGGCTTCCGTATATAAATCTGTCCATTCCATATACATATGTCCATATATAAACTTCAGTTTCTTCCCAACCATGGTGATGGGTATATAAGATTCGGCATAGCCGAATTTAGCCGCTCTTACTTGTTATTTCTAACGTTTTTATTAAGCAGATAATGATAGTCGACGTGTAAATCAACCTTTAATTACTCCTTTTTTAGAAAACGTTCGAAAAAATATAAAAGGCGTCAAATTAAACAAAAAAGGTAATTGATCGTTTTTTTTTAAATCTTAAGTGAATTTTGGTTGTCTTTACCCAAATAATATTGCGAGTGTGGAAATAATTAACAATAGAGAAAGGATAAATATAGAGATTTCATCAAAAGAAGCGGCCAAAAAAAATTTTGTACATATTACAAGGTTCGGTAACTGAGAGAAAAATGTGCAAACAAAGAAGAAAGCTGCATTTGAAGTAGATTAAAAAAATTGTAAAACAAACCATTAAAGACAGTTTTTTGTCTCTCCTGTAAATGTTTTTAAAATTGCACATAACCCCTTTTTACAGTAAGCTAACGGCATAAATACGTATGTATGTATGGATGTTATATGTACTTTCACGATATCATCACAAATTGTGTAAAAAACTCTTCTAGCACATGTTAAAATTTCCAATAAATTTTTAAACTATTCGAACGTTTTTTTAAAAACTTTGTGCATAAAAGTAAAATAAAATAAGAATAAAAAAATTATGTAAAAAATAAAGAAAAATAACAGGAGAAACGTCTTTTGCTTATATTTGAATGTTAGTTTTCCTAGGAATTTTCTTTATTTTTTTATACTTCTTCGTAATGTCCTTGATTTTAGAGACATTAATTTAAATTTTATAGCTTGTTGCATTTTTTTTTATGACAAATCAGCATTTTTAATTAAATTTCAAAGTTATGTCGTTTTGTTATGGTATGTAGTTTAAGAAAAACAAAAAAAAAATTGTCAAGACAGCACGAATTTTATTTTCAACTTAATATTAATAAAGAAGATTTGGTTTAAAATAATAAAAAATATTTCTGATTAATTTTTTATTTCTAAGAGCTTGTTAAGACTGCGAAATGTATCTACTTGATTAAGTTAATCCACTGATATCGAACCGGCGCCCAGTAATTTGTTCCCATATAGTGAATCGGCAAATTAGAGAAGCTATCGCATAAAAATAAAATTTGCTGTGCTGGTTTAAAATATGTAAATTAAGAAAAATTCCAAGTTTCGGACAAATCGGTGCAAGGACATGACTACTTCCCATACATCCTTAAATTTAAAAGTTTAATTTTACCTATAATTTTAAACAGAGTAAAGCAAAACTTTGTAACTGTCTGTTAAAATATTTCTTTTAGCTCAATGATTAATTTCGTTTCATTCGGTGTAAGGGCATGTCGTCTACCTGCCATACATAATTTTTCTCAAAAACTAAATTGTAACCTCATTAGTGATCAGAATGCACTTAAAACTAATAACAACTTATAAAATTATATTTTTCAGCTCTCGGGAAAATTTCGCTTCATTCGATATAAGGACATGACTATCTCTCATATATCCTTTTTCTCAAAAAACTAAAATTTATCTACATTTATGATCAAAATACAAATAATTTAATATTCAATTTAAAATTGGCCATAAATAAATAAATTTATTTCTAAATTTGCTCCACAAATAAGATAATTTATTTTAAATGTAATTTATAATGTTATCTTTCAAAATGTATTTCTCAATTTCTTTGAATTCATCATTCTTTTTATGTGTGACGATAGTTCCGTATCCTACATTAATGAGCCATTAAATCTCTATATGTATTTTCTCTCGTTCCTAAACATTTTAGTTTTAAAGTTCAACTTTTTTAAATTAAAAAGAATCTCAATTTACAACTTACATTGGCTGGATCGAAAAATTTCAATTCAACCACTTAGAATGCTTTTTTTATCAAAGAATTGTCTGTAGGATTTACTCTTGATCCAAAATTTTTTAATTTTTACCATCAAATCTGATTTTTCTTAATAACACTTCTTTTTCAAGACTTGAATTCCCAATTTCACCTAATTTATATACACGCAAAGAAAAAAAAATGGTTGGGAGAATCATATTCGAAGAGCATCATATATTTTTGGGTTTATGATTGTGCCAACCATAGTCGTACTATATTATTGTTATCATATTATGATAATAAAATATATTATGATTTATTATGAAACATTACCATATTATGATTATAAATAAACATATTATGATGTTTAATTTATCATAATATGATTGCATGTAATTTATGCTCAAAATGTTATTACATTATAGTCCCCATAACTATATTATGATTTCTGGATTATCATAATATGATCCGTATAAAATCTTTATATAGAATGTTTTTGACAATGAATTGATTATTGTAAATAATATTACATGTATGTATAAGGAATTTTCGAAAAAAAACCCTAAAAAAAATCTTTTTAAGTTTAAAAAAAATAAATAAACTGGATCTTAATAGGTCAATTGATGAAATGTTTTAATGCCACATGAAAGGTATTTTCTATCCATCTGATATTTGCCCAGTTTTAGTAAACAATATATGATTGTTTTTTTAAGACATTTTGGTTTTTATGAAAACAAAACAATACTCGTATTAGGACTGTAAATGTCAATGTCATGTTTTATTTGATGTATAATTATTCATTGATTGTTGACAGCATTTTATGGTTGCATAATTATCATATTTTTTTATAGTCAGAATTTTTGTCACCACAGTATGGTTGCAGCCTATCATGTTATAAAATAGAAGGTGGCAATCATAAAATAGTGAAATATTTACTATAATAATGATGGTAGCGACCATGTTAATGGCTAGACAAGCAATAATATGGTTGTGACAACCATACCCGATTGCAGCAAGCACAATATAGTAGCAGTGATCATGTTGCAACCATGTTTTTTCTCTGCGTGTACTTCTGGGATCTTATATTTTGAAGACACAGATCACCAAAAATCAACTATATCGGAATTTCTAATAAAATTTGTCATTATCGAAAAATATAGTAATTAACAATTATTAAATAAATTTGACAAAATAGTTTTATTAAGCATATACATACAAGGTGGCGCAAAAGTAATCCTCCTATCAGAAAATGCTATAAATTTTGAGATTGGCCCCTAATGTCAGTTCTGTTTTGACATTTGTGTAGTAAACACATGCGAAATACACGTTAATAAACAATGTTACGCTACACTCCTCCAGAACGCGGAATATTGGTGACTATTTATTTGTGCAATAATGAAGATGATTTTTCATCAAAAATAATCATGAGTTATGAGGCCCATTTACATCTTAGCGGGTACGTAAATAAGCAAAATTTACGCTTCTGGGGCACTGAAAATCCGCGTGTAACCCACGAAGAGCCATTACACCCGCTCAAGGTCACTGTATGGTGTGCTGTTTTCGCTGGAGGAGTCATCGGACCTTTTTTCTTCGAAGACGTCGCGGGCCAAACCGTTACTGTGAATGGTGAGCGCTACAGAGCAATGATCAACGAGTTCTTTTTGCCGCAACTTGATGAATTGGGATTGGAAAACATGTGGTTCCAACAGGACGGTGCAACGCCACACACTGCACGTGCCACAACTGATATGCTGAAGAATGCATTTCCCGGGCGCCTAATCTCCCGTTTTGGCAATTTGCATTGGCCAGCAAGATCGCCTGATTAGACCGCTCCAGACTTCTTTTTGTGGGGCTTTTTGAAGTCGCGGGTTTATGTCAACAAGCCTCAGACTCTTGCAGCTCTTAAAGACAATATCCGTCAAGAATGTGAGGACCTATCGCCGGAAGTTTTGGCCAAAGTGATGGAAAATGCCATTAAAAGGGCTCAAATGACAATCAACTGTGGCGGCGGCCATTTGCATGACATCATATTCTCGACTTGATGTAAAAAAAATTAAAAGACCAAATAAAAATAATCCGCAAGAAGAATCAAAGTTTTTAATTTTTTGCGCCACCCTTATATATATATATATGTATATATATATATATATATATATTTATATATATATAGAGAGAGATGAACCATTGGGATTGCTTACGTCACGAAAGCTCACTGTTTGATTATGTTGACCAGGGAAGGAAAATATGTTTTCTGTTATTGTACCAACCAGACAAATAAATTGTACTTTTTTGATCCTCACGGTACCAAAATTTTTTCCGCTTTTTTTTTAACAATTTTATCGTATTGAGTCAGATTTGCTTAGACTTTTTAGTGACTTTTTCAGGATTTGCTTTTAAAAAATTTAAAGACATTTAATTGCTTTTTAACAATAATACACTTTTTTCTTATTTTCTTTGTTTTGAGAGGTAATTTAAAATCAGCTGTTCAATGTTGCCACTTCCGAATGTTTTAGTACAATGTGTATGCGAACATTTTGTACATTTGAGGTGACACCAATTTAGAGCCGGTTCGACTTAAAACTGACTTTATTTTTTACTATAGCAGCTGAATAAATAAAAACAGGTTTTTAATTCAAAGTTGCTTTTAAAAAAAGTCGACTTTATGTTATGTTGTTTTATCAAGTTATAAATTGAAAATTTGAAAAAATTTAAAATTGTACTAAATGAGCCGCGGTAGTACCACGGTACCAACCAAGGTAAAAATGTATCAAAAAAAGTACAATTTTACCATGTTTTCCATCCCTGATGTTGACTACTGCAGCAAAAGGATATTTAAATATTGACTAAAGGTACGGTCACATTAGGCAAATATTTGACGAAAACCGTCAAATATTTGTTTGCCGTAGTCTGACCACAAAATATTTTTGAGGGGCAAACAACAAAACAGCTGATTTTGGGAAAATAAAATTATTTGCCATCAAACAAAAATGTGCCTAATGTGAACATAGTGTGAACACTAAAGGGCAAATATTTTCCTCATTTTTGGGCAAACAATTATTTGATCTTACAAAATGTTTGTAAGAGCAAACAATGTCAAATAACAGCCGTTTCAACAGTTTTGTCAAATATTAATACATAAATCATTAAAATTTAAGAAAAATCGTCTAAATATCTAAAATCTTAAAACTGAAATGATTTTATTTGTTTAAATCTTGTATATTTATTAGTGTTTCCAATTCGGTTAATAAATTACCCGATTCATCGATTATTTGGCTCTATTTTGGTTAATGTCAAAACAAATAATTTAAACTTAAAAAGAAGATAGTGTTGTCAAAAATATTTCAGAATTCGCTTATTCGCAACACTAGATGAAGATCAAAATGAATTTGCGTTTTAATAACTAAAATATTCTTGGAAATTTTTCGACTTAATTGCTTTTTGTGCAAAAATCAAACTTGGATATTTTAAAAATAGAAACACGCATATTTTCATACCTTTTTTTACTAAAAACATCTTTAACTCTAAAGCCCAAAACAAATAGTGAAATTGCCAGTGAACAGTGGGAGTGCTGTCAAACTTAGTTCGTGAATTTCGCAAAACCTGTATAATATTTTTAAGAACTTCTTATTGAATTTTGTTTGAAAGCTGCTTTGGTTTATTAAGAAAATTTTCTATATGAATTTTAAAATTTTTGTAAATTTTTTTATTACAGTTAATTTTATTAAATCACTTTCATTCAAGTTCGGTTAACTTAATTTTTGACAGACCAATTTTCCGAATTTTAAAAAATCTGTTTTTTGCAAGTAACATCGTATGCTTTTGAGACAATCAACAAAATCAAATAGAAAATTTCTCATCAAATTAAAAAATATTATGACCAACTTAATTAGAAGCAAACTAAGCAAAATTCAAACATTTTTGAAACATATGTTATTTTAAAAATCGTATGCAATTGTATGTACACTATAATAGATACAAAGAAAAAATCATTTTATGTATATTACCCAGTTACTTAAAAATGTTTGCTAAGAAAACTTCAGCGTTTTATATTCAACCTATTACTACCCAGCAAAATAAGAGCTGACAAAGAAGTAGTTTAAAACTACATCTTCTGAACACGAAGTTGTAAAAATTTCGGTGAATCATTAATGATTTTAACATTGGCGTGTCATTGGGAGGAAGTAGTTTGGTTCGGTGCTATGAAAAATCGATGAGCAGATGGACTTTTTCAATAGTTTACGGAAATCGTTAAATACAGGGACTACAAAATAAATATAGGGAGTGGCTTTTTTTAAGTTAAAAATGTAATTTTGAACACGCCAATAATTATTATTCCGACCAGGACAAAGTGAATGTCACTGGCATGCAAAATATGTTTTCAATAAGGCATTTAATGACTTAATGAATTAACCATTTGTGGACTAACTAAATAAATGTTCTTTTACTAGTAGGGGTTAATATCAACATTTTGGAAGTTGTTTAAAATGACTTCTTACAAATCGAAAAATTTGCACTATTAACTCATTTGGATGTTCTGAAAAAGAGATTCGTAAAGAATAACATCCATTTTATTTTGCTGGGTATGTAAAGATTTTTTTCTGTGTGCAAGAATTTTCGAAAGATAATATTACATGATTTTGCAATAGCTGTTTTTATGCGTCGGTTTGTGTCCTTCGCATACTAATTTGACTTAAGTAACGCTAAGCGTTGGCTTATGCCTAATTTATATGGTAGTGACTTATGCCAACTTTAATAGCTTTCGGCATAAGCACATCTAATGTAGGATTCAGCAGTTAATTTATATTTCAAAATATATCGTTAAAAGTAAAATATTTGCGCTTTTGCCGTTAAAAATAACATCTAGATGTCAACACTTAAATAAAACAAACAAATAATCATATGTTTCGTCACTTTGTTTACAAAATAAAATATTAAATGAAAACTTCGGCTGAAGTTTACATTTTCAGGCACCCTCTAATTAGATATATAACCCCTTGGGAATTAAAAAAGAAAATTTATTTTATATATGTTGTTAAGGTGGCAGGAGCTCCTAGGACGCGCTAAGTCCAAAAAACCGAAACACACCCAAAAGTTTAAAGAAATTTTCTCACGATTCCAAAAGAATTCGCGTTAGGTCCATTTTAATTAAATTTTAGATGGTAGAAAAGGAAAAGTGAAGTTTTCGCTTTGAAATAAACTGAAATTTATTGTTCATATTAAATAAAATAAATCAAAAGTTTTGAGAAATAATCGTGCGATTTAAAAAAAAATATTCGTCTGCGGCGCTACGTGCCGCAATGTACCTAAAATTTAAATTTCGTCAAAAAAATCGCGCGGTTTTTAAAAAAATTTTCGACTGCGGTGCTATCTTCCACATTGCACCAAGAAATTAATTTTTTTTTTTTGTAAAATGGGCGGTTTTCAGTTTCTGCTATCAGCACCCTAAGGTAATCCTTGGGTAACGCCAACGATAGCAACTACAAAACACTAGTATTTGTTAACATCTAAAAACCTAACGCTAATTCTGTTTCACGGATTCTGAAAAAAATATCCTTTAATTCAAGTTATCACACTTACCATTTTTGGTGTGTTTTGGTTTTTTGGACATATCGGGACTAGGGTCCCCGACCCCCTTAACACCAAAAAAATAATTTTTTCATTCCAGAGGGGGTCATATCTTTTTCCGTAATTCTATTTCCCGGATCTTAAACGAAATGCATATTGGGAATCGTGAGAAAATTTTCTTTAATAAAAGCCGTTACACTTAAGATTTTTGGTGTGTTTGTTTTTTGAACCTAGCGGGTCACAGAGGCCCGACACACTTAATCCCATAGAGATTTTTTTTTTTAATTCCCGAGGGGGTGATATTTTTTTGAGGGTGTCCGAAAAAGTAAACTTTTGCCAAAACTTCTTTTTAACGTTTTCCTCCTCTTTCATAAGTACCGATACTGCTTCAAAGCACAACTCAAAAAAACTTATATCGTCCTTTATCAGATTTTAAGTTTTTATAGTTTTTAATTTTTGAGAAAATAAATCTATGTTTTATTATAGTTTGATCAAACAATTTTTATTGTCAAATATTTGTTCAAGTGTGACCATAGGGCAAACATGTTTTCCTCATTTTTGTTTTCCACTATTTGAAAGTTGTTTGATCAAACAAAAAGAGGCAAATAAATGTGTGTAGTGTGACCACAAAATAATCTCTATATTGCTTTGACAAAATTTTGGGCAAATATGTTCAAACACTTTTGCGGAAAATATTTGCCTAATGTGACCGTAGCTTAAGTATTAACTTTTTTAGTGATAACTCATTGAAATATTATTATTAAAAAGATGGTGAAAACTTTAAAGCAATCATAAAATATTAAAAAAAACTGAAATAAACATATATAAAAAATATAAAAAATAACGGAAAATAGCAAAATGTAAATAATAAGGCATATCGTCAGCTTAATATTAGTTTGAACAATTTTGAAAAAAAGTAAGATAGGTACGGATTATATATAATGTAAATATCCTCTATTTGATTTCGAAACCAATTTTCGATATCACATATCGTATTTGCTCTTTGTAAACCTTCATTATCGTTTTTCTCGTAACCGATTCATTGTATATGCGCCAAACCAATAATAAGCTGACGATATAAATTTGGTTTTGCATTTTTGACATCAACCAAAATATCAATTTTAAGGGAGCCACAGACGCGCAATATTATTACTCAATTTTTTCAAGTTTTTTAATGGTGCAATATTATTTTATTCAAAAAAAATCTTCTATATAACGCACACACAGTCAATAAAATTGCACATCTTGCATGCAAAAATTGAATTGAACATTGTAAGTCTTTGCAGCCCTTTACTTGGAAAACTAAAAAACTTTGTAAAACTAAAAAATATAGATGTTCTTAAAAAATACAAAATTTTGAATTTCCGGCAATAATTTTAATATTTTTCATTCTATTAGTTAGACTTGTTAACAAAGTATCTAATTAAAAAACAAAAAATCGCAAATTTTTTATTTATTTATTTTTTTAAATTTTGTAAAACTTTGTAAAATTTTAGGATTTTCGCCAGAAAAAAAATTATTCTTTCAATTTTTTGGTAACTTTAATAATTTGTTAAAGCAATAAAAAAAAATTGTATAACTTAATTTTTTTTCCAATTTTGGAACTTTTTCTGAAACTTAGGAAATATGTATGTCTTAAAAAACACATATAATTTTTGCATTTCCGGCAGAAAAATCTAGAGCTTCTTTACAGGAGAGAGGGGAGAGGGGGGAAAGGGAAAATAGTATGAAGAGGGGTAGTGGGTGGAAAGGGGGAGGGGAGAGGGGGGTGGCGGGAGAGGGGCTTGATTGGGTAGAAGGGAGAGGGTGAAGAGGAGGGGAAGTGTGGGGAGAGGGGGAGGGGGAGTGGGGTGAGAGGGGGAGGGGGAGGAGAGGGTGGAGAGGGTGGATAGGGTGTAGAGGGAGGGAAGGGAGGAGAGGGAGGTGAGGGAGGAGAGGGCGGAGAGGGAGGAGATGGAGGAGAGGGAGGAGAGTGAGGAGAGGGAGGAGAGGGAGGAGAGGGTGGAGAGGGAAGAGAGGGAGGAGAGGGAGGAGAGGGAGGAGAGGGAGGAGAGAGAGGAGAGGGAGGAGAGGGCTGGCGGAAAGGGAGGAGTGGGAAGAGGGAGGGGATGGCGGAGAGGGGGAGGAGATTGCGAAGAGGGGTGGAGGGGGGAGAGGGATTCCCCTCCCCTTTACCTAACACTACTACCCCAACCCCTCCTACCAAAACCCCACCTACCCCTATTCCACCTACTCCTACCTTCACCCCTGCCCCTAATTTTAACCTGTTCTGTTGCACGAAGAAACGCCATTTATGATACAACTCGTTAATATTCAAAAAAGCTACAAATACGCAAATTGATTAAAAATTTCAATTTATGCTTAGCTAAATTTCTTTTCACCAATATATGTATTTATATATATTTTTCAAGGTTAATTGATAATGGCAAATATTTTTACTAGTGCCACAGTATATTTTCTTGTAAAATAAACAACAACAAACTTGAGACACCCCACTATAGTTGGCTGAGATGTTTCTTGTTGTTTCAAGTTAATGGTTTTTCCAACACCTGTTTGAAAAAAAAAAAACTGGAACATAAAATAATGTTTTCCTATGTAGAGTAAAAAAATTTGTAAGAACCAAAAAAACTGTTCACTTTAGTTTTGTTGTTGTTGTGAATAAAGATCTATTTTTTGTATCTTTGCCTTTGTAAGTACTTGATAGTTGTTAGCAGCTGTAGGTTATTAATGTTATTTAACTTCTTTTTCATTACTTATTGTTAGTTTACACATTTCTTTTTCACTTTTTGCCAAAAGCCTTTGCAAAGATTGTGGATGCTTTTACCCAATATACGTTAATGTTATTTATAAGAAAACATTTTAGAACTAAGTTTTTCTTTTTTTTTTTGTTATTTCCTTTATTGTGTGTATTGTTTGTTTTCCCTGTGTTAAATATACATTTTTTTATACTTTTGCCTTTTGGCCTTGTATTATGGATATTTGTGGCTATTTGTTTGTTTAGCAGCAGAAAACAAAAACAAAAAACGTTAACCCCTTGATATCTTAAAAAGATTTGTTGTTTATTTTGTATCAACAAATTTAAGACAATTTTCTTGGATATTTTCTTTGGCAGCTTATTTTTTCCAACAATAAGGATGTTTGAATGCTTTTTTTTTTATATGATTATAGAATGATTTATGGCTAACGGAGATATGTTGAGGTTTTCAAAACCATAAATTAGCTCAATACTTTGATACTTATACGTAGAAAGTAAGGTAAACATTACAGTCATTATTTATGAATTTTTTAACTGCTTATAATTAATAGATGTGTAATTTAATTTATCCCTCAATGTACGCATTATAAATTTATTTATATTTAAACCTTAATATAGGGAATACAGTCAATAAACTTTGAAAATAAAAAATATTTTATGTTTTAAGCGTGTTCAAAAGCAAAAAAAAATGTATGCAAAGTTGTATCCTAACAGCCGTATGCATAGACATTTTGTTTATTTTTATAACTCACATATATAAATCAAATTAACATGCAAAGCAACAACAAGTTTTCTTAATAACACTGTTATAAGAACACATTAAGAGTCTATGCATACGCCTGTACGTGTTTAATAAAGATGAACACGTAAGTACTAAAATTATGCAACTGTATTATATTTAATTTAAGCCTAAAAGTATGCTTTAAATTGAATTCAGTTTAAATTTTACAATTATATTATGTGACAAAAATCTAAAAAGTTAGTTTTAAATTAAATTTCATCCAAATTTTATGTCTTTTTATATAAAGGAATGTAACATTTTTGACTGACTCGCTGGCTCAACATCGCTCAGCCCAAACCGCTGGAGCTAGGAAGTTGGTACATAGGTTCCTGCTCTGGACAAGACATTCGTTGAAAATCTTCCCCATGACGGCCTGCCCAAACCGCTTAAAAATAGATAAATTCTTCCCATAACGAATTGCCCAAAACGATTTGGCTAGAGGTATGGTTTGGCATGATAATGGTATGCGGAACGAGTGGAATTGACATATGTAGAAGGAAATTGAATGGAAAGAAAGGAATGAAACTGGAAACGAGTAAAACTGAACCACTAGACAGGGAAAAAAATGGAATGGAACGGCCAACGAGTGGAATTGAAACACTAGGTAAGGGGAACGAAGTGGAATGAAGCGAGTGAAAATGTAAACAGTTGACAGGGGAATTAACGGGCAACGTGTGGAATTGAAACACTATACAAGAGGAACCAAATAGAATGTAACGGGAAACGAGTGAAATTAAATGGAGTGTATAGAAACCTGATAATTAAAATGTGGATCAAATTAAGAAAAATGTCCCCTTTAGCGGTCTGTATAAACCATTTTGGCTCGAAAATTGGAATTGAAAATATGTGATTTTCTGGATAAATGTAATTTTTTATTAATTTTAACCGGGAACTTGGTAAAAATGGCTATTCATTAAAGTTCAAAGGCCTGCCCAAATCCTTTTGGCCTCAAATTTCCAATATAAAATATACCTTCTCTGGCGTATGAACTAAAGTGCACTTAATTTCCCAGCTTAGCCGGCGTAGACATCCACCAACGTGGGATTTTTAAAAATTGTTACGGATGGGGGAAAAAATCTCCCAGAGTTTGTATTATATGTTCCCTAAAGTGTGTGTTAAGTCTTTAACAGTAAAGTTTTTGGTTTTTTTTTTAAGTCAGAAAAGTAATAAAAATCCCTTAACAGCCTGCCTAAACTGCTTTGGCTAGAAGAATAAAATAAAGATTATGTGTTCCTAGAGAATAATCTAATCCTGATGGTGTTCTTTTGAGAATTTTGGTAAAAATTTTCGGAAAAATAAGGCTACAAAAGGATAAAACTGCTAGGGTTTCCCAATTTTGCTCTTCCCAAAGGAATTTCCAAAAACCTCGTATGTCTACGCCACAGGGGAAACCTACATACCAAATTTCAGCGTCCTACCTCCTGCGATTTGGGCTGGACGATTTTGAATGAAATATGTAAATATTTACACATTTTCACATTTTTACGTTTACACATTTGCAAATTTGCCCATTTCCACATTTGCACATTAGCACATGTGCATATTTACATATTTGCACATTTACCTTACCATCGGTCCATCAAAACATCAAACAATCAAATTTTCACTTTTGCAAATTTGCATATTTGCACTTGCGAATTTGCATGTTTGCACTTCCAAATTTGCTCATTTCCACTTTTGCAAATTTGCACATTCGCACTTTTGCACATTTTCACTTTTGCAAATTTGCACATTTACATTGGAAGAGGAATCTATGTACCAAATTTTAACTTCCCAGCTCAAGAGTTTTTGGCAGGCCGTCAAGGGGGTGAATTTGCTCCTCCGCGTTAGATTTTCCAAAAGTCACGTCTTATCTGTTATCTACACTGAAGAAGGAACCTTCATACCAAATTAACTTTCTAGCTTCAGCGGTTTGGGTAGACCGGTCAGGGGGAGACTTTCCCCCTTATTGCACCTCCCAGTAGGAAATTTAAAAAATGCAACTTGGGTTTATGTCTACGCCGGAGTGGAAACCTATGTACCAAATTTAAACTTCCCAGCTCTAACGGTCTTGGCAAGTCTTGAAAGGGGGAGAATTTTCCCCTTTTTTGCCCTCCCCATAGGATTTTCCAAAACTGACATCTTAGATGTTATCTACACTTGATAAGAAGCCTGCATACCAAATTTTAACTTCCTAGGTCCAGCGATTTCGCCATGCCGTTAAAGTGGAGACATTTCATCCTTTTAAACCCCATTTTTACCACGTCCCTGGCTAAAATTCTAAAATGTACCTTATCAAGGAGTTAGCACATACTAGGAAGGAGTATTTTAAATTTTTTAATACTAAACGTATACATCAGATCTCAGTCAATGTAATAAATAAGTTTTAAATACAAATTTGTTATGAATTAAAAAGCTGTAAGTTTTGTTTTACATGCTTCAAAAAGCTCAAAAAATTTAGGTTTAGAAATTGACAGATTTGAAAAAAAAAAAATCGTTTGAAAATATATTTTGGGCCCCACCCCGAAACAAAATCCTGGCCACGCCACTGTGAAAAGTATATGAACAATTTTCCACTCATGCACCAGAATATCTAATCATTGCATTGTAATTGCTTCCTTAGAGTATCCCAGCAAAATAAAATGGATGTTATTCTTTACGAATCTCTTTTTCAGAACATCCAAAGAAGTTAATAATGCAAATTTTTCGATTTGTAAGAAGTCATTTTAAACAACTTCCAAAATGTTGATATTAACCCCTACTAGTAAAAAAAAAATTATTTAGTTGGTCCATAAATGGTTAGTTCCTGCAGTCATTAAATGCCTTATTGAAAACATATTTTGCATACCACTGATATTCACTTTGTCCTGGTCGGAAAAATAATTATTTGCGTTTTTAAAATCACATTTTTAACTTTAAAAAAAGCCACTCCCTATATTTATTTTGTAGTCCTGATATATTTAACAACTTCCGTAAACTAATGAAAAAGTCCATCTGCTCATCGATTTTTCATAGCACCGAAACAAACTACTTCCTCCCAATGACACGCCAATGTTAAATCATTAATGATTCACAGAAATTTTCACAACTTCGTGCTCAGTAGATGTAGTGTTTAACTACTTCTTCCTCAGCTCTTATTTTGCTGGGATGTAAAGCATGAGTAATGCTAGTAGCAATATTTGAATACTTCCATCCTACACTCACCAAAAAAAGTCTGTAATGGCAACTGAAAATTTTGCTGTTATTACGGGAAATTCTGCTAATTTGAGCCCAGCGGTATTTTTTGCTAATCTTAGCAACACATGTCTGCTGACGTGTAGTACAATGAAATTAGTAGAAAAATTAGTAGCCGCTACTAAATTTTAGTAGACTTTTTGTAAAGTGGAATTTAAAATCTGTTTGCTAAAATCAGCAAAAAAATTACTAAATACTATTAATATTAGTATAAAGTTTTAGATTTATTTTTTTTATCGAGTATCAAAAATTTTAATCATATTTTTAAAAAGATGCTTTATACAAAATGAAAAAAAAATCAAAGGCTTAAAAATCTTAAAAATTCTTAAAACATAAACGAATTTATCATTTTGTTTTAATTTGGTAATTTCTGTTTTGAAAAATATTTTAGTCAATTTTTTTTACTTTTAAGGTGAAATTTAAATTGTTGTTAGGGCTGATTTTTAGAAATAAAAAAACTTTTTAGTGCTATTTTAAGTGGATGTCCTATTTTTAGACATGAGTCGGTATCTTCACTTCCGATCCCTTTTTTAATCCTATGTAACATTTTAGGGCAATTTAAGTTTGTATGCATGTTTAAATTATTAGAAAAAACATTTCCATCAATATCGACTTCTTTAAAATTAGTAATTTATTTTTGCTAATTTTAGCAAATCGGTTTTCAAAAATTTGTAAAATGATTTCTGAAATTAGCAACGAAAATTTGTAGATATTCTGTAAAAACTCTGTAATTTGTAAAATGTAAATAGCAAAAAGATTTGCTAAATAAAAATTTTTTTACTAAAAATCAGTACAAAAATAGTAAAGTGGGATTGAAAACCGTTTACAAATTTTTCTACTAACTTTTTTTTCTGAGTGTATGACACGCCAATGTTAAATTCATCGATAAAACCATCAGAAAAGAAATGATGCCTTTGCCATAGTAGTGATGCTTTTATTGCTTCTTTGGCAGCGTAATTTTTGCTGGGGATGTGTGGCTTAAATAGAAACTGTAATAAAAAATTGGGATATTCCAATTCTTAGGACTTTCCAGACTCCGGAATTTTTTCGTTTAATTGAAAACACATTATTCTTTATTTCTCCTATAGAAAATGTACTTAGATTCAAAAAGAATCATCAGTTTGTGTAAGAATTAATTTTTTCTATTAAAAAAAATTACAGATACATACTTAGAAGCATTTTCTTTTATAGAAAACCACTCAAGATCTTTAAGTTTGTCTGGGGTGCTTTAATTGAAAGATTCTACCAAAAATTTGATCTGTAAATTCTACAATATTAAAAACGTTTTTCCATCTTTCATATTTTTCAGAACAACTATTTTTTTCTGTAAATCTTCCGACTTAAATGTTAAAAATGTCTTAAAGTTAGTGGGCACCCCTGCTTTAAGCTGAAAGTCCATACCACGCATTCTGCGCTTCTTTGCGTCATACGCGGTTGTCAAAAAAGTAGAATCAGTGTAATTGTATGCTGCAAGTTACATAGTACCAAAGCGTAGGATGCCTTGACGCGTGTGACGCGTAAAGTAGGTCTACTTTGTACTTTTGAAAGCGTCATAAGCAGCGTATGAACAGATCAGCTGATTTTGATAGGTTATTTTTATTTTAAAAACTACACAATGTAGGAAAAACTAATTGAAGCTGTAAAAAAACACGAAGATCTTTATTTTAAATTTATTTTATTCAACAAATTTACGCTACAGCTGATAAAAACGAAAGCGTAAAAAGCGTTGTATGTAACTTGAATTTCAGTAAAGCGTTTAAAGCGTTGACGCGTACAAAGCGTTGACGCGAGAACGCGTGGTATAGACTTTCAGCTTTAGTGAATCAGCCCATACCCCAGGGAACACATCTTTTAATTGTCAGATTTATGAACAAAAATTTATTTTTTTGGAGATTCAGGAGACTCAGGAAACTTAAATTACAAAAGGTTAAACAACTTTATTTAAAAAAAGAAGATACAAAATGTAATTTTTTTCTTATTTAATATATTCCGATATTTAAAACTACCGGCATCAAAGTTTAATATAAGTTTCTAAACAACACACACATTTACAACAAAAAAAAATTTAAATTAAAATTCAAATGTTTACTCTTGCAATGCCAAACTTTATGATTAATTTAAATAATTTTAAGCTTTGTGAATATTATTTTCATTCTACAAAACAATACTTTCACACTGTCTACAATTATATATTATTTTTCTTTATTATTAATTATAGTTTTGCAACTTAATTTATAGCATCAGCAGGTGTTTCATTGTGCATGTTGCTCTCTCTTATTATTACATAACATTCTAATATCACATAGCATTGGCTTAGTGTGCAAATGTGCTAAGTCCATCTTTTATGAAAATTTAGATTTGAGACACAACTCAAAATACATTATTTATGAAAAAATAACCGTTGTGTCGTGCTTACTAGTACATAAAGAGGGAATGCAAATGTGCTAAGTCCAAAAACCAAAAAAATAAAAAAAAAAAACAAGTAAGAGTGGCTAAATTCGGCTATGCCGAATCTTATATACCCTTCACCATGGTTGGGAAAAAACTGAAGTTTATATATGGACATATATGGAATGGACAGATTTATATACGGACGCCTTTAAGAGGAAATTAACCATTTAGTTTGGTGATAAAACTTGGACTCGGGAAGATTTATGGTTTCAGAAAATAGGTATTTAAAAAAATTTATGTTTTGGGCATAACTTTTTTGTATCTGAACCGATATTTCCGAGTTTTTTCAGCAAATATGTTATACTAAAGATTTTCGACGTATCCATGGGTCATATTGCAGCTCTAGAATAGTGTTTGTTGTTTGTGTATAAAAGGTGAAGAGGTGAAAGAAAAGAATTTCAACAAATCGTTAAAAGAAATCACTAGAACTGCATGTGTTTTATTTCTACAAAAACGTTTGATTTAGCTGGCAAATTTGCATTTGGGATTTTATTTCGCTTTTTTATTAAAAAATATTTTTAATTTCTTTAGCTTAATTTTAAAAATTTGAAGGAAAATAGTTTATAAATTTTTTTATAAATTATTATAAGTTTTGACCTAAAATAGTTGCACTCAAAGGGAAATTATGTATACAATTTTCTTAATATATGAGAAATAAAATGGTTTAAAAATCTTTTTATAAATTCTTTTAAATCGGAGCAAAAAATAGTAATAAAACCGTTTGTATTTTGTTTGTATCAGAGGGTTTTTATAAATTTTTTGATGTTTTTAGCCTATTTATGGATTATTTAATTATTAATATAAAATTTTATTTAAATTAATTATTAAATGTTAAAAAAAAACCAAAAAAAAGTCTTAAGAAAATAAAAAAAAAATGTACAAAAAAAAAGTGAATTGACCTGGTTTCGAACCCGCGGCCTTAGAGAAAAAAAGTATTTGTGACATAGCGTCTAGACAACTGAGCTATTGAAGCTCACACAAAATCACATAATAAAGGTACATATATAAAAAGTCTTCTTTCAATAGAAATTTGTTTGGTTTTTATTTAAATGACACATCTTTGTATGTGTTTGTTGTTTGTGTATAAAAGGTGAAGAGGTGAAAGAAAAGAATTTCAACAAATGGATGTGTTTGTTATGCGTAAAATTCTACATACATATTAAACAAAGGGATTTTACGAAAAAAATTAGAGTTAGTCCTGGTTTTTTGCTAATATCTCAGCTTTTTATTAACCGATCTGTCTGATTTTTAATAGCAAACAGAAATGGATCACATGTAACAGAAATAAAAAACAATCAAGTCCTCATCTGGGTTCTTCGAAAAACCCATTTCAACACACAGACGGACAGACGGACATCGTTAAATCAACTTCGCTCTTCATAAGGACCCAGAATATATATACTTTATAGGGCCTAAGATCAATATTGTAGAAATTGCAAACGGAATGACAAACTTATATATACCCTTCCACCTGTAGTGAAGGGTATAATAACGTAAAACATATGCCAAGACCGGCTGAAATTAACACATTGTTATTTTTTTCTAATATAATTAAAAAGAATTTTTATTTTTTTAGTCAAACCTTTACTAAAATTTAGCTAAATTTTTATTTAGTTATTTTAACAAGAGAGTCCGTGCTAAAAATTTTACTTTGTTTGTGGCTAGTTATAGAAAGCCTAGAGAAAGATAAAAAAGCTGTTTTCGGTAAACTAAATATTTGTAAATTATTGTTTTGATTCTCTGCCTTCAAAGGAGTCGAACATTGATGGAAGAATAGTGTTCAACAAAGAAGCTTTACGAAGCTTTACTTTTGTGTTAATGAAATATTTTATGCAAAAAATCTGGGCTTATTTAAACCTCAAAAAGAGCAATGTGAAATATTTACAACTATGTATGAGCTAAATTAGTTATTTTGTTAGCAACAATTAAATATATAAGAGGCTTTGCGCAAAATGGCCCCAGGAAACATGATCCCAATCTTAAACTAAAAGCAATTTCTTAGGACAAATTTTAAAATTCCCCACAAATAAGAATTGAATTTTCACACTTAAATTTTTGAGGTCATTCTTTATTTTTATTTTTCCTTTTCCGAAAATGAAAAAAGTCCAAAACTTTTTGGCGCCATTTTTTTATTTCTCACAATATGAAAACATGAAAACCAGGTTAAAAAAAATATCCCAAGTCCATATTAAAATAACAAAATCATTTAGAGCAAGTGTACTAAGCAGTGTTTTTTTTTTAACTCTTCGACTCTGCCGGTTGACCGGATAGGTTAATTCATAATCGCTCAATTCAAAATAAATGTATACACAGAAAAAACTAAAATCGAGTTTCAATTAAAATAGTTGTTAATACAATTAAAAATTTAATTGAATTTAATTCAGCAAAAGAATTTGTTATAACAATTTATTTTTTTTGTTAAAATTATTTGAAATTTTCAATTATTTTTTTAATCATATCAATTAAATTTTTAATCAAAAAACTTCAACATTTTCAATTAAAGTTTTGATTATATCAATTAAAAATTTAATTAAAGTTCTTACCAAAAATCAATTAAAATTTTAATAAAGTTTTTAATTGAAATTCTAGCATCAAATCAATTAAAAATTTTATAAAATTTTTAATTAAAATTCCAGCATCAAATCAATTAACATTTTAATCAAATTTTTAATATTTTTTGTATCAAATATACATATATTTGTGTGTAATGCATCAACGCATGTTGTAACCAAAAATCGATTAAATATTTTAATCAAATTTTTAATTGAAGTTCCAGCATTAAAAATTTAATACAATTTTTGATTGAAATTCCAAATTCTAACAATTAAAATTTTAATCACATTTTCAAAAAAAAAAAAATTTTATCAAATATACATGTTTGTGTGTAATTTATATACGCATAAAAATTTCTAAATACTTTGTACCAAATATTTTATAGGAGTACCATAGTACTTTTCAAGTACTAATAGCACCACAAAAAATACTATGTTACCAACTTTATCAGTGTTGCCAAAAACGTTTGTTCTCATGTTACCGCTTTCTAAGTTGAAATACCAAAAAATCCTTAACAAATTGTTAAATAATCAAATTTTCCTTTTTCCTAAAATGATTTTTTTAAGATTTTCTTTGATAAAAACTTAAAATAAATAATCTAGAAAAATTGTGGCATCATAAAATAATTAAAATTTTTACAAATTCAAATTTTAAAAATTTTTTAAAATTTAAAAATATACCTTTAAAAACATGATTTCTTGATTTAATTTTCTGATTAAAATCTGATTCAATTTTTAACGAATCGATTTGCAATTCATTGGTTGAATAATTTTCTACTTTTTTCAAATTAATATCAAATCCAGAAAATCGATTTAATTGATTAAATTTTAACAAATCAAAAAACCATAAATCGTTCCCAAACAGAATCACAAAACAAATTATTCAATCAAGACAAAATTGAATCATTGATTGATTATTCATAGATTCATAATAATAATATGAAATAAAATGAAATATTAAGCTCTGCATTAAAACCAATATGTCATTAATTTAACAGAAATAACTCTTGATTATAGATCTGAAAAATCTATCCAAATTTATTTTTTTTATCAATAAATTTTCAAATCTCAATCCAAATCCCCTTGTCTGGCAACATTGGATGTACAATCTGGATACACTCTGATGCATACAAACACTACATATACTATGTTGTTTTTGTAAATTAAAACAAGGAGTGCCGTTCTCTTTCTAAAAAAAAATTAAGTTATGACTTTTTTATTAATATGCGTAATATTAAAAATATTTTTAATAAACATTTTTTGTTTGTTTTTGTTTAGGGATTTGAGATGCAATTTTGCAACTTAAATAACGGTATGTTTTATATACTGTCAATAATAGTATTCATTTTAAACTAGAATATTTTTTCCACCAAAAACATTATCAATTAAAAATTTAATTGATATGATTAAACTTCTAATTAAAAATATACAAAAAATTAAATTATATCTTAATACCCTAATACCCTAACCGAGCACTAGCAACAAAGGCTTTTGGCTCGTTGCAGCGAAAACAAACCAGAGCCTCTTGTGGGAATCGAACCAACGACCCCCGCACTGATAAGCTAGCACGCTACCAACTAGCCTACCGGGGCAATTATTTTTTCTATGCATCTTTCATAAATAAGAACACAGAGTGCTGCTTTTTTGTAAAATATCAAGTTAAGTCTCCAAAGTTTGACAGAACTGTCACTCCCCCTTTCACTATCTTTTTTGTTCTTTAGAGTTAAAGAAGTTTTGTATCAAAACAACTATTAGTCCGTTAGTAATTTTAATTTAAAAAAAATATGCGAAATCAAGTAAAAAAAAAACAAAAATAACTTTTTTTTTGAAAATGCTATAAAAAAAACTACTGAATATTTTCTCAAGTTTCTTTTTTTATTTGAAAGTACAATCCGGTTAATAATGGAAAATAATTTTATTCAAATGACTGGCTCGGCTGGCCGTTACAGTCAATGGGCCATGTTGAACGATTTTTTGTTCACAAAAATTGAAGAGGAAGATATTGGCAACATTTGGTTTCAACAGGACGGCGCTACGTGCCACACAGCCGAAGCTACACTCGATGTTTTGCGCCCTGTTTTTGAAGATCGCATTATCAGCCGCAGAGCTGATGTCGTTTCGCCACCGGAGCTGCGATTTGACACCGTTGGACTATTATTTGTGGGGTGCCGTCAAAGATAAGTGTAACGCCGACAAGCCAGAGACAATTGACGCTTTAAAGGACAATATTCGTGAAGCCATTGGTGAAATACAGCTCCACACAATCGATAATGTGCTTAAAAATTGGACTGATTATTTTCCATTATTAACCGGAAGGATTTTACTTTCAAATAAAAAAGAAATTTGAGAAAATACTCAGTAGTTTTTTTTATAGCATTTTCAAAAAAAAAAAAAGTTATTTGGCGGACCCTATATCTGTAGACATTTGACAAAAGTCGACTTAAAAAAATTTTTGTTCCTGTCAGGTCCTTAACTAGTGAATTGTTATGATTTTTTGAGTTCTTTTAAAGTTCGACTACTCTTTCAAAATATACGACAAATCGTCGTTTTTTTAAGTTTTTAAAAATTTTTTATATGAATTTTTTAACAAAACTTTTTTTTGTGAAAATTAAATTTTTAAATTGAAAGTAATCTTCAATATATGAGTATTTTTAAAAGTGAATAATTTCCCAAAACCTGGAGTAATAATTAAAACTTGTATGAGAAATTTAACCTGATTATGCTAAAAAATTAGAAATTCAGTGAAATTTGCCAATAATGGGCACCCCCAATCAGCGGATATGTTCCGTTTTAGTGTTTAAGCAGATCTTAAAAAAAATTAAAGTCAAATTAGCCCCAAAAGCACGAAATAATGTCACTTAGGAGAAGTTTTGACCTACGAAAAAAATGTTACGATTTTTTATAAAAAATTTGTAAAAAAGGCATTTTTGTATTCGTCAAGCCAATATTACTTGCCAATAGAAACCAAATCGTATTCAGATTACATCAATTTGTAAGTGAAATTTTGAAATTGTTTTCAACGTACCCAACTTATTTGACTCTGGAATTAATTGATTTACAAGTCAACATTTCAAAAAATTAAAAAAACAGACAAGACAATGCAAAAAGTTGGGAAATTTTTTGTTAATAACTTGTAACCAAAATTTTGCCCCCAATAAGACAGAAAGTTGTATTTATGAATCCTGCGAAATATATTGTGCTAAATATATATCGCTGACTTAATATAAAAAGGCCCTAACTCGATTTTTTTTTTGCTTGATAGGAAAAGGAAAAAACTTAATAAAAAAAAGTTTTAATTGCATTAAAACTTTTTTTGTATCTAAAATTTTAAATATTTGATTTAGTTTTTTCCTTCCCCTGTCAAGTAACAACAAATCGAGTTAGGGCCTTTTCATATTAAGCCATCGATATACCTGTGTACATCAACAACATGTAAAATGTTTATGGTTTACTACCTTTGAAATAGTTTCAAAGTTAAAACAATAGAAAATGCAATTTCAAAGAAATGAAATTTCATTTAAAATCCATTCTATTTACTTTGCATTTAAATCAAATGAGAGTAAAAACAAATGACTATTCAGTTAAAAATAACTGATTTTACCTACCAATTCAGTAAAATTAAATGTATGATTTTTCGCTAATGTATATTTATAAATTAAAATTCAGGATTTCAGCAAAACTTGCTTAAGCTGATGCTTGTAAACTAGCATCAGCGGTAAAAAACTAGATCGGATTTGTTAATTTGTTATAAAGTGAAGTAGTTTCCAAGAGGTTAAAAATCTTAAACCCTGATTTTAACTTTATTTTGATATAAAAAAGTGTTTTTTACGATTTTATTAATTATGGTGAAGAAAAGTGGTCTTCAAGACCATAGTACGTAGTCAAGTACGGTTGTCAAGTTGCTCCAAAAAGTAGTTAAAAAGGGGTAAAATCAAAAAAAAAAAAAAAAAATTAAATCCAAAAAACCGGAAAATTACCTGCTAGATATAGCAGTATAATCCTGCATATAAAGTACCCAAAGTTTTTAAAATTTTTACAACACCAAATCCAAGAAAAAAGAAGACAAAATTTACCAAAAAGGGTGTCAGCAAAAAGCTAACAAAAATCTCCTTCCTCGGATGCTGCATAATAATAAAATAAAGTACCAAAATGGTGCCAGCAAAAATCCCTTTCCTAGGATGCCGCATATGTTCCTTTAGTTTAAATCCCTTAAAAAACGAAAAATACCAATTTTTAACCTCTTTTTAACTGCTTAAAATTCCAGGTCTATTTTGGATAATAAATATAACAACTTTTATTACAATCATTGTGTTTAGGTTGGGGACTTTCCTTGTTAGTACAAAGTCGCCCCAAAATATATTATCCTATCGGAAGATGCTTTAACCCTTCTTTGCATGATGATGACATTTTCTGTTATAACATTTTTTCAACAAAACAATTCACAAAATCAGGTAAAATTGCAAATTGGTTGTTACTGGCAACATAATTCATGACTATATAATAATTTGGAGCACAGCCGTCAACAAAAAATAAAGATCCAGCATCACTATCAATTAACAGGTTTTAACCTGTTGCTCCGCAATGTGTTGTGGTTAGAAAAATCGTGTAGAATCTTGTGTATTTTAGGAAACTAATCTAAAATTTTTTTTTGGAATATGAATGAGTGGAAAAAAGGTTTGGTTTTAGTGTTTATTATTTTATTTTTTATTTATTTGGTACTGCCCTAAACATGTGACTCTGCATGGTGATGGAAATTTTCATCATACTTGAAAATATTTTTCTCTAAATCTAGAGCATGAACTACATCACAATGATTTATTTCACAAAAATAAGGAAAAAATCATACAAAGAAGGGATAACTTTTTGAAATGATGGCAACTGCCAGCTTTGTTTTTATATTTGTAAAGTAAACCGATACACAATACAGAACGCTATACCCCTTAAGAACGCGGAACAGTCGTGACAAAATTTTCGGTTCATCACGTATCATTCACTTAGAGCTATAACATCCACTCAAAGTCTCTGCATGTTGCGCCATTTACGCCGGAGGTATTATCAGGTCGTATTTTTCGGGGATGGCGTGGACAACACGGTTATGGTGACTGGCTGGCAATATGCCGAAAATGTTTTCTGTTTATTGCCGAAAATGTTTTCTGTTTTTTTTAAGAGAAGCTACACTCAGGAAATTCTTCCTACTTATTAGTCGTAATTTGATTTTTTCTTTCTAAAGTGGATAGAGGAGAAATGAAAGTTGGTGAAAGATGAAAGACTTTAATTATAGCAACACTGTAATTGTGCGAGATGATAAAACTTATAACAGTTGTTGCTCACCATCCGATGGAGAAATTGCGGCTTATATACCGATGTTACTCGGTTGGTGGTCTCTTGGAGGACTCCGTACCCAGCATCACAGAGTCCTTCAAAATCTGCCAGGCTATACATTTTTCATATGTAATGCGATAGGTTAGCGAGACAACGTATATTCCTGACATGAAGCGGTGTAGGGATGAAGGTATTTTGGATGAAACCAATGGAATTCATTACTACATTAATGGCTCCAAACTGAACGGTTTCTTTTGTGGAGATCTGGAAATAGAAAAGTTCTTTTGCCTTCCGGACCACAACACCGTTTTTCACACGAATGTGGTGGCTGTTACAGAGTGCATTCGGGTTTTAACTGATTATTCTTGTGATGAAGTCATCTTCACTTTTAGTCCGGCTGCGGTTAGGGCTTTGTTAATGGAGTCTGTGAAATGAAAGGCGGTTTTGGACTGCAAGTTTTTGATAATCGCTTATTCTGGCAGGGGATGTCTAAGGTTAATTGGGTACCCAGACACTCTAAGGTGGAGGGGAATGATAGGGCTGACAAGCTGGCCTGGGATCGATTAATTATGGTCTCTGTTAACCTTTAATATCTGAGACCATTTTCTATGACGAGAATGGAGCTTGAACAATGGGTCACCAAAATAAATATTTTATTTTGTTATAATTAAAATAACTTAAACTTAAACATTACGAAGTTAACATAATATTTAATTTAAAAAAAATTGGTCCAAAGTTAGTTTATTGCTGAAAAAATACAATAAATAAAGTTGTTGAAAACTAGTATATTTCATATACAGCTCCTTCTACTAATTATTTTACTTTCGTATTTTTTTGAGTATACCCTAAGCCTGACTGGTTGAAAATTTGCTTAATTTGCTAGTAAGACTGACCAAAATGTAAGGTGTTTGAAGTAAAGCAGTGATCTTAGTAAAATTCGAACGTACATGAGAACGCACAATAAGCCTTTCGGTCTTAAGTGTATGTCTTATGTTTGAGTTGGAAGTGAATAGTATGTCATCTTTCGATTCTTCTTATTGAACCTAACCTATCATCATTAAAAGGTTTTTTTTTCTCTTAGCGGTGTAAATTACTCTAAGTACTCTATTTTCTTTATGGCACATAAGGCGACTTTATTTATATAAAAATAACAATATTCATATAGCCAGCTTTTGTCGACACATTGTCATATATATTATCTTCCCTTATTTTTTAATAACAGTTAAACTTGAATATACAATAGTAGGATGTCCCGATAAAGGGATGGGTATTAATAAGCTGAACATGGGTTGATGGATTCAAGTGGCTCGACTTCGTTTTGAAAGACCACGGCAGCCGTTGGAAAGTAATATCAGGAGAGCTAGAACACGAAAGTTTAAGATAACGGATAAGATCACCCAATCTTATGTCCGATATCACCGACAGGTTCTATGGCGGATACACTGCTGTGCTGGCAATCACAGAGAAGTTAATCTACCATCTCTTCCTCCACCTCCTTTTTAAAGGAATGGCATTGTGCACTGCGCAACCGCCCGAGTCTGTTGCCGTGTCTACCTATTGTCAATTTTGAAACATCTCTCTTACTTCTACTGAGGAGAGATTTAGTATGCCTCAGATTGTAGTCAGTCCACGTGAGCCTCGCGGTCATACAAGTGTCCAGTCCACGCCATTTGCCCCTACCCTTCCGGAGGTACAGCTCAAAAATTACGCTCTTAGTGGTTCTCAGGGCTGTGCTGACTGACATTGCCATATAAACATTTAACGCAGATGCTGCCCTTGCTAATTCGGCTGCCCTCTCATTACCGCAAAAGTCCCTGTGACCAGAGACCCATACCAATGGTGTCTGGCAACTTAACCTAGATAGTTCTTTACTGAGGATAGATGTAATATACGAGTTCAGGAACATAAGTGTCGCATGGCTCAAATTCAGCTGTGTAATCCTCCTTTTCCATTCCTCTCTAGCAAAAAAGCTGAGTGGGCAAACAAAATAAATTGGCTCATCAACGCGCAACTTTTATTTCAAGGCCCAGTGTCGCTGTGAGAGAAAACGCGGCAAAAATAACGACATGCAACGGTGACTACAAAAAATGTTATATTTATTTTAGTGTAAGTAGTAGTAATTCTATCCTCTCCAAAGTATGCTTCGTTTATTAAAAACACAATATATTTGGATCTTCACATATAAATCTTATAAAACCACAAACAAAATTTTATTATTTTAATAAAAATATCAAAATAATATATATTAACTAAGTTTTTATTACTTTGTCCATTCGCTAGTACACTAAGAACACATGAGAGTCATTGAATATCTATGTTATTTAACAATTAATAATAAGCAAACCACGAGAGAATAAGAAAAAACCTCGTAAAAAAACTAGATTCTACTATCTCATAACAGGGATGGAAAATATGTTTTCTGTTATGGTACCAACCAGACAAACAAATTGTACTTTTTCGATCCTCACGGTACCAAAATTTTTTCCGCTTTTCTTTAAACAATTTTATCGTATTGAGTCAGATTTGCTTAGACACTAAAAAGACTTAAAAAAAATAAATTGACCGGGTGAAACAAAATTTATCGTTAATTTTATGTAGTCGCATAATTCCAACAAAACGGTAAAATTTTACTCTAATTTTTATGTCACACCTTTTTTTTCTGGATTTGCTATTAAAAAAATTTAAGGGCATTTAATAACTTTTTATATTTATTTATATTATGTTGTTTTATCAAGTTATAAATTGAAAATTTGAAAAATTTCAAATTGTACTAAATGAGCCGCGGTAGTACCACGGTTCCAACTAAGGTAAAAATGTACCAAAAAAAGTACAATTGTACCATGTTTTCCATCCCTGTCTCATAACTTTTCATTTTTGTTTGTATCTAATGTGTCTTGGTTGCATTTCTACATCGGAAAGTCGACCGCCTTTTTTACCTTTTCTTTGTCTCATTTTTGTTTTTGGAACTAATTCATTGTGATTCTGGTCGGAAGTTTTCCAACAAATATGAGCCTTCCGCTGTTATTAATCCTTTTAAGTTCTTGTTGATGATTGGACGGATAGCATTCCACTTTATCTTATGTCTGACTTTTCGTTTTTTTTTTTTAGATTTTTTCAGTTTCAGTTTTGTTTTTTTCCCAACTTACCATACCAAAAGACTTTACCGAGTAGTATTTATATTTGATTATTTATTGATATAAATATTTGTTTTGAAGTTAATTATTGTCTTTGAATTTGAATCTTAGTTTGTCAGAAAATTAGTTTTTTTCTTAAGATGTTTTAGTTTTGATTGATCTTCTAAAATGCCGTTGATAAGAAGTTGTGGGGATATTTTCGTCCAAATACAACATGAATCAGCTTTTGTTGAGGCACGAGGTGCTGGTGGCGATAACCAGCAGACTTATGCTACCTTTGAAAGACTCCGAACTAGATTACAGGCTCGTATGAAGGCTGCTAAGCAGGGAAATATAGATGGGGCTATCCAGATAATTTAGGACTCGTTGGGAAGTTTTAGAGAATATGTCTGTGAGATGATGGGCAAATAAAGGACGTATTGATCGGATCAGAGGTAATTTTCGGATTGACGAAGAATTTTATGGAATTCTTGAAACGATCTTGTAGATGATGGTAATGGTGAACGTGATAATCGCAGTAATATTTCCAGAACAGAACGTAATAATCAAGTAAATTGTAGTTTTCGGTGCATGGAAATGCCCAGCGTAGCTCGGAAGGAAATTTAAATTTGATTCGGAATTAGAGAATTAGTTTTACTGGTAATACTTGGATGTTAGTGTGTACGAATTCATTTACCGAGTGAATACGTTGACTGATGCTAATCTGCGTGGTGACTTTGACCAATTGTGTGGACATGTCCAAATTCTTTTTCAGGGCAAGGCATTGAAACGGTTTTGCGGGTTTCATCGAAATTGTTAGGAGTAGGCCTGGCACATATTATGTGACGCATTGAAATTCAGTTTAAGGACTTCACTTCATTAAGGACCATATAAGACGTAGAAGACAACGTCCGAATAAGACTTTAGACGAACAAAAAAATGACGGGGTTCCGACGATTGATTCTTGTTAAGGAGACCATAAAAAAATATATATGTTCTTACATCATATCGGTATATAAAACTATGTTTTCTTTACATCTGAGATGTAGGGTATGTTCAGCAACTTTGTAGATAATGGTATGGCAAATATTTTTGCAGAACATATTAAACCTCTAACTCCCCTCATAACGGCATTTTTTGGCTTTATTCTAACAAATTTTAAAAAACACTCCGAAAAGGGGAAGGGCGGAGATGAAATGTTCTACAAAAATGTTGGCCATAAAATTCTACTATATATGGAATCCTTGGTATGTTTGTAGCGTTTAATACCTCTAGCTACAAGATCTTCAGGTATTTATTCCTGAACTTTTTCTATATGATTCGCATTAGTTGTTGTTTTGCTACCTAAATTTAAATCCCCTGTAACTGATTCGGAAATAAATAAATTTTGAGGAACTTTACACTCTACCAACCCAACGAGCACGGCCGCAATTAATGGGTAACTTGTTCCCCAGATATTTGACCTCGAATAGTTAAATTTTCTTAAAGTTCTGACAACAGAAAAAATATAAAAGAAAAGGTAACTTGATGTAAAAAAAATAAATTAAACCTAACTAATTTCGAATGTACACCCAAACAAAAATAGTAGTATCAGAAGTAAAAAAGATTTATGTAGAAGGGGAAAAAAAACGTTTGAAAAGAAATAGTAGGTTATTGAAAACAGGAACCAAGAACTGTGCTTCTACACTTACTTTGGAAAAAGTTCAAAATTTTAATCTAAAAGAATGAATAGTAGACTTAAGTTACTCCAATAAAAATCACATTTTTTTTTTAAATATACTAAAATCGAAATTTTTTTTGCTGGTAGGACACCAAAGATTTCTTCTGAATATTTTGTTTGCTTGTCTTTTCCCACATTCAACTGAATAATACAAATCGTTTGAGTGCGATTACCTTAACCAAATCTCAAAAAAAAACTAATCATCGGGACACCCTAATATAGAGGTTTATAAAATTTAATATAAAAAGTCGAAAAGTGCACTTTTACAAAGTTGTGCTTATATTGCAATCTGTTTATGTTTACACTTTTACACTATGCTGCATAACTATGTCATATTTTTGGTCACATTTTTTGAACCAATTAAGGTTGCCAACTCCTCAGGTTTAAAAATGCTTAGATTCCGGAAAAAATATGGCGAGGAATGGTCTAATTTCGCAAATAATGCTAAAAAATAATAATTTTTATGTAAATAATTGAAGCAGAGCCGCGAATAACGTTGTAAGCGACAAAATTGAAATTGTTGAGAAATCGAAAGAAAAAAAAAAAAAAAACGTTTTAGAACTTGTAGCTGTATCCCACTGACTGACTTCTTTAGATTGCATTTTGATAACGAAATCCTGAATAATTTTGCCTAATTTCATTTTTTAGTCATAAAAGAGAGTTATTCTAACGGTTATCTGGAAAAACAGGTTTTTTCGCTTAAAACGTTATTCGCGGCTCCGCTTCAATTAATAAAAATTAATTTTAACAAAAATGCCTTAGCCAGAAAATGATGAACATCGTTCACAACCCCATTTTGGAATTGCCAATACTTTTCGAGCATATTATACTTTAAAATAATTGCGTATTTGTATGAACATTACAACTGACAAATTAAATCGCATATAAACTTTAATATTATGTGAAATAAAGTCATGCAATTGAATTCAATATGTTGTTCCTCAAGTAATTCATAAACAAAATATATTAGTTTTTTTATAGGAAACTTACATAAGCAAGATATAACATTTGATATAATTTTTAACTTTGTTTTCTACCAGTAGGAGTCGGAAGTTTTCTTTGAAAAAAAATATTGTACTGCAGGGGGTTTTAATTTTAAAGTAATTAAATCATTGAACATTTAAAATGCAATTAAAGCTTGAAGTATTTTATTCTAAATTTAATTTTATGGTATGAAAAATTATAAAAAGAACATGAAAAAGCAATATTTCCAGGTAAACAAAATTTGAGGTAAGCAAATTTTATATTATTCATCTTTTAGGACACTGATAAAAAATATGATAAAATACAGGTTGGTTGAAAAGTTCCTGCGCTCGAAATGAAAGAATACTGTTTTTGTAACGAAATATATTTTTTTATTCAATATGATCTCCTAGAAGCTCAATACACTTGTTTCAATGATCTTCCAATAATTTTATCCCATCCTTATAATGGTTTTCCGGAAGCTCTGAAAAATAATCGTCTACGGCTGCTATGGTCTCTTCATTCGACGAATAATGCTTTCCACGAAGGAATTGTTTGAGATTTCTGAAGAGATAGTAGTCACTGGGAGTCAAATCTGGTGAATACGGTGGATGTTCAAGCAATTCGTACTTTAATTCTTTGAATTTAGCCATTGTCTAAACACTTTTGTGAGCAGGTGCATTGTCTTGATGAAAAATGATTTTTTCTTCTTTAAACCAGGTCTTTTCTCACGAATTTTTTCATCCAGCTGATCCAAAAGGCTACAATAATATTCAGAGTTGATTGTTTTACCTTTCTGAAGATAATCAATCAACAAAATTCCTTTTGCATCCCAAAAAACTGATGACATAACCTTCTTTGCTGATCGTTGTTACTTCACCTGCTTTGGAGCTGAACAACACGCTCCAGTCCACTGTAAACGTTCTTGTTTCAATTTAAGATCATGCTGGTAGATCCAAGTCTCATCCACAGTTATAAAACGACGCAAGAAGTCGGTTTTATTCGACTTAAAACGCTCCAAATTACGCTGAGAAATTTGTTTTCGATCCAGTTTTTGTTGAATTGTTAATGTGTGCGGCACTAACTTTCCAAAAAGTTTTTTCATATGTAATTCTTCATGTAAAATATGGAGTACTCGTTCGTCTGAGATGCCTATGGCATTAGCAATTTTACGCTTAGTCAAACTTGGATCTTTACTAACCATATTAAGTACCTGCTCAATGATTTCTGCTGTGGTTGCAGTTTTTGGTCGTCCTTCGCGTTTTTGGTCGTCAAGGCTGGTACGACCACGTTTAAATTCACCAGCCCAAAATTCAACGGTGCGTTTTGAAGGTGAGGACTCCTTATATACTTCCAACAATTGTTCATAAATTTCCTTTGCTTTTAAACCCTTCAAAACAAAGAGTTTAATGACTGCACGATATTCAATTTTTTCCATATTAAAAAAAATCAATGACACGTCAACTTCAAATGGCTTGTAAACAAAGAAAGAATTGACAGAATGACTTGCAACTTTGCATGTGTTCTCAGGACAGTTATACCAACTTGAGAAAAAAAAGTTTGGAGCTAGCAGTGCCGTCTCTTGGTGAGCGCAGGAACTTTTCAACCAACCTATATATTATTTACCAGGCAATACTATGAAATTGTAGTAAAATTCAAGTTCTGTAAGAATCTTCACATTTTCACTCATCACTTTGTGAAACCCTGAACAGATTTAACTTATTTTCGATGCCAAACTGCTCAGGGCAATAATACATTTTTTGGCAAATATTTTATAAAACAAATTGTGAATTTCCATTATTTTAATATTAATCCAAAAAGTCATATTAATTTTTACCTTAAAAATCCTTTAAAACCCTGTAGCTGACATAGTTTTCATTCTTTTAAAAATCTGTTAATCACTATCAAGTTAACAGTTTTTTTCCAGCATCCTTTACTGTTTATAGTTATAAAGTTTATCACTGCAATTTAATATTTTTGTTCTATTTTCTTTATTGTTGATATTGGTTTCAAATTTTTGCATGATCTAATGGAAAAATCCTGGAGATATTTACGTAACAAAATACAAAAAAAAATCGTGATTAAGTATCAAATGGCATTCATTTACAAAACTGATGCACTTATGGTTTTATCTATTGCAAATAATTGTCTTCAAGTACACTTTAAAACATTTTGTTCGGTAAAGTTAAGCAAAGTTGTGCGAATTTATTGACACACATTGTTGTAGTGATATTAAATTTCCACACATACAATAATGGAAACGCCAAATTTGTACTACTTTCAGTTTTGAGTTTAGTTGTGTTAGTTCAAAGTATGACATTTTCATTAATAAATTTACCAATAGTTTGCCAATGAAAAGATCCCTTACTATTGTAAATTGAACAATTTTTCAGCAAAAAGCATAAAATTTTAATTTGTTGTTGATATTATAACATTTAAATTTATCAATAGTAAAAAGAATTCGGTCTAAACTGAACAGATTACAAAGAGCTGCCGCTCTGGCTTTCACCAGTGCTATGATTACCACATCTCGTGACGTTCTCTATGTTATGTTCGACCAAGGATTTTCTGATAATAGGATGAAAAGAGTGCAAAATTAAAAGCCAACGAAAATACCATCAACTCAAATATCAGAAGTTGGCTTGGTGGTTTTTGATTTTTCATTCTGTCCATCCTATGACATAGTTCTTGGTTAGACACACTTCGCCTGGATCTTCATATATAAGGATATGAAATCGAAATTCAGACTTCATAAAAATGAAACCTGGTATATGTATGATCTTTTAGTTGAGAAGATTTTGAAAATTTTTCCAATTTTCTAATGCCTTTGGATAACATGATGCCCTGTATCGCATTCGGTAGATATTATGAAGAATTCATTCCGAGTACAGAGGACTGGGGAAACCCAACTGAACTACTCATGGATTATTTTGAAACTTTTTACACTAATGGAATATATGTAGTACTCCCGCGAAACTGAATCCGGTTGAACTACTTGTAGGTTATTCTGATACTTCTTGTACTTATGCATCTAGTACCTCTCTCGAAACTAGATCCGGTTAGCATAAAGTAGTTTTTATGAGTATGGAGGATTGTAGCAACAAAACTGAACTACTTGTGGATTAGTTACTTAAGTTAGGTGTCGGTATGAAATGAAAATTACAAAATTTGTTAAAGCTAAAAACTTGTATTTCATGCCAAAAGAAAGCTTAAGTTACTTAAGCCAATTGTAGTTGAGCCCTTGCACTGATGGATCAAGTACGGCCAATGATTCTAGATCCGGTTGCTATCTTGACGATGTAATCACGCTGCGGGAAAAGGACCGGTCACGGGACCGATTTTTTATATGAAAAGGACCGGTCATTTGAACATTGGCTTGTCCTAGGAGGGTGTTAATTGCCTTTGTGACATGTCACAGGACTGGCCTAAAAGAACATGAAACACAACTAACTTCAAAGAACATATCACAGAAACCACACAAAAGAACATGTTAGAAATTTTAAACCGGGCACGTTGTATAAACTTTAGGAACGTGTCTTATTTTCGCCTATCTTTTGATATGTATTTTCTTAACCAGTCCAGTTTTCACCTATCACGGCACAGGCTTCGTGGGAAGATGGGCAACAGGTTTTCAGATTGAATCGAATTGCATGCAGACCCAACAACGGATGGAAGGACAGGAGTATCAGTATCTGTTATAATAGTCTAGCTTCGGTAAAGGTACTTGAGTCTACGACCTCTTCATCCCGGATTGCTCAGAAGTGCAGGCGCAGGCTGACAACATTGGACTGGTTTCGACTACCATAAAACCAAATCTGCAGCTGGCTATTAACATCTCATCGTGGCCCATATATGAAATCTGTTTTCATTGTGAGGTGGTCCGACCGTGAAAGATATCTACTAAGTTTGAGTAGAGTTAACTGTTGCAGACTTGCTGGCCTTCTTAGGAAACACAACACTTGTGCTTGCCATATGCTGAAAATCGGCATTGTCAATGACTCATTGTGAATGTCATATCTGGACAAAAAATTTTGTCTGCTACTGTACAGCTTTCTCTAAAAATTTACACAGCATTAGAAGTGTTGTGTTGCTTATAGATTCTGCTACTACCTGATTTTCTCAGGTTTATAAGTAAGCTTGGGCTCCTCTCGTATTCTTTTCTAATTTTAGTCCGTTTCTGTTTTCTTTTTCTCTCTTTATTCTTCCTCCCAAAAGTAAGATAGAATGGACAATTTATAGTCTGAGTGCCATGGATTTGCCTTTGTGCTTACTAACCCAACTTCACTCCACGCATGGTCCAGTTTATGAAATTTTGTTAAAAACTGACAAAAACTTGGTAACGGAACACACATTTTTTTTGAAACTGACCGACAAATTAAAAACGTTAGACAAAAAAAAAATAAGTTGATACTATCGCTTGAGTTTGACTAGGATGGAAAAGAGATTTGGAAGTCACAACCGACTCATGTTCAAAAAACAGGACGAATTTTTTAGTCTGAAAGTCGGCTTTTTGTGCGCTCTCATGTCGCATAGATATGCAGGAACTGCGTCCTGTTGACGAAATTCTTCTGTATCTTTCAGCCCGTTTTATTTATATTATTGGCAGATAAGTGTTGAACACTAATAAAAGCCGGACAGCCTTAAAGATAACGTCCCAAGGTCTTGTCACCCTTACCACAGTCACCGAGTTCGCACGGCCCATTCGGAACAGGTGTGCCCTTAGCGTTGAATTCCCATTGAAAATACTTATTATATTACCAAGTTCCCTTATATCGAGTTTCCCTTCTTTCCGGATCCTCCCATAAAATTCTAGTGGTATCACCTACTGTCCTGATGTCTCATATTGTTCTATAAGCAATAACAGTCCATTCACGTAAGCATTTAGATCTAAAAACCTAATATGGTTTCGTGCTTTCCAAGTTGACTGCGTTTAGAGAAGAATACTTTCTGGCCAATTCATTATCCATTTCGTTACCTATGATGTTACAATGCCCGGAAACGTAATAACACTATTGTTAGAGAAGTTATTGATTTCCTCCTCGTACCCGATGATATTGGCTGATTTTACAAAGTTAGAAGAGATTTCCTGGATTGTCGCTTAGCTATTCGTATTGATACTTATATTTCCGGTGATCCCTTCAATATTATAAAATTTAATGCATTCTGCGATTTTCTAACAGAGAGGTTACAGCTATAAAAGCCGTACCCATTCCTTCCATTCACTTTTGAGCGATCCATATGTAAGTGCATGCCGGAATTTTCCCTTCTAAACAGAATTCTCTATTCAGGTATCGCAAATTGCAACTTGTAGTTTTCGACCTCTTGCATCTCCTATCACAATTCAACTCTGTGTTATTGTATACCGACACTATATTTTCTGGTGGTTAAATATTGTATTTTTTTGTATTTATGTCCACTATACCATTGTCCCTTAAGTCAAGAAGAGTCTGACTACGCTTGTGCAGAGGCAGTGTGTCATTCTCGGGCATAAACCCGTACTTCTATAAAAGGCCCAAGCTCGCATTGTGATATGCACCGATCACCGAACCGGTTTTTTATATGAAAGGACTAGCACTTTAGCATGGGTGTGTCCTCGGAGGGGGTCAATTGCCCTCTGTGACATGTCACAGGACTGTTCTAAAAGAACATCCCACACAACTAACCCCAAAGAACAAACCACTAAACCAAAGAATATGTCATGACCTTTAAACCGGTCACGTGGTAGGTTCTTTAGGAAACGGTCCTTTTTTTACCCCTCTCGTGATATGTATTTTCGGAAAAAGGGAACTGGTCCCTTTTTTCCCGCAGGGTAGCTTATAATACCCGTTTTGTGAGTAAAAAGGCATATCTCACAAATTAATTCCCCGTGACTTAGTAGGACAATGCGAGTGGTTCTGAGGTCCCCTACGCAGATGTTTAAGACTTGTCCCAGATATTTAGGACTTATCGTCTACATAGCAGATAGGTGAGAAAAACTTATTGGCTAAAATCCGGTACATGTTGGTGAACATCTAATGGAACGGTAAATGAATGCCACCCTTTGGGGTTCCAAGGCACATACAATCACTAATACTGATGCCGTTGGCCTTGCATATCGGATAAGCATTTCTGTCAAAACATTATAAAATGCTCCCTCTATATCAATAACTATAGCCATTGTATACATTTGTAGATCAAATGATCTCGAAAATTGGAAAACCACCTCATGAAGGTCAGTTTCTACTGAACGTCCTTTTAAGAGTTGCTTTCCCTCTCCGGCTTTACTATAAAGACAAATTTTTCTTCCTGCCATAATATGGGGGTGTATGCTAGTTTTGGACATGCACTTCAATATACTCAATGCTCTTTTGCAAAAGAGCAGGAAAGATTTTCTATCTAGTGCTAGGTTTTTACAGCTTCCAAAAAACTTTTGCAGCTTGTCGTCTTTGGGTAGAGTCCGCGGCTCAAGTTCAATTTCCCTCATGATCACATTTGAAATATTTGTAGTAATTATTTTTTTTTAATAAAAATTTCTTTTTTATGAAAATCTATTTTTAGACACATCGATTTTCTCATTTTCGTAACCACTTACTTCATCACCTCTAAAGTTAAGGGACCATACATTACCTTTTGGCTCATCGCCTGTAAAATTCATCACTGCAGAAAGGTGTAAAGTAATCCACGAGAGCCTATTATTTGGCAATGTGTGGTTTTGCTGGGTCTATCGCTTGAGTACTATACGTAATTTGTAAGGGCACTTTCCACTAGGAACCATGGCTATGTTGTGAAATAAAACTCATTGAGGTATTTTTTTTTAATTTCAAATCAACATTTATTTATTTTATTTATAAATAATTTAAATTTTAGAATTACATTACTTTTATGGTTATTTAAGGTTAAATTATACACCCTGTATTTTAGACACTACTACTAAAATATAAGTGATTTGTTGCTTAAATACTTATTTATTCCTTGAAAATGACATTTTATTGTATCCACATATGTTCAAAATTATATCTAGTTTTTTCTTAGGTTTCCAATTAGTATTTGTACAAATGAGCAGATTTTAGGTGTTAAAAGTAGGCAACTTTTAACAATCCATCAGTGGCACTCACTATAAACTAATAACACCCATAAATTTTATTGACATTGCATTAATGTGTCCAATGTCAGCATTTATATGGGATAGCAACAAAACACCACCAATACTATTTTAATATTTTTTGTATGGCTGTTTAAAGTTAATATTAAAATACTTAAGCATAGATATGTTAAAAAATGTAATAAAAAAATATAATAAGACTATTATTATAATTTGATTATATTAAGCGGCAAAAAAGAAAATTGAAATAAAAATGATTTAGTTCATAAAGTAAACTACTTACAATATGCATACATTACATTTAGAGTTAGTTAGACATTACATAAGTACATATTATAGACAAATTTATACACAATATTAATTTTGATTATATAGTTAATGGAACGTAATGACTAAAGACAAACTTACAATGGTATATTTGCTTATGCTTTTATTTTTATTATTATTATCAAGGGTATTAGGATGGCTTTTATGTGATTTTGTATTTCTTTAATTTCGGGAAAAAATATTTCAAATACATAAGAGGAATCTTAAGATAACAAGGTATAAAGACTACAGAAATTTTCTACACAATTTGAATTTTTTAAGGTTAAAAATTTTAAAGTTTCTTTCCCCATAAAGTTGGATTTTTAATGGCACCACAATTTTATATACTTCTAAATTTAAAAGCTGTCCTAGTCTCAGAATCCTTCAAAACAATCATAGGTCGGTATAAGTCTGAAATAATCTGGAAAACTTTCAAAAAAATTTATTCTAAAAATTGTGAATTTCGGAATGTTAATACAATAAATTGAAAAACTTTAAAAATTTTATCAAATTTTTCCAAACATTCCTAAATTGAAAATGTGTGCCCTGAGGGAAAGGGACCTGTCACAGGACAAGTCACGTGACCGGTTCATTGTGATAGGAACCGGGCACGGGATCGGTTTTTATATAAAAGGGAACGATTACTTTAATAAAGGGTTGTCACAGGACCGGTGAAAAGAATATGCCACACAATTTACCCCAAAAGAAGATGTCACAGGACTGACGCAAAAAACATATCCAGGAACTATCGCAAAAAAATCAATTATGGAACCAATGAAAAAGAACACGTCACTTAACTAACATAAAAAACATCTCACTGAAGGCAAATGCAAAAGAACATGTCACAGAACTAACATTTTCTAACATTACGAAAATATTTAAAAGCAATTTAAATATATCAAGTTAAAATTATAAAAAAATTAAAGAAAAATATTAAGTTCTAAATATTTTCTTTAAAAACATTTTTTTTTGAAATTCTTGAAAAAATCAAGAAACCTAGTTTTAAATTTCCTATAAATCTCTGAATTCTTGAAAAGTTAGTGTCTGCCCAAAATAACAACGTGATGTATTTGTCCATACAAATCGACAATTAAAACGCGGCGAGCGTTGCAGTTGTGAAATAGAATTTATATTATTTTCAAAACGTTTTTTCTTATTCTCTTGTTTTTTGTTTCTAATTCTCTTAACAGAGTTCCTGTATTTTAAAAGTTTTTTGTAAACAAAAAACACATCATGAGCTTATGACATTCAATGGCTCTAACGTTCTCTTTGTATACTTGCAAACTAACAACGTACTATAAACCATCTTAGTGTGTTCGTTTTATTAAAATAATTATTTCTTTTGATTGTTTTTATAAAATTAAAAATTAAACAAAAAAAAAAAAAAAAAAAAAAAAATGGGTTGTCAATAAGGAAAGGAGACACTGTAGAGTAAATAATCTCTACGATACTCTTTACACAAAAATAAGTATGACAGTTTTTGCAGTCACCGCCGTACGTCGTTATTTTGGGCGCGTTTTCTCTCACAGCAACAATCGTTGCATGTCGTGTTCTTTTTCTGGACCGACACTAACGATTAATTTACAAAAGTAAAAATCTTATGAGAAATATACCGTTAGAATAGAAAAACACTAAAACAATTAATCAATTAAAACAATCACAATATTTTTTCAATCACAATATTTTTAATAATACCAGAGATGGAAAAGTTGATATATGATTGATGGAAAAATTGATTTTTTAGTTTGCGGAGTATTGCAATATGGAGAAAAAAAAACTGGTTTTCAAAAGTTTCTAATATATATTGTATTCGTTTTATATTTTCTTAAATAACTAAAATGTTATAAAGAAACTAAACAAATATCAAATAAAAATTATAAAAAAAAATATTTAAACCCAGCACGATGTACAATAATTACAAATCTACATACTACATGGAGTGAAAAGTACGTGGCCTCACATAGAAATGGCGTGACAAGTGCCAATATTTTGTGTTTATTCAGTAAGGCTGACTGTTAGAATAATTGTGACAAAATTTCATGAAATTTCGTTAATTAGAAAAAAATGTAACGTTATAAAAATGATGCTGCTTTTAAAGTTTGAAAAAAAGGATTGCAAAAAGTTTTATCTTTTGATTAAAAATTGTTTTTTGGTGGTAAAAAAATACTGTCCAAGTAAAAGAATAGATTGATAAACATTATGGTGAATCTTCGCCGTTATAAGGTGGTATTCCGAATTTAAACGTGGTCGTATGCGCACAAATGATGCAAATCGTTGTGTTGGTCCAAATGAGGCAGTTACCGAAGAACACGTTGGAAAAGTGCATCAGATTATATTGGATGATCGAAAGATTAAAGGGATTTCTGTCATCATAAAGTTATCAACAGAGTTCAGTATATATTACTTGATTCAGTAAATATGAAAAAGCTTTCTGCTCGATGGCTACCGCATTTTAAATAGCATAACAATGGATGAGACGTGGAATATAATATACAGTCTGCAAGTTGACTAACAGGGTCAAAGACTCAACAATCGTCTGGAAAGGTAATGATCACTGTTTTTTGGGATAACACACGAAAAAATATTTATTCATTACCTGGAGAAAGGACAAAAAATAACTGCCAAATACTATATCAAATACTATTGATCCAATAGAAGAAATTAAGAATACACGGCCTCACTTAATTAAGAAAAAAATCTTGTACTATCTTTGGCTTCAGACAAATTGTAGTCTTTACATTACGAATTGCTTCCCCACCGTCCCGTATTCTCCAGATTTGACCCCAGCGATTATTATATGTTTCCGAACTTAAAAAGAAGGCTCCAGGCAAAGAGATTTTCTACAAATTAAGAAGTCATATCAGAGATGGAAGCTTATTTTGACAAATTGTATTTTTTCAAGGGCATCAAGATGTTACAACAATCGTTGGAAGAAGTGAATTCCACTTAACGGAAGAAGTATAAAATTATTTCAAATCCAAAAAACTTGTTTTATATTATAAGACCACGGAGTTTTGACTGCATGTGGCAATTCCCGAGTTATTTTTTAAATTTTCTAGTATATTTACATGCTTACCACAAAACTGGTACTTTCAGGCCCAGCACGTGAAAGAGACTTAAACCGGTCACGGGGTAGGTATTTTAGGTCTCCTTTACAACCTATAATGTTATAGATGTTTAAGGAAGCAGTCCTGTTTTAAGAAATCACGGGACAGGTCCCAATTCCCAACTAACTCTTATTTTCCTGCAGGTTAATAATTTGAAAATCTTTTCCCAAATCTAAAAATTTGGAAATATTATTGCACTTTTGGGGATTTTGAAAGTTAGCAAGATTAATCAGAAAAACAATACAAATTTAAGAATTTTGTTTTGTGAATTTATAGTTGTACAAATTGTGAATTTTATTATAAAAGTCACCCTATTACAAATATCTAATATACTCTGGAGTTGGCACATGTGCCTATCATTGTAATCATCTAGAAACATTGTCATTTACATAAAAAATACTATATTAAAGCTACAAAAAATAAACTTGTTTTTGTATATATGTACATAAAAGTGTTAAAAATGTGTGGCGGTGTAGGAGTGCTTTGGATATTGTTCCATCTCATTCTTCTTCATTGCTCAGTTGTATCAACATTCATTGTCAGTGATTGTATAACTGCCACGAAAATCTCTTAGTGGTGTATTGATATTAGTGTTTGACGATGAATTGGGTGTTGTGGCCATTAATGGTGCACCCTGGAATGATATGGCCAATGGCAATGCTGAGGGCGCACATAAACTAAGAGCACTACGTCCCTCAGTTACGGAACGAAAACGAGTAGGTCGGCCAGATCTGAAAAGAAATTGAACAGAAGAGAATTTAACGAAAGAAATAGAATATAATTATGCCGAATAAAAGCTGTTTAAAAATGAAAACAGAACCTTTCAATTAAAACTTGAAATAAATTTAAATTTCAGCTTATAAATTATAAAACGAAGGTCAACATAAAAGCTTTAAAGTTTAATATGATTTTGGCTAAATTTTCAAAAGCTTTTATTATAACAAAGCTTTATAAAATCGTAACTTAGCAAGCTTCAATTTATTTTAAGCGTAAAATATCAATAAAGCTTTTTCTATCAATCTCATATAAATTTTAAAGGTGTTTTTATCTTTTGTTGTAGTGTTTATTATAAAGCGTAGTAAATTGTTTTTTACCCAAAAAAAAAAAAAAAAATTCTCTTAAACTTTAATTTAAATTGTAAAAATTTTACAGCTTTTTGTTAAAAAAAAACCCAATCACAATATACCAATGTGTATCTTTTTCACTAGAAAAGTAAGAGTCTTGTATATAAAATTTGAGTGAAAACAAATTGTACTAAATTTTCACGTGAATTTTATATGAAGCTTAACAGTTTTTTTCACGTGAAACCCGAACATCTTAGTGTGTGTTTAAAGCATAATAAGATTTAGATATTTTCGTTAGTTAAGACTGAAAGCTTTTCTTTATTGTCGACTTCATTTAACTTTTGTTATACAAAAATTTCTTTGTTTGGTTTTTATACCCTTCACCACAGGTGGAAGGGTATATATAAGTTTGTCATTCCGTTTGTAATTTCTACAATATTGATCTTAGACCCTATAAAGTATATATATTCTGGGTCCTTATGAAGAGCGAAGTTGATTTAACGATGTCCGTCTGTCCGTCTGTCCGTCTGTCCGTCTGTCCGTCTGTGTGTTGAAATGGGTTTTCCGAAGAACCCAGACGTGATGAGGACTTGATTCTTTTTTATTTCTGTTACATGTGATCCATTTCTGTTTGCTATTAAAAATCAGACAGATCGGTTAATAAATGGCTGAGATATTAGCAAAAAACCAGGACCACCTCTAATTTTTCCAGTAAAATCCCTTTGTTTAATATGTATGTAGAATTTTGAGCATTTTTTACTAACTTTGTTGTTTTTTTTTTCTTTCATCTCCACCATTTATACACAAACAACACACATACAAAGATTTGTCATTTAAATAAAAATAAACAAATCCCTAATGACGAAGACTTTTATATATGTACATCTATTGACGATGATTTTGTGTAAGCTTCAATAGCTCAGTTGTCTAGACGCCATGTCACAAATACTTTTTTTCTCTAAGCCCGCGGAGTTCTAGGTTCAAATCTCGGTAAGGTCAATTCACTTTTTTTTTGTACATTTTTTTTTTATTATTTTCTTAATATATTTTTTTTTTGCTTATTTTTGGTTTTTTTTTTAACATTTAATAATTAATTTATATAAAATTTTATATTAATAATTAAAATTATTTTCTTTCATCTCCACCTTTTATACACAAACAACACACATACAAAGATTTGTCATTTAAATAAAAACTAAACAAATCCCTAATGAACGAAGACTTTTATATATGTACATCTATTGACGATGATTTTGTGTGAGCTTCAATAGCTCAGTTGTCTAGACGCCATGTCACAAATACGTTTTTTCTCTAAGCACGCGGAGTTCGAGGTTCAAATCTCGATGAGGTCAATTCACTTTTTTTTACATTTTTTTTTATTATTTTCTTAAGACTTTTTTTTTTTTGCTTATTTTTGGTTTTTTTTAACATTTAATAATTAATTTATATAAAATTTTATATTAATAATTAAATAATCCATAAATAGGCTAAAAACATCAACATTTTTATAAAAACCCTCTGATACAAACAAAATACAAACGTTTTTATACCTTTCACCACAGGTGAAAGGGTCGCGGGTTCGTTAAGATTTTTTTTTGTTTTTTTTTTACATTTAATAATTAATTTAAATAAAATTTTATATTAATAATTAAATAATCCATAAATAGGCTAAAAACATAAAAATTTGTATAAAAACCCTCTGATACTAACAAAATACAAACGGTTTTATTTATATTTTTTGCTCCGATTTAAAAGAATTTATAAAAAGATTTTTAAACTATTTTATTTCTCACATATTAAGAAAATTTTATACATAATTTACCTTTGAGTGAAACTATTTTAGGTCATAACTTATAATAATTTATAAAAAAAATTATAAACTATTTTCCTTCAAATTTTTAAAATTAAGCTAAAAAAATTACAAATATTTCTAATAAAAAAGCGAAATAAAATCCTAAATGCAAATTTGCCAGCTAAATCAAACTATTTTGTAGAAATAAAACACATGCAGTTCTAGTGATTTCTTTTAACGATTTGTTGAAATTCTTTTCTTTCACCTCTTAACCTTTTATACACAAACAACAAACACTATTCTAGAGCTGTATTATGACCTATGGATACGTCTTATATAGCAAAAGATCGAAAATCTTTAGTATAACATATTTGCTGAAAAACTCGGAAATATCGGTTCAGATACAAAAAAGTTATGCCCAAAACATAAATTTTTTTAAAATACATATTTTCTGGAACCATAAATCTTCCCGAGTCCAAGTTTTATCTCCAAACTAAATGGTTAATTTCCTCTTAAAGGCGTCCGTATATAAATCTGTCCATTTCATATATGTCCATATATAAACTTCAGTTTTTTCCCAACCATGGTGAAGGGTATATAAGATTCGGCATAGCCGAATTTAGCCGCTCTTACTTGTTTTAATTATAATTTCTAAAATATTAACACGTTTCCTCAAAAACCATCGAATTCTATGCATTTTGTTATCACAATAAAGCTCATTATCACTATATCTTGTTAGCTTCTAACCGGGACTTTTACTGACGCATTTGTTATTTCCCATATAAAGTTCGACTTTAATTGTTGGTTAAATTTAACAGAACATTAAATTTTTAATGAACAACGGACTAAGTAAAAAAATTGTTTGATCACGAATTAATTAAAAAAAGAATAAAAAAGCTTTTTTCTATAATTAAGCTCAAAAGCTTTTTTTAAACTTCTATTTTAGACAAAAGTCCTTTAGCAGCCAACGTAGAAAAATCTTTTGAAGGCTTTGGGTGAGCTCAAAATTGGATTAAGTCAATGCCCAAAAAATTAATGGTCCAATGTCAGCGACCCAGAAATATTAATCAGCCGCATCAGTGGTGCTTAAAAAATGGTCTACTACCTATAGTACCCTAAAATTAACTTTCAAGTTGAAAATTTACAAGTAACGCTTTTTTTTTATTAGATTGAATCAAAATTCAAAAACAATTTTTTACTCTTCTCTCAAGCAAACTAAAATTGTGAAGTTATAATTTAAAAACGTTTATAATTCACACCATTAGAAGTATTCTTTTTGTTCAAGTGAATCATTGTGAAAAGCTTTCAAAAATTTTAGTAAAAGTTAAAGTCCAAGTTTAGTTAACATTTAAACTAGAAACCATTCCAAACCATTTTGAAAAATCTAGAGATTTTAGTAAGCTTATTGCTCCTAGAATAGAACTCGAAAGCTTTATGTTGATCTAGTCTCACAAAGATATTTAGTGGTTAACAATTAATTGGTAAACATTTTACGAAACATTTTGTTTGAAGACTTGAGATAAATCTTTAAAATATCTTTAATTGGATATACAATTTGTATATCGTATATTTTTTTAGAAAAAAAAACCTGAAATATTTTTTTTTGAGCGCCCCGGTAGGCTAGTTGGTAGCGTGCTAGCTTAGCGGGGGTCGTGGGTTCGATTCCCACCAGAGGCTTTGGACTGTTTTCGCTACAACGAGCCGATAGCCGTTGCTAATGCTCGGTTAGGGTATTAAGATTTAATTTGTAATTATATGTTTAATAAAATAAATAAATAATTTTTTTTTGTCATTGCCGATTTTATTGAATCTTTACTAATTTTGATGTAAACCAACAATAATTATTCAAATCTTAAAAACTATGACTTCTAATTAAGTCTAGCCAATGCCAGACAAAACTTCAATGGCTCAACGACTTATAGGTGTCGCCAGTAGCTTCTCTAAGTTGATTAAGTGTAATTGAACTTTCTTGTTATATACAAATATAATCAGACTCCTCTCTCTCTAAAATACGTACTCTGTGATAAAATATCAAAGTTTTCGACATATCTTGAATTTAAATTTTTTCTAAAAGTGCTGATAAAATAGTTTTTCAAAAGTTTTAACAAAATTAAGTTAAAAAAGTAATAATTTAAAGCTTTTACCCACATAAAAAGCTTTTAAAAGGTGATTGAAAAATTATTTAGTGTTTAACCCGTTTTCTATTTTTTTTGTTAGGGCTTCTAAAGAATAAGTTTTCTTATGGGATTTTCTCTGCAGGGACAGTTGGCAAATACAGGTTGGTTGAAAAGTTCCTGCGCTCGAAATGAAAGAATACTGTTTTTGTTACGAAATATATTTTTTTATTCAACATAATCTCCTAGAAGCTTAATACACTTGTTCCAATGATCTTTCAATAATTTTATCCCATCCTTATAAAGGTTTTTCGGAAGCTCTGCGAAATAACTGTCTACGGCTGCTATGGCCTCTTCATTCGACGAAAAATGCTTTTCACGAAGGAATTGTTTGAGATTTCTGAAGAGATAGTAGTCACTGGGAGCCAAATCTGGTGAATACGGTGGATCTTCAAGCAATTTGTACTTTAATTCTTTGAATTTAGCCATCGTCAAAACACTTTTGTGAGCAGCTTCAGTCCACTGTAAACGTTCTTGTTTTAATTTAGGATCATGGTGGTAGATCCAAGTATCATCCATAGTTATAAAACGACGCAAAAAGTCGGTTTTATTCGACTTAAAACGCTCGAAATTACGCTGAGAAATTTGTTTTCGATCCAGTTTTTGTTGAATTGTTAATGTGTGCGGCACTAACTTTCCAAACAGTTTTTTCATACGTAATTCTTCATGTAAAATATGGAGTACTCGTTCGTCTGAGATACCTATGGCATTAGCAATTTCACGCTTAGTCAAACTTGGATCTTTACTAACCATATTATGTACCTTCTCAATGATTTCTGCTGTGATTGCAGTTTTTGGTCGTCCTTCGCGTGGATCGTCTTTAAGGCTGGTACGTCCACGTTTAAATTCACCAGCCCAAAATTCAACGGTGCGTTTTGAAGGTGAGGACTCCTTATACACTTCTAACAATTGTTCATAAATTTCCTTTGCTTTTAAACCCTTTAAAACAAAGAATCTAATGACTGCACGATATTCAATTTTTTCCATATTAAAAAAAAATCAATGACACGTCAACTTCAAATGGCTTGTAAACGAAGAAAGAATTGACAGAATGACTTGCAACTTTGCATGTGTTCTCATTATAGTTATACCAACTTGAGACAAAAAAAGTTTGGGGCTAGCATTGCCATCTGAGCGCAGGAAATTTTCAACCAACCTGTATATCAAAATTTCGATCTAAAATACGTACTCTGTGATAAAATATGAAAGCTTTCGACATATCTTAAATTTTATCGTTTAAAAACGCTGATAAAATATTTTTTTTAAGCAAAATTAAATTAAAGCTTTTAACCACCCAAAAAAAGCTTTTAAAGATATATTTAAAGTTATTTAGTACTAAACCGTTTTCTCTTTTTTTGCTCTAGTTTCTTATGAATATATTTTCTTATGGGGGTTTCTCCTCTGGGACAGTTCACAAATATACTGAGAGAATCATGAGAAACAAAATATATCTGTGAAATACGTGCTCTGTGACAAAATAACAAACTTTCAACATATCTTGAACAAATTAACAAATGAAAGCTTTTACCGCACAAAAAAAAAGGTTTTTAAAAAGTTATTAAAAATTATTAAGTTGTTAAAACTTTTTAATTTTTTAAAGCTTTTAATCAAAAATTTAATGTTGAAAAATCGACAATAATCTTAAATTTTCTTACAAGATTTTGAAAGTCTACCAAAATATTTGGTATAAAAAAAGCTGTTTTATTCTAGGACTGTGAGTAATTCGAAATTTTGAAATAAAAATCTTAACACTGTCCATATAATTTTAAATTAAATGAAATAGACTTTTAATGTGTGAGAGAGTTTCCTAAAAACTCAAATTTATAAGAAATCTGTGTGAAAGTCGTATATAAGAGAATATTTTTTGAATATTTTCAAAAATATAGAAAAAAAGAGTATTAAAAAAATTTTCGTATGCTTCTACCTTAAACTTAAATTATGAATTTTTAATAAAGTTTTAAAAGCTTTCTTTTGTACCTAATTTAATTTTTACTTATGCGAGGTTGGAATTTTTGTTCGCTACCACAAGAAATACGGATGTGATTGGTTGTAGCAATTCAGTTGGAATTTTTATAAAACAAAGTTAAGTATAATTTCCTTTTTTGCTTAAATGAAATATTTGTTTATATACCAATTTCACAGTAATTAATTAATGAAAAGTTTTCATTTATTTTTTCCTTTGATTCTTTGTTTTTCTACTTATAGCTTTATCAAACAATTCAATTAAGATGTTTTTTCTGTCATTACTGTTTAACGTTCATATCTTTTACATTTCACATATAATTTTTTTGCTCTCACTTACCTTTCACAATTACACTTCAGCAAACGTATAAATGCAGCACGAAATGTTCGATTAAATATTGTATAAATTATTGGATTTATTGTTGAGGAAACATAACCCAACCATAAACATGTATTAACAACATGTTCGGGTACTTCACACTCCGGACAAGCAGCAAATATAATGTTTAATATGAAAAATGGCGACCAGCACAAAACGAATGTAAAGAAGACCAAACCCAAGACTTTAGTAGCTTTTTGTTCGGTGGCAACAGCATTGGCCGAAAGATTATTGCGTTTATTGCGATTATTGAGGAAACTGTTGAAGACAAAAAAAAAAAATATAAAGAGGGATAATAAAACATACAGAAAGAAAAAAGCAATCACCCATCATCAATATTAGAGGAAATTAAAAGTTAATAATTGAACACAGCGTAAAGAATAAAAATCAATGAAAATATTTTTATATAGCAAAAATGAAATAAAAATCAATTACAAAAGCCTTAAGATATGCTGTAAAGTTACAACTTAATATCACAGTTAGATATGCTTCAGAAAAAATAGGATTTAATTTGTTTAGCTCTAAAAACGGAATCCTATCAACTCACAGTGATTTCAAATAAAAACAAGTTTAAAAAAGGCTTAAATTCGGATGTACCGCATCTTTGAATACCCTCCACCTAATATCTTAAAAAAATTTTCTCTACTATATTTAATACAAATAATGTAGAAAAACTAAGAATTTTGTGGTGAAAAAAAAAAAAAAAAAATTATAAGAGCAAAAAATTTTTGTAGGTAAAAAATTTTTTGTGGTCAAAAAAAATTTTGTGGTGAAGACAAATTTTGTAGCGAAAAAAATGTCTATAAAATATTATTCAATTCTAAGCGACTGGTGAAAAAATATGAGAAAAAAATTTTATTTACTAATCGCTCATTTTCAACTTCAAATTGCTCTGGAGGAAATCAATTCATTTAGTTGAGCAGCCCTGCTTGCGCCCTTGCGTGATCGGCATTTCAACAGACAGGCTGACATCGGTAAATCGAATTAAAACGCATAAGGATCACGAATATATATAATTTATGGTTGTCTTAGACCTATATTTTAACATGTTACAAACGAAATGACAAACTAATATATACAGCCAAAACAAAAAAAAAAAATTAACTACAATTTAGAAAAATTAACTTATTTGAAGGAAAAATTTAAATCAAAACGGCACCAAAGACATTTTTGACCAAAATTTAATAAAATTTTCCTTGAAATTTATAAACAAACTTTACTAAAAATTTGGTAAGAATTTCTAAATTATAGAAAAATTTTACTTATAAGAACAAAATTTTTATTAGAAAACATAGAAAAAATATATAATCTTAAATTTTAGTTTTAGTTGGGAAATGTTTACTTGGCTTTAAGAAAAATTATATTTCATTTAAGTTTTTTTATATAATTATTTTTACACCCAATGTGGTGACGAAATATTGGAGGAAAAGAAATAATAAATAATCATTATTATTATTTTTTATAAAAGGATCTTGAACTCGATTTTAAGTAATAATATATTATAATATTGAAGATCGAATAAAGGAGGATAAATATAGAGTAATTATTTTTACTAAAAACTGGAACTTAATTCATTAAAATTAGAAAATATTTCCTAACTTCACTTCTTTCAAGTGAAAATTATCTCTAAATTTGATAAAAATTTCTAATAAATATGAAACTGTTCCTATGACAAAGTTAATATATTCAAGCATAAGTATTTTCCCACTTTCGGAGGACTTCGGCTTAGTGATAACACTGCTTTTAACAAGCTTTTTGATATATGATTTTATCTTTAAATTAGTTTATTAATGGTTCCCCTTGAGAGAACTACAAAAAGTGAAGCCCTAAGTGACACACGGCATCTATGGCTAAGAAACACTGGGGGTCCTTTGTCTTCTTAAATTAATTAATTTAAGGAAATTGTTGCTAAAAAAAAACAAAATTTCACAGTTACATTTCTTGTTATAATTGGAAAATGAAAGAATGCCATAAGTTTATTTTATGGCATTTTTAGCTTTAACTTTAATTTTGACTTTTTTTTATTAACTAAAAAAAAATAATTTTAGTGCCTTCGATAAATATAAAGCTTAATAGGCGTAATGCCAATTATAGGAGAGCCATAATGCCATGCTTGCGATATTTTGTATTGTAGCCAACAAACAAAATTATTATTTAAAAGTAACAAAATTTTAAAATAAATTTAAAGCTACTTTAAGTTCAATATTAAAGACAGTTAAGATTAGAGATAGACACGTTGGGAATTATTTTTTTTATTTTTTTTCCTTATTTTTTTTCCTTAAAATTAGGAAAATTTACTAGTTCATTTTTAATTTATTGTTTTTGGAAAAAATATTGAAAATATATTAAACGTTTTCCAGCAAAAACTAAATTTTTCCCCTATTTAAGGAAAATTTACTCAATTTTTTTTAGAAATTATTTAAAGAAATTTTAAGGAAAAAATCCTATACCTAAGTTTATTATTTCCTAAAAATTAGAAAACTTTTACTTTTTTTAAAATTTTTAAAATTTATCTGAACTAAGTTGCATGAAAATTTTCCTTAGAATTAGTTCATCAGTTTCTAAAATCAAATGAATTTTTATTATAACATATGAAAAAATGTATTTAGAAAACAATTCTTAAAAATTAGAAAGTGGTAGACTTAAAAACTGAATTTAGAAATGTTTTTCTAAAATTTAGTTTATTTTACTACTCGCGAACAAAAAATGAACACACATTAAGTTCAAGTACTTTCTCATTTTAAGTTAGACACATTTTTTTGAACTAAATGGGAGTAAATTATGTTATAAATTTGGTTTTGAACTAAACTTAATTTTATTATATTTTAGTATGCAAATTTCTTACAATTGGGATGTGTTTCTTAAAAATTAATAAATTTTTATTTAATGTACTTGTTTTTTCCCTAAAATCTAAAAATATTATGTACTTAGGAAAAACATGAACTATTTCTGAGTATATATTTCGTTTTTTCTCAAACTTAGGATTTTTTATTCATTTTAAGAAATTTTTTCTAAGTTTTAATAAAATTTTACTTAAATTGAGGACAATTTATAAACTATCTTGAAGGAAATTTTTGATTACATTTTAGTTCATGTCTTTTTTTTTTTGAGTGTATACATTTTTTTTTAACTTTTACTCAAACTTAGGAGCTTTCATTCGTTTAAAGAAAATTTTTTATACAATTTGACTTAAATTGAGGAAAATTTTAAATAATAGGAAATTTTGAATTACTTTTTAGTTCATGTCTTTTTTTATTTGAGTGTATTTTATCACAGTGTGTGCTGGTACAGGGTGTCAAATGTCTGGCAGCTTAATGGCCACAAAAACTTAAAAATTCATAAAAGAAAATTGCTTGAGAATTTCACTTAAATTGAAAAAGAATGGGTGACGTAAAAAACTAGAGTTTTTGCTTGGCTTCAATATAAAAAAGCCGCCTCGAAGTGGGTTAGCTCAACTTGTCTGAACATTGTTAAGCAATTTCGAACTCCTGGTTGTAAGAAAAACCAAAGTTTTCGATTGTAACTATTGAATTTGCCTTCAAAATTCTATTGTAACAATTGAAATTACTGTAGCTTCAATTGATTTTCTGCTTTCTCAAGCGAAAAATTCGTTTACCACCACCAACCAAATCATTCAGTTGACAGCACATATCTGTTTGGCCTGTGTGATCAAATCAAAATTCTTTGACAAATAAAAAGCACTTACCGTAAATTAATGTTTGGTGTTGCAACTTTATTAAAATTAAATCTAAATACTTTTAAATTACGATTTCTGCGTGTTTCTCTACTAATCGAATTTGGCGTTTGTGTACTCTGTTCGCATGTTGTACTATAGTGCAGATGATGTTGTTGTTGTTGATGATGATGATGATGATGTTGGTGTATATTTGAATGACCATCACTACCATTAACCGAGGAACAGTTGCCCATATTATGACTGCCGGCAACAGTGGCTATGCCAATGTCACTTGCACAATCTGCTCTGCCCCTACCATCATTGCGGCCGTCATTTCGGCGTAAAGAAAAACGCAAAGGCTGCATAGATATGTCTGAGTTGCCATTGCCTTTGTTGTTGGTGGTAAAACCTAATTGTGGTTGTTGATTATTGCTATTACGCACAGACGAACGTCTATTTGGATGGCTGTAAATGGAAGAATTTCAATTTTTCTTGTTAATATTTTCCTTGAAATTGTTTTTTTTTGTGTGTGTGTGTGTTGTAATATAGTTTTTATGCCGCTAACTCTTATTAAATAAAATTGTTACAAAGTTGCAAGATGTTTAAAATAAAATGCATAAAATAACTAACCTAGAAAACAATTTTAATACATAATATTTGCGAAATGTAAATGTTATAAAACGTCGTTTAATAAGAGAAAATTACACTGTCCAGCAGCATTTTTGGAACAGAATAGCGACCCTATAATTCTGAAAGGGTATGTTGAGTAGATCATTTTTTTAGAACAAACTTATGGTCCAGCACGTCTGAGTATTTTTTTACAGTTTTCATTTTTCGGTCGAAGGGAGCATTATACTATATGAAAAAAATGCTGTTAGTTAATGTCTGAGAGAATTTTTATGGTCAGAGTTGTATTGTGGAATTGTATGAGGATTCGTATTCAGCAAGCATTAAACTTTGGGATTTCCCTTTGAATCTTTCTTCCAATACCTTTATATCGTGATGAAACCTTTCACCGTGTTCATCTGAAACCGCTCCAAGGTTTTCTTTAAAAAAAATTGAGATGAGAGTGCAGAAAATGCAGCTTTAGTGACATCTTAACGCCAATATTGTTAAAACCGATTAGCATGCTTTCAATATTTTCTGCATAGTTTTGTGCTTTTGAATTTCCAAGGAATTATGATATAACCAGCTGCATAAAGTCAAATGCTGTCTTTTGCATATCCGACAGATGACCATAAAATTCTTTATCTTGTAATAATTTTCTTATATCGGGTCCAACGAGCATTCCTAGAAAAGGTAATTTACATTAAATGAAATAAATTATTTCTTAAAACCGTATTTTACCTTCTTTTAATTTTGCTGCAGATAATCTGGGGAAAATTGTTTGAATGCGTTTGAAAGCATTTCCTTGTGTATTTAAGCTTTTAATAAAATTGTTCACCACGCCCAACTTAATATGCAACGGTGGAAGTATGACCTTATCTTTTGGGACAAGGGATTCATGGATTACATTTAAGTCACCAATAATATTTTCTTTACGTTCTTCGAAATTTTAAAATGATAATGGCTGCTGGTAGCACGTGAATCCCATTTACAAAGAAAGCACATATATTTTGTGTATCCTGTTTGCATTCCAGTCAATATTGCAATCATTTTGAAGTCTGCGCATACTTCCCATTTATATTTATAGTATTCAATTTTATTTAAGAGATTTGAAATATTTGCGTATGTTTCCTCCTTTTTTGTGGAAAACGCAACCGGTATTGATGTATGCTGATTTCCATTGTGCAGTAAAACTGCTTTTAAGCTGTGTTTTGAACTATCTATAAATAGTCGCCAAGCGGAAGAGTCCAGTGGAAGCTTAAGATATTTTAGAACCTCTTCAATACTTCAACAGTATACAAGTTCTTCTGTTTTTTTAAAATAACTTTCCAGATCGGCGTGTCTTTTTCTTGGAAATGTAACTTTTACATCGGCTTTTATCAAATTCCTCTTTTTCAATCTTGAACATACTATTTCAGCTTTCTTTTTTGTTAGTCCTAAATCTCTTACAATATCTTCAAAATAAGCTTGGTCTATCAAATTAGGACATATGTTTAAACCATCAATAGGCAAGTAACTAATATCTGATATGTTTTCAACCGCCGCTGTAATTTCTGTATTGGCGACTGTCATATTGGCCGAAAATGTATGTGTAGGCGGTTGAGGCACCGGAACACCTTCACAGCGCACTTCTGGTAAAATGACATTATTTGTTGCTTCGTATGTCATTATTGCGTAGTGCATTTGGCTTCTATCAAATTTGTAATTTACGCAGAAATAGCATGTATCTGATTTGTGATCTTCAGGTTCAATCCATGTAATAGGCGCAGAAAATGGCAGCGCCTTAGTACCGCCTTTGTACCAGGTCAAGAGACCACTTTCGCAAGTAGTATATACGGTTTTTGGTATCCAAGATTCAGATAAAAATCGTATTCCAAAGAAAAGAAAATATGGTTTTTCATTTGTAGGGAATATCTTTCTTCTGCTTTGATGGTGCGTAAAATGTCCACAAATAAAACAAAACCAATCTCTTAATTTGCAAACAGAATCCGCCATACTTATTTAAGCTTTAATTTTTCTTTTTTTATATTAATTTTAATAAATATCACACCCGATTTGTAAGTCACAGCTGACTAGACGCGAGAACTCAGTGTTTGGCCCGGCCGAACTTGACGCCGTTTTTACCTGTTTTGTATATGTTGGTGTATAATTTTACTAATTAAGCGTAAAGAGCTTTATATACAACATTGGTGTCTTTGGTGACCCCCACTGAAAATTTCCGGCAAACATTTTCGTAGAATATTTTAATCCTTAAATGTCCTTTTTTAAAGGATATTTTTTGATTTACTCGAAAAAAGGGTCAAATTGACCCATAAAGAGACCAGTTAGAGGGTTAAGATCTTGCACAAAAATAATCCTCATACAATTCCACAATACAACTCTGACCATAATAATTCTCTCAGATATTAACTTACAGCATTTTTTTCATATAGTATAATGCTCCCTTCGACCGAAAAGTGATAATTTGACCCACTGTAAAAAAATACTCAGACGTGCTGGACCATAAGTTTGTTCTACAAAAATGATCTACTTAACATACCCTTTCAGAATTATAGGGTCGCTATTCTGTTCCATTCAAAAAGTCTTAATTTGTTGGACAGTGCTATTAGCAACACTGGAAACTATTTTGTAAGTTGAATAGAAATATGCTATCAAAAAGTTTTGATACTTATTGTATATTGTTTACTGGGTAAGTTATGTTAGTTGGGATTGTTGGTTAAAAGTGTCAAAAGAAAGTGATGAAATTTAATCATGTTGTTGCAAAAGAAAAGCATTTTCCATTAACTTTAACTAGTAGATTGTGAATGTCGTAAACTTTAAGTAATTAAAAGAAAGCATTGTAGGTAGTAGTATGTTAATATTTTGTTTTTTTGTTTTCTGTAATAAAATCTAAGGGTTGTTGCATAAAAGTTGGTTTTGAAAGATATTTAATTAAATAATCCTACATAGTTACTGGAAAAAAAAGAAACTTATATAAAGTAGATAATAACTACATGTGTAGGTAGGTGTAGTTATATGTAATAAATACATTAATCATACGCATTGTAGGATATCTGATTGTTTGTGGCAAGTTTAAGATTTGTGATTTATAGTTTTTTTGTTCCTCTTTAATTAATCCTTACAAAATGTGTACATATATAATCTTACATTTCAATTAACCCTGAGAGTCATTATTTGTTGTAATAAAACCAAAAGGAAATTGACAACCTCATTATAAAACTTTGACTATAAATAACCGCACAAGCCACGAATAAAATGATTTGTTTTTGTTTTGCCAAACAGACCGACCCAAAAATATACCACACTTGTTTACCCTTATGACTCTACATTACTTGAATGCAGACAAAAATAAAATAGAATGGAATATACCAACAATTCTTATCTAATTTAAACATATTGTACGTATGTTAGTTTACCAATCAAAATGACTAACAACAACCACAACAACAAAATGAAGAAACTAACAAAAGTCATAATTTTTCAAATGGTTGGTTTATAAATTTTGTGGCCAGGTTTTTTCTCTTCTCAACTGATACCAGCTGGAAAGGAAGACAAAACAAAAAGAAAAAACAGAATTTTAATTTATCTCTAAATCAAACCAACTTCAAAATATCTTACAGTTTATCGAAAATATTTGGTCTGTAACTGGGATATATTTTTTTTTAAAGAGAAGCAGTTTTCAAAATATTCTTCCTAACGGATGTGTTACTTTCTTTGGAAAGGGGATAGAAGACAGTTGCAGTGTGGTGAATTATGAGCTAAATCCAATATGGCAACACTGTAATTACGTGAAATGATTAAATTTGGAACAATTGATGCCCGCCATTTTATGGAGAGTTGACGAAATTGTTGAAGCTTTGTTAAGTTCCAATCCTATTATATTATTTTTAACTCAGTTAAACGCAAGTTGTGACTTGAAAGCTGATATTGAAATTTATTTTAATTTATTTTATTTCAATGAAGAACAAAATTTTATGTAACAAAAAGTTGTTGCGACAAATTTATGTTAATAGACATTGAAATGATAGGCAAAATTCGTTTTCGGTTTAACTAAACCAAGTTTAACTCACATCCTTAATAAAGTTTATAAAATTCCAAATTTTAGACTTTAAATAAAGTTTATAAAAATCCCCGTCTTAGACTCCACATGAAGTTTATAAAAATTCATGTTTTTTAAACCCCAAATTAAGTTTATAAAAATTCCAATTTTAGACTTCAATTGAAGTTTATAAAAATCCCCGTTTTGGACTTCAAATGAAGTTTATAAAAACCGCCGTTTTAGACTTCAAATGATTTTTACAGAATTCCTCATTTAAAACTTCAAATAAAGTTTATAAAAATCCCCGTTTTCGACTTCAAATAGAGTTTATAAAAATCCTTGATTTAGACCGCAAATGTAGTTTATTAGAATCATTTTTTTAGAATCCAATGAACTTTATATCCAATGAACTTTATAAAAAGGCCGTTTAAGACTTCAAATAATGTTTACAAAACTCAGCATTTAAGACTTCAAATAAAGTTTATAAAAATCCCCGTTTTAGACTTCAAATGGAGTTTATAAAAATCCCTGTATTAAAACGCAAAGTTAGTTTATTAAAACCACTATTTAACGTAGACTCCAAATGAACTCCGTTTGAAACTGCAAATAGAGTCTATAGAAATAGCCGTTTTAAAACTTCAAATGAAGATTATAAAATCGCTTCTTAAGGAATCAAATTAAATTTATAAAAATCCCCCTTTTAGACTTCAAATTAAGTTTATAAAAATTAATGTTTTAAACTTCAAATGAAGTTTATGAAAACTCCCCGTTTTAGACTCCAAAGCATATTTTTACACTAAAAAAACAAAAAAAAAAAAAAAAAAGACTTGAACTAAAAATTAATTCAAAATTTCCTTTCAAATAGTATAAAAATTTTCCTCATTTTAAGTAAAATTTTATTAAAACTTAGAAAAACATTCTTAAAAATAATAAAAATACCTATGTTGGAGTAAAAACGAAATAGTTTATATACTCAGAAATAGTTCATATCTTTCCTAAGTAATATTTCTTGATTTTATGAAAAAAAACAAGTATATTTAATAAAAATTTATAAATTTTTAAGAAAACCATCTTAGTTTTAAAAAACTTGCATACTAAACTATAATAAAACTAAGTTTAGTTCAAAAAAATTTAGAACACAATTTACTCCCATTTAGTTCAAAAATGTATAACTTAAAATGAGAAACTACTTGAACTTGAATGTGTGTTAATTTTTTTCACGAGTAGTAAAATTAACTTAATTTTAGAAACACATTTTTAAATTCAGTTTTTAAGTCTAACACTTTCTAAATTTTAAGAATTGTTTTCTAAAAATTAGTTCTGGCAATTAAAAATAAAATCTAATAAATTTGTTCCTATGTAATAATAAAAATTTATTTTATTTTAGAAACTGATGAACTATTTCTAAGGAAAATTTTCATGCAACTTAGTTCAGATAAATGCAACTTAGTTCAGGTATAGGATTTTTTTCCCTTAACATTTTTTCACATAAATTAAAAAAAAAACTTGATTATATTTTTCTTAAATCGAGGAAAAATTTAGTTTTTGTTGGAAAATGTTTTTTTTTATTTTAAATATTCAAAAAAAAAGAATGAATTAAAAACTAGTTAATTTTCTTAATTGTAAAGGAAAAATATTAGGACACAAATTAAAGTATTCAATAAAAAAAATTATCGTGCATGATTGTAATATTTGGTTCGTGATCATGCTGCAGCGTGAGTCAAAACTTACTCACGTGCTAATCTCTAATCTTAACAGTCTTAAATATTGAACTTAAAGTAGCTTAAAATATATTTTAAAATTTCGTTAGCAAAAGGTAGAAAATTTCGAATTTTGCCATTTATGTAATAATTTTGTCTGTTGCCAACAATACAAAATATCGCAAGGACATTTTATGCATTATGTCAAAATTGCTTCCTATATTTGATGTTGTGCCTATTAAACTTTATATTTAACGAAGTGCCTTTTTTCACTTAATTAATCTTTAAGCTAAAAATGTCATAAAATAAACTTATGACATTTTTCAATAATAACAAGAAATGTAACTGTGTTAGTTTGTATTTTTGCAACAATTTCCTTAAATTGGTTAATTAAAGAAGACAAAGGACCCCCAGTGTTGCTTAGCCATAAATGCCGTGTGTCACTTAGGGCTTCCCTTTTTGTAGTTCTCTCGAGGAGAACCATGAAATAGCTACGTTTATTACGTTTTAGAATATCCTGCAGTACATTTGTTTGAAATTTGCTTACCTTTTTGCTAATGAAATTTAATTTATATTTTAAATACATTAGTTTAGTGAAGTTTATATTTTATAGTTGATCTTGTTAATACTTATAAAGGGTGATTCAAGCTATTTACTCGCTTAATTACTTTTGTTCGCAATGTCTCAAAAGTAATGAGTGGTCATTATCTTCTCGCTTACAAAAAACACAAAGTAATGGGTGGTCATTACCCTCTCGCTTACGAACAGCCAAAAAAAATGAGTACCCATTACTTTTTGGACATCGCGAACAAAAGTAATTAAGCGAGTAAATAGCCTGGTAAGTAGTTGATACCATGTTTTTGCTGGGATTGTTTAGCACTTAATAATGGAAAGACTTACGCCTGAACAACGTTTACAAATCGTTCAACTTTATAACGAAAATTCACGTTCTGTGAGGAATGTTTTCGAGGCAAATTTTGTTCATCGATGAGGCCAATTTCTGGCTCAATGGGCATGTAAACAAACAAAATTGTCACACCGTTAGACTTTTTCCTTTTGGGGATATGTAAAGTCTAAAGTCTATGTGGACAAACCCGCTTCGATTCAGGCCTTGGAGGAAAGCATGACGCGTGTCATTCGCCAGGTACCAGTCGAAATGCTCGAACGAGTCATCGAAAATTGGACTCAACGGATGGACCATCTGCGACGTAGCAACGGCCAACATTTGATACACATAATCTTCAAAAAAATAAATGCCAAAGAATGTTCTTTCAAATGAAAATAAACATTCCCCATTAAATTTGAATTGTCTATGTTTGTTTCTTTAAAAAAGTAGGAAACCTCGAAATGGATCACCCTATATGTATGAAAATGTATTTTTAGTCTGGTTCGAGATTATAGATTTTTTTTTTTTCAAAAAAAAAAAAATGCATTCCATTCAGCTAGTGTCTAATAACTTTTTCTGTGTATTCTTCATGATTACTAAATAAAAATAAGGAAAAATTTTTCATTTGAAAAAATTTTTTCTATGATCTCGAACAAGACTAAAAATACATTTTCATATATATGAGTTAAGTATAATTCAATTTAAATTAAATATAAAAATATATAGCAAAAAGCTTGTTTAATGTAGTGTCCTCACAAAGCCGAAGTCCTTCGAAAGTAGGAAAATACTTGCACATTGAGTGTAAGGTACTTTAAAATATATGGTAAAATATATTATCATTACCATAGAAACAGTTTCATATTTATTAGATTTTTTTTTTCAAATTTAAGGATAAATTTCACTCAAAAGAAGTGATGTTAGAAAATATTCTCTTATTTTTAGGGAGTTAAATTCTAGTTTTTGTAAAAAAAAATATCTTATGAACTTAAATAAAATAAAATTTTTCTTAAAATCAAGGAAACATTTCCTAACTAACAGCAAAATTAAAAATGATATATGAACTAATTAGGAATTATTTCTATGTTTTCTAATGAAAATTTAGTTCTCTAGAGTAAAATTTTTCTATAATTTAGAAATTTTGACCAAATTTTAAGTAATTTTTTTTTCTTAATTTCAAGGAAAATTTTTATTAAATTTCGATAGAAAGTGTCTGTTTTATTTCAATTTTTCTTCCTAATAACTTAATTTTTCTAAATTCTAGTTAATTTTTGTTTGGGTGTAAAAGTCCATGTTTTAGACTCCAAATGAAGTTTATAAAAATTCACTCCAAGAATTATGTAACAACAGGATGGACAGTGTGCAAAATTAAGAGCGAACATTGACTTTGAGATTTGTGTTGAAAAAGCCACCAAGCCTACATGCAAAGAAAAAACATGGTTGGGGCAATCATATTCGAAAAGAATCATATATTTTTGGGTTTATGGTTGTGCCAACCATAGTCGTACTATAATATGGTTACCATATTATGATAGTAAAATAACCATATTTTTACCATAATATCGTCCCTAGAGTTAAATTATAATTCAAAAATTACCATATTATTGTAAACATGTTATGATATTGAATTTATCATAATATGATCGCACGTTATCATAGTATTCTCAAAATGTTATCATATTATGGTGCCTCATAACTATATTATGATTACTGGATTATCATAATATGATCCATAATCTAAGAAAATTTCTTAAGGGAGAAGTTCTTAAAAACTATGAAAGAACTCTTTAAATTTAAGAATATTTCCTTTAGAAGTATTTTTTCTATAAAAATTGATATTAAGGACTTAGTGAAAAAAAATTGTTAAGGAAAAAATCATAGATTCAAAGAACTTTCCTTTCAAGAAACAACATTTTTAAATATTTTTTTAGAAATTTTTCTTTAATAAAAAGTCATTAGAATCTAATAATGAAAAGTTTTCAGAATCTATGAATTTTTCTTTCAAAGAAAGGCCTTAATATCTAATTTTTTTTAGAATATATGAACTTTTATCTAAGAAACAGTTTGAAGAATCTGAGAATTTTAATTTAAGAAAAAGTCAATAGAGTCTAAAAATATTTTTATCAGATAAATTTATAAATATCTATTATCTTGTGCAAGAAACCTTTTCGTACAAAAAAAAAATCATGGGTTCTACAGACTTTTTCTTATAAAAAATATTTTATTAATATTTTGAGAACTTTTTACAAGAAATGAATTAATAGGCATATTAAAAAACATATCTAATTGTTTTAATGGAAAAGAATTAAAAAATATAAAATCATTCAATAGAATCTTTTTGACATTGAATTGATTAGTGTACATAACATTATATGTATAAGGAATTTTCGAAAAAACCCCTTTAAAAAAAATCTTCTTAAGCTAAAAAAAAAATATTAACTGGATGTTATATATGAGTTAAGTATAATTCAATTTAAATTAAATATAAAAATATATAGCAAAAAGCTTGTTTAATGTAGTGTCCTCACAAAGCCGAAGTCCTTCGAAAGTAGGAAAATACTTGCACATTGAGTGTAAGGTACTTTAAAATATATGGTAAAATATATTATCATTACCATAGAAACAGTTTCATATTTATTAGATTTTTTTTTTCAAATTTAAGGATAAATTTCACTCAAAAGAAGTGATGTTAGAAAATATTCTCTTATTTTTAGGGAGTTAAATTCTAGTTTTTGTAAAAAAAAATATCTTATGAACTTAAATAAAATAAAATTTTTCTTAAAATCAAGGAAACATTTCCTAACTAACAGCAAAATTAAAAATGATATATGAACTAATTAGGAATTATTTCTATGTTTTCTAATGAAAATTTAGTTCTCTAGAGTAAAATTTTTCTATAATTTAGAAATTTTGACCAAATTTTAAGTAATTTTTTTTTCTTAATTTCAAGGAAAATTTTTATTAAATTTCGATAGAAAGTGTCTGTTTTATTTCAATTTTTCTTCCTAATAACTTAATTTTTCTAAATTCTAGTTAATTTTTGTTTGGGTGTAAAAGTCCATGTTTTAGACTCCAAATGAAGTTTATAAAAATTCACTCCAAGAATTATGTAACAACAGGATGGACAGTGTGCAAAATTAAGAGCGAACATTGACTTTGAGATTTGTGTTGAAAAAGCCACCAAGCCTACATGCAAAGAAAAAACATGGTTGGGGCAATCATATTCGAAAAGAATCATATATTTTTGGGTTTATGGTTGTGCCAACCATAGTCGTACTATAATATGGTTACCATATTATGATAGTAAAATAACCATATTTTTACCATAATATCGTCCCTAGAGTTAAATTATAATTCAAAAATTACCATATTATTGTAAACATGTTATGATATTGAATTTATCATAATATGATCGCACGTTATCATAGTATTCTCAAAATGTTATCATATTATGGTGCCTCATAACTATATTATGATTACTGGATTATCATAATATGATCCATAATCTAAGAAAATTTCTTAAGGGAGAAGTTCTTAAAAACTATGAAAGAACTCTTTAAATTTAAGAATATTTCCTTTAGAAGTATTTTTTCTATAAAAATTGATATTAAGGACTTAGTGAAAAAAAATTGTTAAGGAAAAAATCATAGATTCAAAGAACTTTCCTTTCAAGAAACAACATTTTTAAATATTTTTTTAGAAATTTTTCTTTAATAAAAAGTCATTAGAATCTAATAATGAAAAGTTTTCAGAATCTATGAATTTTTCTTTCAAAGAAAGGCCTTAATATCTAATTTTTTTTAGAATATATGAACTTTTATCTAAGAAACAGTTTGAAGAATCTGAGAATTTTAATTTAAGAAAAAGTCAATAGAGTCTAAAAATATTTTTATCAGATAAATTTATAAATATCTATTATCTTGTGCAAGAAACCTTTTCGTACAAAAAAAAAATCATGGGTTCTACAGACTTTTTCTTATAAAAAATATTTTATTAATATTTTGAGAACTTTTTACAAGAAATGAATTAATAGGCATATTAAAAAACATATCTAATTGTTTTAATGGAAAAGAATTAAAAAATATAAAATCATTCAATAGAATCTTTTTGACATTGAATTGATTAGTGTACATAACATTATATGTATAAGGAATTTTCGAAAAAACCCCTTTAAAAAAAATCTTCTTAAGCTAAAAAAAAAATATTAACTGGATGTTAATGGGTCAATTGATGAAATGTTTTATTGACATGTGAAAGGTATTTTCTACCCATCTGATATTTGTCTAGTTTAAGTTTGTTTTTTTAAGACATTTAGTAGTAAAAACAAACTGACTGAACTGATAAAATTTTGGTTTTTATGAAAACAAGACAATATTATGACTGTAAATGTTAAAGTCATGTTTTATTTGATGTATAATTATTTATTGATCGCTGCCAGTATTTTATCGTTGCATAATTATCATATTGTTTTCATAGTTTGAATTTTTGTTACCACAGTATGGTTACAGCCAATCATGTTATAAAAGAGAAGGTGTCAATCATAAAATAGTAAAATATTTACTTATTATATTAACTTGGTTGTGACAACCATAGCCGATTGCAGCAAGCACAATATAGTAGCAGTGATCATATTGCAAGCATGTTTTTTTTTCTGCGTGTATTTTTCTCATATTATATAAACTTGTGTCGGTGGCTTGTTGGCTTTTTCCAGTTGATATAATATGAATTTAAGATGGCTTGGTAGGCTTTTTCAACTCAAATCTCAGAAGTTGGTTGGGTGGCTTGTGGCTTTTGACTTTGCATTCTGTTAATCCAATTATTACATATTCCTTGGTATAACCCCTAAATAACAGTTACTAAAATTCTTATTTAAGATTTAATTTCATATAATTATTCCCATTTTGTAGTATCATCTGTATCCACTGATTGAATATACTGATGTCGAAATAGAGCAGCAAAATGAAATATAAATATTGTGGCTTTTAACTGGAGATGATTATAAAATCAAAAGTTTTTAGATGTTAAAGGAAAGAAAAGTAAAAAAAAAAAAAAAATAAAATGATTCGTAACTAAAAGAAGAACCAAAAAAAAAAAAAAAAAAAATACCACAGTTTCCTGTCTTTTCTACTAACACAAAAAAATTTACAAATGTCCACTTATCTTTGAAATTGTATGTACATATTTTACTATAGAGAAAATTCAATTGTCCAAATAGTTTTTTTGCTGTAAACCATATTATTTTAACTTGGTTATTATAAAAAACTTTATGAAAAAAATTAAAACTTTATATACGACTTTGAGTTTGAAGGTTTTTTCTTTTTAAGTTGAAAACACTAGTTTAAAGCTGTTAATTAATAATACTCATACGCTTAGTAGTACAAAACATTTTGGTGGTAATTTAGTGAAAAATTTTGATATACAATTACCATAGAAAATTTTGTATTAAATATCAGCTCATTGCTTTTTGCACTATCAATAATGACCAATAATGACCTACCCCGGCCACTGCAAATAATGAATTACTAGTAATGTGTTTAGACTACTTATTTTTGGCAGTTAAAATCAATTTTTAGTTTTGTTATTTAATTTGTTTTTAAATTGTTTTAAAAAATCGATTGAAATTAAAAACAATAAAAAAATTAATAGAAAAAAATTTGTAACATAAACAAGTTTTTTTTTTGATTTAAATATTTCTGGTTTTTTAATGATTTTAATGGCACAATAAAAAATTGTTGGAAATATTCTATACAATTTTTACCATTAAATTTGTGAGTTTCCCAAATAATCACCCTTATTCTAGTTGTCGTCATCGACACAAGACAATGTCGTCTTGGGATTTTTTTTTGAAATTGGTATTCCCGTTGTCGTTATCGAAAATAATTGATAACTGTCGACAAGTATTTGGTATTCTGTAAGAAAATGTGACGACAATATTGTCTTGAAACGACTTTGATTTTGTCGACACAATTTTTAGTAACGACTTGTGGAAAAGTAATGACTGAAAAAAAAACGGAAAAAATGGGAAGAAATATCAAATTTATTAAATGCACTTGGCCCTCCGAGATCATTGTGAGATGGATGGCAGAAGGTAAAGAAAGCATGATCATATAAAGTGCATTATAAAAATATAACAAAATCAATAAAGTGCATTATATAAATATAACAAAATTTATTTATAGGTTTGGGGAGACTTAAAATTTAAAGTTAAAAAGAAAATGGTAGCCAACAAAGCCGAGTGTAATGCTACAGGTGGCAGAAGATTCAAGCAATTTTTATTGAGCCCGCTGGAGGAAGCTGTGGCAAATCTTCTACAGTTTCAGAAACAGCTGAACCCTAAGTTAAAGTCGTTTCCAACACTGAGCTGGTACGACCCCTGGGCTAAAAATCTTAATGTAGCTGCCAACTTTATTGTTTTGGAAATAAATGTGGACTTGATTCCGGTTTTGAAATTAGGTGCTATTGTTTCCAGCACATCTTTCGGCTGAATAAAACAGCCTTCAAGTAACTTTCAAACCTTTAAAAAAAAATAGAAGATTAACATTCTTTAAAGTAACAGACTTTGATTTTGGATTTCTGTATGAGAAGTCTTCTTTCCAATACTAGATTTTCTTTATTTTCTTAATCACTGGATCACTGGTATCAGAATTTAAATTACACATAAAAACCATTTTTTCGCAAAAATAATAAACAAAATAATCTGCCGACTCAATTTTTAGAGATGTGTTTTTGTTTAAATCGATAAACTGTCAACGTCGTTACAACACTGTTTTAGAATACCAATTTGGTGTCGAAGTGATGTCGACGTCGAAGCAAAGTGATGTTGACTCAAAAACGACGAGGACATTGATAACGACAACTTGAATACAGGTTGGTTGAAAAGTTCCTGCGCTCGAAATGAAAGAATACTGTTTTTGTTACGAAATATATTTTTTTATTCAAAATAATCTCCTAGAAGCTCAATACACTTGTTCAATGATATTCCAATAATTTTATCCCATCCTTATAATGGTTTTCCGGAAGCTCTGCAAAATAACCGTCTACGGCTGCTATGACCTCTTCATTCGACGAAAAATACTTTCCACGAAGGAATTGTTTGAGATTTCTGAAGAGATAGTAGTCACTGGGAGCCAAATCTGGTGAATACGGTGGTTGTTCAAGCAATTCGTACTTTAATTCTTTAAATTTAGCCATCGTCAAAACACTTTTGTGAGCAGGTACATTGTCTTGATGAAAAATTATTTGTTTCTTTAAACCAGGTCTTTTCTCACGAATTTTTTCATCCAGCTGATCCAAAAGGCTGCAATAATATTCAGAGTTGATTGTTTTACCTTTCTGAAGATAATCAATCAACAAAATTCCTTTTGCATCCCAAAAAACTGATGCCATAACCTTCTTTGCTGATCGTTGTGACTTCACCTGCTTTGGAGCTGAACAACCAGCTTCAGTCCACTGTAAACGTTCTTGTTTCAATTTAGGAGCATGGTGGTAGATCCAAGTCTCATCCATAGTTATAAAACGACGCATGAAGTCGGTTTTATTCGGCTCAAAACGCTCCAAATTACGCTGAGAAATTTGTTTTCGATCCAGTTTTTGTTGAATTGTTAATGTGTGCGGCACTAACTTTCCAAACAGTTTTTTCATACGTAATTCTTCATGTCAAATATGGAGTACTCGTTCGTCTGAGATGCCTATGGCATTAGCAATTTCACGCTTAGTCAAACTTAGATCTTCACTAACCATATTATGTACATGCTTAATGATATCTGCTGTGGTTGCAGTTTTTGGCGTGGATCGTATTCAAGGCTGGTACGACCACGTTTAAATTCATCAGCCCAAAATTCAACGGTGCGTTTTGAAGGTGAGGACTCCTTATACACTTCTATGAATTATTCATAAATTTCCTTTGCTTTTAAAACCTTCACAACAAAGAATCTAATGACTGCACGATATTCAATTTTTTCCATATAAAAAAAAATCAATGACACGTCAACTTCAAATGGCTTGTAAATAAAGAAAGAATTAACAGAATGACTTGCAACTTTGCATGTATTCTCAGGACAGTTTAACCAACTTGAGAAAAAAACGTTTGGAGCATGCAGTGCCATCTCTTGGTGAGCGCAGGAACTTTTCAACCAACCTGTAAAGGTGAATATTGAGAAAATTCTCAAAAAAAATTACATATTAAATTGTAAAAATACAAAAAAAAAAAAAAAAAATAAATAAATTCAAAACCAAATGACAGATCTTAATTATTTTGTAAACTAGTGAAATTATAAAACAACCAAAAAAACAAATAAAAGGTTTGTTGTTGTGTATATAGTTTTGGCCACGTTGTTATTTAAATTAATAAAGTTTATTGTTTATTTTCTTTTTTGTTTAGATTTTATAAAACTTTTTAAGTGTAAAAAGACTTTTAGTTATAACTTAAGTGTTTTTGAGGTTTTGTTGTTGAACAAACAAAATCTTTATTTGCTAGGAAAACATACCGTACGTATGAGTAATAAAATATTGTATTGAGTTTATTACTCATACGTCATGGGGTGTTTTAAATGAGTTTGTTTTCATGCAAAGACTTATTGTATGGCTTTGCATGAAGTTACATAGTTAAAATTTATGTACATAAAAGTATCTGCTATTGATAGATGATAGTTATGTAATATATAATGTATATATATATATATTGGTATTAAATTTAAAAATTTATATTTATATATTTTGTAAAACAATTTTAATTATACATGTTTATTAATTTACTTTTATTAAAGTTAAAATAATATTGAAATTCTCTTACAATATATATTTGTTTATATTGCAAAAATGGAAAATCGTATTCTCGTTTGTTTATACAATTTTTATATATTTTATGCAATTGTCGTATGTTTATTAAATTTCTTATTTCCATAAAAACTTTTTCCAATAATATATGAATTAGTTTTTATATTCTATAATCAAATACATACACTCAAGGAAAAAAGTTGGCGGAAAAATTAGTAAAAGGGTTTTTATATTATATTAAATGTAGTACATACAATAAATAACACTTAAAGCATAACTTTTTCAATCCATAAAAAATACAACCGTGGAAGATTGTTGTATCCTTCTTTCGTCTCTATATATAAAGGAATAATGTTACTGACTGACTGACTGATTCAAAATCGCCCAGCTCAAACCCAGCTGGAAACAGAAAGTTGAAATATCTGCCCAGACGGTATTTTCGGAGTTTTGATATGAAGATTTATCCTCTGACGAAATATAAAAATAAAAATAAATGTATAAATGTCCAAATGGGTGAATGTTTTAAAGTGAAAATGTGTAAAACGTAAGTGTAAATGAGCAAATGTGCAATGTGCTAAAGAATAAATGTGCAAAAATAAAAATTTGAAAAGTTGCAAATTTGCAGTGCAAATGTGCAAATTTACATGTGCACTACAAATTTGACAGTTTGATGGATTGGTGTTTTTATGGTTTGCAGTGCAAATGTGAAAGAGTGCAAATTCGCGCATGTGTAATTTGATGTGCAAAGTTGCAAATTTGTAGTAAAAATGTGCAAAATTGTAGTGCAAAAGTGCAAATTTGCAGTGAAAATGTGCAAAATTGCAGTACAAAAGTGCAAATTTGCAGTGCGAGTGTGTAGATTTGCAGTACAATTTTACAAAAGTGCAAGTCTGCAAAACTGTAGTGCAAATGTGCAAAATTGCAGTGCAAAAGTGAAAATTTGCAGTGCAAATATGCAATTAAATCAGAAGGTTTGTTGGTTTGATAAATTGATTGTTTGATGGATTGATGTTTTGATGGCTTGCAGTGCAAATTTGCAGTCCAAAGTTGCTAATTTGAAAATTTTCCAAACATTGGGCTTTTCTGAATTTCTGTTGAGAATTCTCAATTAGAACTTGTATTTTCTGAAATTCAATTGAAAATGGAGCTTTATTCACTGAAATACATATTTCATAATTGTTATTATATTAATGAAGCTTCTTCATTTCGTGTTAGATATATTTATAATTACATTTTGTAACGGTTTAGCGTTTCGGTACAACTCAAAGTACAAACATTTTAGGCCAAGTACTCTAACGCATCAGATAGGTCTTAAGCATATTGCATATAAATATTTCTTTAAAATTATTTCAAGAACAGAAAGATTTTAAAAAAGTCCGAAATAAGGTAACATATGTATTGTTTGTTGTTAAATTCTTTAACCACTCAAAGACGGCAAAAGATTTTCGATTTTTTCAAGGCGCAATATCGTATTATTAAATGAGCAAAGAAAAAAAAAAAAAAACAAAAAATTAAAAAAAAAAATGTCGCTAAGTGAGCGGCTAAATTCGGCTATACCGAATCTTATATATCGTTCACCATGGTTGGAAAAAAAACCGAAGTTTATATATGGACATATGTCGAATGAACAGATTTATATACGGACGTCTTTAAGAGGAAATTAACCAATTAGTTTGGTAATAAAACTTGGACTCGGGTTGATTAATGGTTCCCAAAAATAGGTATTTAAAAAAATGTATGTTTTGGTCATATATTTTTTGTATCTGAACCGATATTTCCGAATTTTTCAGCAAATATGTAATATGGGGTCCGCCATCTAACGTTATTTCGTGAATGGTAACACTTAGCTCATGTTTGATTTAACAGATAATTAGTTTTATCCTTTCGCAGAACGAATATGGTTGTGTACACGCTTGAATAAAGCTAGGAAATATTGCGACATTACTTTGAAAATCATGGTAATGTTGCAGAATGTCATCTTTTCAGATGAAGCTCATTTTGATCTGGGCGGGTATGTAAACGCATAATTGTCGCATTTGGGGCACAGAAAACCCACACGCATACATTCAAAAGCCGATGCACCCAAAACGAGTCACTGTTTGGTGCGGATTTTGGTCCAGAGGCATAATTGGGCCATTTTGCTTCAAAAATGAGCAAGGAGTGGCCATTACAGTCAATGGCGATCGTTATCGGGCCATGTTGAACGAATTTTTGTTCACAAAAATTGAAGAGGAGGATATTGGCAACATTTGGTTTCAACAGGTGCTACGTGCCACACAGCCGAAGCTACACTCGATGTTTTGCGCCCTGTTTTTGAAGATCGCATTATCAGCCGCAGAGCTGATGTCGTTTGGCCACCTCGTTGAGTGTAACGCCGACAAGCCAGAGACAATTGACGCTTTAAAGGACAATATTCGTGAAGCCATTGGTGAAATACAGCTGCACACAATCGATAATTTAAGCACATTGGACCGATCGTGTAGGCTACTGCATGGCCAGCCGAGGGAGCCATTTGAATGAAATTATTTTCCATTATTAACCGGAAGAATTGTACTTTTAAATAAAAAAAGAAATTTGGGAAAATATTCAGTAGTTTTTTTTATAGCATTTTCAAAAACAAAAAAAAATGTTATTTTTCGGACCCTATACTAAAGATTTTTGATCTTTTGCTTTATAAGACGTATCCGTAGGTCATTTACAGCTCTAAAATTTTAGTTTTATAAAAATTTTGATGTTTTTAGCCCATTTATGGTCTTACCGTTCTTAAGATATAAAGTAATCTATTTTGTGCCACGCCCAATTCACCACATTTGGTCAGATGTTGTGTATTGATAACCAAGATGCTCGTACCATATTTTGGAACTTTTCCTCTTTTCGTTCTCCAAATATACAGAAGAACTGACCGACATCGTTAAGTCAACTGTGCTGTACGTATTTGTTGTTAAAAAAAAAAAACAAAAAAATAATAAAAAAAGTCTTAAGGAAGTCAAAAAAAAAAAAATTGTAAAAAAAAAGTTGAATAAGCGGGGAACGATCGCGCGACTTAAAGAATTTAACTATTTGTGACAAAGCGCTTAGACCACTGAGCCATTGAAAGACATACGAATTTGTCGTTAATAGAAGTAAATAAACAGTTTTCGTTTAAAAGAGATTTGTTTGGTTTTTAAAACAGAAATCTTTGTATGTGTTTGTTGTTTGTGTATAAAAGAAAAAGAAAATAAGTTCAAATGGATAACATGTGACAGAAATATATATCAAGGAACTCCTCATCATGTCTGGGGTCATCGCAAAACCCATTTCAACAAACAGACGGACAGACGGACATCGTTAAATCAACTTTGATCTTCATAAAGACCCAGAATATAACAAACTTATATATACCCTTTTTGATCACCTGTGGTGAAGGGTATAAAAATATATGAAGGATTGATTTTTATGACGTTAAAAAAAGTTGAAAAATTGTTTGACAATATCTTTAGATCTCGAAGGATCTTAAACAAATAATTATTTAAAAAACATTTACTTAGTTTTGGTCGTATTATTCGACATAAGGTTCGTCGAGCGATGTGTAATATAATAAAATAAAAGTTTTTTGACTCATAACTCATGTTATCATTTTTGTTAATGTCATAAAAATCAGTCATTGCATTAATTCGTTTCAATTCATAGGTATGTTTTAGGCAGAGCTCTTTAAATTGATTTAAAAAGAATTATCTTTAAACATTGAAAAAAGATTTTTAAATCCGTGAATTCAAAAATTGCATAATTTGCGCGAATTATTTTTATTTATTTTTTGAAAATCAAAACATTGATTTTTTAGGAGTAAATTAAATTTTTTTAAATTTTTTTGAGGCTTTTCCTGTTTACTAATTTTCAGCAAAAAACTTATGGATTTTAGCAGGGAATTTTTTTAATTACAACTTATGCTGAATTTACTATTTTTTTTTTGTGGTAAAAATCAGTTCTCTGATTTTTACCAACACGATTTTGCTGACATTAGCAATTTTTCTGCAAGCATCCGCTTAACTGCAATTTTGCTGACTCAGCACCATTTTTTTGCTGACTTTATTATTTTTTTTTTGGGTGTAGAACCATAAAAAAAAACTTATAATTGTTACCGAAACATATTGCATGACAGTTTTTAAAAAGTTTACTTTGCCCTAGGATATCCACATAAATATAGCGACAATTGAAAGCAACCGCAAATTGTGATAAAAATATGGTTATTTGAGTTTAAAATATTCAAAAGTATAGCAAAAGTATACAAAAAAAGTAATAAAATTATTTTTTATGGAATTGCAGTTGAAATCACATAATAAACTATTAATACACATGATATCTACTAGCTACAAAAAGGAAAATTTAATTAAATGTATTTTTAGGGGTTCAAAAAAGATATATGTAAATTCATGAAATTTATCACCCTATTCTTGTTAACACTTTATTTTTGTAAATGTTTTTTTTATTTTGCAGTAATTTACACTGCTTTAATTTATATATCACCGAGTTTTGTATAGTTTATACAAGTGTCTGAATGGGTAAATTTACAGTAAAAAAGTTTAAATAGAATAATATGTTGCCCTATCTAATAATATGTTATTATTATATATTTTGTTACAAGAAATTTCTACCACTAGAAATTTCTTCACACGAATTTTGACAGCTGGAAAAATCTAGTGTCGTAATAATATGGAAATAACAGATACCTGACTACTCATATAAATACAGGTACTTGGTGATGCAGTAGTTCAGTTGATAAGTAAAACGCAGAGTCTGAAGAACTAAAGTGTGGCTAACGTTTAGTCTATCTAAATTGTGTAAATAAAGTGTGCTATTAAAGTGTTTTTCTGTCGTTTTTAGTGACTGTTATTAATAAATAGAGCTAAAAATAATTTCAAGCAGTGTTTATTATTTGCAAATATAATAAAGAACTCGATTTATTTAAAAGGTAAATAAAACAACGATTTTATAAAGGGTAAAAACGTTACAATATGTATTTACATATGTCAGTATGCATTACCATTTATAATTATTTATGAAATTTTTTTTTAAATTACCTTATAATGTGTCATATATTACCACATCTTTTTAGTTATATAATGATCTTTATAAAATTGGATATGATTTGTATGATAAGATATGGTATATATTATACTTTGAAGACATCTGTATATACAGCCAAAAAAGTCCCTATAATATGCGCTGTATCCAGTAAAATGTCTTCAGTATATATAGTAGATTAATGTAAAGTTTGAGGTCAGTCTCCAAAGAATCAAAATGTCTTCATAGTAACCTGTGAAACGAAAAACCGTCCCCGCAACATGTGCTGTGCACACATAATACTATATATTATTTCATATGGCGTACACGAGGGAATATTTACTTATATATGACTTATACAGAACCATATATAATTATATATGCTCTAATATTTGAGATATAATAATATATGGTCCATTATCAAAAATATTTTTTTATTTTGGTATGAGATATAATTATACATGGTCCAATATGATAAATATTTTTTGATATAGTATATGTAAGATATAATTAAATATGGTACAATGTTTGCAAACAAATTTGAGATATTGTTTTATATATAGTAACATATATATTAGGGTTATAACTTTTTTTTTTTTCTAAAAATTTTACCTATCACCACGTGATAGACAATAATGAATTAATAAAAAAATCGTTTTATGGAACAAAAACCTTCCACATGAAATGCAATTTTTAAAAGTGCTCTGATATTTTTTTTAATAAAATATTTTATTAATAAATTTATATGTACAGGTTGGTTGAAAAGTTCCTGCACTTGAAATGAAAGAATACTGTTTTTGTTACGAAATATATTTTTTTATTCAATATAATCTCCTAGAAGCTCAATACACTTGTTCCAATGATCTTCCAATAATTTTATCCCATCCTTATAATGGTTTTCCGGAAGCTCTGCAAAATAACCGTCTACGGCTGCTATGGCCTCTTCATTCGACAAAAAATACTTTCCACGAAGGAATTGTTTGAAATTTCCGGAGAGGTAGTAATCACTGGGAGCCAAATCTGGTGAATACGGTGGATGTTCAAGCAATTCGTACTTTAATCCTTTGAATTTAGCCATCGTCAAAACACTTTTGTGAGAAGGTGCATTGTCTTGATGAAAAATGATTTTTTTCTTCTTTAAACCAGGTCTTTTCTCATGAATTTTTTCATCCAGCTGATCCAAAAGGCTGCATAGTTGATTGTTTTACCTTTCTGAAGATAATCAATCAACAAAATTCCTTTTGCATCCCAAAAAACTGATGCCATAACCTTCTTTGCTGATCGTTGTGACTTCACCTGCTTTGAAGCTGAACAATCAGCTTCAGTCCACTGTAAACGTTCTTGTTACCATTTAGGATCATGGTGGTAGATCCAAGTCTTATCAATAGTTACTAAAGGACGCAAGAAGTCGGTTTTATTCGGCTCAAAACGCTCCAAATTACGCTGAGAAATTTGTTTTTGATCCAGTTTTTGTTGAATTGTTAATGTGTGCGGCACTAACTTTCCAAACAGTTTTTTCATACGTAATTCTTCATGTAAAATATGGAGTACTCGTTCGCCTGAGAAGCCTATGGCATTAGCAATTTTACGCTTAGTCAAACTTGGATTTTCACTAACCATATTATGTACCTGCTCAATGATTTCTGCTGTGGTTGCAGTTTTTGGACGTCCTTCGCGTGGATGGTCTTTAAGGCTGGTACGACCACGTTTAAATTCACCAGCCCAAAATTCAACGGTGCGTTTTGAAGGTGAGGACTCCTTATACACTTCTAACTCTTGTTCATAAATTTCCTTTGCTTTTAAACCCTTCAAAACAAAGAATCTAATGACTGCACGATATTCAATTTTTTCCATATTAAAAAAATCAATGACACGTCAACTTTAAATGGCTTGTAAACAAAGAAAGAATTGACAGAATGACTTGCAACTTTGCATGTGTTCTCAGGACAGTTATACCAACTTGAGAAAAAAAAAGTTTGGAGCTAGCAGTGCAATCTCTTGGTGAGCGCAGGAACTTTTCAACCAACCTGTATTGTTACAGAAATTCTATTTACTTGTAGAAACACAAATCCCCATATGTTAGCCCTGAAATATAAAACAATTAAATGGCAACCCTTGACCATAACTAATGTTTCTTCCGTTAAACTTCAAAAGAAAATTCTCAAAGTTGCCAATATGCAGCTTCCAGACGGTGCTGCCATATTCTAGGTATTTTAACCCGCATATATAAAAACACCAGCAAGGTGGCAAAGTAGTTCAGTTCATAATATCCTGTGTTAAGAATTAAAGTGTTTTTCTGTAATTTTTAGTGACTGTTATAAATAAATAGAGCTACAAATAATTTCAAACAGTGTTTATTATTTTCAATATAGAAAGAACTCGATTTATTTAAAAGGTAAATAAAAAAACGATTTTATAAAGGGTAAACACAATATTATATTATTTGATCTTATCTGAGACAATTCGATTTGACATTTTTCGAATAAATTTTGATCATACTTAATCCCCAAATATATTGCTGGATCTACTAGCTTACAGCAGATATTAAAGAATATCACAATGGATAACATTTAATATTGCACCAGATAATTTTTTTTTTACTTGGGATATGTTTTACCTTTTTTTAACTAAGATATATGAAATGAAATTAAAATACACTACTTAGAGTTGTAACTATAGTAAGTAGTAGCGATTGTTATTTCTCAAAACTTGAGAAATTTTAGATGACAATTATTAGGGCAAGGAATTTAATTAATGAATGCAAATATGCCCTGACAAAACAACATTATTTTTTTCTTTTTTAAATTAAAAACATATGTAAACAAATATATTAGATTATACTAAAAAAAGTTAGTAAAGTCCCAAAAAAATTTTTCTTTCTACGACACATTTGCATAAAAACAATATTTTTGTTAATTTATTTGATCAGACTACACCAATCGCAAGTGCGGCTGACCTCAGTCAAACAAGTTTTATACCAGGAAAAGCATTAAATTCCGCTTTAGAAAATTTTTTTTATACCAAATTTTTTTACAGATAAAATAAAAAAATTAAATTAAGAAAATATATCGTGGGAAAAAATTTTTCAAGGTGAATATAAAATATTACTCACTTCTGGGTGTATAGTGAAGAAATTTGACAAAATGTTTTATTCACCAGGCGCTAATATAAAATTACTAAATCTAAACTGAATTCAGTTTTAGAAGTTTTGCAAAATTTTCAAATTATTTTTCAAATAAATTGTAAACCTTTTGTCAATTTGTATATAATTTAGCATTTTTTTCACCACCAAAATACAAAATTTGTATGGAAAATTCAGATTTCCCTTCATATAAGTTAGGGAAATAAATATCATCCTATTGGAAAGTGCTGCAATTTTTCCAAATGGCAACGTATTTCAGTTTGATTTTTCCATTATTAAAGTAGAAACTTAAAAAATTTTTGGTTAATAACAATAAATCGCCTTAAGCCTCCAAAAACGCGCGATAATAGTAACAATGCAAAAATTTCTAAGCTGTGATTAAGAGCGATGAGGCTCATTTATATCTCAGCGTCTACGTCAATAATGAAACTCTCAATTCCGTGAGGGTGGACGGAAGGCGGATAGTCCACGCATAATTGACAAAAATCACAATTACACTCTCTCAAAGTGGCCGTTTGGTGTGTCATGGCAAAAGATGATTGCACCATATTTTTTCGAATTAGCCGACTGTAAATATAGAGTCATGCTGACTTAAATTTTCTAACCGAAAGTTGACGAGCTGGCCACTAGTTATACTGCATCCGACATAATGCTTATTTTAAGGGTGTCTTCCGAGCGCATGTAATCTCGCATTTTTGAGATTTAGCTTGGCCAGCCAGATTTCGCGATTTGACTGCTTCATGCTAGTCGTTGGCGTAAAGAACAAGATTTGAGCCGAAATTTTTAATGTGACACCACAAATACTAAAAGCCTAAATTTGCTTCACCGACGGCGGCCATTTTTTGGACATAATTTTACACAATTAATTGAAACAATATTCATAAGTGCGAATAAACATATTTCAGTTAAAAATCAAATAAGTTTTCACTTTTAACAAAACTTACAGCGAAAGAAAATTGGATGATGATTTTTGCCCAAAACTGTATTTCTATTTTTTTTTACCACGAGACCGATTTTGCTTATTTTCAATTCCAAACTGTTCGGAAGGATAACAAATAATCTGAGTAAAAATTATTTACTTCTCTTGGGCCTTCGCGCTGCGATCGCCATTTAAACGGATTGCATAAGAGTCATGGATCTTACAGGGAAAGTATCCCAATCTGCACACCCATATTTTGATGAATTTTGCATATTTGATAAACAAAAAAATTCTAAGAACTAGCTGCTTCACGTGAGCGGTCAACTTGGGGATCTAGCTTGAAAATTTTTGGGTACACTTTTCTTCGTCAGCATATCAAAACGTTCTAAACAAAAACTTTACTAAAATAATTTATTCATGAAATGAGAAAGTTTTTTTTTGGCATAGAGTTGTCAAGTTTTTTGAAAAAGTAACAAAAGCAACAAGAAAAAATTGCCTCAATGGTTTGAACGCAGTATGAAAGTATACCATTAGAAGAACAAAATGCCCAAGGAGTTTGGTAAAGTTGGTTCGAAAAAAAAAGTTATGGCTGCTTGAAATTTGTCATTTTTTACCATTTTTTCTATGAGTTATTTAAAATGAGTATATTAAAAATTTAATTTTTTCTTTATTGATCTCTTTTTTAATTTTATTTTTGTGTATACTTTTAAAAAAAGAGCACTATTAATATATTTTTTTTTTAATTATACACTCAAAAAAAAATTTAGTAAAAAAATAAAAATTTTTACTTTCTTTGTTTTTATGTAATTTTTACCAACAATTTAGTTTGAGTGCAAATTTGTTTTTACTTAAGTGATTATTTGTATGTAGGTATATTTTAGAGAAATTTTTAAAGTTCATTTATAGACCATCTGAATATTTTATTTTTTATAAAATTAATGCCAACCTTCTGTTTCTTTTAAAAAAATTAATGCATGTTCATTAATTTTTGTAAAATTTCAGGGTTAATAGGCAAATTTTTTCACTCAATGCAGAGTACCGTTGCTGGTATTTTAAATAACATTTATTATCATTATTTTGTCACAAATACTCTTTGGTTTTAGTACAAAATAAGCAATAACATTATTTATGAAATTCACTACCTGCAATTGTGAAAGCATTGTTAGTTAAAGCACTAAAATGTTTGTATAAAACAAACCAATAAGTAAATTCCATAGTCGTTACTGTCTTTCAATTAGGCAATGCTAAAGCTTAACTTTTGTTTTTGTTTTTTCTTGCCTTTTAAGGGGGAGACTGAATTGACTGCCTTAAAGATACAATATTCTTTTAATGTGTTTCCTTGTTTCGGTTTTATAGTTAACTAAGTTAAGTATATTTTATATGTGAGCGCCCGGTAGGCTAGTTGGTAGCGTGCTAGCTTATCAGTGCGGGGGTCGTGGGTTTAATTCCCACCAGAGGCTCTGGTCTGTTTTCGCTACAACGAGCCGAAGGCCTTTGTTGCTAGTGGTCGGTTAGGGTATTAGGATACAATTTATAATTATATGATTAATAAATAAAAATAAAATAAAATAAAATAAAATAAATAAATAAATAAATAAATAATATTTTATATGTATTTTTCTTAAATTCGGCAGAAAAAAGTATCTATTTTTAAACTTTAGAAAAATTTGTTATTGTATCTAAGTAATCGAGTGCTATTTTATTTGTCTCTTCGACTTTTGAAAAAGTCTAGGAAAAATATGTATTTCAATTTTTATTTATTTTTATTTTAGTTTTTTTTTAACAATATGTCAACAACAAAAGTTCAGCTCAATTGAAAACTTAAGAAGTGCTTAAACTTTAATATTATTACAAAATTAATCTAATTTAAAATCGTCTCTGAAACTTTAAGTATTTATTTTATTTTAATATAACTTTAAACTTTTTTCATAAGATTTCGTGTTTTTCATCGAAAAACGTGTTTTTGTATAACAACGAAAAAAAATAAAAATTTAAATATTTTTTACTAAAATTTTTTTTGAGTGTATAATAAAAAAAGTTTTAATTGTGTTATTTTGTAAAAAAAAAATATATTTGGAAGCAAAAACAAAATATTTTTAATATTAACTCATGGTGAAAACTTGGTCAAAAATGCCCAAATTCAAGAAGCCATAACTTTTTTTTTCGAACTTTGTCTTTCTTATGGTCTACTTTCATCCTGTTTTCAAATCATAGAGGCAATTTTCAATGACCCAGAATTTGTTGCATAGTGTAATTTGTTTAAATCCAAAATAGTACCAAGGCCAAAATTGTACCAAAAATACATAGGCGCTTAAATTTATTAGGGAATAAAAACAGTCTTCATATAAAGTACCGAAAATTAAAAAAAAAATTTATCAACACTAAATTCAAAAAAGTACCAAAAAGGTACCCATACAAATTTCTCAAAAATTTCTTTCCTACTATACTTGCACTTTAAGTAGCTTAAAAAGGTAAAACTAACAGAAAGACTGATTTTTTAACCCTTTTTTTACCGCAGTAAATTCCGAGGTGGCCACCAAAATTGAAGTGTTTTGGTTGGGGTACTTTCCTTATTAATCCCATATTTCGATGTGCTACAAACAGATGACATCAGTTTGTCAAACTAAATTTAATGATTCGTATAAATATTTAGTTTTTTTTATCAGTTTTGGTCTTAAATTCCTTGCCCTAGTAATGATGATGTTGATGGTTTTGTGTACAGTTAATAGTAATTGTTATTATTGTTATAACTACAAAATTGTCATGCCACTACTTATCATACAAATATGTATTATACTCGAGTGGATTACAGCTATTGGGGGGGGGGGGGGAATATTATTGTATATGTTAGAGGAATTTAATGTGCTTCCGTATACAGTGAATGACAAAAAATTAAATAAAATAAAAAACATCAGAAAAAACAGAAAGTTTAGTTAGTACTTTTTGTGGTGCTATTATGAAAGTCCTAAAAGTATTATGCTGCTATTTGCAAATGTTCCCTTTTTATTTTTTTATTTTTTTATGACATTTTTTGTGATATAATTTCGTTTAAATGTTGTTTGATAGGATTTTTTTTTGCGGATAACTTTGTTGATATTATCGTACATTAGGAGCCACAATTTAGAACCTTAAATGTACTTTTGTGCCTTAATAAGGGTAAAGATATAATTGTGTGACATTTCTAATACCATATTAAAGTTTACAATTTCTATAACATGGTAAATATCAGAGATATTTACAGCTTCATACCCTGCAGGGGAAGCTGTGGAAATATGTTACCTCTACTTACCAAAAAAAAAGTCTGTAATGGGCAATTGAAAATTTTGCTGTTATTACGGGAAATTTTGCTAATTCCAGCCCAGCGGAATTTTTTTGCTAATTTTAGCAACACATGTCTGCTGACGTGTAGTACAATAAAATTAGTAGAAAAAATTGGTGGCTGCTACTAAATTTTAGTAAACTTTTTGTAAAGTGGAATTTAAGATCGGTTTACTAAAATCCGCAAAAAAACATTGACTAAATATTCTTAATATTACTACAACCAAATTAATATAAAAAATTAGTAAACGCTACTAAATTTTAGTAAATTGCTGTCAACTCAATGAATTTTAAAATATAGCATAATATTAATTTATAAAAAAATTTTATTAAAATCCACAAATTAACCCAATTATTTTTAGATACACTTGTTACACTTTAAATTAAACTCAATAAACATTGAAAAAATAAAAATTTAAGTGCTTTATAAATATTGCTTGAATTGTGATTTATTTTAAGTGTTTTTTTACATTCAAAATCAAGTTTATACAAATAAAAATAATTTGTTTAATGTTTTTCGTTTATTGGCAATATTTTAAAATAAAAATAAAATATTAATTCAAAATTAACAATTTTCCTATAAAGATTTTTATAAAATTTTAATTTTTTCTATGGATTTTAACGAAAAGATAAGCCCCAGTTATTTAAAGCTAAACTTTGTCCTTACATTATCCTTTTTATACCCTTCACCACAGGTGGAAGCGTATTATAAGTTTGTCATTCCGTTTGTAATTTCTACAATATTGATCTTAGACCCTATAAAGTATATATATTCTGGGTCCTTATGAAAAGCGAAGTTGATTTAACGATGTCCGTCTGTCCGTATGTCCGTCTGTGTGTTGAAATGGGTTTTCCAAAGTACCCAGACATGATGAGGACTTCATTGTTATTTATTTCTGTTAAATGTGATCCATTTCTGTTTGCTATTAAAAATCAGCCAGATCGGTTAATAAATGGCTGAGATATTAGCAAAAAACCAGGACCAACTCTAATTTTTCCGTAAAATCCCTTTGTTTAATATGTATGTAGAATTTTACGCATAAAAAACACATCCATTTGTTGAAATTCTTTTCTTTCATCTCCACCTTTTATACACAAACAACAAACACACACAAAGATTTGTCATTTGAATAAAAACCAAACAAATTTCTAATGAACGAAGACTTTTCATATATGTACCTCTATTAACGATGATTTTGTGTGAGCTTCAATAGCTCAGTTGTCTAGACGCTATGTCACAAATAATTTTTTTCTCTAAGGCCGCGGGTTCGAGGTTCGAATCCCGGTCAATTCACTTTTTTTTTTGTAAATTTTTTATTTTATTTTCTTAAGATTTTTTTTTTAACATTTAATAATTAAATATTTATAATTTTATCAGGCTCAAGATCATAATTTTTTAATGTTACTAACGAATAGTATACAAAATTTACATTTAATAATTTATTTATATAAAATTTTTTATTAATAATTAAATAATCCATAAATAGGCTAAAAACATCAAAATTTTTTATAAAAACCCTCTGATACAAACAAAATACAAACGTTTTTATTTATATTTTTTGCTCCGATTTAAAAGAATTTATAAACAGATTTTTAAACCATTTTATTTCTCATATATTAAGAAAATTTTATACATAATTCTCTTTTGAGTGCAACTATTTTAGGTCATAAGTTATAATAATTTATAAAAAAAAATTATAAACTATTTTCCTTCAAATTTTTAAAATTAAGCTAAATAAATTAAAAATATTTTGTAATAAATGCAAATTTGCCAGCTAAATCAAACATTTTTGTAGAAATAAAACACATGCAGTTCTAGTGATTTCTTTTAACGATTTGTTGAAATTCTTTTCTTTCACCTCTTCACCTTTTATACACAAACAACAAACACTATTCTAGAGCTGTAATATGACCAATGGATACGTCTTATATAGCAAAAGATCGAAAATCTTTAGTATAACATATTTCCTGAAAAACTCGAAAATTTCGGTTCAGATACAAAATGATTAATTTCCTCTTAAAGGCGTCCGTATATAAATCTGTCTATTCCATATATGTCCATATATAAACTTCAGTTTTTTCCCAACCATGGTGAAGGGTATATAATATTCGGCATAGCCGAATTTAGCCGCTCTTACTTGTTTTTATTTAAGGAAGATTCTACATAAAAAAGGATTAGCTTCTAAATAAAAAATGATTAGTGAAAAAACATCGAAAGTCAAAAAATCAAGACTAAATACACAAAACTAAAATTTAAAAAAAAGTACACTCAGAAAAAAAGTTAGTTGAAAAATTTGTAAACGGTTTTCAATCCGACTTTACTATTTTTGTACTGATTTTTAGTTAAAATAGTTATTATTTACCTAATCTTTTTGCTATTTACATTTTACAAATTACAGGTTTTTTACAGAATATTTACAAATTTTTTCTTGCTAATTTTAGAAATCATTTTACAAAGTTTTGAAAAACGATTTGCTAAAATTATCAACAAAATTTACTAATTTTAAAAAAGTGGATATTGAAGTAAATATTATTTCTAATTAAAACTTACACCTACAAACTTGAATTGCCTTAAAATGTTACATAGATAAAAAAAGGGATCGGAAGTGAATATACTGACTCATGTCTGCAAATAGGACATCCACATAAAATAGCACTAAAAAGTTTTTTTAGTTCAAAAATCAGCCCTTAAAACAATTAAAATTTGAACTTAAAGGCAAAATAAATATACTAAAAGATTTTTCAGAAATTACCAAATTAAAACAAAATGATGAATTCGTGTATGCTTTCAAAATTTTAAAGCCTTTGATTTTTTTTTGTTTTCTCTAAAATATTTTTTGAAAAAAAAAAAAATAAAATAAAAAATTTTGATGCTCGATAAAAAAAAATTTGAAATTTTTTACTAATATCAATAATATTTAGTCAATTTTTTTTTGCTGATTTTAGAAAACAGATTTTAAATTCCACTTTACAAAAAGTTCACTAAAAATTAGTAGCGGCCGATAATTTTTTCTACAAATTTTATTGTACTACACGTCAGCACACATGTGTTGCTAATGCTGAGATTAGCAAAAAATACAGCTGGGCTCAAATTAACAAAATTTCCCGTAATAACAACACAATTTTAAGTTGCAGACTTGTTTTTGCAGAGCGTATGTATGTTATATTTTTATGGCTTTATTTTTACTTGTTGTTAGGGTTTGAAAACAAGTGTTATTATTATGTTGTTTGAACTTGAATTGAACTGTGTGATTCAATGCTTGAATTAAAGTATGTTCGACTTAAATTCCAATGTCTGTTTTGCGATAATATGCAATTAAATTTAAGTGTAATTAAAGTATAAATCAAGGCTTGAAATTGGGAAATATGACTTGAACAACACTTGATTTGGGCTTTAATTCCTGCTTATGGGGGAATTTTTTTTACCGAACAACTTGAATAAAAATATTTTTTCAAACAAAAAAAAAAAATATTTTAGATAAAATTAAAAAATTCAAAGGCTTAAAAAATAGTTAAAACATAAACGAATTTCTCATTTTGTTTTAATTTGCTAATTTTTGTTTTAAAAAATATTTTTAGTCATGTTTTTGGATTTTAAGGTCAAATTTTGGGATGACCTACATATTATAAGTCAGATTTTGGGATCACCTACCATCTTAATTTTGATTGGTTTTTGGTGTTTGTGTTAAATTTTGGGTCTTGGTATGTTCTGACATATATAATACAATTTTATGGCCATCATTTTTGTAGAATATTTCATCCCCGCCCTTCCCCTTTTTCGGGATGTTTTTTACAAATTGTTAGAATAAAGCCAAAAAATGCCATTTTGAGGGGGAGTTAGAGTGTTAATATGTTCTACAAAAATATTTGCCATACTATTATCTACAAAGTTGCTGAACATACCCTACACCTCAGATGTAAAAAAAAAATATGCAGCAAGAACATGCCAGAGCTGGGAAACTTTACCCGCCTCAAAATGAAATTCCGATGTGATCAAACAAAATGCCGACACACGTATATATTTTTTTGGTCTCCTTAACAAGAATCAATCGTCGGAGCCCCATAATTTTTTTTGCGTTGAATTTTGTTATTAGAAATAATATTTCCTTTAATATCCACTTTTTTAAAATTAGTAAATTTTTCTGTTAATTTTAGCAAATCGTTTTTCAAAAATTTGTAAAATGATTTCTGAAGTTAGCAACAAAAATTTGTAAATATTCTGTAAAATTTCTGTAAGTTGTAAAATGTAAATAACAAAAAAGTATACTAAATAATATTTTTTTTACTAAAAATCAGTACAGAAATTGTAAAGTGGGATTAAATCCGTTTTCAATTTTTTTTTAAATAACTTTATTTTCAGAGTGTTTTTTTAAGCAATTAATACTTGAAAATTATATGAATCCTATTTTTTGTCACGCACTATATTTATAGTCATATATTTTTATTTGCAAGGAATATAAAAAAATACTGGCGTATTTGGTTCATGTTAGCATATAAATATTTTCGTACGTGTTTATATAAACACTTGAAAATTTGTTATGAATAAAATATTAACCCATTTGTAAGAACAAAGAAAAAAAAACACAAAAAAACATGTGAATAAAATAAAGGAACCACAAGAGAGGGGGCGGGGGAGGGAGGCATAATAATATTTTTTCTACTTAAAATTCAAAATCTTTAAACCTCAAACCTAAACCTAATACAGTGTTGCTAATGTTAAAGTGCTCCTACATGGAACATTAAATTTAAGCAAAAGTAAAAATTGTCTTTTATCACAAATTAATAGTTTGCTGTTAAAGGTTTTAATTTATAATAATTTAGAATTTTTACTAAATTGAGAACAAACCAAAAACTATTAGATTTTAAAACATTTTGTAATTACTTGTCAAATATTCTACAAATTTTCCATATTAAATTTTAAGCTTTCAGAATTAGTAGTTTTTTTTTTTTGTGTGATAGTATAAATTTGGCTTAACATCCAACAAAATTTGATACTCGATTTAAAAATTCAAAAGTTTTTTTTTTATCTAGTTACTACTAACTTTAAGTTAAAACAAAAACTTTAAAATAGTAAGTTTGTAAAATACTGACCTGAGGTGTAACAAAATATTGCATTGTTAGTTTAAGTTTTGTTTTTAACGAATTCATTCATGCATGCATGATCGGGTTAATGTTCATAAATTGGTATGCATGTATTTTAAATATCGCATACTAAATATAAAAAAGTGTTAGGTAGAAACTGATATAAAAAATATTCTTGTATATAGGATGCATATTGTCATCATCTACATCATCGCCATTGTTGTTTTCATTTTTTTTTTGGAAATGTTCCATATAGTTTTGGGAATCCTTTTTTTTTTTTTGTATATGAAAACCAACATACAAATGGGAAGTCATATATATGTTGATAACTTTTATTTGCATTTTTTTTTTTTACAATTTTAGAAAATAAAGTTGAATGGTCTTTCCATATACAGGTTGGTTGAAAAGTTCCTGCGCTCGAAATGAAAGAATACGTCTACGGCTGATATGGCCTCTTCATTCGACGAAAAATGCCTTCCACGAAGGAATTGTATGAGATTTCTGAAGAGATAGTAGTCACTGGGAGCCAAATCTGGTGAATACGGTGGATGTTCAAGCAATTCGTACTTTAATTCTTTAAATTTAGCCATCGTCAAAGCACTTTTGTGAGCAGGTACATTGTCTTGATGAAAAACTATTTGTTTCTTTAAACCAGGTCTTTTCTCACGAATTTTTTCATCCAGCTGATCCAAAAGGCTGCAATAATATTCTGAGTTGATTGTTTTACCTTTCTAAAGATAATCAATCAACAAAATTCCTTTTGCATCCCAAAAAACTGATGCCATAACCTTCTTTGCTGATCGTTGTGACTTCACCTGCTTTGGAGCTGAACAACCAGCTTCAGTCCACTGTAAACGTTCTTGTTTCAATTTAGGATCATCGTGGTAGATCCAAGTCTCATCCATAGATATAAAACGACGCAAGAAGTCGGTTTTATTCGGCTTAAAACGCTCCAAATTACGCTGAGAAATTTGTTTTCGATCCAGTTTTTGTTGAATTGCTAATGTGTGCGGCACTAACTTTCCAAACAGTTTTTTCATACGTAATTCTTCATGTAAAATATTGAGTACTCGTTCGTCTGAGATGCCCATGGCATTAGCAATTTCACGCTTAGTCAAACTTGGATCTTCACTAACCATATTATGTACCTGCTCAATGATTTCTGCTGTGGTTGCAGTTTGTGGTCGTCCTTCGCGTGGATCGTCTTCAAGGCTGGTACGACCACGTTTAAATTCACCAGCCCAAAATTCAACGGTGCGTTTTGAAGATGAGGACTCCTTATACACTTCTAACAATTGTTCATAAATTTCCTTTAAACCCTTCAAAACAAAGAATCTAATGACAGCAAGATATTAAATTTTTTCCATATTAAAAAAAATCAATGACACGTCAACTTCAAATGGCTTGTAAACAAAGAAAGAATTGACAGAATGACTTGCAACTTTGTATGTGTTCTCAGGACAGTTATACCAACTTGAGAAAAAAAAAGTTTGGAGCTAGCAGTGCCATCTCTTGGTGAGCGCAGGAACTTTTCAACCAACCTGTAGATATCATAAATTCTACTTTCAGAATAAAAGTTAGAAGAAAAATTTGTAACCGCGATTTTTAGTAAAAAAAATTTTATTTAGCAAATCTTTTTGCTATTTACATTTTACAAATTACAGAATTTTTACAATTTTTCGTTGCTAATTTCAGAAATTATTTTACAAATTTTTGAAAACCGATTTGCAAAAATGTTATTTGTAATTAAAACTTTCGCCTACAAACTTAAGTTGCCTTAAAATGTTACATATAATAAAAAAAGGGATCGGAAGTGAATATACTGACTCATGTCTGAAAATACGACATCCACTTAAAATATCACTAAAAAGCTTTTTAGTTCAAAAATCAGCTCTAAAACCAATTAAAATTTGACCTTAGAAATAAAAAAGTTTACGTAAATATTAAGCTCGATAAAAAAAATTGATTTGAAATTTTGAAATAATATTAATAATATTTATTACATTTTTTTTTGCTGATTTTAGCCGATTTTAAATTCCACTTTACAAAAAGTTTACTAAAATTTAGAAGCGGCAGCTAATTTTTTCTACAAATTTCATTGTACTTCAAGTCAGCAGACATGTGTTGCTAAGATTAGCAAAAAATACCGCTGGACTCAAATAAACAAAATTTTCAGTTGCCATTACAGACTTGCTTTGGTGAGTATTTTCGAGCAAAAATAGTTCTACTAAAAAAGGCCTTTAAATTGAGTATATTCATTGATGAATTTAACATGGGCTTTTGGAAATTTTTTAATCATATATTTTTACTTGGAAGTCGTTTTGCAGCATTATATAATAATACAAATTTTATACACTCAGAAAAAGAAAAAGTTGTAAACAATTAAAAAAAAAAGAGAATCATTTCCAAAAATTGCACATCCACTTAAAATAGCACTAAACACTTTTTTAGTTCCAAAAATCAGTCCTTAAAACAATTAAACTTTGATCTAAAAATCAAAAAAATGTTTCTAAAAATATTTGTTAAAACAAAAATTAGCAAATTAAAACAAAGTGATAAATTTTTTTAATGTCAATAAGCATTTTTGCTGGAATTAAAGCGAAAATCAAATGTTTTTCAAGTCATGTTTTCCAATTTCAAACCTTGATTTATACTTTAATTACACTTTAATTCAATAGCATATTCCAGCAAAACAGACACTGGAATTTACACTGAGAATATACTTAAATTCTAGCCTTGAATCACAGTTCAATTCAAGTTCAAGCAACATAATAACACCACTTGTTTTCAAGCCCTAAATTCAAGTTTAAATAAAGCCATTAAAACACAGTAATGATTGGTTTTGGTACAATTTATTAACATACATACATTTTTCAAATATTAAGTTTGTATCTTTATTTTTGACGTCCGATTGGTTTTCCACAAAATTTTTTTATTTTGAAGCGTTAAAATTTGTAAAATATTCCAGAATAAATGTGACTTACTTTTTCTTTAAAATCCATAGAAAAAATTAAGATTTTATAAAAATCTTCACAGGAAAATTGTAAATTTTAACAAATGTTTTTATTTTATTTTAAAATATTGACAATAAACGAAAAACATTAAACAAATTATTTTTATTTGTATAAACTTGGTTTTGACTGTAAAAAAACACTTAAAATAAAGCACAATACAAGCAATATTTATAAAGCACTTGAATTGTACTATACGTCCCCAAGAAACATTTTTACGGACTATCCGAAATGTACGGTTCGTAAACGGAACATTAAGGTACGTAAATAGAACATTAAGGGACCGTACAATTGAATTTTCGTAAACAATACGTTTTGACTCCGTTTTGGTGCATCCGTTTGAACGGTGATCATAAGGTAAATATTTATAAAATTTAAAACAAGGTTTACGATGATATGTGCAAATTTATGCAGATTCGCAAATAAATATATTGTCTGATAGTTTATAATAGATTTTGTAAAAAAAATTGCAAATTTGCGTTTTGTGCTACATCGTATCATAAACCTAAATTAAATTTTTGTTTTATTTTTCATGATTTTTAATGGGCCACAACCGCAGTGATTGATGGATGCTAATTGTGTTGCAGATAAAAATGATATTTTTTTATAATTTTGTTTGGTATTTGTTGTATTTAGTTTGTAAAAGTTTGGTTATTTTGTTATAAATGCCTTTGAAAATAAATTTAAAGAAAAAAAAATTAAATTTTGCTTTTAAATATTAAAAAATTATTTATTTTTTATCCGATATATCGGTCCTTAAGCGGTCCGTCATTGACGGTATTTGAATGGATTCGAATCAGTTACGGTGTTCCATAAAATCCGTTTTCTGGTCCGTATACAGATCCAGAAAACGATACGTTAACGGAGTTGAATTCCGTCTATGACGGACCGAAAACGGTACGTATACGGAATGTATTGTGTGTTGGATTAGCAGAAATGTGTTGCCAAGATTAGCAAAAAAATACCACAACCATTAGCACAAAATACCACGGAACCCATCTTTCAGAAAGCATTTTCATCTGTAATTCTTGATGCGAATTAAAATGGACTCTGATCATTTCATGTACTTTCATTCTTCGATCGTCTAACGAAGTCATGTATTTGAGCCATGTTTAAATTCAACAACCCAATATTTTAGTGTTGCATATGAATCAGAAATTTCATCTAACACATTCACCACATCATTATGATACAGCTTTCTTATGTAGGTTCTAAATGACACCAGGAATTTCTAATTTTTTTCCACTGTAATCACTAAAGCGTCTTTTTTCAACAGTTGCTTCTATACGAATGAGTTGCCAAATCAAAAAGAAATTTATATGTATTCATATGACATATGAAAGTTTAAAATATATGTTACTTAACTTTTTGCTATTTGTACCGCCATCTCTACATCAGACTAATAACATTTCAAAAGACCCTCGTATTTCATACAAAAATAGTGTTAAAAAAACAAATTTGATGACGATATTTTTAAATAAAAAGTTAGAATTCATGAGCTTCACAATGCTACAAATATACAATTAGGGAAAAATATGCTGTGTTAGAAAAAAGTTTTATTCAGAGGCCTATGCTAATGACTTTCATAACAATATCTAACGAAAAATAAATAATTGAATTACTTACTATACAAACAAAATTTTTAATGTTTAATAAATTATTGTAACACCGTGTAACAGCCTTGTTTTGCACATAAAAAAAGTCGATAAACAGGTGAAATAGATGTAAGGTGGGGCAGTAAATATCACTCTGTTGTAAAGTGTTTTGTGTAATTTTGTATAGTTTTGTATGATTTTTGATTTAAACCTGTGTAATTTTTTATTTTACTGGTGGCAACACTAAATGTGTGTATGGTTGTTGCTTAGGGTTTCTCTTGGTAGTTTCTCTTCTACTGTTTCTCTCTTATAGTTCCCTTTTGTAAATTTTCTCATGTAATGTCTCTTCTGTAGCTCTCTGTTTCCCTCGTAGTTTTTCCTCTTTGTTATTCCTTCCCTGTAGTTTTCCCCCCTGTAGTTTATCTCCTGTAACCATCTGTCCCATTTGGTGGTTGATTATAATCCCCACAAACGGCAAACTTAATTTTTTGAAGAATGTAATCTATCTCCTGAACCATGAGAATGTAATTTATAGCATTGATTGATGGAGGTAATCCATCCTCTTGCTTGACGAATGTAATCCATTTCCATTAACCTCTTCCGTGTTATGAGAAAACCCATCTTGGGAAAACCACTTTTGCGAGTTTAACTCACTCCAACAAACCTTCTAAAAATTTCTTCCCATCCACTGGTACAAATTCGTTTACCTCTTCCCCGGTTTATGGAAAATCCCCAAAATGTCCAGCACCAAAAATGCCAAAGATGGGTAAAAATCCATCTCAAAAACATACGAAATTTATCCATTTCGTCTTTAGGGAAAATTTAATTTAACCCTTCCCTAATTATCAAAAATATCCAAAATCCCCATAGTCGAAAATCACCGGAAATGAATGGAAACCTATCTGTACCTAATAATGTGCTCAAAATTTATCCTAATATTTTGGGTCTTCACATATTGGAGATGCCACATAATACATAGATATTAATTCTCTATAACATATCCGAGTTTCGTCCAAATCGGTCCTTGAATGTACGACTATTTTCTGTTATGCATTTTAATAATGAATTTTTTGCGTGGCTTATTTTTACCTTATTTTTTCCTTATTTTCGTCGCAGACAGTTAAATTAGTAGTTCGGTCTAGGAACAAAATGATATCAATACAAAATCAAATCATATCGAAAAAATATGTAAGCATTGTTTTTAATCGGTTCAGTAGTTTAAATGCAATAAATCTAAATTTGACTAAAATAAAATTTTAAAAATATTATAAAAAAAAATAGAAGTCGAAAAAGGCAAAATAGTTTTTTAATGAAGAAATATATTAACAATTAAGAAATGCATGGTTAAAATCCGAAGTTATTGCCAATTGTTATACACAAAAATTTGTATAAACTAATTTGTATAAACAAAACTACTAATTTTCAGGAATGATAAAAACAAAAAAGGTTTTTGTGATAATTTTTAATCATTCTTTTTTTATTTAATAAATATTTAATGAATTTTAAATTTTCAAAAAAAAACATTGCTAAAAAAATATTGCAAGTGTATTGTAAAATGAGATATGAAGTTGCGTTAGTAAACCCTCGATATGTACTGGTAGCCTACAGCGCGTATGATTGTTTTAATTAATATTAATAAATGCTCATACGTGCTGTAGTCAAATACATTTTGATATAATTTTGGAATTTATCCACTTATGGATTAATACAGTGCAACCTCGCTTAACGCAACTGATAGAAATTTTAACAGTTGCGAAAACTGAGGTTGTTGCGATAATCGAGTCTCTATTTTTACGCTTTAAATTAAAAAAAAAAGAAATTTCGTAAGTGAATAGTATAGTAGGATTTTAAGATCATATCATATTCTTTTTAATTATTTTTTATTGTAAAGAAACATGAAAATTTTTATTAGTAAGTTATAGAGAATAAGAATTGAGAAATTCCACTGAGCCAGCAGGATAGAATACTTAGTATTTTCGGTTGGCGCTACCCAACCTTGTCAATATCCATGCTCTTCTTCTCCCTTTGCGGTCATTGCTTGTTGATGATTGTCTATTTTATATTGAGTGTAAGGAAACAAATTAACAAACTTGTAAACAACAACACAATTAGACTAACATCAACGAAATTTAACAATTTATATTTATCCTCTATATTTTACAGTTTTTTTTTTTTTTTTTTTTTTTTTTTTTTTTTTTTTACTAATAAAAATTTTCATGTTTCTTTACAATAAAAAATAATTAAAAAGAATATGATATGATCTTAAAATCCTACTATACTATTCACTTACAAAATAACAGATCAACAATTCATAAAATTCCATTTAAAAGAAATTTTATCACACATTTCAATCATTTATTTTTAAAATAAACTTATTGATTTTATTAAAAATAACATAAACAATAAATGAAAAATACTCATTCTAATGTACAACGGATGTACAAATTGAACTTGTAAACTTAATGGTAAAAATATGAATTAAAAATTTCAGAAATTTCTGACTGTGTTTTATTGCATTAAATATTTTTCTGCACTGCGATTTTATGAAGGATTTTGGAGAAACATAATGTCTTTTAAGGCTATTCTATTTTCCTCGACCCATTTAAGACAAATGTTAAAAGAATCAATAGCATTCTGACATTTAATTTTAGGAAACGCTGGAGTAATGTCATCATTTTGATCTCTCTTGTTCTCTTGTTATTGTTGATTTGTGCACTTTATATTCATCGCAAATCACTTTTGCAGATATGTCTTTATTAAGTTTATTCAGAACATAACTTTTTTGTTGTATTGAAAGTTTTATATAAATAAAAAATACAAACTTATTTGTTTTGGGAGGAAAGTTGCGATAACTGAGGTTTTTGCTTGAAAAGTTGCGTTAACTGAGTCAACCGAGTTGCTAAAATAAGCAAAAAGGTTTACTAAAACGAAGATATTGAAAGAAATTTTATTTCTTATATTTAAAACTTATATCGTACTTACAAATTTTAATTGTTTTAATATACTGTTAAACAACCTTATTGAGTTGTAAATTAAAAAAAAAATATATAATTGAGAATTTTGAATACTACACTCACAGTCGGTAACGGCAAATAGTTACCGACTGTAGTTTGTTTAAAAAGTTATACTTAGAGTTTGTTTTTATATAAAGAATCAAATAAAAGTATAGAAAAGTAATAAAAAAATTGTTTTTACATAAAATTATGGTTTTTTTTACCAAAATAGTTTGTTTATATAAAAAATTATTTCAATAAAAATTACAAGAAATTATTCAAATGTACATACACACAAAGCGAATAAAAATATATACATCTGTGTGTGTTGTGTTGTGTTGTGTTTTGTAATTACATACAAATGAAAAAAAAACTTTCAATTTTAAAAACAAACCGCAAAAGTAATTGTTTCTAGCTTTTGGCAGTTACAATTTGATGGTTATTTTAAACGACTTTCAAATGCTTTTACTACTTTTGTGGATTATTAAACAATGATTTAAAATAAACAACAAAAGAGGTTGAATATAATGAAAAATCAGTAGTTCTCTTTTTTACTGTGTTTTCGATTAATTTAATATGTATTTTAAGTTGTTTTTAACGAAATAATATTATGAGTGTAGCTTTCGATAATCGATCTGAAAATCTATCATAAATGAATTTTCAAATCTGAAGCCAAATCCCCTTATCTGGCAACACTGATGTGTATACACTCTGATCAAAGATTTGCAATGAGTAGTGAAAAAGTGAATAGAGTTGAATGTTGATTCATGATTTGTTGTACTTTTACGCATTTATACTTATTCAAATTTCGTCGAACCTCATATACATTCTTAAGTTTGAAGTAGTCATCGTACTCATAACTTCTAACATTTATGACGTTGTTGATTTAGACTTTCCTTCACTCAATGGGTTTGCACGATGCAACATAAGTATGACTCGAACACGACCATAAAATACTCATTTTAAAATTGTGTGTTTGGTCTGTTGCGTTAGTATGGTACTTCTCATTTTTACATCGTTTTTAATAACAAATTTCAACAAATAAATAAAGATTTGTATTGTTTTTTTTTCATATTTGATGGTTCACAAATTTAGAACAATTTTGAGTGATTTTATTTAAATAAAAATATTTCTGGACCAAAACACTGGAGTTAAATTTTTTTATTTTTAATTAAAGATTAATAAATTCCACATAAATTCTTCATACCATAATAAGCTATTGCAATAACAAGTGAACTGAACCAAAACCGAACTCTCGGATCTTAATGGCATTCTTTTAGAGGAGCAAAAAATAAGGGTCACGTGTTTTTTTTATAGCAAACCAATTCCACATTTTGGGGTTAAAAGACGGGTCCCCAAAATATATAATTCTTGTAATTTATTTGAAATTTATTTTTATGCAGCGTGAAAGTACTCGTACAAAAAATTTGGTAAATTTATGAATGAAATAAAGCTATTTAGGGAAAGTCGAATTAAAACCACACGATTCAATATATCAAAAAAACCCTTAGCACCACTTCGTTTAAATTAAATAAACTTTAATATATTTAAATGGTAGCTTAAACCAACTGCAATTCCCATACAAGAGTAACGTTTTTTAATATTCGAAACAGAATATTTTGACTAACAAAAAATTTTGTACATTTTTGAACACGATTTAAACGCAGTTATATGCGCCTTCAAAATACCTTTACCTACAGTTTCTCTGAAAATACAGGCAAAAATGAGAAAAAAAAAGTAAAATGGTGTAATTTTAGACTTTTTAACCCCTAAATGTGAGATAAGGCAGCTCATAAAAATAATAATAAATTTTGAATCCTCCCTGAAATGTTTCTATATAAACTTACAATTTACTACCTATGTATATTTTTTAAATAGTATATATATACACTTATTTTCACCTAGATGAGTTGAATGAGCTAAATGATTAAACTCAATAGTGGATATGATAAGTATTTTCCTAAGATTATAAAAACAAATGCGTAAATTGATGAATCATAGAAATTTTGGATGGTATGAGTCTGATGTCGACGTTGAATTCATATTTATTGCAACTTGTACTTATAACTAAACGTAATTGTGAGTATGTGTACATATGAGTAGTTTATATTTAATGACTCTACTCACTAACCCAGCCTATTTACTCGCTTAATTACTTCTGTTCGCGATGTCCCAAAAAAGTAATGAGTGGTCATTACATTCTCACTTACAAAAAACACAAAGTTATAGGTGATCATTACTCTCTCGCTTACGAACAGCCAAAAAATAATGAGTACCCATTACATTTTGGACATCGCAAAAATAGCGCGAAATTAGGCTGGTAAGTAGTTGATGCCATGTTTTTTTGCTGGGCATATTTAAAATTTAATGAGTCAGCGAAAAAAGTATTCATTGCTGATCTCTGACTCTGATACATGCAAACCAGTGATCGGCACTCATAGCACTCAGGGGCCGAACACAATCGGCAATTCACACGTACACTACACGAATATCAACAAATCTCACAGTTAAGAGCACAAAAAATACAATTATTTCATTCAGTAGTACGCTAACTTTCAACAGAGCAAGTATATGCCGCTTCGTTGAAGAAATAAAGTACACTCTTAAAAATTGTTTTTTTTTTATTATAGGTTTTTTTTATTGTAGGTATTTATTTTGTTTTTCGTTTACATTTTAAATTAAAAATGTGGAACGTTGAGTGGGAAGAATTTTTTTTATTTTCTTTAAATATATTAAATGAGGCAGAGTAGAGTGCCTTGTATGCAGTCGAATAATTATTATTATGAATTATTTTTATTTTTTATAATAGAGAAAACAATGAATATGGATATTCTCTTATCGATTAATTTCATTTATTAATTTATTCATTCATTCACTTATCTAGAAAGATAAAATAATTTCTTACGGTGTAAAACATCAGTACATTCATATTCTCTCTTTCTGCCGACCACTGATGCAAACACTAGATAGACTATGTTGTTTGTTTAAATTTAAATAATGAGTGCGTTTCTCTTTTTTAAAAAATTAAGTTATAAGGCGCGTAATAATAAAAAATATTTTTAATAAACATTTTTATTTTATTTTATTGTCTTTTTTGTTTAAGGATTTTAGAAGCAATATTGCAATTTAAATAACTGTAATGTTGTCCATAGTATTTATTGTAAACTAGAATATTTTTTACACCAAGTTAAATAACAATTGAAAATTTCTTGAACAAAAAATTCTTAGATTCTGAGGACTTTTCATTATGATAAATACTTGTATTTTAAGGGCTTTTTCTAGTAGAAATATTCTAAAATAAAAATTCTGAGACTATAAGGACTATCTATTCTAAAAAATATTTTAAAAGTGTCTTTAGAATTTAAGAATTTTTCTATTTGAAAAAAACATAGAATCTATTAAAAAAGTCTTTAGAATGTAAAATTTTTGTTTTAAGTATATTTTTCAAAAAGTCCACAGAATCAAAGAAGTTTTCTAGGAAAAAATTGCTTAAAATAAATTTCCTTAAATTTAAAAATCATAATATAACTGTAGGTACTACACTCAAAAAAAAAAAAAGACATGAACTAAAATGTAGTCAAAAATTTCCTTCACAATTGTTTATAAATTGTCCTCAATTTATTTTATTTAAAACTTCGAAAAATTTTCTTAAAATTAATAAAAATTTCCAAGTTTGAGGAAAAACGAAATATTTTATATACTCAGAAATAGTTCATGTTTTTCCTAAGTAATATTTCTTGATTTTAGAAAAAAAAACAAGTTAAATAAATAAAAGTTTATCAATTTTAAGAAAAAACATCTTAGTTCTAAGAAATTTGCATACTCAAATGTAATATAATTAAGTTAAGTTAAAAAAAAAAAAAAAAAAAAAAAAATTAGGGCATAATTTACTCCCATTTAGTTCAAAAAATGTGTCTAACTTAAATTGAGCAAGTATTCGAACTTAATGTGTGTTAAATTTTTTCTCGCGAGTAGTAAAATTAACTAAATTTTAGAAAGCCATTTCCAAATTCAGCTTTTAAGTATACCACTTTCTAATTTTGAAGAATTGTTTTCTAAAAATTAGTTCAGACAATTAAAAACAAAACTTAATAAATTTTTTCCTATGTTAAAATAAAAATTTACTTGATTTTAGAAACTGACGAACTATTTCTAAGGAAAATTTTCATGCAACTTAGTTGAGATAAATTTTAAAAATTTTAAAAAAATATTCTTTTTTTCAAGTAAAAGTTTTCTAATTTTTAAAAAATAATAAAATTTGGTATAGGATTTATTTTTTTTTGGAAAATGTTTAAATTATTTTTAATATTCTATTCCAAAAAAAAACAATCAATTAAAAACAAACCAGTTAGTTTTCCTAATTTTCAATAAAAAATATTATTTAATAAAAGAAATTAAAGTAACCAATGCTCGTGCGTGAATCAAAAATCTCTCAGAATTTTGTTAGCAAAGGGTAAAAAATTTCGAATTTGCGCTTTTATGTAATACATTTGTTTGTTGACTACAATATACAAAATATCGCAGGCACATTTTATACATTACGTCGTTATGGCATTCTTATAATTGACATAGCGCTTATTAAACTTTATATTTATCGAACTTTATAATAAAAAAAAGGTAAGATTTGTATATGTCAATTGAAGTTAAAGCTAAGAATGTCATAAAATTAACGTATGACATTTTTCCATATTCCAATAATAACAAGAAATGTAACTGTGATATTTTGTATTTTTGCAACAATCTCCTTAAAATAGTTAATTTAAGAAGTCAAAGGACCCCCAGTGTTCCTTAGCCATAGATTCCATGTGTCACTTTGGGCGTCCCTTTTTATAGTTCTCTCAGGCAGAACCGTTAATTAACTACGAAAAGGATCTGACTTTGTCACAATTTATTACGTTTCAGGATATCCTGCAGCACATTATTTTAATTTGTTTACCTTTTTGCTAATGAAATTTAATTTATATTTTGAATACATGAAATTAGTATAATTCAATTTAGTTTTAAGACAAAATTGTATAGCAAAAAGCTTGTTAAGGCAGTGTCCTCTCAAAGTGGAAGTCCTCCGAAAGTGGGAAAATAATTATTCAATGAGTGTAAAATACTTACAAATATATGGTAAAATATATTACCTTTAGCATAGAAGCATGATAAGGATAATTTTCACTTAAAAGAAGTGTTATTTAACTTGTTGTTAGAAAACATTTTCTTATTTTTAGGGAGTTAAGTCGTAGTTTTTAGTAAAAAAAATTATCTAATGAACCCAGCAAAAAAATGGTAGTCATTCTGTGACTATAACTTCTTTCATTGCTTCCTAAACTTCAGTTGACATTCTTTTGTGATTTTTTGGTGTTATTCTAAGGCACGTCCAAAAGAATTCATATGTTCATATTTCAAATGCAGTGATCTGGATATAAACCCGATGCATATATTCAAATATCACTCTTCATTACTTCTAAAGCATAAGTTATAGTATATCGTATATTTTTTTGGAATCTAAAGCATTTATTTAAATTGAGAAAATAGTTCTGATGAACTTTTTTAATTTTTTTATAAAATCATTTTTTATATTTTTGTTTAAAATTTCATGAGGGTTAGAATTTATGCAGTTTTGAAAATTTTTATAAAAGTTTTAAAAAATCAAGAAAAACAGTTTGTTTTTTGACCTTTAATTGAAACTTTTTTCAGCCTTAAATATTTATTAAAATTGTCTAAAAGTGTTTCAAAATTGTACAGCCAGTTTTTAAATTATCCAAAAATATTTTAAAATTTGTCTAAAAATGCATTAAAATTTTTGAAAAATGTTACAAAAATGCTTTTTCACTAATGCAGAATTATTTATTTGTTTTAATAAAAAGTATTTGTAAATCAATGCATAAATTTCGCTTCTTTAAACTTATTTTGCTGCATTCTTATGAATTAAATTTTCATCAAAGCTTAAATACTACAAAGTATATGAACATTTTCCACTCATGCATCAGAATACCTATTCATTGTATTATCATTGCTTCTCCTTAGAGTAAAGTATGAGTAATGCTAGTAGCTCTATTTGAATACTTTCATCCTATGACACGCTAATGTTAAATTCATAAATGAAACCATTAGAAACCCAGCAAAAAAAAAGTAGCAAAAGAAGAGAAAAAGAAGCAGTGATTTTGATTCCGGTGTTGTGAAAAATTGGATCGGAACCAATGATTTTTACATAGGGGTGTCATAGGGTGGAAGTTTTCTTTTATGATCCTTTTTCGTTGCTTCTAAAGCTCTTCTTATGGTTTAGTGAATAATGAGATCTTTTGATGTTCCCAATCAAATTTTGAAATTTAGATTTAGATTTTAACAGGACATCAGCAATCGGACCTTAGCATCATTTTCACAATCTTCCGTTAGCTTCGACCTGAGAATTTAACTGGCACGTATGTTGTTGTTTCCAATATAAAGTCTGAATTTGACTATTGGTTAAATTATAACGGGACATTTAGTAATCGGGCCTTATTTATTTAATTACTTTATTCGAAATTCTGGCAATTTTTACTACAATATATTGTTTTGCTTTTCGTTGCAATATTAACTACGGTTTTAAGAATTTAAAACCTCGTAAATTGTACGTTAAAGATTGAAACGAATCCCTTAAACTTAAACCATAGTTATAAGTGTAAATTTTTTTTTAGAAATATCTATGATTAATGTTTAACTTTGGTTGTTTTTAAAATAAGTTACCCTTCATATATTTAAAAAGTGTTAAATTTCATTAAAAATTACATTTTTGAAAGTTGTGAAAAAGAACTGCCTTAGAAGAGGAAAATCAGAAGTAAACGATACTTTGAAATCAATGAAAAATTAATTACTTAAGAATCACTTCCATTTATTTTTGCTGGGAAAAGAAGTGATGCCTTTGTCATAGTAGTGATGCTTTTATTGCTTCTTTGGCAGCTTCATTTTTGCTGGGAACTTAAATAAAATAAAATTTTTCTTAAAACCAAGGAAACATTTCCATAACTAACAGTACAATTTTAAATGTTGTATGAACTAATTAGGAGGAAATTTTACAGGTTTCTAATGAAAATTAACTTCTCAGTAGTAAAGTTTTTCTATAATTTAGAAATTTCAAACAAATTTTAAGGAAATATTGCTTCTTAGTTTTAAAGTTTCAATTTTTCCTCTAAATAAGTTAATTTTTCTAAATTCTAGTTCATTTTTTTTCTGAGTGTAAATTATGGTTAATTTATTATCATAATACACTCCGCATCATAACTATAGCGGCACCTTTGATTTAGTTGGTATATGAGTTTAAAAAAAGAAATCGGACCTATAAAGTTACCATACACAAGAAAATAATAAAAAGAATATATTATTCAACAAAAAAATTAATTTATTCATTGTAGTTTTAGTAAAATAGTGCATTTTTCTACTTATTGATGTTTCATAACTATAGCCGCACTTTAACAAAATTAACAAAATTCACGTTAAAAAACAAAACTTAAATTAAAAAAAGTTAATTAATAATGGGTAGGGCCTCCTTTATTTTGAATAAGTTCAAAAATTCTGTCGGGCATACTCTATACCAAATTTGTCCGTATTTCTTCATTAATTGACCGCCATTCATCGATAACTGCTTCTTTTAAGTCAAATACACTTTGATATTGGCGGTTTTGTGCATAAACACGGCGGGCCAATATTCCCCAAATATTTTCGATTGGGTTTTGATCTGGAGAGCAGGCGGGCCAGTCCATAGTTTTAATATTTTTAGACTCCAACCAGTTTTGCGTATGATGACTTTTATGGACTGAAGCGTTGTCTTGCTGAAAAATTTGGCCCTCAGTGTTCGAACTTTCAATAAATGGCACCAATTTGTCCTCTAGAACTCCAACGTACTCCAACGAATTCATACGAGTGCTGGGAAATGCCAAATCAAGCATACCGTCTCTGCAAAATGGTCCCCAGACCATTAAGGAACCGCCGCCCAAATTTCGTTTTGAGAAATATCGTGGTTCCTTCCGTAGATCTCTCCAGTAACTATTGAAACCATCTGGACCATGAAGATTGAATTTTTTCTCATCGGAAAAAATCACCTTAAATATAAAATATAGAAAAAAACAAAAGATAAGAAAAATCGAAAAAAAAGAAATCTTTAAACTTACCTTGTTCCAGTTGGTTTACAAATTTGTTTTTGCAAACTCTAGTCGAGCTTGTTTGTGACGAGGTAGCAGTTTTAGCATTGTCATTAGCTTTTGTCTTGTTGTCGTTCCAGACTCCTTTAAGACTCTACTTATTGTAGAATTGGACACATTCAAGCCGCATTCATTACCAATCTGCGAAAGACTTTTCAGCGTTAATAATACGGCGTTGGCCTTTATCAGATAGCTTTTTTTTGGACCCCCTGTTTTGTTCATCCCGTATCCACTTTTATTTTTTACAAAATTTCGGATAACTTTGTCATATCGCTAAAATTTTCGTCCAATTTCGCGATAACTTAAACCACTTTCTAAAAAGGCTAAAATTTTGCCTTTTTCGACTTCATTTAAAAATTTACCACGTGACATTTTGTTTAAAAATTAATAAAAGAACGAATTTTACCAAAAAAAAAAAACAATTAATTGGGCCACGAAACTTTAACTTGCACTCATTTCAACTGATTTTATTGAAATGCGGCTATAGTTATGAAACACTGAGAAATACAGTTATAGGTCGCCGTTTTCTCAATTCAAACAGCTGATGGCTCAAATTTTCAAAAACAAGAGAACTGTTATAACACTATAATATACCATAATAGGTTTCATAAAAATACTTCTTGAACATTAAATATACCGAAAAATGCAATGCGGCTATAGTTATGATGCGGAGTGTATAATAACTATTTTATAGTACACTATGGTTGGCATCATCATAATCCCAATAATATATGATGCCCTTCGTATATGATTGCCCTTAACCATTTCTTTTCTCTGCGTGTACCAGCCCACGTGTTTTCTAAGAGATTTTTATACATTAGAAAATTATTTTCTTTTAATTTTTGATTTACTCTTTTGCTCTTCTAATGACATATTAGTACCAATTAGCTAGAAAATAAGTTTGTGCCAAATTTTCTTTTAAAATTTTTGTTTTTGTAAAACCCAAGTTTATGGAAAAATTTGAAAATGGCAATTTTTCAATTTAAAAAAAAAATTAATTAATTATTTTCAAGTGTTAATTTGACAAATAAATGAAGAAAAAACAAGTAAGAGCGGCTAAATTCGGCTATGCCGAATCTTATATACCCTTCACCATGGTATTCTGAAGGAGATGAATACATCGTTGGAATCTACTACCTCATAGCTCTCCACAAACAAGCGGTATCCCCATTTATTTTTTCTTAAATGTCCAAAAATTTTAATCCAAAATAATATGTCATGTAAAATCTCAAATTTATATTTTTCCATATGTTTCAGCGCTTTTCTTGTCAAATTTGGCATTTTCTAGGCAAAAAAAAGTTGGCGACACTACTATTTATTTTTTATTTATATCATTCACAATAGTTGTGAAACGTATTTCACCTACGTATTTATCTTCACACTCTTATTAAACAAAGGGATTTTACTGGAAAAATTAGAGGTAGTCCTGGTTTTTTGCTAATATCTCAGCCATTTATTAACCGATCTGTCTGATTTTTAATAGCAAACAGAAATGGATCACATGTAACAGAAATAAAAAAGAATCAAGTCCTCATCATGTCTGGGTTCTTCGGAAAACCCATTTCAACACACAGACGGACAGACGGACAGACGGACAGACGGACATCGTTAAATCAACTTCGCTCTTCATATGGACCCAGAATATATATACTTTATAGGGTCTAAGATCAATATTGTAGAAATTACAAACGGAATGACAAACTTATATATACCCTTCCACCTATGGTGAAGGGTATAAAAACGAGTAATTAAAATTTAATTTAACACAAAACCGTCTTATTCTTTGAACAGTCATTATTCTTGATCAAGTTCAAAGTTTCGTTTCTTTTTTTTAAATTTGTTTTTCATATTGTTTTTTTATGTACGTGTGATCTAAAAAATAAACAAAAAAAAAAAAAAAAAAATCTTAAACTTACCTATCCAATAGATTCGCATTACCAGAATGCGATGAACGCCAATAGTTATTTTTTTCCAGATGATGAGATGTTAACAATGAAGAAGATGATGTGGACAATGAAGTTGTTTGTTGCTGTAGGTGCTGCTGTTGTTGTTGTTGTTGGTGGTGTTGCTGATGATGAGTGTGTGGTGATATGCGTCGTTTATCATTGTTACTACCACTACTATTACCAATACGACGTTCTGTTGTTGGAGATGCTACTATAACCTTAAAACTAGTGGGTTTCTTGCGTGAAGATGATGAAGATGAATGACGTAAAATGCCGCTACGAAAACTAGTGCCTGTACGACAGGTGCTAGTTGTACTTGTAGTAGTTGCTGTCGTTGTTGTTATTGTAACTAAACCATCTCCATCACTAACATTAATACCATCGCCATTACTACGGCCATTACGACTGCTATTGCCAGTAATTCTAACCGTGTTATTGCCATTCGAAAAATTCGTTGATGAAGAACGTTGTGTAAGTTGTTGATGTTTTTCATTGTAGTCTTGGTTGAAATTACGATTTGAATCGCTGCCAACACTACCACTACCACTAATGCAGTATTTGCTATAGCCACTGTTGTTACTGCTAAAGCTACTATGCATTTGAAGCTGCTGTTGTGAATGTTGCGGACGTATTGTAAAACGACCACCCAAGCTGTAATAAACCAAATGTGTAATAAATCAATTTAAAAGAAAATAGTAGAAATTGTGTTTGAAAAAAAAAAAAAAACATTTGGTAAATAATACTGTTGCAGCATAGGAGATAATAACTAATATTATTTTGTGTACTGATATGAAATTGTTGTTGGTGATGATTGACTAAAGAAAAGTTAGTTAAGAAATTGATTGATAATTTGATTACAGTTTACAAGGCGCTAAAATTACTTGTATTTTATAAAATTGGTTACATATTTAGTATTTAAACATAATTATCTTTCTAAAAAAATAAAAATAATTTATAAAATATTCAAGTAATTAGAATTTTTCGCAGTTTATTATTGGGTCAAAGATAATTTTACTACAGTCTAAGTTATTTTGAAATATTTCAACTTATATGCAGTGGGAAACTGTACTCCTACTATAATGTGTATGTAAAAGAAAAATATACACAAATTATGTACACATAATGTGTAAATTTACACTTAAAGTGTGTACACATAAGATTTGTAAATTTATTGTTGTCTTTAGAGGGAATATGCAAAAGAAAAAAATTTAAAATGTGTGCAAATCCCCAAAGAATGCATAGATTTACCAAAGAAATGTTTAATATTACACAGCACAAAATCCTGATTTTTTTAAATAAAACAATAAATACATTTTTAGCATGCGTTTTTTAAAAAAATTGCTAAAATTGGAAAAATGCCTACCCAGGTAAAAATGATCATATATGTATATATATGCATATCTACATATATGGTGTCATGTATGAGCATATATGGTTTCATGTACAAACATATATGAATATATATGTCATGTATGAAAACATATATGGGTTAAGACATTCAAAGAAAAAGTTCATATATGGTAATATATGATACCATACATGACAATATATGATAATATATTGCATACGAGGGCGGGTCAATAAGTCTGTGACTTTTCGAACTTCCCTCGTGGTTATATATGCAATGCAACACTGCTCCTATCAAGTACCACCTTTTAGAAGACTACTGTCAAATTTTGAACAAGTTCCGTCATTTACTTTTCGTTTAACAGCTGTTCAAAACATACAACCTAGTGAATTTTTTTTTGTAAATGGAAAAAAGTGAATTTCTAGTGCTCATTAAACATTATTTTTTGCCAAAAAAAAACCGTCAATAAAACCTAGCAAAAGCTTCACAAATACTATGGGGACTCTGCACCACCAATGGTAAAAAAGTGGTTTACTAACTTTCGTTGTAACCTTACAAGCACGGGAGATGCCGAACGTTCTGGACGCCCAGTTGAGGTCTCTACACCCAAAACAATTGAAAAAATGCACGATATGGTGTTGGCCGATCGGAGATTGCATGTGCGATAGATTGTGGAAGACAAAGGCATCTCACATGGGTAAGTGGTTTCAATTTTGAACGATCACTTGGGTATGAGAAAGCTTTCCGCAAAATTACTGCCGCGTTTGTTCACAATTGACCACCAACGGAATCTTGTGACAGTTTTGTTTCCATGGCAAAAATCCATGAAGTAGACTACGAATTGCCCCCTCATTCGCCCTATTCTCCGGATTTGACTATTTCCCATTTCCAAACCTAAAGAAATGGCTCGGCGGAAAGAGATTTAGCTCCAACGATGAAATTATTGATCAAACAAATGCCTATTTTATGAACCTCGAAAAATCCCATTTTTTGAAAGGCATACAAAAATTGAAGAAACGTTGGACTAAATGTATTGAGCTAAAAGGAGATTATGTTGAAAAATATATTAATTTTTTTTTTTGCAAAAAAAAACTGTGTTTCATTAAAAAAGTCACCGACTTATTGCCCCACCCTCGTATATGGGTCCATATATTGATTCGTATATGCCATATATGGTGTGATATGAATGCATATATTATTCCATATATGGTTAATACAGGGTGGTTAAGGGCCGATGTTGATTTTGCCGCGACCTCGGCGGCACACCTCCACCCGATGGTCCAATTGAGGTTCTATGCCGTTAATGTGCTGAATTATCTCATCCTTTATCTCTTGAATTGCTGCTGGCTTATCGACGTACACCTTTTCTTTCAAAAAACCCCAAAGATTTTGGCGGCCAATTGACATCGCCACCACGTGAGATTACACTGCCATAGAATTTGTTGCGCAAAAGAGCCATTGTTTCGTTAGCTGTATGGCAAGTGGCACCGTCCTGTTGAAACCACATATCGTCCAGGGTCATATCCTCAATTCGTGGCCACAATAAGTTCGTTATCATCTCGCTATAGCGAACAACATTCACGGTAAATGCTTGGCCGACCTCATGACACACTATTGCGAACAACAGCAATGTTTTTCGCAGAACGAACTAGGCGAGCATGCACAGGTGCTTTCACAGACCCGGTTTGCTGAAATTTGCCCACAATTCTCCCGACTATGGTGAAACATTTGGTCGATTATGCTGACCAAAAAAGTGCACGAAATGCACAAAATGCCCATTTTCATAATAAGCCTGAATAACTTTAACGCGTTTCTCGATTGTGTATCTTTCTATGGTGCAAATTGAGTTAGTCTGAAATTGAGAAATGTCAAATGAAATGCAGAAAACTTGACGTTTAGGTGTGGTTCACATTCAACATCGGCCTTGAAAATTTAACCACCCTTTATATTCTATTTTTTTTGTCAGATATGGCCATATATGAAGGCAAACGTTTTTTTTCTCAATTTAAACTCTTGTTCTACCGAATTAAGATCCCGTTTAAATTCTTAAGCGAAAATTGGTGTGGACAAAAGACTTAGTAATTTTCATTATTTTTTTTACCGCATTTTAACCAGGCATATTTCAACCCTATCACATTCCATACCCCAAATGTGATAACCAGGCAGATTTTCAAGGACTCTCTGCTGCCGTGTAGGGCAGCCTCCAAGAGCACCATCAGTCTGTAAGCCGCAATCGCAGTCACATATCTAACCTGAACATCTATCGGTCTGATGCAGAGTATCATCTCCATTGCCCTTGCAGATGTCGTTCTAATCGAGTTTTCCCACATTAAATCTCCTTAGGATCGAAGCCCACCACACAATAGCGGCATATGTCTTTATCGGCCTTACAACACTTGTGTTGAGCCAGTGTGTCATTCTTGGACTCAATCCCTATTTAGAGCCCTCTGATCTTCTACAGATTGCTAACACACGGTAAGCTTTAGTAATCATATTATCGATATGTTGCCCCCAGCAGTTTTCTTTTCAGAACAGCTCACAGGTACTTGACACTTTTCGTGATAACAAAGTGCAATCCCCGAAAAACAGGAGGGATAATTGAAATCGTTTAAATAGTTTGAAGTAAAGTGGTTTTGTTAACGATATTTAACATCGAACAGTGATGTAATCAACAAGGAACTCAAATATGTTAAAAATATCAGCTCAAATATATGCAATAATGTGTTTCAAATATTCACTGTAAATTTACTGGAAAACTATAGAGTGCATTGAAATTACTTGCGGTCTATTTTAAAATCTTCTATTGCAATTAATTCATACGTGCACATTTTTAGTTTTCCTATTTACCAAACTTTTAGTGTATGATTTAATGACATTTTCTCATGAACCCCCTAAAATATGCAATTGTTTATTGTTGTTTTGTTTAAACATTCGTAAGTATGCTTCAAAAACACAAACTACTACAAAAGAATTTTAAAATAAACATATACTTCAATACATACTGTAAAGGACATATTGACATGAAGATAATAATAGAAGTAGAAAATAAAAACTTACCGTCTAAATAATTCGCTTTCTGGATGTTCAGCAGCAAATCGTGCTTTTTTCCTTAACAATGGTATTGTCAGAGCATACGTGATAACCATCATAAGCATCGGTATATAAAATGCCACCAATGAACCAAATACAAAAAATGCACGATTATTTATAACACAAACATTTGGCTGAGGCATGATGTTCGTTTCATTTACCAAACCTTTTTTTGTTGGAAAAAAAAATGATAGAAAAATTAGACAAAAATATAAAAAAAAAAATAAATTAGAGAAAATATATTAAAGCTAACAGAAGACATTCCGAAATGATAATGATTCCATTATATTGCCATCATTCATTTGTTTTCAATAGCAATATCTCTGTGTAATTAATAACAAAAAAAGAATAATAAAAAAAATAAATCGCCGATTGCAATGTAATATATGGTACATTTGGGCATTCATATAAGTATTATAACAACCATTCATTATTGCAAAATGCCATTTATTACATATGAAAATGTATGTCTTATTATTCTTTGTTTTTGTTTTTTTTTAAGAATACACGAAAGACATTAAAATTTAAAAATTGTGGTGTATGTGTGTGTGAGTGTGAGTGCAAATTTACCCAATACTGTTATAGAGCTGGATACAATCATTGCCATTACCCAGACAATGGCAATTTTCATGCCAGCCAAACGTTTCGTTGAACGATGCCGTGATTCGTTGAACGATGCCGTGAACCCAACGGATTTCGTATACCTAAGTAACGACCCAAACTAATGAAACACATATGCAAGATGCTCGATGAACATGCCAACACATCACAGGTCACATATATGTTGCACCATGTAAAACCTAATGGCCAATAACCTGCAAGGAAAACATAAAACACAAAATATGAAGGAGAAGTGCTGAAGTTATATAAATATTGCAAACTAATGGAAAATGTTTAACTTTTTTGTATGTTATATTAAATTAACCTAAAAGTATGCTTTAATTTTTTAAACACAATTATTTCTTAAAAGTATGCAAATTTTGTATGGAGTGCCCAAAAGTAGGCAATGAATTTTTTTTATATAAATTGTATTATATAAAATATGGCAAAACCAGTCTAAAGATGTTAATATGGGTCATGACAAAATTGTAATTATTTAAGGGGTTTAAATACAGTTAAGATTTTCAAACAAAATTATTTTATTTTTAATTGTTTTTAGTAATGTACACTGGCATTCAAATACACTTACACAGAAAATTTCTTGTCAATCCGCCGAATATACTCGACTTGTAATGACGTGGCAAAGATATGTAAAATGCTTTTGAAACTTTAAATGCGTTTTTCCCAAAACTGTGATTTCCCAGAAACGGCTAAAATGATCAGTGTCAAATTTTAACACAAGTATCTAAAGTATATTTTTTAGTTATTACTCCAAGATTTTTCTCACTTTAAATATTTTCTATTTGGTTAACAATTTAAAGACATTTTTTTTTACATTACATTAATTATTTTTACAAATTTAAAAATTGTTAAAATACACTTAAAAATAACCATAATATATGTACACATTTTCAATTTAATAAAGGTCTTCCACAGAAAAATTTTTGAAATATAATCGCTTAACAATATTGAAGCTAAGAAGTGAATTTTTAGAAGCTTTATTTCAAGGCTTAAGCGAAAATTTTTTGAGACATTATTTTAAGGCTTAAACAAAGCTATTTAGAATCTATATTTCAAGGCTTAGTAGTGGATTTTGTTCTGAAACTCTATTTCAAGCCTTAAACGTGGATTTTTGGACACTTTATTTTTAGGTTTAAACGTAGATTTATAGAAACTTTATTTTAAGACTTAAACGGGGATTTCTTAAAGACTTTATTTTATGGCTAAAACGTGGATTTTTAGAAACTTAATTGAAAGGCTCAAAAATGGATTTTTGCAACTTTATTTTAAGACTTAATCCTAGATTTATAAAAACATTATTTCAAGGCTTAAACGCGGATTTATTAGAGACTTTATTTTAAGGCTTAATCTTGAATTTATAGAAACTCTCTTTTAAGGCTTAAACGTGGATTTTTAGAGACTTTATATTACGGCTTTAGCGTGGATTTATAGAAACCTTATTTCAAGGCTTAAACGCGGATTTCTTAGAGACTTTATTTTAAGGCTTAAACGCAGATTTTCAGAATCTTTTATTCAAGGTTTAAGCCTTGATTTAGATTTTTTAGAAACATTATTTTAAGGCTAAGCCTGGATTCATAGAATCGTTATTTCCAGGCTTAAGCTTGGATTTTTAGAATAATTATTTCCAGGCTTAATCGCAGATTTTTTAGAAACTTTATTTTAAGGATAGAGACTTGAGGTTTTCATGCGAACTTTTAGAAACTTAAATTTAAGTAGTTACACCTGGATTTTAACAAATTTTACTTTAGTGCTTTAACCTAATTATACCCTCCACTATATGTGGTGAGGTTATATATCAGTTTGTCATCCCGTTTGCAACATCTTTAAATATTTAAGACCCCATAAAGTATAATATTTGTGCTCTGATTTTTAGAGACTTTAATTTAAGGCTTAAATGCGGAATTTTGGAATCTTTATTTCAAGGCTTAAATAATCAAATTTTTTAGAATCGTAGATTTATCGAAACTTTATTTCAAGGCTTTATTATAGACTTTATTTTAAGGCTTAATCCTGAATTTATAGAAACTCTTTTTCAAGGCTTAATCGTAGATTTTAAGAAACTTTATTTCAAGGCTTCAACGCGGATTTCTTAGAGACTTTATTTAAAGGCTTAATCGCGCACTTTTACAAACCTTATTTCAAGGCTAAAACGTGGATTTGTTAGAAACTTTATTTTAAGACTTAAACGCAGATTTAAAGAATCTTTAATTAAAGGCTTAAACGCAGATTTGTTTGAAACCTTATTTCAAGATTTAAACCTGGATTTATAGAATTATTATTTCCAGGCTAAAGCCTGGATTTTTAGAATCATTATGCCCAGGCTTAATCGTAGATTTTTTAGAAACTTTGTTTTAAGGATAGAGACTTGAGGTTTTCACGTGGATATATAGAAACTTTAGTTTAAGTACTTACATCTGGATTTTTTAGAAACTTTATTTTGAGTACTTAAATTTGAAATTTTATTTTAAGCTTAACCTGGATTATTACAAATTTTACTTTAGTGTTTTAACCTAATTATACCCTTCACCATATATGGCGAGGTTATATATCAGTTTGTCATTCCATTTGTAACATCTCGAAATATTTGCCTAAATCGATGTCCGTCTGACTGTTTGTGAGTCTATCGGTCTATTGAAATGAAATGAATGGTGCTATTTTTAGATGGATTAATGGACATTCTTCCGGGCAGTTTGGTATTGAAAATGAACTGTTAAAAAGTTATGATTGGAAATGTAAAGGTATCTCTAAATTTCATAGTAGCGACTGACAAGTTATATATTTCCTCTTGTTTTTTCCAAGCACTTTTTTGACCTCAAAAAAATTTTTCACCACTAAATTTTTTTTCACTACAAAAATTTTTTTCAGCTAATAAATTTTTTTCACCACTTAAAATTTTTTTCATCTAAAAAAAATTTTTCACCTCAAAATTCTTTTACCTCAAAATTTTTTTCACCACCAAACTTGTTTCCAAATTCAAAAGAGTTTTCACCTCCATTATTTTAAACATCTCCAAGGCTTAACTAATCATATAATCAGGTATGTAAGTAGGATTTTTCATATTCATAGTATTCCAAGATTCGGCACAGTGGAATTTAAGCCTTTTTCCTGACAAATATTGTATAAATTTCTTTCTCTCAAAATTAATTTAAATCAAAAACATTTTTTTTTTGATTACTTTTCTCAAATTTTACTTAAATTACATTGTGATATTAAATTTAAAAACCTTTACAAATTTCTGCAAATAATTTCTATGTTCATGTTAAATTTGAAATTAATCTTGTGTTAAATTTCTATTTCCCAAAAAATACTGTTTAAATGATTAGGATTTAAAATAAACAAACGTAGCTCAAAATCCACCTAAAAAAAATTGCCAACACTCATACACATATACTTTTTTGTGGTTTTAAAACAAATACATTTGTTCGGTCACACATTTCATATTAACATTATTAACAACCTTATAAAACAAATGAGTTTTTCAAATTTTATATTACAAACATTTTAATGTCAAAAACAACATTTTTACACACAAAAAAAAAAGTTTAACCAATTTTTTTTTGTTTAATAGTGCTGGTTTTGTAATACAAAATGACACTTCATTTTTGCCATATTAAACACCAACAGCAAACTAGGCATAAAATTAAAAATAAATTGTTTAAAGCTCTTACCAAAATATCTACTTAAATATGTGTGTTACATACATAGACACTCTTTTACACGTAGAGAAAAAAAATGGTTAGAAAAAAGGTTGAATAAATGATTAAGCTGTTTCAGTTGAAGGGGTATCGATCTTGTTTTTTTTCTTTGCTTTTCAAAGTTTAAAAATTTTAAACATTCAACAAAATTGTATTACACTAAACTGTTGATTTGTATGAAAACTTTTGTTGTTTGAATATATGTACATACCTAAACACTACTACACATAAATTTTTACCCATGTTGTTTAATTTTTTTTTTATATATGTAGGTGTCACAATCAGTTAGACATTTTGCTGTTACATATGAATGTGTTTATATAAATAAAGTTAAGGGTGGATCGTAAAAT